>CM042398.1:28164479-28764479 GCA_023634145.1 Thymallus thymallus | reverse complement strand
TGTGTGTGGTGACTAAATACTATCCCCAATCAGAGACAACGCTAGACAGCTGTCTCTGATTGGGGATGATAATCTCCCTGATAAGTGTGTGAGGACTTGGTTGTGTGCCTCTCTCCTCCCCTAGGTGGGAGTAAGAGGCCTTACCACAACCAAGCCCTCACAACCCCATGGAAATGCTTGTTTGCACTGGGTGTTTTTAAATAAGCTTAAAGGGTAGTCATAAAAATTATTATGTGCATGCCATTTTATTTTATTGAGTACAAGTTAAACAAATGATTGACCTTAAGTTTCGGAAAGAAAATCCCTGGGGGAAGAAGTCTGACAGTGGCACCACTGGAAGGAACTTACTGTAGCCTACACGTGTCCTTGATACCAGATGCTTACCTGACACTGACACCTACAGATATAGGCTTAGGCTACTTGCTACTTGCTGACCCTCAGTGTTCAGTAGATCATACCTTATATGATTTTGCAGTGGCCCGCCCTGGACATAAGCAACATTAGTGGTAGCTTAGGGCCTCTGGCCACTAGGGGGCCCCCGAAAATAGTAGAATTCACACGGTGCAATTTAGAAATGTTGTTGTGCATCAGCAGTTTTTCTCTTGTTATGTCAAACACTGACAGTCACTCAATTAGCCCATGTCAGCTAACATGTTTTAGATTGGTAAGTCTAGCCATCTATCTAAAATTGTAGTAATCATGGTCAAATTATAGACCAGGAACGAGGGGCCCGTGCCCAGGGGCCCTGACCTCCAGGGGCTTCCCCATTGATTGTGTTAGTCACTCTCACTCAGATATCATATTAACATGGCTTAAGTGATGGCAAAATGTGCAGAATTGCAGGAAATTAGTTTTAAAACTACAAAAATGTCCTTCCATACTATGGCAAAATGTGTAGAATTTCAGGAAATTTGCTGTAAAACTGCACATTTTTCTGCAAATTAATAGAAACGCATGAAATGTATTATAAAATATCAAAATGTACAAATCTGCGCCCCATGGCAACATTTGTAGATTTGCAGGAAATTAACTCTAAAACATTTTTTTCTTTGAGCCGTCAAGAGGGCCACTGAAATATTTTCTCCGTGAGGTGGGGCCCCACAACAATATTTATCTTAGGCCCTCAAAAGGCAAGGGCTGGCCCTGATGTTGCACAAATGCCATGCAGTAACAGATGTGTTCAAATATATTGGCACCCTTGCACTTTACAATGAAGTGCAATGGAGCAGAATGTTCAGTTTTTAATTTTAAAAACTGGTTGAACGGCTATTTTTACCCAGTATGCACCTGCTACTTTATCACAGGTTAAATAAATTAAACAGTGAATGAGAATCACTGCCTCCAAACAAATTAATTAGATTTTTGAATAATTTAATACAGGACATTTTTTTCTTCTTTTAAGTGAAAATCTCAATTTCAGTATTTGTTTTATTTTGGGGGGGTTCTGTGCAGTTCTATGTCAAACAAATACACAAGTAAACACCAAAAGTGTTTTCAATTTCAACTTACTTTAGATGAAAATGGATGCATTTACACAGGCAGTCCAATTCGGATATTTTGGTCATTAATTAGTAGTTTGGCCAATCAGATCAGGTCTGAAAAAGAACTGATATAAAAAGATCTGACGTGATTGGTCAAAATACAAATTAGTGGAAAATAGATCAGAATCGGGCTGTCAGTGTAAAGGTGTAAATTTGACCACATCTGTACACCGAATGTCGATTACATGTAATACACTAACTTAAAACAGAATGTGGAGTTTTATGTATTTTATTATTTGAACTTTGTACTGGACCTCCGACTTTGGTCTGACCCAAACTCAGTTGGTACCCTGCAAGGCTACAGCCGACAGATATTAATGTGTTGGGTTCTGGCGTGAATTCAACCTGGCCTTTCATTTTGTAACGATTCCCTCCTACGCATTTTTCTGAACTGAGATGACACCTGTAACATGAATTAGGTCCTCGGTTCTGACACGCTCCACTGTAACAAATATGTCAGACTGCTGTGGTAACACACACTGTAAGCATCTGCCATTTGTATGCCGTTTGACCATTGCAAACATGGGGGGCCAGAAAACACAGAGCTGACGTTTCAAGGTGATGTTGTGGGTGTGACCTAAAGGATCAGTAGGTTATAGTGGGCTTTACTACCTGTCTAAATGTACTAGTAGGGTAGCTGTCAACCATCAGTCCCTGCCGTGCAATGACGTCACTACGAACCCAATTTGCAGAAAAAGCTTGCAAATATGACCTGCACTCATCTCTTCCAATACGACAAACACTGGCTAACCTAATGTTTTAAATCAAGGAAACTTAGAAAACTTACTTGCATCGAGTCGTTGTTGTTGTTAGCAATCTGGTGTCGTGTGTATCACACAGGCTACCACAGTGGTGGGATGACAAAGTCTTCTTCAATGTAGCTGATGAATTCTTGATGATCAAATCAGTTCCTGTCCGTTTGCAGTTATTTGCAGTCATAGAGCAGGCCAAAATGGGCGAATATCATCAGCACTGTAAAACGACAGTGAACTGTACGGAGAGTTGACGGGCGTGTCTCTGCCCAGGTGAGCGAGAGCATCAACTAAATAAACATTGTAGGGCCTAGTATTCTCTTTTTTTAGTCCATATTCCAAAAGAGCAAGAAGTTACATATCACCGTGTCAATCTGTTTCAACTATGTTTTAGTGTAGTTTGAAGGCTGACGTTCGCTGGTTCATCTGACAGTTCATCTGACATTCTACCCCATGTAATAGGAGAACATGACAGCTACAGAAATAATGCTAAATGGACATCATTCATTCTCTCACTCACAAAAATCGACATTATTATTTGTCTATTATTTCCATCATTGCATTGTCGAGCCTATCATCGGTTTATGAACAAGAACCGTTATGGCTACATAATTTAACATACCGCTCACCTTATCCTCTCCAGTTAAAATCCGGGCGAAATATCCATAAACCACAAATAAATACCTGACGCCACTCATCTCTTTCTGAGAGCTATTTTGTGCGTGCGTGGTCGTCAATCAACAGTATAAAAACTGTCTGATGCTCTTTGCTCGAGGGGGCAACTAAACAGTGACGCTTCGAACACACCGACTGGGATTTTTGCGTATTTGCATTTTGGTACACCAGAAGTACATTCATTTCCAATGCAACGTTGCGTTTGCCTAGAAGCATTGCGTTGCAGAGGCAGTTTGACGCATACGTTGGATTTATCGAACGTATGTGTTAAACTGTATGTGTTAAACTGTATGCGCACACGGGTTGACAGAAATGGTAGCAGAAGGTGTATGTTGAACTTTTGTTGCACACATACAGTATCTAGATGATGCTGCATACTAATATGCGCAATGACAGGCAGTGATTAAAGCGTGAGGGTAGCAGAGCGCAAGTGGGTGGTGGCGCGCGTCTCATTGGTCATGTGATCACTACAATCGCAATAAACCTGTTGAATATTGTGCAAGGTAGGCTTAGGCTAAGCAACTCCTTGTCCGACTCTGGAACATCACTGAATGAGACTAGCGAAGCCTAGTGGTTAGTTGGCCAAACTGTACCTCAAAACTGTACATGACATATAGTCTCGAAAAGGTTGCAACCTTGACTCAGGGGTAGACGAAGGACTCTCAATTACAATGATATTTTACAATATGTATTCATTCGTGGGTGTCCATCATCCATTTCGTATGATATGCTATAAATGACAATTCGTATGATATGTTACGAATTCGCAATATGTATGATATGTTAGGTGGCTAACACTAACTAGGCTAGGGGTTAAGGTTAGGAGTTAGGTTAAAAGGGCAAAGTAGTATGTAAAACATATTAAGTAATTGTAAAGTCGCTAATTAGCTAAAATGCTACAGTTGTCTGTGATGAGATTAGAAAACACTTTTGGATTGCTAGACATTTGCATGATGTCCATTCATGTTTGCCTTCAGTAACCTTCGGTCTCATGAAACCATAGCAAATGGAACATATCATACTAATTTAAGTGTCCCGGATTTCCGTTTACTATGTTATGTCTAATTTATGGAAACACAGACCCTACGAAGCCTGAACATTGGTACATTGTGGGAGGCAAACATTCATATATAACCTACTTCAGTGGAGGAAACCCGTCTGTCTAGACAAGAAGGACTACATGACATCAGTCTTTAAAAGTAGGTTATGCTGTCAGCATATCAATGTGTTTGTTGCCATTGTCAACCTGGTTACAAAATAGCAAAAAATTGAAAGAAGAGCTAGTTGAAAGTCATTTTATTTGAAAATGATGACTATATTAATTTACTTAACAATGATACATGTATCAGACACAAGACTAAAAATTATCTTAAGTAGTGAATTACCATACAGTAGGCTTATCACATTCTTGTAGACTAACTTAACTCAAATATCAACCAACTTAATAGCAAGTTTAATAATCAAATCCTTTTAGGACAATGTATCAATAGTCAATGAAGGAGCTTGACACTGATGAGGTTTCTAAACTCTGATTAGGCCTAAAATATACTGACTATTTGAACTGTAAATGTTTGATGATTAAATCCGGGAAAATTATTTCGAAACTGTGTAGAGATGATAACCAAATCGAAACTGTGTAGAGATGATAACCAAATCGAAACTGTGTAGAGATGATAACCAAATCGAAACGGTGTAGAGATGATAACCAAATCAAAACTGTGTAGAGATGATAACCAAATCGAAACGGTGTAGAGATGATAACCAAATCGAAACGGTGTAGAGATGATAATGGATCTACATGTATAGTCTCTTCACTCTGTCCAGCTTGCTAAGTCATTGAAACAAAAGCTAGACACAGAGGGAGCATCGAAAATTTAAAAGTTAACTAATACGGGACTATTTTTTTCTTGCAAGGAAATATAATACAATCTATTACATAAATATCCTTTTGACAAATGCCGCATTCAAACTGAAATAAGTTGTCATTCACAGCATCACATACATTTACATCACCATGTGGATACACATAGATATTCCTTTTCAAATATTACGAAGCAGAGATTAGCCTAGCCTAGCAGTCAAAATAGTTTCATAGATGTGCCTTCACATTAGTCATATTTTCTATCCTACTGTACTGATAACAATGGGTAAAGACTGATTACAATGGTTACAGTAGTGTAAACCTCAAACATTAGGCGGAAGTGTTCATCTACCTCAATTTACAAACGGAACTAAAAGTGGACATTCAGTATAATAGCCTTCAATAATAATTAACGCAAATAAAAATGGACACTACATATACCTGTATAGATGCTGAAATTAGAACGGACTTGCATAAATAAACAAAAAAAAGATCTCATTAAGTCTAAACGAAATTATGTGCAACTGATATGAGTAATATTCCACATAACAGAATTTTATAAAATGTATAAACATTGTTTTACATTTTACATCCCTTTCCAAATAGGACATTCATACGTGACGTACTATAGCAGACCGGACATCAAAGTAGTACAAGCAGGAATCAGAACGGCCTGAGTATTCAAAACTCCAAAACAAAGACAGCTGGCTCAGATGGAATCCATTTATGTTGATAGATCAACGGTTGACATGGAGATAAATGATGGATATCCATTTAACAAATGTAGCCTACATGTATTCAAGCTTGAGGCTTCAGGAACCTTGTTTCCCCCTTCTTTAACCAATTATGACATTGGTCATATGCACAACTTCTTTAGTACAATGTTAAAGTCCTTCCAACACTTCATATCCAGTTTCCCCATCTCACAACATTGCCTCATTACTACCGCAAATAACTCAGCATATTTTTTTTTTTTTTTAAAAGGACAATGTATGTTGATGTAATTCTCTGAACAGTTAAGTTACATTTTCATTAGTGCTTCGAGTGTTGTGCTCTCTTGAATGTGCAAATTCCCCCAGTGGGGTGCAGTGTCGCCGTCTCAGACTTCTCGGTTTCTCTCTTATGACATCATTGGTAACCTCGGAGACCCATTGAATAAAAGGCAGACCCAAGAAATGACGTTCTAACTTTGGAATGCAGTGAGCCCCCCCCCCTGTGTGAAAGGCAGAGCAGAACAAGGAAGTCCTTCTCTCACCCTCCCTCTTTTCCTGTGTGATTGACTGCCCAATTATTTTATTGAGACATTGCTCTCCTTAAAAGGGTATTTATTCTCCTACAGACAAAGGATCGCGTCAATTCAAAGCAGTCCATTTGGCCCAGGTGTTAGCTAGCAGCAGTCATTTCTCCACTTACAAAACAGCTTCTGAGGATTTTAAACAGATTATAATTTAACACAACCAAGTCTAATCTAATTCCCACTTACCTGTAACATTTTAAATTCATCAACAAGTCCACTTTGTCATAACTGTCGCTCAGAATAAGGTTCATACAAATGGCGGTTTTGGTTCGAAGTAATACACAAAGGAGTTAAAATCTGAAATATATAGTATAGTGTGTTATTTCAGTGTATTAGATTGAATCTTCATCCGTGGGGAATTAAGAATGGCCCATCACCCATTGGTACTGCATCTAATATACTGTCTACAAAGAAATCTAAACGTAAAATAATCTTCTGTGAATGCAATATTATTGCATTCTCTGAAGAATATTTTACATTTGGATTTCTTTGTAGATATGAGGTTATAATGAATAGCATGCTTCTTTTGTGAGGTTGTGTGCCTCGCTGTTATATTGGTCCATGTCGTGAATTTGTAGTGTGGAGATGCAGTGCAAACTTGTGTTGTGTGAATACGTTATGCAGTTTATAGATACGACCGTGATGAGTAGCGTGTCCTGCTCATTTCCTGGCTTTCAGTGTTGTGTCTCCAGCTCCACCACGGTCCAGTCTCCCTGGGGGGAGCTGCCCTGGCTGTCTGGGGAGTAGCTGCTGACAGAGGTGACAGTGGCAGAGTGGGGACTGAGCGTGGGTAGCAGGTTGGGCCACATGCTGCTCTCCAGGGGGCTCAGGGTGCCCCCACTCCCCACAGGCAGCAGGAGCAGAGGGGGGCAGCCCCTGTCCCCGGACAGCAGCAGGGTTTGGTTGATGAGCTGCTGGACAATGTCCACCTTCTTGCTCCAGTCCAGGTCCGTTGGAGGAATGGGACGCGGCCCCTGCTGGCGTGACTCTGGCCAGGTCTGCTTGGATGTCCACTTCTCCTGCTCCATCCTGGTTTCTACCACTCTGTTCTCCTCCCTTTCCTCACCCTCGTCCTCCTCGCTGGTTTCCATGGCCTCGTAGATGGTGCAGAGCCCGGAGGATGGGGAGAGCATGACTGCAGACGGACTCCTCAACTGCTGCTGTTGTTGTTGTTGTTGTTGCCTGAGCTGTTGTTGCATCTCTAGCTGCCACTGCAGAACCTGGCGGCGCTGTCTGTGCTCCAGCTGCTGCTGCTGGAGTTGGAGCTGGAGGAGCTCCCGACGCTGCCTCTCCAGCTGCATCTGCTGCTCCTGCCTCAGACACTCCTCCTCCAGCCACTGCCTCTTCTGGTGCTGCTCCAGCCTGCGCAGCTGACTGTTGGCCACAGCTGCAGACTGTGGGGACCTGGAGGTGGTGTCGGTGGGTCTCCTGTTGCACTGTTGCTCTGCGAGGTAGTGGCCATTCACTACGAAATGAGGTGGAAGCTGGATGTGGTCCGCTTCCTGTAGGCCCATGGGTGGTGCTCTCTGCCTCTGTTGTGACTGGTGGGACTCTTCGGTCTCTGCTTTGTCACTCTTGAGCCCTCCTGCTAGACAGTCAAGTTAACTTGGGATGTGCGTTAGAGACGCATGCACCAAAAAGGAGGGGTAGGACAGCATCCAGGGCCAGCAACAGAGGATTCAAAGAGGAGTGGAGGGAAGACGTAAAGCAATATAAAAGAGGGAAGTGCTGTGGGATTGACATCTTTACACAGAGCAATAAAGCAAAGAAAAAAAAACAACAGAAACATCTGTCTCGATCAGTTGAAAAAAGTTTGACCACACAGCTATCTTCTAATATTCGGTTATACATTTGCTCATCTAAATATCAGAATAAAACCTAACAGCCGAGTTGTGAGCTCGACTGGGTAGCAGAAAACGAGTACAGGCTTGCTTTCACTCAATAGGCAATGACTCTCATTATTTAACGTTACATCTGTTCCTAGGCCGTCATTGTAAATAAGACTTTGTTCTTAACTGACTTGCCTAGTAAAATAAAGGTTAAATAAAATAAATAAATAAATAAAAACTGTCTGTTTGGAGTACTTGCCAACATCTATGACCTGATCTAATACATATTACATAACCCATCAACTATATTGACTTTCAGTATCAGTGTCAAACGAAGTCTAGAGTTTGCGCTCAAATAATTTGGAAGAAAGGTTATGAAGACGACGCTGAGCTGAGGTTGAACTAGAACTTTGTTAAATTGTGGAGACACTTCAAGGATTTATTAACCGCTACTACAGTACATGTCCGGTACATTTAAAATGTGATACGATTACATTTCAGACAGTTCCTGACATTATCTAAACAGATGTAACAGCAGTGGCCAATCACATCTTACATTGAATCTCTTGCCCAAATTCGTCTGGGAATTCTAAACTCCGGAAACCCAGACCTAAAAGCTTGCGTAGCTGCATCCGAGTTTAGGTCATTCAGATGTACTTGCAACCCATTCATACATTGTAATAAACTGGTGGGCAACATTGTTTGTAATAATTTTGGCTTAAGTCTTTGCCCACAAGATGCTGGCCTGAATGTCAAAACAATTATATTTAGCCTTAAGAAGGGATATAGATCACATGACTAGGAGCAACTCATCTCCCCTGCCTCTATGGTCTGGCATTTAACCACCATTTATCCAAATGTGAAGTGACACATCTGATAATGTCCCAGGGAAATAACCCTACATAAAAGGCTAGATTTTGATAACATGAGAATTAACATACAAGACCTGACAGGCCGGGGGGACTAGACAAAGAAAATAAATGGGGTACAAGGGATTAACCATTTGAAGAACTCGGCTACACTGAAAAAGACGTGCATCGACGAACCATATCGCTCCTCATATGTTTATGTGTATTCTCATCACATACGCTTGACTGTTTTGTAAGCCATTCGATCCTGCCTCAAAAAAAATAAATCAACTCAGCCAACACAACGATGGGCCCAGCTCAGCTAATTACAAAAACAAAATGGCACTTAAGTGAGTTGTGTACCTCAACACCGACCATGCCTTACTCAAGGGCAGCCATGGTGTCCCAACAAACACGTACAGTACATGCAACAGAGCGTTCCCAAGGCAACAACTTGAGAGGCGCCTGCATGTTCATGATAGGCCTACTGGGCAAAATGCCAAATCTGGCATTTTTTAGGAAGACAATAATGGTCCAGAAGACAGGAAAGGAGGAACGAGGGATGCTGTGATTTCTGTACCAACAAAAACAGGGATCCAAGGGTTTTCCTTGTCAAGGTTGAGCAGGAGCAGGCAGGACAGGGATTCAGAGATCTCTCATCCGCTTCAGCTTCTTCTTAGGAAGCATTCAGGTCGGTGGGTGTGGGGTTATGCCAGTATGTTTGTGGGTGTGTGTGGAGCATTCGGGGAGGATACAGGCAGGTTTGAACAGGCTTCACATCGCAGAGGAAGAGGAGCTGTAAAACCTTCAGGACATACAGTACAGGGACCCAGGAGCAGGAGTCTTCCCTGGTGTCTGTTTGGGGAGTACCACCTGCCAAGGATGTTTACAAATGTGGTGTTGGTCTGTGTTGAATCAATGGAGGTCAGAGAGAAACATATACATGCTGAAAGACGGGGTATGGGACACCAGGTGGATTGCCGCCTAACCAAAAATTCCATTGCGCATCAACACCATTCCACAGATAAAACATCACTTCCTGATGGGAAGTGATGTCATAAAAAAGTAACCTAGACAACAATCGAGACATGCTACGCTAATGGAAAATAACAAGAAACAGGAACAACGTGCCTTGCAATGATGTTTAATGGAATTTTGAAAAACCTACTCAGTGTGAACCATGAATGTATGAACATCCCTAGTGTATAATGGTTTCATCAGATACAATTTCAATGTTAGCACATGCAAGTTGAAATATCCAATACCACTAAAAGCGTTTCAGTGAGGAAAGCGTTTTCAGTGAGCGTGGTTCTAAATGCAGAGGAATGCAGTTTTTTTTCTCTCCCACAAATAGTTAATTGGTTCTGAAGCACAAATGATCAACTAAGAAGGGCATGAAGCATGACTACTTAAAACCAGATGCCTCAAAACACACTGTACATGACAACGTTACTTGCCATGATAATCTATGCAGGGAGAGGCAAACGTCCTGTAGCGCAAATTAAAAACTAGACAAACTTCAATCTAACACTCCAATACTCACCTCAACACAACTGTAAGGGGAGGAAAGCCATGTTAAATATCTAGCCTTTATTCGATACTAAAATGTCTTGAGACAAGAAAACAAACAAACAAAAAAGACAGTAGGACTATCTCTACGGTGCAGGATAAAATGGAGTGTGTGTCCGTAGGGTAAGGAGGACAGGGTTCCAACAAAAACAAACTGGTACAAAAAAAAAAAAAAAATTGACATTTGTTTGGTAAAAACAGTAGGATAAAATACACATGTAGGTAGAGTCCTTCTCTTTTTAAGAGCTTTGTCACAACGGACCAGTCAGTCAATTCCCCCTCAGGGGTTATGGAGTATGCAGTGTTACTTAAAAAGAACATTCTAATAGAAAAAAGGTAGCTAGTAGCAATTGTACATAAAGGAGTTTAAGCCATACATTCATAATAGTAGTATGAAAGAGGGAGGCTTCACTGATCTACAGTCTTTTATTCCCCTTGCTTTTTTCTTCCTACCATCATTTGCTTGTTTTTCTAAATCATCTAACCCAACGAGAGAAAAACTAAGAACAACAAGTACGGGGGGGGGGGGGGGCGGGGGGTGCGAGGAAGAGAAGGTGCATTCCAGGGGGCGGGACTTATACGTTACCTGCCAGAAAGCTATCAGTCTTATCGCATATGGCAGAGTAGTAGGGTGGCTGGCCCACGCTGGCCTCCCCGGCATGCTGGGGCCCCAGGCGGAGGTCGTCCTCCAGGGTGTTGGCCTCGTCCAGGTCGTCGGCCTCCATTTCCCCCCCCAACATGTAGTGGTGCTGGTCCCCAGGCTGCCCCAGGGGCAGCAGGTCTACGGGGCCTCCCAGTAGGACCTCTGACTGGGCGGCCGCTGCTGGCAGGGTCAGCTCCTTGATGAGGGAGGGGTCCTTGGCCTCCTCGGGCAGCTGGTCCTCGTTCTCCAGGGAGAAGATTCCGGGGCTCTTGCCGCAGCTCTCGGCCGTGGAGTGGGCGTTGGAGTTGGACATGGTGCAGTCGAAGCCGTAAGACGCCACAGAGTTGGCAGACTGGGGCGTGCCGCCACCCCCGTCCTCCTCTCCTTCTCCGGCCGGCGCCTCCACCACTTCCTCGTCCTCTTCCAGGGCAGGCAGGATACGGGCTGGCGATGGGCTGGCGAACTCAGCGCTGTCATCCATGGTGATGGGAACGTCTGGGTCGTTGATCTGCATCTCGCCCTCCATGTCGCTGGCCTCGTCTCCCGAGGTGGAGGGGGAGGAGGGGGCAGAGGCAGGGGCAGTAGGAGGGCCTGCTCCCAGGACCTCATCAGCAGGGAGCGTCTCAGCCTCCTCCTCCTCCTCGTCCCCTCGCTCCAGATGGATGCCCAAGTCCTGCTCCAGGTCGGGCTGCACATTGGAGGGCACGGGGGTCTGCTGCTTGTCAGAGTGTGACTCCACCCCGGAGCTGCTGTCGTAGTCGCGTAGCTCCTCAGGCGTGCTGGTTTCACTGCTGCTGTGGACGGCCAGGGCCATGCCGCTCAGGGTGCTGGACTGAGACATGCCCACAGCAGGGAGCCCTGGGGGGGCAGAGGCCTCCACTGGGGTGTCGCTCTCCATCTCCTCAGGTGCAGACTGAGGCTCTGACTGGGGCATCAGGGAGGGGGCGCTTAGATCCAACCAGGCCTGGGCAGAGGACTGGATGGGCGTCTCAGGGTCGGCAGCCCCGTGGTCAGACAGGGGGCTGGAGGAGGTGTGGGGGGAGGAGAGGGGGGGCTGGGCCCAGGGGTCAGTGAAGGGGTTGGTCTGACCCCAGGCTGAGGAAGGTGGGATGGGTGAGCGGTTGAGGTTATCCAAGCGGTCCTCCTCTGTGTAGTCATCCTCGTCTGCGTTCCCACAGCTCTCCAGGCCACTCTCAGTCACCCCTTCACTGGGCATCTCCACATCTTCATCATCCTCCTCATCCTCCTGCTGACACACCTTTAGGAGGTCCTCTGCACGCTCTGAGCTTACGTCCATATCAACATCAACTCGCTCCTCCTCCTCGGCCAGGGTCTCCACGTTGGGGGAGCCCATGAAGGCCCCTTCTCCCTCGGAGCCCTTGAGGCTGGAGTCTACCAGGGCGTCAGGGCTCTGGGTTCCCTCCAGCAGGCCCGTATGTTGGGTGCTGCTCATCTCTGATGACCCCTGCAGGCAGCTGCTCACATCCTCAGAGTCAATCCCTGACAAGACGTCATCCCCATGCCAACCGGTGGCACCACCGAAGTCTGAAGGCTTGGCCTCCTCTGAGGGCTGAGAGCTACTCATGTCAAACAGTGATGTAGGCTTGCCCACCTTCCTCTCCTCCTCTTCATCTTCCTCCTCCTCTTCATCTTCCTCCTCCTCTTCTTCATCGTTGGCCAGGGTCTCCACATTGGGTGAGCCCATGAAGGCCCCTTCTCCCTCGGAGCCCTTGAGGCTGGAGTCTACCAGGGCGTCAGGGCTCTGGGTTCCCTCCAGCAGGCCCGTATGTTGGGTGCTGCTCATCTCTGATGACCCCTGCAGGCAGCTGCTCACATCCTCAGAGTCAATCCCTGACAAGACGTCATCCCCATGCCAACCGGTGGCACCACCGAAGCCTGAAGGCTTGGCCTCCTCTGAGGGCTGACAGCTACTCATGTCAAACAGTGATGTCGGCTTGCCCACCTTCCTTTCCTCATCTTCATCTTCCTCCTCCTCCTCTTCATCTGCCTCCTCCTCCTCTTCATCGTTGGCCAGGGTCTCCACGTTGGGGGAGCCCATGAAGGCCCCTTCTCCCTCGGAGCCCTTGAGGCTGGAGTCTACCAGGGCGTCAGGGCTCTGGGTTCCCTCCAGCAGGCCCGTATGTTGGGTGCTGCTCATCTCTGATGACCCCTGCAGGCAGCTGCTCACATCCTCAGAGTCAATCCCTGACAAGACGTCATCCCCATGCCAACCGGTGGCACCACCGAAGTCTGAAGGCTTGGCCTCCTCTGAGGGCTGAGAGCTACTCATGTCAAACAGTGATGTAGGCTTGCCCACCTTCCTCTCCTCCTCTTCATCTTCCTCCTCCTCTTCATCTTCCTCCTCCTCTTCCTCTTCTTCATCGTTGGCCAGGGTCTCCACATTGGGTGAGCCCATGAAGGCCCCTTCTCCCTCGGAGCCCTTGAGGCTGGAGTCTACCAGGGCGTCAGGGCTCTGGGTTCCCTCCAGCAGGCCCGTATGTTGGGTGCTGCTCATCTCTGATGACCCCTGCAGGCAGCTGCTCACATCCTCAGAGTCAATCCCTGACAAGACGTCATCCCCATGCCAACCGGTGGCACCACCGAAGCCTGAAGGCTTGGCCTCCTCTGAGGGCTGACAGCTACTCATGTCAAACAGTGATGTCGGCTTGCCCACCTTCCTTTCCTCCTCTTCATCTTCCTCCTCCTCCTCTTCATCTGCCTCCTCCTCCTCCTCTTCATCGTTGGCCAGGGTCTCCACATTGGGAGAGCCCATGAAGGCCCCTTCTCCCTCTGAGCCCTTGAGGCTGGAGTCTACCAGGGCATCAGAGCTACTCATGTCAAACAGTGATGTCGGCTTGCCCACCTTCCTCTCCTCTTCCTCCTCCTCCTCATCGTCATCATCTTCGTTGATCTCCTCATCCGCCTTCTCCACTGCCTCCTCCTGATCTTGAGAGGAAGAGACTCCTGAGGTGAAGTCATCCATTGGCTGAGACATCATGCTCAATGCAGGAGGTGCTGTAGAGGAGGGCATGAGGAGGTCCTCCTGCTGCTCATCTGGCTGGAACCTCACCTCCTCCTGGACCGGGCTCTGTGGAGCCATGGCTGACTGGTTCTGAGCCATGGGGTCTGGCTGGAACCTCACCTCCTCCTGGACCGGGCTCTGTGGAGCCATGGCTGACTGGTTCTGAGCCATGGGTTCTGGCTGGAACCTCACCTCCTCCTGGACCGGGCTCTGTGGAGCCATGGCTGACTGCTTCTGGCCACAGGAGTCTGGCTGGAACCTCACCTCCTCTTGGACCGGGCTCTGTGGAGCCATGGCTGACTGGTTCTGAGCCATGGAGTCTGTCTGGAACCTCACTTCCTCCTGGACCGCACTCTGTGGAGCCATGGCTGACTGGTTCTCGCCACAGGGGGCTGGCTGGAACCTCACCTCCTCCTGGACTGGGCTCTGTGGAGCCATGGCTGACTGGTTCTCGCCACAGCGGTCTGGCTGGAACCTCACCTCCTCCTGGACCGGGCTCTGTGGAGCCATGGCTGACTGGTTCTGGCCACAGGGGTCTGGCTGGAACCTTAGCTCCTCCTGGACCGGGCTCTGTGGAGCCATGGCTGACTGGTTCTGGCCACAGGGGTCTGGCTGGAACCTCACCTCCTCCTGGACTGGGCTCTGTGGAGCCATGGCTGACTGGGTCTGGCCACAGGGGTCTGGCTGGAACCTTAGCTCCTCCTGGACCGGGCTCTGCGGAGCATTGGCAGACTGGCTCTGGGACCAGGGTTCTGGCTGGATGTGCATGTCCAGCAGAGCAGAGGCATTCTGGGGCTCCCTGACTGGGGACATGGGCCCGGTGGGGGAGCATGGAGGGGACATGACCGTGGTGCCCAGGGGAGACACTGTGTCTACTGGCTCTTCCAGGTGGACCAGGTCCAGCTGAGCTGACAGCTGAGGGATAAAGGCCGCTGGGGCTTCCTCTGGCTGGCTGGCCTGAGAGGGCACAGTCTCCTCCTCCTCTGTGACCGCAGCCACAACTGCTTCTTTTGAGGTTGCCATGGCGACCACCGCAGCCGAGGCAGCTGCAGCTATAGTGGCTGCAACAGCGGCGTCCTGGGTCTCACCCTCTTTAGCCGTGGGCTCTGCTGTCGTTGTGGGCTTGGGGCCACGCTTCACTGCCATGGGGGTGTTGCTGCCCACAGTCTTCTTAGGGGTGGAAGCCTTCCCTGCTGGCTTGGTGCCAGGGGTCTTGGGGACAGCACTGACATCCTTTGAAGGCGTGGGCTTGCTTGGCGTCTTCTTAGTGTCTGCGGCCTTGCTGCTGGAAGCCGGCTTCTTGGGGGTGGAGTCTGGCTTGGATGCGGAGGCTGATTTGGGAGTCGGAGGTTTGGTGGTCTTGGCTGGTGAGGCGCGAGTGAGAGGAGCTGCTGCAGGCTTCTTGGTGGCTGCAGTGGCTGATTTGGTAACGTCTAGAGGAAGAGCAAAACACAAGCAGGTGTTTGTGAAGAGGAAAAGGGTTGGACGGAAACTTAATTATCTAATGTTTAATAAATAAATAAGTAGAAAATGTTTCATGTGTAATGCTAGTAATAGAAAGTTACAAAACTTTAAAATGTAATTTATTTCACCATCGTCACGTCCCCTCTTACCTTTCTTGATGGGAGTCGTGGTTTTTGAGGGCTGTGATGTAGGGGTCCGTCCAGTAGAGGGTGGTGTAGAGACAGCTTTGGCAGAGGCTGGTCTAGGGGTGGTGGAGGTGGTTTTAGCTGCGGGGGTGCCAGGCTTGGCTGTGGATGTGGAGCCCTTGGCTGTGCTGGATGTGGCTGGCCTGGCTGCAGCAGTGGCAGAGGCAGGGCGAGATCCTGGAGCACCAGTGGCAGGCCTGACGGAGAACAGGAGAGGCTCAGAATCACCGAACATGACTTTCAAACCGGGTGGGGACATTAGTTTAGTGGTCATCTACCAGACACAGTGAAGCAGTTTTTCTGGAGAAGTGATAAAATATCAAAATGGAGACATGGCTGCTAGTGCTAAATATATAAATACAAATAAAGTGACACCAAACTAACACCAATGTTTAAACAGACTCATTAGCATCTTCATTCGAATGTTATGTCCACTCTACCAATACATTCTCAGAGCGGTTTAGACAGAGGAGCAAGAGGCCCTGTCAACTGTGTTCACAAGTCATTATGTTAGTCACTACAGCCCTGCCAGACACTAGACAGCACAGAGAGAGGTTAAACAAAGTGACAATGGAGAGAACACAACAACAACATGAGAGGAAGACGAGAGAGAGGACACAACAACATGAGAGGAAGACGAGGGAGAGGACACAACAACAACAACATGAGAGGAAGACGAGGGAGAGGACACAACAACAACATGAGAGGAAGACGAGGGAGAGGACACAACAACAACATGAGAGGAAGACGAGGGAGAGGACACAACAACAACATGAGAGGAAGACGAGGGAGAGGAGTCAACTTTCATTCACTCATCTCTTCCTGGAGTATCTCTCTTCCAATACAGTATCTCATCTCACCCAGTCACCCCCCCCCCCCACACACACCAACACCCATCTGAAGCAGTGCAGTCTGGGTGGAGCCCCCCACTGCCAAGCCCAACCCCATCTCAATCCTTCTCCCTGCTACATCCAGGCCCCGCCCACCTCTCCTGACATGAGGGTAATGTGCACACTGCCTGGCGGCCCACTTGGTCAAGTAGCTTCCACGTCAGGCCAGTGCAAAGTAACCGACATCCAGTGACACAGTCGTGAGATCTCCTTAGCCTACGCTACGGTGCACAGCACCACCGCCTCTAGATAAAGAACAGTTAGCATCAGTGCTGGGGTCATGTTCATCTTTAAGTCAGACGGAGCACAGAAATAACTTGTTCAAATCCCTGTTGGAGTGAAAAGCATATTCATTGTACAAGTGCAAACGCTGCCAGTTTTTACCTTGCAAGGAAGCCCAGAGTGCCACGCACACCCTGCCAAGTGTAGACCCTGCCAAGTGTAGACCCTGCCAAGTGTAGACCTAATGGAACACACTGCCTGTCTTTTTTTCCCTTCTTCATTTAACTAAACCAACACAAAGTATCTATCTATCTATCTATCTAGGCAAGTCAGTTAAGAACAAATTCTTATTTACAATGACGGCCTCCTGACGGGGGCTGGGATTAAAAATGTCAATAAATTAAATAAAACTATAGGACAACACACACATCACAACAAGAGAGACAACACAACACTACACTACATAAAGAGAGACAACACAACACATCACAACAAGAGAGACAACACAACACTACACTACATAAAGAGAGACAACACAACACATCACAACAAGAGAGACAACACAACACTACACTACATAAAGAGAGACAACACACACATCACAACAAGAGAGACAACACAACACTACACAACATAAAGAGAGACCTAAGGCAACAACATACCGTGGCAGCAACACATGACAACAACACGGCAGCAACACATGACAACAACACGGTAGCAACACAACATGACGACGACAACACGGTAGCAACACAACATGACGGCGACAACACGGTAGCAACACAACATGACGACGACAACACGGTAGCAGCACAACATGGTAGCAGCACAACATGGTAGCAGCACAACATGGTAGCAGCACAACATGGTAGCAGCACAAAACAGGGTACAAACATTATTGGGCACAGACAACAGCACAAAGGGCAAGAAGGCAGAGACAACTGGTAACATCTAGCCTAACGCCCACTGGACACTAGCAGTCGATTACATCTTGAGGAGACTGTGTGTGACATTGAGCATGTCCAAAGTGACCACACGGATTCCGCCCTTGTACAGTATGAATTGTCATAGTTAGAGCATGAAGAGGGAGGGAAACAGCTGATGATCATGTCCCAAAACAAAGACCGCCTGTTACTACTGTAACGATGAGAGGGATTACAAGCTCTTGGCAGACAAGTCCACGTTAACGATCTCGTTTGGAGTGGTGACGTCTTCACTAGAATAAGGCTTCTTATAAAGCATTAACAGCCCAGGTCACGGTACAAAAGACCATTGTTTCTATCCTTAGTTACATCACAAAAAACGTACTTTTCTCTGTTAGTATGCGTGATATAAACTAGTCCAGAAGAATCCCTTTTTACCCCTCAATTGATTAAGTACGAGCAGAAAGGTGGTATTCACGGTTATTTCCTCAGGTATCAATCAGACAGGCCAAGATATAAATGAGGACATACTAAAAACTAAAGTAAATGTGGTCAAATTAAAAGTTAGAAGAAATTGAATTAAAGATTTTTTTTAAAAGTATTTCCAAGACGAAGTGAACACGGTAGAGGCTGACCGGTAGAGAGAATGCAGGGGAGATTCTGAGAGAGTATTTATCTTAATATTGACTAATCCAAAATGACAGGGTGACTCAATTTAGGTAGAGAAGCGAGGGAGATTAGCAGGCCATCGTCAAAGGCAGTAGGAGAGAGGGAGTGAGAGAGAAAGATGAAGTGCTCATCCGATTACACACCATTAACCTTATATCATTGTCGCGTCTCACTGTTGTAGGAGCCAGTGCGGCCGTTCTAGGATAATGGGGCATGGTCGAACAATTTTTAAAAAGACAGGCAGGATGTGTTACAAAATTAATACATGCTTCTCGGCAGTTAGGCACAATGAAAATTCTCCGTTGAGGTATTACGGTGCAATGACGCTTGAATTGTAAATTTTCTTTTTTTTGTATTCTCGAATTAAGATCACTGTCACCCAAATGACTGAGGTAGTGTTAATTTTTGACTCTTAATCAGAGATCAATGGCTTGCACTTGCACACAATGAAGGGAAAATGCCAAAGGCCTTGCTATTAGGAAAATCACTAATTGGGGTTAAAGAAAATTTAGATTAAAAGCCTAGAAATTCACTGAAGCTTAAAAACGAGTGCAGTGACACTTAAAGTTCACTTAAGTCGCCGGAGATAAAATAAAAAAAATAAAAAAACATAGAAATAATGTCCCCTGGTGTACCTTCCTGTGGATAATCAAAGTGGGGCTACGATTAAGTCAATGAGATGCGTAAGCAAGGCTAGCGCCTCCCCTCCCCTGCAGCACAGAGCCAGCTACCATGGGCATGGACCTCCTCCCAGGGAGACAACGGAAGGGATTCTACCTCCAGGACATCCACACAGGGCTGAAGATGTATGGGAACGCCACAAACATCTCACTCTAACCCAGGAACAAAAAGGTATTAAAGTCCTTGAAATTTCCCAGAGAAATTCACCAGGTAGTTAGTTGCCTTGGAGCTAGGGAGATCATCATACTGCCGTATCAGCACTCAATAGGGGCTTTGAGCAAAAGGAAAGACATCACACAGGGTGCCGCATTAACCTGATAAACCAGACATTACACAGGGTGCCGCATTAACCTGATAAACCAGACATCACACAGGGTGCCGCATTAACCTGATAAACCAGACATCACACAGGGTGCCGCATTAACCTGATAAACCAGACATTACACAGGGTGCCGCATTAACCTGATAAACCAGACATTACACAGGGTGCCGCCTTAACCTGATAAACCAGACATTACACAGGGTGCCGCCTTAACCTGATAAACCAGACATTACACAGGGTGCCACCTTAACCTGATAAACCAGACATTACACAGGGTGCCGCATTAACCTGATAAACCAGACATTACACAGGGTGCCGCCTTAACCTGATAAATCAGCTATAGCTGGCTTCTTGTTTGGTTCTGATGAGAAAAAATAACATTATAAAATAAGATAACCAAGGACAGTCAACCTACTGAAGATGGAGCGGAGGTGTTGAGTAACAGTAAAATAGTGTCCATCCCCTAACAGTAAAGGGACAGAGGAAACCAGAGAGAGAGAACCAAGAGCAGGTAGAGCCTGGTGGGTGACCATGCAGATCCCTGCAGAACAGAATGGGGTTGTATGAGTGTGGTGAAGCAGAGGCCTAGAAATCCACTGCTCTCCCAGAGAGCCCTCTGCAACATCCATCACATCTGCCACACTTCTAGAGCATGAGCTCACACACGCACGCCATCGCCACCAGATCCTTTAAGTGATTAGGTCTGCGGTTGCACCTCCCATAAAACCATGGCTATGGGACACTGCATCACAGACTAGCCTGCCTGTCACACCCACAGCCCAGCAGGGGAGGAGATTTACAGCCTGCATAACTGGGCTGCTTCATATTGTACATGACTGGTACAGCTATATTTTACCGTACATGACTGGTACAGCTATATTACACGGTACATAACTGGTACAGCTTTATTACTGTACAGTAGAGGCTGACTAGGACTGGTGAGGAGAGATAACCACCATCCTTCTCCAAGCCTTTCATGGCTTCATCTAAATTCATAGACCACCACTGACACTCCTTATTCAACACGGGCCCAACACTATACTGTTGATTAAGGCCCAGGTCCAGTGTACTGAATAGTGCGTGTGGGGTACATCTCCCTCCCTCACACCCTCTGCTGCTCCATTTTAGACCCCAAACCCCCACCACCTCGCTGCGTTCACGGCCCTCTCAGTCCACATGCACTCCCAGCAGCGACGAGCTCAGCAGGGACATATTCATCCCTCCACAGCACTTTAGGTGGTTCACTCCACTGAAGCCATCTGCAGAAGGGAGGTCGTGTTCAGCTAACACACTACACCTCCTCCTCCCCCATCTCCACAGTCATACACGACACTAGCATATGCATGCAAGCAAGGGCGCTGCATGATATCATCTCCAACACGTCCAACACCACACACTGCGTCCAACACCACACACTGCGTCCAACACCACACACTGCGTCCAACACCACACACTGCGTCCAACACCACACACTGTGTCCAACACCACACACTGTGTCCAACACCTCAAATGGAAAGCTTTTGTAAACGGAGTGGAGAAGTATTGAGAAACCGTGGTCTGCTCCAGACTACTAATTTCACAGCTGCCACCGACTGGGATTAAACTTCAAAATCAATCTGAGATGTGTCACCACCAGTCCTAGTCAGCCTCTACTGTACAGTAATAAAGCTGTACCAGTTATGTACCGTGTAATATAGCTGTACCAGTCATGTACGGTAAAATATAGCTGTACCAGTCATGTACAATATGAAGCAGCCCAGTTATGCAGGCTGTAAATCTCCTCCCCTGCTGGGCTGTGGGTGTGACAGGCAGGCTAGTCTGTGATGCAGTGTCCCATAGCCATGGTTTTATGGGATCTAGTGTTTGGACGGGGTCAGAGCAGTGATACCAAACTAGGAAAAAGAAAGCTTTAGAGCTTCAGGCCCAACAGAACACAGACAGGACTTGCTAAATGTCAACGTAACCAAAGCAAAAATAGCCATGATTGCAAAGGGCAAGTATAATTATTGTATAACCGACAATTATGAGCAATATCCGGGAACAAAAATATATATTATAAATCGTCTTAATACCTTCATTTTAGCTGAAGGTAGATTCAACTTTATACATAACATTAAGAACACTTTCCTAATATTGAGTTGCACCCCCTTTTGCCCTCAGAAGAGCCTCAATTCGTCAGGGCATGGACTCTACAAGGTGTCGAAAGCGTTCCACGGGGATGCTGGCCCATGTTTACACCAATGCCTCCCACAGTCTTGCCCATTCGCCCTCTGAATGGCACACATACCCAATCCATGTCTCGAGCGTCTCAAGGCTTAAAAATCCTTCTTTAAACCTGTCTCCTCTCCTTCATCTACACGGATTGAAGTGGATTTAAGGGGTCATAGCTTTCACCTGGACAGTGTGTCATGGAAAGAGCAGGTGTTTCTAATGTTTTGTACACTATAGTTTAACCCAATAGCAGTCTTTCATTTTTACATGAATTGGGTAAAGTTCGAAACTTTATAATTTTACGAGCAAAACAGCAAGGTCAAAACCAGAGTCATATATTTAAAGTGATATTATGTTAACGCCTTTAAGCATTGCATTTGTCCATTCATGACGAGAATTTGGAATCTTGTACATAGCATTGTTTAAAACTGAGAAAATTCAGTGAACTGCTATTGGTCAATATTGCCCATGGGGAGCTATTATGGCTGCCATGGAACGCAGTGTCATGTAATTGCTTCATAGTATGCATAAACTTCAATGTCCAAACTCTCCAAATATATAGCTCTGGTCAAAAAACATTTTGTTTGTGAGACGGAAGTGTCACCAAAGCTGTGTTGTTTTCATTACACATCTCGTAGGCAATTTTCAAAGACGTATTATAAACTGAAAATTATGACAACGTAGCCTACTGGTTATTCCATAATCTTCACAACCATAATGATGTGATTCAATCAAATTAGAGATTTAGGTCATTTGTAGCTGTAGGATCGTAAAACGTCTATATTTGCTTTCCCATCTTTTCTGTTTGATAAGAAAAATCAAATAAATAAAAAAATCACCTGAGAATGGATTTGAATAAATCGAGGGACAAAACGAGTATTGTGTCTGTGAGTCAGTGGTCTCAGCGACCAGGGAAGACGGGCTATGTCTGATACGCCAGAACGTATCCCCTCCGCACTCAGACACTCATCACATACAGGCACGCGGTTAAAAGGAGCAAGAAAGGAAAGTGCACAATCCAATTAAAGCAGAGATTTATGGCCCCGTCACAGTCAATTACACCCCCAATGCAGGCTGGCTGGCTGGGTACACAACGCTCCCTGTGCCCATCAGCCTCCACGGTTACTCCCTCAACCATATGTTGCACATTGCAAAATTGACCGTTTTTTCTGTAATACATGGATTAAAGTTCTCTCTTACCTCATAGTTTACCAGAGCGTCACACTAGCAACAACAACAAAAAATCTAAACCGCTATCTGTTGACTAATATGCACTTGCTTGATTCGGTTAGATTGTTGAGCTATGAAAAGTAAGAAACCAAGAAAGAGACCACAGGTCCCTTGGTACACAAACAACCACATAGAAGGTGGAAGAGGTTGGGCGGGGGGAGTGAGGGCCTATTCAAAAAACAGCCAAACACCTTAGGACATCCATGATCATCCTCCCCTCTACACAGACAAAGGGCTTGTTGAGCCACCAACTCGCAGCAACCCGTGACTCTCTGGAGATCCACCCTGGGGTTACGCTAGTCTCTACTGGAACGCCACACAGCGTGACTCAGGTACCGTCTGGGCATAATCTGACCTGATTCTACGCACTGCCAAACAGAGGTCCAGAAAGCCTCGTCGGTCTCCTAGAGTTGTTTGCAATTTATTCTGGATGCGATTTGCAAACCCCAAAAACACCACTGGGAGGCCTGGCTCAGGGTGACTGCTGGCCTATTTCTGAGGACTTCTTAAAGCCCCTCTCTGTGTAGGGACATTGTGCTCGTTTCTCCAGTGTTTTTTTTCCCTTTCGGCCTGCAACATTCCCAAATGAAGCAACTGGCTTCTCAGCCTCAAATGGAGCATTACGCTGAATGCATTGAGCAATTAATTACTGCTGTTGTAGTTGCACATGTATTGCGTAGTGAATTGAAATCTGCAACAAACAAAAGTCTGCCCAGCTAGGTACAGACAGACAACCAGCTAGGTACAGACAGACAACCAGATTTTCCCAGGAGGATGTCTGAAGTGAGGACCAATGATGTACAACTGCCTACTATGTTATCTACACACTCCCACAGCCTCTCCCCTGGGGAGGGGCTCCGAGCTCTACACCAATGGTTGGCCTACCTGGTTGTCTTGGAAACAGCGGCAGTGTTGGGCTTGGTGGTAGCTGCAGAGAGAGAAGGACAAAGAGATAAGATATACGACGTGAGTGAGATCATTCCATTTGTAAAACGCAGCCAATGATTTATATCATAACATTTATGTCCCATTTCTCGAGAAACCAGTCCAATGTATTTCTATATTTGTTGTAGTCATCCCAGCGTATCATACATCTTCAACTGAATCCATCTGGATGTGCTGTATGCCAACCGTCACAATACAATGTCATACTTTGCCTCAGGGAAAATTTACATTTACTGTGTACAGAAGACAATTTGCAACCGATGACAAATGCAAAGCTTCACGTAGCTTTCAGCGAGTCAAAAATACTGGTCCTAAATGTTAGCCTACCTGTGGGCTTCTTAGCAGCGGTGGTGGTGGTGGTGGTGGTGGTTTTGACACCATTAGAAGACACCATTGCAGGTGTCTTCTTCGCTGCTGTTCCTGTGGTGGCCTTCACCCCGTTGGTGGTCGCGAGAGCAGAGGTGGGCCGGGTGGTGCCCGCAGGCTTCTTCTCACCCACCTTGGTTGTGGTCTTAGTGGTCGGGGCGCCGGCTGTGCCTACGGGCCTCTTGGGCGTGGTCTTCTCTGGGGCTCCAGTGGTGGTCTTTGCCACTCCATTGGTATGAGGCTTGGAAACCCCGTTGCTCATGCGGCTCTGGGCGGTGTTGGGTCGAGACCCTGGTCCGGTCGTGGTCCCAGGCTTTGTCTTAGCAGCGGGGGCCTTGGTCTTGGCTTTAGGGTTGGCTGCAGCCTTGCTGTTCCCCGTCTTGTTGGGGGCCTCCTGGGCTGGCTCTGGCTGAGGCTCGCCCTGCCCCATCTCTCCCTGCTGGCCAACTCCCTCCATCTGAGGTGCCGGCGCCGCCTGGTTAGGCTCCATCAAAACTGGCTCGTTTACCGGATCGGCATCCAGCGCTTCCATTGGCTCCATCGCTGCCGTGGCAACCCCATCCGGTTTCATCTCCCCTCAGTCCTGGCTATCCGTCTCTGCAGAGGAGGGCTGGAGAGCTTTAGAATGAAGATGGTGACTGCACTCGGGCGATGGTGGAGTCTGATCTAGAGAAGAGAAGAGAAGAGAATCGTCAGGCTGTGACAAGACGGGACATGCACGACATTGAGCCTTCATATCAGCAGACAGGGCACTGAGGGATCAGATAAAAGGTTTTCCTACAGACAGATATACAGACAAACACTACATACTGTGTATGCAGAAATATTGTTTTGAAAGTAGAGCAAATGTGTTTATGGTCAATTTCCGCAGAGAGCTTCGTCGCTAATCAATCCTGGACACATTCTAATCTAAAAAATGAACCCAAGGCAAACAGAGCTAGAGTTAGCAAATCTTGTTTTTAAACATTATATGCTAGGTCTACATACAGAAGAGGCATCAGGCCCACTAGTGTGGAAGACAAGCCTTCCTTTAACTGAACTCTCAAGCGAGGGTAACCGCAAAAATCCCTTCCCGCTCATAACAAAACCGAGTCAGAACACGCCATCTCTACAACAGGCTCCAGTTCATCAGACAAGATCACAAAGCTATGGAACCACACACTACTCAGATGTGGTGAACCAAACCTCCACTTACGATGGAGACGTAAAAGGTCACACTGAGGGGAAAAGATGCATGTCAAGCATGTAAACAATGCCATCAGCACTGACTAGTAGGCAGTCAGGCTGGAGAAGTACCATAGACACAGATGCTTTGCTGTCAGGGAGGGTGGAGAGGTAAGGGCTGTGGAGCAGAGGCCTAATAACAGGGAAACGTAGAGTCCAAGTTGTCTGACAGGATAGGAGACTTGGCTCCACGGTGAAGCAACACTGAGGCCAGCCCAGAGGAAGTGGCTTGGCCTGAGGATCATGGGAACAGGAGAGGAACGACAGTGCACTGCTCAGACTCTACTTCCGCTCAACCCCAACCACACACACACACCAACACGCTGCTCCTCCCCTTCTTTACAGAGGAGAGAATCAGTCTTTATGCGGTCAGCTTCCTGGAACCACTCCCCACACAGCCCCCCCTCTCTCTCTGCTCTCATCCCTTAACCATCCTCCAAAACTAAACCCGTTACTGTGCCTCCCTTCATTCCCCTGCCAAACCTCCCATTTTCTCCAAGCCTTTTCCTCAACTTCCCCAACCCTCGCGCTCTCGTTCTCCCTCTCTGTTCTCTGTTTGCTTTCGCACAGATGGCCTGAGCAGCTGAGCAAGGCCAGAGGGGAGAGAGAGGGTGAAAGAGAGAGAGGAAAAGCCCTGGGGAGAAAATCCATACCGCAAGCAGCACACAAACACACACTGTGCCAGACCTCCTCAGACAACACAGTGGCAGTGAGAGGGGAAGCAGGGAGCCCTGCTACAGCACACAGGCCAATCAGCTTAATTGAGTGACACCAGTCACATTTGGTGAGGTGTGTGTGTGTGTGTGTGTTGGATGCAAGTGAAAGCAACAGCAACCGTGTTTCACACATTTACATTTCAAGCTCAGTCCAACAGAGATGCTCTGTTCAAAAACACCAAGTCCTCACACCAGGCTGCTCTGCCTAGAACATAGCTCTACACTAACCCCACCAGACCCCTGCCCTGACTCCAACCCTTCAGAAAGAAAACAAAATCTAACTCCAGATTGACACCAGGGACTCTCACACATCGATAGCCCGTCATCTCAACTAGAAAGTCAGTGACTTCCTCCCGCTATCCACCTCCACTTCCTGTGTTCGGTCTTGTCCTGCTCTATTCCTGAGGTTTCTGAACAGCAGACAGCTTGACTGTGCCTTTCCCAGCACTGCTCTGTTGTGTTGATGAATCTCCAGCCCTTTTCCCTCCAGTCCTCCAGCTGGGAGATTACACTGCTCTAGTCTACGGCCCTTGCCCCGTCTACATCACCCTATGTAGAAGGGAATACATAACCACACCCAGTGATACAATGTGTTGGCATTGGCAATATTTTGACTGACTTTGGACAACCCTTCAATGTTGTAGTCGTCTTTGGCTAAATATTTGTGGATTGTCTTTGCAGTCCTATGCTTTAATTAGAGATGGATGGGATTAGGATTCCTTGTTCGAGGAAACATCTCAACATCTCCACAGATGGTAGTGTGTCAGAAATACTTTGTTCATTGGAGTGGTGCATCAGAAGATGTGGGTTATAGCCTAGATAGAAGACCTGCCCTGGAGGGTCAACCAGCTGCATCACAACATGACCCCCCCAAGAGGAGAGGAACAACTTCCTGTCCATGTAGTCTGGAGGACTCATCGTTATTCGGGGAAGCAATAAAGAGAGGAAGAGTACAGGCGTATTTCTTGTTACTGTCATGTAGTTACATTTTTTATACTCTATACATCCTTAGTTTAAGTTTAGAAATATATTCTAGTTTTAAAAAATATCCTTTGGACAGTGATGGTTTTGAAAATAAATAAAAAAGTATGAACATGTGATTGTGCACACTAACTAACTGAGTCACTCTGGATGAGAGTGTCTGCTAAATGACTACAATGTAACGGTTTCGCTCCATCTTATCAGACTGCATCCCACATAACATAACATAACGTAACATAACGTAACGCCCATCTACAAACCTCATATATAAGAAACACAGCGACAGGGAACAAAGAGAAAACACACAGGTCATGAAATACCACACACACACACACACACACACACACACACACACACAATTATTGTTAATCAATTATAGACAAGATGCTTAATGCACTTCAGCAGCTGGCAATAGAACACCAGCTGGCCATAGAACACCAGCTGGCCATAGAACACCAGCTGGCCACAGAACACCAGCTGGCCACAGAACACCAGCTGGGCAAAGTGTGAACATCCTCTAAGACCCATATTCATTGTAAACTAACCTGCCTCTGTGTGTGTGTGTGTGTGTGTGTGTTTTGGGGCATTTGGTCAATTTGTTTGATAAAATGATCTACAAAAACCTATTTGGGTTCATTATACACGTTTCATTCCCAATTAATGTCTGTGTGTGTGCGCATGTCTAACCAGAGCCTCCCTTCGCCAGGAACAAGAGACTGGCTACTGAAAATCACAGCGGTCAACGGCACTTATGAATAGCTAGCAATGGCAACCGCCACTGCTTTCCTTGTACACTGCTGTGTGTACATACATTCTCTGTGCCTGCATGTCCCCCAGGGTCAGCTGTAAATAGCCATCAATAGGAGGATTGTAGCGGAAGGAAGCTGGGACAAGTGAGCAGGAGATTAGTGTGCTTTTCCTAACGCTCCAATAGAATTGGAGAATTGATAACCCTGGCACCAGAGAGAGGATTCAAGGAGTCGTGAGTGTGGTTTGAAGAGGCCAGTTTAAAAAAAGGCCTCTGAACCTATCATTAACACACATTGATCACCACATGCTGCAAACACTGGGATCTGGTGTCTTTCCTCCTTGGCCAGTATTAAAACACCCTGGTGCCTGCGTTGACAGACCATCTCTCAGTTTAATGTTGAGACTGTGTGGCGTCTTCATCTAGAAACCACTGCTCTTATTCAACACTGCTGAGGTGAGTTCCACAGTTGAACGATTTGAATGAACATTCCAATATGTTACAGTTCACATTCATGTTTGAGGCACCACGCCCTGGCATAGGGCCCGTGGGGGCAGAGCGCCTCTCTAAAACTGAAACCCTGCGGCATCCCCAATCTGCCTGCTCAGGCTAAGCATTCCTCTGAGGGAGGACAGGCATACACACCAGACAGGGTGCGTTGAGGATCAGACCACGTGAAACAATTTGTTGAAGGATGAAGCATTGAGTCCAAAAGCGTTGAAAGAGACTGTAGCAGCTGAAACCAGAATGCACACGGGTGGTACTACCAGTCTTACATCTTGTTCTAAGACGAGACTACATAAATAATAAAAAAGGGAAGGTTAGACCCATGGCAGAATCATTTTATTTGCGGTTGGGGCAGATGGTTCTGATACAAAAGAAGTGAAAGGAAACAGATGAGTGCTAGAGGGCGCTACAGAGAGGGCCTAAAACAGAAACTTACAGCAAAATGCCCCCCATTGATACGCTCCTTCATGAATCATCTCTGAGGGAAATCTTGGCACATTATCATAATTCTATGCAAAGTACAATTAATACATTGTGGAAAATGACAAATCTGCAATTGTGATTAAATGTCATTCAGGAACTTAAAATAGATCACATCCAAAAACACATGCTTCAAGAGACCTCATGAGCATCATCATAAAGGCATTACATAACACCATACCTAAAATAATCTCTTTCATGGACTACCGTACACACCAGTCCATTTATCCACTCAATTAGCAGGATGCTTTCCCTGCATGGTACCGTCCCGCTCTCTGCTTTAATAGAAACCATTATACAGCCTTGGGGCGGCTATCTAAAAAGATACCCAAGAGACTGAGGGACTGGGGACTGGTTGTTGCTGCGCGCTGCCCAGAAAGAGGAGCCAGGTGGGGCACAAAAGACGTGTGTGACACCATCCCGGCGGAGTCAGTGTGCTGCCTTCATCACCCTGATACTAACCACTGCTCGCACATTCCCAAACAGGACCCGGTCAAAGGTCAGGAAGCCGCCCCTGCCCCGCACACAAACAAACCGCTCCAAACAAAGACGACTCCTCTCCACAGAATTCCTTCCCTGGACACGGTGTAGGAGGGAGACCGAGAAGGGATTGTGAGGCCCTTCTCGGACGCTGACGTCAGGACATGCCCGACAAATGAGGCTATGGGACACCATTAAATCCCCAGACAGAGCAGAAACGATCACACAACGGTTTAAACTTTATGATTTCCAACCATTGACAACTCAATGGTCTTGGTAACAGACAACAGCCCGAGTAAACTCAGTTCAGGAATACGCTTTTCTCTTGTTTACTGGTCTGCTGCCTGTGTCAGTCAAGACAACATCTTGTGTGACAGAAACCTGGATCACAGAACCATGTGACGCGACTGACTGTAATCCTTGTGCTCTGAAGAGGTTTAGCAGGAGCCAAAAGCAGGTTTAGAGTCTGTACCGCCATGGCACAACTGGTAGAGACTATCTACATCACATGCCTTCGCTCCCGGACCCATCCGGTGAATATGCTGGTCCCAAACACACTACCCCCCCCGTTTACCAGCGTGCGTCACCCATCTCCCAGCGTCAGGGGACTCGGCCCCCTGGGGACAGGGAGATTAACACATGACAGAGCTTGTTAACCCTGGACAAAGAGATATGCTAATCCTGTACGATCAGGCCGACAATCCTCCAGCGCCAGCCCAGAGACAACCCACAGGGACAGAGAGAGCCCAGGACAGAGGCCCAGTGTGTCCCAGAACCAAACAAAAAGACATGGGTCCATCACAACAATGGAGAGACAGAGCCAACAACAAACAAGGTCCCAACAGTGCACGGTCTAGCTACAGTAGACCGCTGAGAGGAACAGCGGGGTGGGTGTGATCTTGACCATGCCGATACTGATCGTGGGGGAGAAAGTGGGGATGTGGGCTACTCAGATGGGGAGAAGCGTCAGTGCATTAGCGAGGCATGCAGGGACCTGTTCCACTGACGGAGTCTCTTGCCTGGGGGTTAACCACCAGTGAGGCTGGTGTGGAGGGACTGATGGAGGGGGTAATTTGTAACTTGAAGAGGGGGTCCTTCTCCATAATGGGCAGTGTGCCCATTGACAGACTCCACTCAGGGGGTAAATGACATTAGACCAGATAGGGCCAGCTGGTGGGTTGGATCGATGACATCTGATAGGACGGACAGGAACAAGGCAGGCATCTGGACGGGACAGCAAAACATACCCTTGAGGCTCCAGCTCCCTAGCAGCCACTCACTACTGGAAAATGACTCTGGCCATAAGAGGATTACGTCCTTCTGTTTGAAGCAGAGCAGGCATGTTCCAGAAGGAATCTGATCCCTCGCAGGTTGTCCACACCACCAGGGCTAACCAGGGCTTTTCAGCAAAATAACAGCTGAGCTAGCACCACATAAAACAGTACCAAGCCTTTACCCAGATATTGGCATGGTATTTGGAGCTTGGTTGGGTCAAAAGGCTTCTTAAAATAGAAATAACAGGACAATAGCATTTCAAATGACATCACAACGTCTGACAAACCCCTCCGGTCAACTGTCATAAATGTAGCCATCATTCTGTAATCATGAACTTTAGGCATCCATGTCATTCTAGACTGGCCCGTGGTGTAGACAGGATCAGCCAGAACAAATACAACCAAACAACTGACAGTAAACAGGTGGAAGCCATGGCAACCAATACTTACAGTGCATTCGGAGGGTATTCAGACTTCCACATTTTGTTACGTTACAGCCTTATTCTAAAATTGATAAATTGTTCCCCCCACCCCCCCTCAATACCCCATAATGACAAAACGAAAACAGGTTTAGAAATGTGTGCAAATGTATTACAAATAAAAAAAAAATGAAATACCTTATTTACATAATTATTCAGACCCTTTGCTATGAGACTCGAAATTGAGCTCAGGTGCATCATGTTTCCATTGATCATCCTTGAGATGTTTCTACAACTTGGTTGGAGTCCACCTGTGGTAAATTCAATTGATTGGACATGATTTGGAAAGGCACACGCCTGTCTTTATAAGGTTCCACAGTTGACAGTGCATGTCAGAGCAAAACCAAGCAGAGGTCTGAGGAATTGTTCGTAGAGCTCCAAGACAGGATTGTGTCGAGGCATATGTCTGCAGCATTGAAGGTCCCTAAGAACACAGTGGCCTCCATCATTCTTGAATAGAAGTTTGGAACCTCTTTTCCTAGAGCTGGCCACCCAGCAAAACTGAGCAATCGGGGGAGAAGGGCCTTGGTCAGGGAGGTGACCAAGAACCTGATGGTCACTCTGACAGAGCTCCAGAGTTCCTCTGTGGAGATCGGAGAACCTTCCAGCACTCCACCAATCTGGTCTTTATGGTAGAGTGGTCAGACGGAAGCCACTCCTCAGTAAAACGCACATGACAGCCTGCTTGGAGTTTGCCAAAAGGCACCTAAAGGACTCTCAGACCATGAGAAACAAGATTCTCTGGCCTGATGAAACCAAGTTTGAACTCTTTGGCCTGAATGCCAAGCATCACGTCTGGAGGAAACCTGGCACCATCCTTACGGTGAAGCATGGTGGTGGCAACATCATGCTGTGGGGATGTTTTTCAGCGGCAGGGACTGGGAGACTAGTCAGGATCAAGGGAAAGATTAACAGACCAAAGTACAGAGAGATCCTTGATGAAAACCTGCTACAGAGCATTCAGCACCTCAGACTGGGGCGAAGGTTCACCTTCCAACAGGACAACGACCCTAAGCACACAGCCTTGAACCTGATCGAACATCTCTGGAGAGACCTGAAAATAGCTGTGCAGCGACACTCCCCATCCAACCTGACAGAGCTTGAGAGGATCTTCAGAGAGGAATGGGCGAAACTCCCCAAACACAGGTGTGCCAAGCCTGTAGCATCAAACCCAAGAAGACTCAAGGCTGTAATCGCTGCCAAAGGTGCTTCAACAAAGTACTGAGTAAAGGGTCTGAATACTTATGTAAATGTGATGTTTTATAAATTAGCAAACATCTCTAAAAACCTGTTTTTGCGGATGTAAGAAAATGTGGAAAAAGTCAAGTGGTCTGAATACTTTCTGAATGCACTGTATCAGTTACAGGTGGCAGAATGATGTTCAAAGCTCAAACACTACAAACCAGCAAGCCTTTAATTTCTGACAGCATTTAAGAACATTTCCATATCGCAGCAACCACGGGAATCCAGGCAAAAGTCTGAAAGTGTTGAGGGAGGCATAGCAACAGGGCGCTGAACCATGTCCATTATCCAGCCTCCCACTGGAAGAATTCAGAGCCTCAACACAGAACATTACTGCAGCTGCTGGCATATACAGTATAACCTCAAAACTGCACAGCAACTGTCAGGACTGACAACTGTGATATCACTGAGGCAGCCATCTTGGCTGGACCAATGTCCGTAATTATCAGGCCTTTATCTGGAAAGTACACGTTACAGTAGTGACGACCACGGCAAACAATGGAGTGACACTACAGAAACCACAACTACAGGCCAGTTGCCAGCTTTGACTTTACTCATAAGCGATAGTGACAGGAAGTGCCACATTTTATACAGTTTAGCCCATTGAGCAATAAAAGAGACAGCATCCAAGATGGCCAATTCATGTGCCGTCTATCCGGATTGCATCCGGTTTAATCGGCCCAACTCACATGGGCACTAGCACTCAGCGCGCGCAGGGAGCAACGCAAGCTTTGACAACGGCATCACGTCATCCAATGATGACTAAAGTGTCTTATTAGGAATTTTCTAATCTGACTTCTACATGGGGCCGTCTATGGGAATTGTCTTTCTGGGCCGAACATCAGTCAAACTGCAGTATTGAGGCAAAGACTGTAGGCGCCGTCGAATGCGTGCTTCCATACCGGAACCCTGGCCCTTGGTTCAGCATGAGAGGGATCTGGTGAGTAGGGGGACCAATCCCGGGCAGCCAGAGGACACAACAATTACAATATTCATAGTTTGGGGACTTTGCTGATCCAACATATTTAGCCTACTACGCCCGAGGGCAAGCCGAGGTACAAATTACTGTAGGCATCTACCCGACAGCCCATGGCATAGGTCAGAGCAAAGAGAACTGTCGGTGTCATAAAATCACCCTGGAATGCAACGCCATGAACCCCGCATGGAATTGCATCCCTTCTGTAGGCCATCATTGTAAATAAGAATTTGTTCTAAACTGACTTGCCTAATTAAATAAATAAATAAATAATAATCTGATCGTGGACATCAACGGCCTCCTTTGGCCCCGACTGTTTCGGCAGGTTTACTAAAACATGTGCATGGCATTAATGAAGAGACAATGTAATAACCAAAAGGCCCTGCGAAGACCCGAGTGGAGGAGGAATCCATTTCCAGCCTATTGTGAAAGTGAGGTGGGCAGGGGGAATTTGGTACCAAATGTCACAATGCTTGCACATTGGTCGAAAGTACAAAAAAATAATACTATTTTGCTAAAAAAATATATATAATATTAAACACATAATCTGTCATAACATCATTAGATTCATCGACACACGGTAGATTTGTATAAATTGAAGCCCCATGTCTGAGCACGTCTTTATCCCTCATCCACTAGCTTTGTGAGTTGGTTGACTAGCATGCTGGAGCCTCTCTAAGCCGGACAGGGCCGTGCCCGAAAATTGCTCACATTAATCACCCTGGGATGCAATTTATCCCCGGGTGGCATCAATACCTCATGGCAGATCATTGCAGAATATTGACCTACCCATGCCCAAAACCTCAGTTGAAAGCCACCCTATATCTGTGGGCCACCTATAACGATTTGTTGTAAATGTATACGGCACGTTGAGGTTTTTTTTGAGACAAACATTCTTCACCATTGTTCTTTTGGAGAGAAGCGAGTGGTCTGGTTGCATAATATTAACACAAGCTAAAAATAGCTCAGAGTTAATGTCTGAAGCAACAATGTTAGCCTACACGGTACAGTTTGAACAAATTGTGTTTTATTGCATTGAGAGTACAGTACTTGTCATGACTGATGTTCTAATAATTGTATGAGCCTTCAAAGACTTCTCAACCTAATAAAGTATAGCACTTAAGATATCCTACAGAAGAAGCCTATACTATGTTCCGCTGACGAATGCAAAAAAGGGTGTGTATTAATATTATTAGCCTAAATGACCCAACATTTCGCCTGGGGGCAGAGAATGAAGCCGTTCTCACTAGAGACCACTTGGCCACACAGAACAATAGGCGTCAGCCATGGAGGATGAAGAGCCCGAGAGAAGAAAAGTTTATGTAATGAAGGGAATACGTCGAATTGCTTTTGAAAAGGCAAATAATCCAAATGATTACAAGCCGATCCCTTCACAAAGGAAGGCTGTTATTTTAGCCCAGTTCATTCGTCGGTTAGCTACATAGATGGTGATCAATTTCAGCCACCACACAGGGCTGCCACCGCCCCATCGCCCCATCACCCCCCTCCATAGTAATCGTATTCAGAATCTAACCATCCTCTTTATGGCTGAGCCACACACTGGCAGAAGGAAAATCCAGAAACAAAAAGTCTAGTCAGGTATGATAAGCCTAGACATTGAAATCGCTACATCGTTTTTTTTATTTTTTTGCATAACTTAGATATCCACTATGCAACGATACTCCTTGATCATATTTTCGTTTTTGTGCGACTCAGTTATCAAGTAGCCTATTTAGTTCGCTATCATTTCAATAAGGCTTATTTGTATGGCGCCGTTTCCAACGTTTTTTGTCATTAATCTTGACCTGGAGGCATAATTGAGCGATTTCCGCTAGATGAGCCAGCTGCAGTCAAAATTGTCTATATTTTAAACATTGACGAAAACAAAAATTAATTAATTTAAAGTTAGGCAGTGTGGTTAAAAATCAGATTGTATTAATGTGGCTGTGCCAGCTAGTGACCACTCTCTGCAGACCTGCCTACAGAACAAGATTCATGACGAAAAACGCTAACCTGCGTTTCCAATAGGAATTCATGAATTGCACTTGCAATGTCGACAAAGACATTCACCCACTATCGATATGATTATTCACCCATTCTACCCAGACGAACTATCAAACTCAATATAAAAATCTAATATTTTAGGAAACGAAAAGCATTTAAAAGCATCACATCGTAATTGACACTTAAATCACAGAAAAAAAGAAAAAAAATGTAAGCTTCAAATTAGTTGCACAGCTAGCCAACGTTAGCATGCTTAAAGCTCAACCAGTCTCTAGACTTACCAGTGTAGCTTGATCTCCAGCTACGCCCAGTGTTGGACAATATCCCTCGACTCCTTTCAGAATACAAAGTGTAACAAATTGATAAATGAAACCGAACAAGATGGAGCGAGGCCAAAGTACGGCAGCCAGATGACCAAGAAACGTCTATGTCGACCGCAGTTTGCAGAAGCAATGCACGTCCCTGCCAAAGAAAGGAAAAGCGATATTGCAATCCACGCACACACTCTCTACTGGCCGGGGACGATGGACAGGCAGAGAGGGTTTTACCACGGCATAGCGCGCGGGGGTGAAATTGAAAGGGATGAATAGCCAAGTAACTCGACTTTCTCCAGCTCACCGCCAATCACCGCCCCGGCTGGGGTTTATTCAAATGAGGAATGATGTCATCTCTCAAGTCACCCTACTATCTTTCTCCCCAGCCTTGCCAAGTTGCACCGGTTCTCTCCCCCTTCCCGTATCCCTCCACCAGTTTTCCCGCGTCCACACACACCCCCACCTCCATGCCCGACTACACGCTCACCCTGCACACACCTCCCGCCGTTTCTTTCAACGGTGCATTCTCTCCACACAATGGTGGCATGTTAGCGTTCTCCACTGGTCCTGGACCACTGGATGCTGAGATTTCAGCCACAAAGGGGTACAACAGCATAGTCTGTCATATTTAGATTTTCTTTAGGTCTACTGCCCTTTTTTAGTTATTACCATATGAAACAAACCTCTTTATTGGTTCTACATGGACTAAAAATGGCCTGCTGTACATACATAATGAATATTGATTGACACGTTGTAGAAACAGTGGTAAGGTTAACAATCAGGTAATATAATCATCATATCCCTAAACACTATCTTCACAGAGATTGATAACTCTAGGTTTATTGCAGTGGTACATTCTTTATTGTAAGGACAAGATATCTAATCTGTTGCAGACAAGCTCCCACACAGACCAGACCAAACATGTTTGACCTGTCAAAGAGGAGGCTGCCAGGAGAATCACCAGTGACGGAATCGAAGGAGACAAAAACAAGATGAAGAGGGAACAGAAACAGGATGGTTGAAGGAGCTGCCGCTGTCTGTACAGTGTTTTTCCCCCAGACACAATTGTCTCCCTCTACTGATTGTGGGCGTTTTTTTTCATAGGCTTTGTCTGTGTGTGCCGCTCCTGTCTTCACACCAGACTTCTGAGAGTCTGGTGCTGCCTGTATGTCTGCACTGCTGCTGTTCAGCTCTCCCAGTGGCAGCCAGAGCTGTCTACACGAGCCAGGCTTTTGTGCCGGGTTCTGCACTGGCTAGGCAGCATTGTGCTTCACATCATGCCCCCTTCAGCTCTCGCCCAGTGGAATTCATCATAACTCACACACGTTTAATTTCATTTCCCCGGGATGTTTACCTCGGCGAACGGTTGCTCAGTGGTGCACTGACCTGTGTGGTTGTGTTATGGTTACACTCACTAGACAATGTAAAGTAGCCTGGTGCTGCTACGCCTTTGTGGATATGCTTAGATTGATATAGCTTGTTTTGTGTTCTAACTGCCTACAGCTCTTCTAGCACCTCTCTCTCTTTCAAAATGATCAGCAAAGGTAAACCCTCTGGCCCACACCTACACAATTAGTTACACAGGCTTGACTAACATGACTTTCATATATAGTCCACACTCACTGCCGTCAAACAGACCAAAGCAGACAGTAGAAATGTAGTGAAGGAAATGTATTGTGGGGTAAGCAGAGAAGCAAGAACATAGCAAAAACACTTAACAGAGGTACCACACACACACACACACACACACACACACACACAGGAACTACCACACACATCTTTACCACACACAGTAAAGAGAGGGAGAGGAAAAACAGGGTGGCATTTTGGGGGTCCTATACTAGTTTGGGGGGGCCTATACTAGTTTGGGGGGTCCTATACTAGTTTGGGGGGTACTATACTAGTTTGGGGGGTCCTATAGTAGTTTGGGGGGTCCTATACTAGTTTGGGGGGTACTATACTAGTGTCGGGGTCCTATACTAGTGTCTGGGTCCTATACTAGTTTGGGGGTCCTATACTGGTGTTGGGGTCCTATACTAGTTTGGGGGCTCCTATACTAGTGTCGGGGTCCTATACTAGTGTCGGGGTCCTATACTAGTTTGGGGGGTCCTATACTAGTTTGGGGGTCCTATAGGTACAACAAAGAGAGGAAGTTGTTTTTTCCCCACACAGGCCGTGGTGTGCTGCAGTGGAGACAGGAAGGGGCAGGGCAGTGTACTCACCACCCAGTTCCCCTGTTTTTTATCTCATTGTTGTTTCCCGCTGGCCAGCAGCCCAGCTGGGGCAACGCGGCACAAAAGGACTGGCGCACACTCGGTCAAACAACTTTGACCAGGAATACACACAAAACACACTAACACCTGCGCCCAGACACAGAATGACACACACACAAGCTTGAGTGTTTTAACACAGACTGTTCTCATATCAGTCCAATCACACAAAGAAGGAAGCAGGTATAGTGCAAAAGAAAATAAAAAAGGGAGACACCGATCTTATCAGACATAGTCAATATCCTCAAAGGAGATTCACAGACACGTGTTTCTGGTCGAGAAATGGATTGAATAACTAGGACGTAAACATTACAACACGGCAAACAGTACATGGTAGCTTGATCATCATTACATGCCTCTGAATACCATGTTCACAAGTTAGCACATGCCAGCAGTGCACCTGCTTCTGTTCTGTGTGAGCATGGGCTCTCAGGAGAACAGAACGTGCCAACACAGCATATCATTAACATGCTGCATACAAAACACACTTGAAAACACATGTACCACACATACAACACTGACTATGTACTTACATACTTAAGACAGTCAATAATAACCTATTGTGACATGCTGACTTGAACATGTCTTATGTTATTGAAACAAAATGTCATAATAGAACATTTCAGATACATCAATCTTTGTTTATCATACATCTAGTTTATGCACACAGCCGTAGTAAAATCCACACACAGCTCATGTCATCACAGTTTCACTCTAAGACACTAAAATAGAGGTCTTGTGTCCCATGTGGCTAACTTTAGAGGACATTGTTTAATTGGTATAGTTACCCTGGAACCTGATGATGTCCAGGCAGGCCTGTTTCTGGTTGATGGGTTAGTGGGAGTGCTTCCCTGGCCTGGCTAGCTGCATCCTGCCATTATTAATGCATGCTGCCATTAAGGGTATCGGACAGGGGCCCCTCTCCTCTACACCACTCAGACTGAGCTACATTAAGAACTCTGACTGAGCAGATCTCTGCACTGATCTTCCCTCCCCATCTTGATACATTTGTGTACTGTTTGCATTTCTCTAGACTCATAGGCCGAGCATCGCCTTTCACTTATCTTTCAGTTTGGAGATGTGCAAGTGTACTGGCGTGTGGTACATTTTGGTCCCTTAAAACAAACTACTCGCTCATCTCCTTTGTTTCTTTATGGCCTTCTGACAGATATTGATTTCCTTTGACTGGCTGGCTGATAGAGGTTAAGTAGAGTCAGACACGAGGCTCCTTTCGCCCTCTAGTGGTGCTATCATACCACCACAGTCACAGGGCACTGGACTGGGTGTGAGAAACAATGATGAACAGTTCACCATGAATCCATAGAAAACTATCTTAAAGCGATAGTTCTTTTTTTTAAGTTCATAACAGGTCAAGCGCTCAACCGATATAATTGACAAAAGGAGATGGATGTTCCGCCTCAGTGACCATGAAGAGGACTACATGTAAATGTGCTTGACACGAGAGAGAGCGGAAAGGCTACATGTAATAACATGGACCATATCAGCAGAAAATAGGACTCTGCTCGGTAGAAATAAACAGAACGCTTTTCAACAGTTTTAACTGGAGGAGATTTACTGACAGACAGGTGGCACAGAAATGCAATGTATTGAACAAAAAGTGCATGAAACGAGAACGGCTTAAAAAAAATCTGTACAAGCGAGATGCTGATCCAAAATGTTGTTGTTGAGCAATTTGGCCATACTAAAATGATTAGTATCAGTTTAACCAAACATAACATTTTAAAATCAAACAGAGGTAAAACAATGAGAAATGATCACGTTAGCAGAGTATAAAAACACATGTAGTGTGCGTGTACAACCCTTACAAGTATACTGCTGCTCCACTGTGCTGCATGCCATGAGACATTTAGCAGCGCCTCAAGCTGTCATCACGACTCATCGTATATGGGTCCCTGATAACAATCTAAAGCAAGATCAATGTACAAAGTAAAAACATTAAAATAATTGAAAAATTTACATATGTTCTGCTCATCAAAAACTAACAAAGATAATTTATTCAGGTAAACATGTCATGGAAAAACACACCTTAACCAGAAACGGTGCATTCTGGGTAGGCATCAATGATTTGTCCTATCCTGACAACTCTTCCCTTCCTTTTGATCCCTTACGAATCTTGTGCAATGAGAGTCCTTTTTTCTCCTAATGAACATCACTATGAGCTCTCATACTGTTTCATAGAATGAAATTACATTATCACTTCAAAAAGGTTTTTCAAATAAAACAGATAAAATATGATAATTCAGTCCCTTTCCTTCAGTGAATCATGATTTGAACCACATACTGGTTTGCAGAATTAATTTGCCCAGACAGAGATCCAAAAAATGAACACCGAATTCAATATCACAATGTCAGACATATCTCATCAAATAAAGACAACCTCCCTTACTGGTCTTGTCTTTTGGTCTGGTCATCCAACAAAATAATTCACAAGGGTGGTTTTAAAAACTATTTTGCAAAATAAATAAGCAATATGGAGTCAGTACAGTGCATATAAAACCCACTATGGCTCTGTCTTGCAATGGTGTACAGGTCAGGGTCACCTGGATATTTACACCAAAGGCTTTATACATATTGATGACGAACTATGGCTGCAGGGCCTGTCCTTGAACTTGTAGTCATCCCATCCAGAGGAGGAGAATGGAACAAAGGACCAGAGTGAAGAGGAAAACAGGGAGTAGCCTTCACAAAAAATACAGTCCATAATGGTGTGCATGTTTCAGCCTGACTGGTTAGTGTGTGTATCTGTCATAAACATGATTCGGAGGACAATCATAACATTCAGGGTCTCAGGAACAGTAAAGCACAATTAAACCATTGCCGTCCCGGCAGTCATTGGGTCGGGCAGATCCAATTCAACAAAGGCTTATCGACCATAAATACATTTTAAAAACTCCTATTTAGTAAGATATATTCAGATATACGTTGTGCAAAATCAGTTTCCTCTCTGAAAGGACAGCTAGCTATATTGCTGTATTAGTCATGAATTAGCTAGCAGAATGTGCTAGCCATATGAATGTAACTGTTAGCTATTTAAAAAAAAACAATTAACTGGCATATTGAATATTAATGTGCAAACTACAGCAGTTCGTAACATGTATGTTGTACTGTACCAGTCTATGTGAATTTAAATGCACTGGCGCGCCACATCCTACAGAGGACAGTGTAGTCCAAGGTCAAATCACCCAGAAGACATCCTCCCGCTGTTGAATCTGAAATAGAGACAATTTACCAATCTACATCAATGGACTGGAGATTACTTCAAAGACAAAAACATCAAACCCTGAATGACACACACGCATGAACATGCACACACTCACTCTCTCCTCATCAGTCACAGCAGTAGAAGAATGAACATGGTGATGCCTCTGGGCCACGGAACTTTCCAGAGCAAGGTGTATCAGTACACTCTGCTATGAATGCATGCAGGTCTGTGATGTGCATCGGCTCCTGGGTTTGGGCCTGTTGAGAGAAACAGAGTGCTTCGGTAAAACTACTGTACAGACATTTCTTCCATCGTACTCTCTGTACATTGCACAATTTTCTTTCTCCATATGGCACTTATCAACCATCTTTTATTTCAATGTCACTAAATCATCAGTCCTGCATTTCTCCATTCACTCCACCCGCCATCACTCATCGTCCCCTTCTATCGCTCCCGTCATCCTTAATCCCTCTAGCTCCCCTCCCTCCCACAGTACCATGATGGTATCGTAGGTTCCGGTGATGAGGGCGATGAAGAGGGAAAAGCACCATGTAGATGAAGAGAGAGATGAAGGTGTAGAGGTAGACCTGGCTGAACGCCCTCACCAGCGTGCCGCTATTCTGCATCTCAGCAAACGCCACAAACATGTCGTCCCCGTTGATCAGAGAAAACGGAGAGCGAGACTGCAGGGACAGAGAGGAGGATGAGTTGGTGTATTAGAACACGCAATTTTATGTGATATATTTGTATTATTAATTAACAATGCACAAATACATGTGTCTGTCCTGTCCATGACCAAATACATTGGTATGGTAGAGCCCCAGCACGATCCAGCCACAGAAGCAGTAACCCAGGTATATGGCAGCTACACAGAGGCAGAAGCGGATTACATTACATTAGGGAAGGCAGCCCGCAGCGTCGCAATTAGGATCTGAGAAAACCTAAGACTAATTTACAAAGAAAGAGGTGGGAAGTGACGCAAAACCTCCCGAGAAAGCCGCTCAATTTAAATGTCCAATTTGTGCATTTTTGTGTGACTGATTATGCGTCACTCGCATTGTACTTCTGGAAGAAACTGAGGTAGCGGACGACTCCCACCCACACCAAGCAGAATCCCACACACGTCATACAACGACATGCTCTGAAGGAGAGAGTCAATTAAATGATTTGTATTAATAATTACATTATTTGCCCTCTGTCTAATTCTAAGGGTGGCGCAGGCCTGGAAAGATACGAAACTAAAAGCAATGCATTGTTCCGGATTAACTTGGACTCTATGCCAATCTGGATGAAGCTGCCTGTGATGGTGAGCAGGATAAACCAACCATTAATGAACTCCATCCTGTCTGCCCAGCACACACTGTGTTTCAGCCTGTGTCTGAAGAACTGGACGTACTCCTGTCAGACAAATGAACAGAATAAACCAGGGGTTCCCAAACCAGGGGTCGCGACCCTACAGTATGTGGGGTTGCCTGATATAAAAAATGAGGTCACAGGAGAATTAGTAAAAATATATAATATTATCGTCTTTAAAAAATTAATTGGAATGGAGTTAACATAAAAATCATTGTAATGGGGTTAACATAAAAAAAATCATTGGAATGGAGTTAACATAAAAAATCATTAACATAAAAAATTATTGTATTGGAGTTAACATAAAAAATCATTAACATAAAAATAATTGTATTGGAGTTAACATAAAAAATAATTGTAATGGGGTTAACATAAAACAAATCATTGTAATGTGGTTAACATAAAAAGGTCCTTAGGTCGTGGGAAAAGTCTGCACTTGAATCATTCCCACGATGAATGGCTAAACCCACTACGCTTTGAAATCACACACTATTTCAGAGACTGATATTACCGGCCGCAGTTGATAAAGTGAAAACAAAATGTGGGGAGACAGAGGCACAGAAACTCACATCAATACCTTTGTCAGATAACACTGTGAAACTAAGAATGTGTGTTATAGCTAGCAATCAAGAGGAAACTGACTGAATGACTCAAAAACTCCACCTTACAGTATGTGTTCTAGCTATATGGACGAAAAAGAGATCCCTTGGGATCGAATGGGGTTTTGCACAGAAGGGGCTCCATGTATCGCGGGAGGTCGGGCAGGCCTCTGCACTTTATTATTATGAATGTTTCTCCATCTGCCATATGGATGCATTGTATAATACATTGTAGGCCATCATTGTAAATAAGAATTTGTTCTTAACCGACTTCCCTGGTTAAATAAATAAAATAAATAAATTCAGGCCAGGTGGGGCAAAGCTTGTCGTCCCCTTATGCCATAGTTTGTACATCTCAATTGCCCAGACATAGCCATATCAGCTATGTTTTGTTTTTAAAGGCTGTACATTAGGCTGAATTAACTGTTTCGCTGCCTGACAAGACTCCGCTGATAATCCATCCACCTGACAGGTGTGGCATATCAAGAAGCTGAGGAGTATTTCTGTCTGTAATAAAGCCCTTTAGTGGGGAAGAAACTGACTCCGATTGGCTGGGCCTGGCTCCCCAGAGTGTGGGCCTATGCCCTCCCAGGCCCACTGCGCTCCTGCACAGTCTTGTGGAATCCATAGATTAGGGCCTAATACATTTATTTCAACTGACTGATTTCCTTCTATGAACTTTAACTCAGTCAAATCTTTGAAATTGTTTATATTTTTGTTCAGTATAATTATAATGTAACAGAATTGTAGACTTTTGGGGCTCAGCCTTGGTCTTACATGTTGGAGGATGTATCGACCACATAGCAGCAGGAACAGCAGACACACTATGGACACCAGCACGTCAAAAGCCTCCCGTGCAAAGTCCTCCGCTATGGGAGGAAGAAGAGAGGAGGGGTGTTTGAATGAATAAAGTCGGGGAGAGAAGGGAAGGAAGAGGCAAACAGCTAGTAAGGAACAGTAGGAAAGATGTTGATCAATCTCACACTTTACCTCCCTTTGCACTCCTTGAGATGGGAGGGAAGGAGAGTGGGAACAGTGGAGAGAGAAGATTAAAGGTGGAGAGAGAGAGAGAGAGAGAGAGAGTGAGAGAGCCTTGTTATCCAGGACAGCCTGACAGCAGCCACAATACACACACTGTAAACGTAGCTACAACACAAATCCTGGCTTTATAACAGCTGTCTAAGATACAGTGGACTGCATGGGGCTGCAGTGTTTCCCCTAGGATTTTTTTCAGCAGCGGTGGCAAAGTTGGCCGAGGGGGTGTGGCTAGCTAGTGGGCATGGCCAATGGCACGGTTTTTAAACTGTGCACTAAGCTAATTAACCATCTTTGTGAAATCAGCAGACCTCAATTTGGCCAGCTCTGGAAATAGCATTTATATGGTTAGTGCTTTTTATGGACAGGATCTATTCTCAGCACTGAAAGTAGGGCACCGTTAGAGGGCAACTCTTGACATATGTGGAGCTTTGACTCACTAACAGTCACTTCCATACGAGCCAAAGAGAACTGGCAGTCGATAAAAACCAAAACAAAACCGACAGATTTTAATGTGAAATACGTGGGGGAATTTTGATTGACAACTTGATGAACAGAAAAGAAGAATGCAGAGTACCGGTGATAACTTGGGGGTCGATGTCAAAGGTGTCGTTGATGGGGTCGATGATGCCACTCTTGTAGTACCGCTGGCACACAGAGAGGGCGCTCCCATTCACACCCTCACCCCACACATACACATACCGCCTCACTGATGTCTATGGTAGAGCCAGATACTGGGGAAAACAAAATAGAAAGGACGATGGATGGAACAGGTAACATACAGTTATACTAATAGCAAGACGTAATACAGACAGACAATGAAGACAAAATATAATTTAAAAATAACAATAACATAAGGCATTACATAGAGAGCAAAATGAGAGGGTTGAGAAGTCACTCGTAAGCCTGTCTCCGTTTAGTGTTGAGATACTAGTACCTGATCTATGGCATAATAAATCTGGCCATAGAGTTCACTCTGTGTGTAGATTGCCATTGAAGCGCCATCCCGGTAGTCTTTAAGGAAAAGGTGTTTGAAGGACGCTGTGTTCTCTTCCTTGAATGTCACCACATCTGGTTACTTTGAGAGACTAGTCAAGGATCATATCACCTCTTCCTTACCTGCCACCTCTTCCTTAGATCAACAGACAATGCAATCGCCATTACTCTGCACACTGCCCTATCCCATCTGGACAAGAGGAATACATATGTAAGAACTCCGTTCATTGACTATAGCTCAGTGTTCAACACTATAGTACCCTCCAAGCTCATCATTAAGCTCGAGGCTCTGAACTGTGCAACTGGGTCGTGGACTTCCTGACGGGCCGCCCCGCAGGTGGTGAAGGTAGGAAACAACACCACCACTTCATACAATTCATTGATCCTCAACACTGGGGCCCCACAAGGGTGTGTGCTCAGCCCCCTCCTGTACTCCCTGTTCACCCATGACTGCGTGGCCAAGCACGCCTCCAACTCAATCAAGTTTGCAGACGACAAAACAGTAATAGGCTTGATTACCAACAATGACGAGACAGCCTACAGGGAGGAGGTGAGTGTTCTGGGAGTGTGGTGCCAGATGCACCATTGAGAGCATCTTGTTGGGCTGTATCACCACCTGGTACGGCAACTACACCGCACGCAACCGCAAGGCTCTCCAGAGAGTGGTGTGTTCTGGGACAAACTACCCGCCCTCCAGGACACCTACAGCACCCGATGTCACAGGAAGGCCAAAAAGATAATCAAGGACAACAACCACTCGAGCCACTGCCTGTTCATCCAGCATGCGAGGTCAGTACAGGTGCATCAAAGCTGGGACAGAGACTGAAAAACAGCTTCTATTTCAAGGCCATCAGACTGTTGAACAGCCATCACTAACACATTAGAGGCTGCTGCCTATCGACAGACTAGAAATCACTGGCCACTTTAAGAAATAGAACACTAGTCACTTTAATAATGTTTACATATCTTACATTACTCATCACATATGTATATACTGTATTCTATATCTTAGTCCATGCCGCTCTGACCTTAGAAGTACTCAAGTATTTTAATATCAATTCATTGCTAAAATGCTTACACAGGGTGACAAACCGTAAACGTATTTCAAACATATCTATATATAAACATATATCTATATATAAATACAAATAAAGGTGAAGAATGAAACTACAAATATTTTTTGCCAACACAATGCTCTATGGAAATGACTACTGATAACTTTCACATATTTTGAATAATAGCACAAAATGTTATTTGTTTATGGAACACAACGACAAGTCTTTAATTCCACCATGTTAAACTCAAAGTTAAAAGGTAAACCATTGCACATGTTGGTGTATTATTACTGAAGCCCGTATCTTCAACGTGTTGGTCCTCTGTGTGACTCAGAAATATCTTGGGGTATCAAAAACAAAAGATGACATTCACATACGTCCTATGAAGTCTTGAGAGCTGGTTTAACATACACATACATCAGTGAGAATGTCAAAGTTATTAAATAAGGGTTGACTGACAGAAAAACGTACATCTTTATAAAACGTTGTCACATACGGACCAAATAAATATGCTAGCTCAGAATTATCTTATTCTGTCGTGTGTACACCAACACTATCTCCTGTCTCCCCTATCTGCCGTCCAGGGCCTTGTCTCTGGCTATCACAGCTTCGTCAAACTTGATCATGAGCGTGGTGCCCTTGTGCCAGTGGGCTGTGACCTTGGCAGGGAAGCCACTGTGTGTGAGAATGGCCTCTACGATGCCGGCGGTGAATGCAGCACAGTTTAGTGTGCTGTTCTCCTTGGGCACAGAGATGTAAGCATTGATCAGTGGCTCCTTCTCTATGATGTAGTAGGTCTTGTCGTCATCGTTGGCCTGCTCCAGCTTGTCTGCCTCCTTACCGAACATGGCTTTCCATACTGACACCTATATGAAGCAGATTGAAAATTATAGACATGTACTTATGCATGACAAGTGGTATTACACCTTACATTAGAACTTGTTATCTACCTTGAGCCCATACCTTGACGAAGAGCAGTATGTTAAGCACCTTGGTCTCCCTCTTCCCATTCTTCTCCCTGAGCACCAGCACATCCAGCATACCGGCACCAACGCTCTGACCCATGTCTGCTAAGCGTTGCTGCAGCTCGGACACAGAGTACACGCGGCTCTGGCAGTACTGCACCATCTCAGAGAAGAGCAGTGCAAAGGCACTCACGCCGACTTCAGTCTTGGGGCGGGTTAGAGGCCGTTCCAGGATGTTTGACTTTCCTCTCGTAAACCGTGTGTCCATTCTGAAAGAGAGTGATCTGTAAATAGAAGTAAAATAGCCTGAAGTGATAATATGTTAGCCATCTGAATTACAAATCAACCCCTCACCACTACCCTAGGATTAGCTATAGCTAGCTAACTAGCTAGCAACACGTTCAACTGGCCTAGAGGGCAGGATCTAATGCACTGCATCTCAGTGCTTGAGGCGTCACTACAGACACCCTGGTTCAATTCCAGGCTGTATCACAACCGGACATGATTGGGAGTCCCATAGGGCGGCGCACAATTCGCCCAGCGTCGTCCGTGTTTTGCATCATTTTAAATAAGAATGTGTTCTTAACTGACTTGCCTAGTTAAATAAAGGTTAAGGCGTAGGGCCTATGGGGGTTGATTTGGGATTCAGGTAGTCGCGCCTCAACAGGGCCATTTGTTATTATTATTATTTCACCTTTATTTAACCAGGTAGGTCAGTTGAGAACAAGTTCTCATTTACAACTGTGACCTGGCCAAGACAAAGCAAGGCAGTGCAACAAAAAACAACACAGAGTTACACATGGGATAAACAAACGTACAGTCAATAACACAATAGAAAATCTATATACAGAGTGCAAATGTAGTAAGATTAGGAAGGTAAGGCAATAAATAGGCCATAGTGGCGAAATAATTACAGATTAGCATTAACACTGGAATGATAGATGTGCAGATGATGATGTGGAAATAGAAGATACTGGAGTGCAAATGAGCCAAAAATGTAGGAGGGGGGGGGGGGGGTCGCAGAGCTGTTGGCCGGGGTAGAGGTAGCCAGGTGGAAAGCATGGCCATCCGTAGCAAAATGCTCATTAGAATGTTCGATTATCGTAAATGTATCGGGGGTGACAGTGTTTCCTAGCCTCAGTGCAGTGGGCAACTGGGAGGAGGTGCTCTTATTCTCCATGGACTTTACCCAGAACTGTTTGGAATTAGGGCTACAGGATGAACATTTCTGTTTGAAAAACCTAGCGTTTGCTTTTCTAACTGACTGTGTATATTGGTTCCTGACTTCCCTGGAAAGTTACATATCGCGGGGGCTATTCGATGCGCCACAGGATGTTTTTGTGCTGGTAAAGAGCAGTCAAGTCTGGAGTGAACCATTGGCTATAACTTTAACCTACAGTACATACGCAAAGCGATTCGCCAAATACGATTCAGTGAATTAGGAGCTAACTGCATTGAAGAAACAACAAAGTGGCAACTGGGGCTGCTAGCACAGCTGAAAGGGGAAGATAAAGTACATTGTATGCTAGCGTAACTAGCCAGCTAATGTAACTGCTAGGTAGTGCTAATTCAGCTAGCTAAAATTGGCAAGCTAGCGAACTCAGTCTACGACAGAAATAACAAAACTCAGTCACTCACAATGTTACAAGGCTAAACATATTCATTTAGTTCGTTAATTATTATTATTATACAAAGACCTAAAACCCCTTACCTTGTTTCAATGTTTTCAGCCTGCTGGTGACTTCCTGTTCTGGTCACGTGTCTTGTTATAATAAAGCGCTGCGCATGTGCGCGTGCCTGTGTCGCTCATCTGACACATAGCCATTGCCTCAGGCGTAATCTAAATGACATGCATGGGAAAGGGCAAGATGTCCTAATGTCACTTGCATGGTTTAAAAAATATTCATTTTAAAGGATGCATGGGAATTTCCTTTGTGAGTTCTTGCTGTGTATTTCCAGGGCCGTTTGGGAAAGCAACAAGATATAATAATATTAAGAGACTGTTACCTAAACACAACACATAACGTGATGCTGCTGTACAGTAGTTTTGAACAGACTACTGTTTTAATATTGAGATATTATGAAACAACAGTCTATGCAAAGTACTCGGAAGAGAAGTGGAAAATAAATTGTCAGTTGCCAATTTCCCACACCATGTCCCTCAATAAATGGCTCAGATTAATCAGCACTGTATCTGTTTGTACAGTGGTTGCATAATTCACTTGATGCGTTTGCCTTCCTATAAATGTTTCAAGGTAGCTGAGGCAATGTATAATACATGTCAGGAGCACAGGGTGTTGAAGACTCAATGATTTCCCCAATGGAACCGCACTGGAAATGGTGTCTGACCCTTCTCGTGGTCTTGGTACGTGTTCACACTGATTACCAACGTTAACTAAATCCGTTTGTGTTATTTTGTTTAATGTAAAGGTTGTGACCAGACAAACTATTTTCGAGAGAGAGCGAGAAAGTCAGCAAAGAAATGCATTACAGCTACTTAGAGTAAGAAGTTGCAAGAAAGTGCTATTTTAGGCAATATAGGGAGCAGTTATTAATACACATTACAGAACAATATGTAATTTTGTGAATTTTTATTAGGATCCCCATTAGCTAACGCTAATCTTCCTGGGATCCAACACCAATTAATAAGACATTACAAACAATTACAAATTAAGACTTTACAAACATTTAACAAGTAGACTATACAGACAATTAAAATACCTGACAGGAAACACATTTACCATTCAGTTGATGCTTTCTGTTTCCTGTCCAGTCACATGGTCTGTCACATGGTCTTTCGCATGATGTTATTTAATTTTTTTCTTGAAGGTGGATTTACTTTTTGCCTGAGAAATATGGATTGGTAAAGAGTTCCATTCAGCTATGGCTCTGTATAAAACTGTAGATTTAAGGTGATTTGTCCTTGACTTGGGTTGTCTTAGATGCCCTGAATTTACCTGTCTGGTTTGGTGGTTATGCGTGTTACTAGTATATACTAACTAAAAAAACAGATAACATTCCTAAAGAAAATCAGAAGACTGGATAGTAATTTGTTTTCAACGTGAAGCCATGCGAGATTCTGATGCATTTGGATAATATTCATACGGATAGAGCAATGAAGAATTAATCTGGCAGCCCTGTTTTGAGCTTTTTTGTATCTTTCTTTGCTGCAGATGACACCTGTTTTGAGCTTTTTTGTATCTTTCTTTGCTGCAGATGACATTATAACTGGACAGTACTCTAGGTGTGAAAGGACCAGGGATTGAATCCCCTGATTCCGAGTGCTAGATGTTACATACTCTATGTAAAATTGTCTTGTAACAGCAATTTCCTTACCCATCTTAATAACAATATTATCTATGTGTTCTGACCATGGTAAAGCTGCGTCCAACATGCATCACTTGCTCAACATGCGTTCTATTAATCGTCTAATTCAATTGGGGATCATCAGCAAGCATATATCTTGAACCAAATACAATACATTTTGTTTTAGAAAAGTTCAACAATACAATTTGTTCAAATCAACCCACTCAGACACCGTTCTTAGTTCACCACTCAGTACATCTGTTAGCTCGTTACATTCTGATGCTGCGCTATACATTGTAGAGTCATCAGCGTAAGTTACCGCTCTGTTTATAGAAAAGCGATGCTGAATATGATCAAATGTAAACAAGTGTGCTTTCTGATTTCAGTCACGTCCTCCCAGCATATGGACGACTTCATCAGAGTGTTGGAGCAGGAAGAAGACAGTGACCCTGGACTGGAGCCTGTAGCTGTGTTGAGAGGCCTGCGCAGGGCAGCCGGTCTCAGAGATGAGTTTATGCAGCACTCTCCGGGAGGACAGCACCTCAGAGGCACCAGTCATGGACTCCAATCTGACAAGCCCTCCCTCTCAGCTCAGTCCCAGCGTCCTCTCAAGCTGAGCAGGACTGGACGCTGCTTCTCGTCTGATCAGCCGCCGACGCAGGGAGAACTTCAGAGAACTGGCCAGCCCCCCCTCCTTCCGAGGCAGGTTGTGAGATCCCTGATCCTACAGAGGAGACTAATCGACCACTGTACTACGTTGGCACAGGAAAAGGAAGAGCTGACAGCTGTGGTGAGGGAAGGAATAAATGAGTTTGTCCACAGACACACTAAGTAAACCCCACTGCAGATGGAGACAGTAGAGATAGTGAGGGTTGTAGTAGTTCAGGGAAAGCTACAAATTATAGGTCAACATTTATTGGATTCATTTTGACTTTGATCCAAAAAAGCACAACTAGTAACACTAATTGAGACATGGTTTTATTGTTGAAAAAAGGAGTGGATGAACATGTTAAAACTCAATCTCTTTCTCGATCGCCCTACCTATAGACTGTCCAGCCCGGGGCACTCCCACCCCCCTGTCCCTCCCCGTCTCGTTCATGTACATCCACCACACCTACCAGCCTGGTCAGCCTTGTATCACCTTTCAGCAGTGCTCTGCAGACATGAGGTCCATGCAACGTTTTCACCAGGATGACCGGGGGTGGGACGATATTGGATACAGGTATGTATAGCACACAGCACACAGGTCTTAGGATATACAGTACCTTCAGAAAGGATTCATACCCCTTGACTTATTCCACATTTAGTTGTGTTACGGCCTGAATTCAAAATGAATTAAATACATGTAAAAATCTCACTAATCTACACACAATACCCCATAATGGCAAATTTATTGAAAATTAAATACAAAAGTATTCACACCCTTTCTGTGTAAGTTTCTAAGAGCTTTGCACACCTGGATTGTACAATATTTACACATTGTTATTTTTTTTAATTCTTCAAGCTCTGTCAAGTTGCTAGACAGTCATTTTTAAGTCATGCCATAGATTTTCAAGCAGATTTAAGTAAAAACGAAGCCACTCAGGAACATTCAATGTCGTCTTAGTTAACAACTCCAGTGTAGATTTGGCCTTGTGTTTTAGGTTATTGTCCTGCTGAAAGGTGAATTCATCTCCCAGTGTCTGGTAGAAAGCAGCCTGAACCAGGATTTCCTCTAGGATTTTGTCTGTGTTTAGATCTATTCTGTTTCGTTTTATCCTAAAAAACCTCCCTTGCCGATGACAAGCACACCCATAACATGATGCAGCCACCGACCATGCTTGAACATATGAAGAGTGGTACTCAGTGATGTGTTGGATTTGCCCCAAACATAACGCTTTGTTTTCAGGACATAAAGTTAATTTCTTTGCCACATTTTTTGCAGTTTTATTTGAGTGCCTTGTTGCATATTTTCTAATATTGTTTTATTTTGTACAGGCTTCCTTCTTTTCACTCTGTCATTTAGGTTAGTATTGTGGAGTAACTACAATGTTGTTGATCCATCCTCAGTTTACTCCTATCACAGCCATTGAACTGTAACTACAAATCACCATCGACCTCATGGTGAGATCCCTAAGTGGTTTCCTTCATCTCCGGCAACTGAGTTAGGAAGGACGCCTGCATCTTTGTAGTGACTGGGTGTATTGACACACCATCCAAAGTGTAATTAATAACTTCACCATGCTCAAAGGGATATTCAGTGTCTGCTTTTTCATTTTTACTGCTTTACCAATAGGTTCCCTTGGCGAGGCATTGGAAAAAAATACTTGTGGGTAAAATCCTCAATATAATTTTAGTTCTGGACTTTATTTGAGACATTGGTATAATCTAAACTATTTGTAATTAATCATTATATTCAGCCTACACACACACACACACACACACACACACACACACACACACATTTTACCACTTTTCCAGCGCAGTGCAATCAAATGACACTTGACCGCAGAGGTTGAACTCTTTTCCAATGTCCATCAGTGCGATCAAGCTATCCGTGGTCAATCTATCGGCATTATACCGTATCGTCAGTGTAGTGGCGCACGAAACATTGGAACATGGATTTCAGAGGTATATCCTGACCGCAGTTCTCAGTCGACGTCACTCACGTAGCTGTGGCGTTCCTGTAGGCAAATAACATGGAGTCGAGTGTGTGGCCTCTGCAAGCGGGTTCATGGCAAAAAAATGTAGCATCGATGTGATAAAAATATAGCTACATGCATTCATGTACTGTCGATATTCGTAGCTTTGTTCCATATAAAGCATGGAGAACGGTGCGTAAACAACTCCTTTCCTCGGACCACAAGCCAGGCCGTTTTCCGTGAGTACTTAATAACGGGCGTTATAACATTATACATTTTTTTTGCACATATTCATTAAATGCTTGCTACGTCCATCCACAATGCCCTTGCAGGTAGATAGCAATTTTTAGCTACTTGCATTTGCGTTTATTTTTTAGCTAACAAGCGAGACAGGGCCTGAATAAAAGTATACTTTTGTACGTGGCCATTTGGGAAATCTGTTATATTCTCACAATATCACCAAACATTGTGAAAATGGGTCAGACTCGCAAAATTGCAGTGGGGCTGAACCCGTGACGCCACTGCGCTATGCTTGTTACCATCTCTTGCATTTACGATTCGTCATATCAAGGTATCGGTGTGATATTGTGAATCATTGACAATGCAGCATTTGAAGCAGAAAAGCAAGTGTCCAACCCAGACCCCCAAATTAGTGACATGATTTTCCAATGACTTGAAGTTGCTTGTTTTGTGTGCATCAGAACACCTTTTCTGGAGTGCTGCTTATCTCTGTGTTATGACAGTATTACAGAAGTGTACCCTGTGTGTGTGTGTGTGTGTTTGTGTATATGAAAACAGTGGAAGAGAACACCACACACAATGTAGACTGAGTGGTCAGTAGTGGGACACCATACTGTGCTCTGGGGACCATGGAGCTAGAGGGGAACTCTCTTTCCCCCAGGGATTCCTTCACCTCAGTGAGCAGCTATGGGCCCCCACCCTCATTCTCAGCACAGGACACCACAACCCACACCTTCCTAAATCACACCTTGCAGGTAAGGAGAATCCTATCATGGTCGACCACCACATGCTGAAACGTAAGCTTTTACATAAGTGAAAATCACAGACTTCAGAATCAATGTCAGTTGCATTCAGAATGTCATCAACAGGTTTCAGACGAGCTCACCTTCAGTGGGAGCCCATGGTCCAGTGGTGATAATGTGGACTTTGAAAGGATCAGAGGCCCCCTATCCCAGGTGGAACCAGGGAGGAGTGCACAGAGGAGCATCAGGCCCTCAGCCTTTCCCTCCTCTCTGACCTGGGACTCTGACTCAGAGAAAGAGACACTAGACGGTAGCTACCACACTGGTTTATTACTGAGTATTTTTTAGTGTGTCCCGTCTATGTCTTCCTAAATGTGATGCTATCAGTTAAACTTGTTGCTATGACCCTCAGCTATATTTGTTGTCACTTCCAGAATGTTTGAATGTTCCTCGGTCTCTTACTGGAAATGACTAGTGTATATCTTTGGCTGTGAATTTACCTGTGGGTGGCCGACATGTGAAGTGATGTTCCTGTTGTTGTCTGTTTTGTGGGCTGTGCTGTCTGTCAGAGGAGGAGCTACAGCACTTTTCTAACCCTCACGGTCTGGCCGCTCACAGCCCAGGATCCCCCTCCTCTGGACTCAGGTGAGATGGAGGAATAGAAGGGCAGCCAGCAGGAAGATAGTTATGTGTGAAAGGACACGACACCAGAAGGCAGACAGACAGTAAAGCAGAGCGGTCAAATAAAGTGCCAAACACACTAACAGGTTAGGCGGACACATGGTCAGATAGACGGATAGGGACTCATTGCTCTTTCTGACCCACTCATACAACTGTCTCTTGTATCATTTTGTCCAGACCTGACAGTGAGGATGACCAAGCACCTGAACAACTGCAGCACTTACCCACTGAGACAAACCTACCCAGCCCTGTGGAGGACCAAGACAAGCCAAGCACACACAGGGAGGAGCCAAAGAAGGCCCAACCCGGTTCAAAAGAATGTAAGCATGATGGGGAGCAACGGAAAACATGAGATTAAACACAGTTTATTTTTGAAAATAACTCCTTTTCTAATATACTTTTGTCCCTTGACCATCCACAGTGGTAGATGACAGAGTCTGGAATGTATCGGAAAAAGCTGAACTGTTTCAGTCCAAAGTGACATCAAAGGAGGGGCACCAAATTGAGGAGGAAGAAGAGGAAGAGGACCTGACAGGGAAGGACAAGGAGCCTGAGCGGGATGTATACACCTTTCCTGGCGACTCAGACCCAGAGAGTCCCCCACCAGCACCCTGGGCACAATGCACCTTCATCCAGCGTCGGAAGAAGAAGAGGGCCCTGCTCAGGCCCTTCTCTGGCCAGGGCACCTGGGAACGCACATCAACAGAAGCTGGGAGGAAGGCACGGGGTGCTTCCCCAAGAGCAAAGAGCATGGGGCCTGTGAAGGGGAGTGGAGGGGTCTATGACTTTAAGGAGGACTTGGAAAAGGCAACAGAGGATCTGGAGAAGGTGGAAGAGGTGGAAGAGGAAAAAGGTGGTGGAGAAGAAGGAGGAGGAGGACAGGGAGAGCTTGGTGAAGAGATTTTCACCTGTGTGGAATGTAGCATTTACTTCAAGAAGCAGGTCTACCTGCAGGATCACATGCAAGAGCACAGTAAGAGCAGGCCTGGGGCTGGCAGGAGGGAGCACGGCGTGAAGGGCGGGCGGTTTCGGTGCGTGGAGTGTGGATGGAACCTGTCAAACAGGCTTTCTCTGGCAGACCACCACAGACGACACCAGGAGTCTCGCCAGAAGATCCTGGAGGAGATTGGGAAGCTGAGCGACAGTGGGAAAGGGGGGACTACGCAGGGTGACCCGAGCAAGGTGACCAAACCTGCCAGCCCAGTCCTAGAACCATTCGAAGTTCCAGTCACGACTCCAGCTCCAGTCCCATTCACGGAGCCAGTCCCAGTTCCAGTCCGGGCCCCAGTCAAAGCTCGAGCCAAAACCCCAGTGAAAGCAAAGGTCAAAGGCCCAGCCAATCGTCGCTATCTCTGCCTCAAGTGTGACTTCAGTACACGCACCTCACAGGCATTGGCCAACCATGCCAAGACCCACAACAGAAAACCTACTGGTCTACAGCGAGCCTCTCCACGCTTTCAGACAAAGCTCACTCCTGTGGAGCCGCCCCAGTCACCTGGATCTGCCTCTGGCTTGGCCTCCACCTCTCTCACTTGTGATCAGTGTGCCTTCCAGGCCTCCAGTCAAACTGCTCTGAAGGAGCACCAACACATGGCTCACCCCGCGCAGAACTCCATGTGTGGGGGAGGGCTTGAAGAGATGAACCGTCCAGAGTCCAGAATTGATGCCTCCTCTCCACCATGTTCTGATAAGCTTTCGAAGCCTGTCTCTCCACCAGAGGGCCAAAGCCATTCAAAGGCCAGTAAGTCTTCTTCCTCTAGTTGGATCTCTGCCATGGAGGACAGTGACACACGGCCCCAACCATCAAACACTGCTACAGCTCCCCAGCGTAGAGAGATAGCCTTTAAGATCATCGGGAACAAGAGGGAAAATAGGAGAGGGAAGGCGGGGACAGAAGTCCTCCGGCCAAATCCCAGACTGGACAACGGGCCACCTGAGACCAAGGATGCTCAAAGCCAGGGCCAGAGCCCTGACCTGGCAACCGAGATTAACCAAAAAGAGACTGAATCACTAGTTGGGTCCAAACCGCACACCAGGGCCCGATCCCTCCAAGGTAAGACTAGGATGCAGAATGTATCCCCCTTCAAGCCATCTCGAAAACAGTTGAAAGAATCCAATACCTTAGACTTTCTTCAGAGTCTCAGTTATAGCACTGCTCTCATGCTAATTCTGAGACAAACCTTTCATCGTTAATGGACTGATGCATGCTCCCAACTCCACGAGTACCCCCCAACAGCACACATTGTTTGTTGTCACCCCGGACAAAAAACACCTGATTCAACTCATTAAGGGCCTGATGATTAGTTGACAAGTTGAATCAGGTGTGCTTGTCCAGGGCTACAAAGTGTGCTGTTGGGGGTTCTGGAGGACTGGAGTTGGGGACCACTGCACTAGAGAATGGCCACACTAAATGCATATCCATAAGCAAAAATATTCTACTGTCCAGAATATTTTGAACTCATGAGACTTTCTCTTTTTATTTTCACCTTAGACATACACAGTTGGGTAACCTGTGATATTTGTTTTATTTTCAACTAGAATGCATAACTTGTGCTGCATGCATGTGCACTGTCGAACAGTGCTATCAAATACCATCACAAGCCTGCAGATCAGTCACTGGGTTTGGCTGAAACTGAGAATGCCCAGCAGTCCCTGCCTGGCCCATAATTGAACCTGGGTCGCCCGTTGCTTCCCCTCCATGCCCTGTGGAGGTACCTGCCTGGCCATGCAGCTGAAACTCATTTTCTCAGCCAGCCTGCAGGGGGCATCAGAGTGTCTGGGGTTGACTGAGGGCCTGCAGGCCCAGGTAAGACACACGCTGACCCCCAAACTCGCCTCTCTTACCTTGGCCGTTGGGAGGGAGGCAAGGCAATGGCTGAGTGACAGGCTGAGTTGTAAAGTAGCCACCTGGCATGACAGTGATGCATGACTCCCCTCACCAAATACAACATAGTCAGCCTTGTCTTCCTTGCGCTCTCCCCTAATCATTATAAAGGCTCAGTTGCTAGGTGAATAGATAGTCTGTTTTTAATTTCACCCCATGGCGTCTTAACACTGTGTTCTTCATGTTTCATCGTTATGAATGCCGTCTGTAGTGTTGCTCCATCTCTGTCCTGAAGGGGCTGTTGATGTACCATTACAGCACGTAGTTTATTGATGTGATATGAAGTTATCTCCTCTGCTGTTGCAGATTGATTGCGCCAGTTACTGGCTCTCCAGGACTGGGATTGAACACTTCTCTATTATAGATAGTGCTGTGTACTAAATGACTGGGATTGAACACTTCTCTATTATAGATAGTGCTGTGTACTAAATGACTGGGATTGAACACTTCTCTATTATAGATAGTGCTGTGTACTAAATGACTGGGATTGAACACTTCTCTATTATAGATAGTGCTGTGTACTAAATGACTGGGATTGAACACTTCTCTATTATAGATAGTACTGTGTACTAAATGTACTACTATTATAATACTGTGTACTAAATGTACTACTATTATAATACTGTGTACTAAATGTACTACTATTATAATACTGTGTACTAAATGTACTACTATTATAATACTGTGTACTAAAGGTCTGTCTCAGCTCGGCCTCATACTTTATCCCTTTCCTTCCTGTTCTAGACGACTCCTCTCTAAAACAACAGAGCCTCACTACGTCATGCTCTTCAGAAGGGAAGGCAGAGGAAGAGGAAGAGGACGGGGATCCAAAGGTTGCTTTTGAAAAGAAGAGTAACAAGGTTTTTGCTGCTGAAAATGACGATGATGATGACAACGATGATCATGAAGAAGAAGAAGAGGAAGTGGAAGAGGAAGAGGAGAAGATCCGGCGTTTCCTAGCAGAGGGCATATCAGATGAGGATTATGAGGAGATTGATGAGGACACGGGGACCCTGAAGAGCGTGGAGAGGAAATGCCCCTACTGCCCTGATCGCTTCCACAACGGCATTGGGCTGGCCAATCACGTGAGGGGCCACCTTAACCGAGTGGGCGTCAGCTACAACGTTCGCCACTTTATATCCCCTGAGGAGGTCAATGCCATTGAGAAGAAGTTCTCCTACCAGAAGAAGAAGAAAAAAGGTATCTTGAATCTTTGTTATTACATTGTTAGGATCTTGTCTGGCGTATGATGCGGTTTAGTTGTAATTCACTATAATTTAAGTAACAACAAGGGTTAGTCTGGGTAGAGGATGTGTACAACTTCCAAGTCGGTCTGTAAACTGCTAACCTTTTATGTGCTCTTCTCTCTCTTCAGTTGCCAACTTTGACCCGGATACATTCAGTGTGATGCGCTGTGAGTTCTGCAATGCTGGCTTTGACACCCGGGCTGGCCTGTCCAGCCACGCCAGGGCGCACCTCCGGGACTTTGGGATTACTAACTGGGAGGTGACTGTCTCGCCCATCCATATCCTCCGAGAGCTCTTCTCCAGCCGCCCAGACCTGGTCCTCCCCACAGCCCCCCCACGCAGCCCAGCCTCAGATGAGGAGGAGGTGGAAGACCTGGAGACGGAGGAGGAAGAACCAGGGGGAGTGGAAGGGAGTGGAGAGGCAACAGGTACTACAGTCTCCAACCTACTGCCTTCGTCGCGTTCTCAGCCTTGGAAGAAAGATCACAGCGTTTTTGAGCTTGAAGGTGTGTGTGTGTGTGTGTGTGTGTGTGTGATAGGTTGTTGGTAGATTACATGATGGTTGGTCAGCGTGAATAAGACTCCTAAAGAAATGTCTCAGTGCTGAATGTGGTTACTCAATTGCAACTACAGTGGCGATGCAATGTACAAGGGATATTGAGTGATGAAAACGATTATGTGCAATAGTTTTTAAACTATTTTGTATTATGGACCTACTCTCCTGATGTGGCACTTTGCCTGTTGGTGTTGTAACATCAGTCCCTAGTTGTGAGACTTGTGTGATGCTGCAGATTTCTTGTCTATGATGAACTGCAGTATTCGGGACAAAGTGTTACTGTAAATCAAGCATATTAAAGGGAGAGACTCTGATGCCCGTGGTTGATGTGGTGCTCAGTGCGTTTGTCCCAGCCTCTGCTCGATTGGTCACGCCTTAGTTTGGAGGTGCATGTGTATGGTGGCAAAATGGCTGCTTCCACCTCCCTGCAGACACAAACAATAGCGGAAAAACTGTCTGGCTTTAGCTGCCGGGAGTCCAATGCACCGGAGCTACTGACCGGTGAGTACCACGCACCGTAACGCCCGTGCCCTTTAAACATTCATCGGCATCATTGTTGCAAGTCGCGTCGTAGCCCGTCTTGTTTGCTGTACGTCAAATGTGTCTCTAGACACATTAGCCATCAAAAACTCAAATCATATGAGACCATATAAAATCACTGTCGCGGACTAAAGGTGAGATAGACGGTCAATGCATTGGCTACAAATATGTAATTTTTGTCATTGTTCGAGTTGCTTGTATCACTGTAGCTACGCGCGCAGGAATGTGTTTTGCAACATTTGATGCGGACTGTCATAATTTTTTTCTGTGTGATATTTTGTGCGTCTCGGATGACGTTCAGTATTTCCAATACTGCAGGATTTCTAAAATTACCTACAGTTCCCAAATCCTCGCCATTTTACTTTATTTCGATTTATTGAATGTGGTCGCGCTGGTGTCATTATTTATGAATGCATTGCTTCATGCTTATAATACAGGAATAACGGACTGCAAATCTGTAATCATATGAAAACTTATTTAGATCTTAAAAATAAATCGACGTGTCACTTTATTAAGTGTCAGGTTACTTGATGTTACTCTAGGCCTACTACTGCGATTTAATTAAAACTGAAGTCAGAATTGTGTACCTTTTGTTGCTTTTCACAGTTGTATCAAAGCAAGGTATCATTTTGCTGCAGTGATCACATTTTTGATGCTGCAAACAAAGCGAGAAAACTCAAAGGTGTCATTCCCTCTGCGCGCACCCTGAGACGAGATCAACTGACAAGCGCAGAGCCGCCCACCAGACAAAAAGCATTGTCTGCTCACGTCGCTTATGATTTACCGTTTTGTCGCAGAAAATGGTAATTTGATCCCAGAAATACACCATCGCAATGAAAGGCATGTGTCTGTTACGAAATGTACAACAGCAGGAAAACGAACAGTGTTTTGCCATTATCACAGGTCTACACACTTGAAGAAGTGATTTATTAGCCAAACTATGTCTGAAGCGCCAATAATTGATGAGTCCTGCAAATTGCAGTTATTTTAATCAATAGAGTATTATTTAGCTACTCCATTGTAAAGGTTTTATGTATTTTCTGTTATTCATACTGAAACAGAATACATTGTATTATTTAAAAACTATTTAATTTGCCTATGCATACACTATATATACAAAGTATGTGGACACCCCTTCAAGTTAGTGGATTAGGCTATTACAGCCACACCCGTTGCTGACAGGTGTATAAAATCGAGCACACAGCCATGCAATCTCCATAGACAAACATTGGCTGTAGAATGGCCTTATTGAAAAGCTCAGTGACTTTCAACGTGGCACCGTTATGGGATGCCACCTTTCCAACAAGTCAGTTCGTCAAATTTATGCCCTGCTAGAGCTGCCCCGGTCAACTGTAAGCGTTGTTATTGTGAAGTGGAAACGTCTAGGAGCAACAACGGCTCAGCCGCGAAGTGGTAGGCCACACAAGCTCACAGAACGGGGCCGCCGAATGCTGAAGCGCGTAGCACATAAAACTCGCCTGTCCTCGGTTGCAGTTCCAAACTGCCTCTGGAAGCAACGTCAGCACAAGAACTGTTCATCGGGAGCTTCATGAAATGGGTTTCCATGGGCGAGCAGCCGCACACAAGCCTAAGATCACCATGCGTAATGCCAAGCGTCGTCTGGAGTGGTGTAAAGCTCGTCACCATTGGACTCTGGAGCAGTGGAAACGCGTTCTCTGGAGTGATGAATCACGCTTCACTTTACAGTGCTCATGATTTTGGAATGAGATGTTCGACGAGCAGGTGTCCACATACTTTTCTTCATGTTGTGTATTTTCCCGCATTACTAGTTACCAAAATTAATACTTATGTAATTTTCCTGGTGACATTAGGCTACATGTTTAATTCACATCCTACCATGTTAACGACTCTTGAATTAATGACTCATTAATTTGGTTGTCTAATGTGTTTCAGACGGGGAGGAGGAAGAACAGATGCCAGCACTGGACAGCTTGACCTCCAGCCCAGGGAGGAAGGGGCTGTTTTCCCTGGACCCAGAGAGCCCCTCCCCGAGGGATGAAGCTGACATGGAGGGTGAGACTGAACAACATGGGACAAGATGAGATGAGACATAAAAGGTCCCCAGGGATCTGGAGGCTTTGTTAGGTGACAGACGGATGTGGTTGAGGTTACCACAGCCCCTAGCTGAGAATTCTCAACTCCACGATATGTGCATCACGTCTCAATGGAGTTAAGTGGCGATGAGTTTTGTCAGAGTGTACCTACAGTACCAGTCAAAAGTTTGGACACACCTACTCATTCAAGGGTTTTTCTTTATTTTGACTATTTTCTACATTGTAGAATAATAGTGAAGACATCAAAACTATGAAATAACACATATGGAATCATGTAGTAACTAAAAAAGTGTGAGATTCTTCAAAGTAGCCACCCTTGAAGTCTTGAAGGAGTTCACACATATGCTGAGCACTTGTTTGCTGCTTTCCTTCACTCTCCTTCACTCTGTGGTTTGACTCATCCCAAACCATCTCAGTTGGGTTGAGGTTGGGTGATTGTGGAGGCCAGGTCATCTAATCCAGCACTCCATCACTCTCCTTGGTCAAATAGCCCTGACACAGCCTGGAGGTGTGTTTTGGGTCATTGTCCTTTTGAAAAACATATCGCTTCAGAATGCTGTGGTGGCCATGCTGGTTAAGTATGCCTTGAATTCTAAATAAATCACTGACAGTGTCACCAGAAAAGCACCCCCACACCATAACACCTCCACCTCCATGCTTCAGGGTGGGAATCACAAATGCGGAGATCATCCGTTCACCTACTCTGCGTCTCACAAAGACACAGCGGTTGGAACCAAAAATCTAAAATTTTGACTAATCAGACCAAAGGATAGATTTCCACTGGTCTAATGTATATTGCTCGTGTTTCTTGGTCCAAGCAAGTCTCTTCTTCTTATTGGTGTCCTTTAGTAGTGGTTTCTTTACAGCAATTTGACCATGAAGGCCTGATTCACACAGTCTCCTCTGAACAGTTGATGTTGAGATGTCTGTTACTTGAACTCTGTGAAGCATTTATTTGGGATGCTATCTGAGGCTGGTAACTCTAATGAACTTATCCTCTGCAGCAGAGGTATTTCTGGGTCTTCCGTTCCTGTGGCGGTCCTTAAGAGAGACAGTTTCATCACGGCGCTTGATGGTTTTTGCGACTGCACTTGAAGAAACTCTTCAAAGTTCTTGAAATGTTCCAGATTGACTGACCTTCATGTCTTAAAGTAATGATGGACTTTTGTTTCTCTTTGCTTATTTGAGCTGTTCTTGCCATAATATGGACTTGGTCTTTTACCAAATAGGGCTATCTTCTGATTGGCTCAAGCGCATTAAGAAGGAAAGAAATTCCACAAGTTAACTTTTAACAAGGCACACCTGTTAATTGAAATGCATTCCAGATGACTACCTCATGAAGCTGGTTGAGAGAATGCTAAGAGTGTGCAAAGCTGTCATCAAGGCAAAGGGTGGCTAATTTGAAGAATCTCACTTTCTTAATTACTACATGATTCCATATGCGTTATTTCATAGTTTTGATGTGTTCACTATTATTCTACAATGAAGAAAATAGTAAAAAATTAAGAAAAACCCTGAGGTTTGTGTGCCCAAACATATGACTGGTACTGTACATCGAGTCGAAATCAGACGATAAAAATGGCCGTTCTTTGTCCTGTTGGTGCTGAATTCCAGAGTTAAGATTAAAACTTAATTCTATATCCTTATTCGGACAGGATTAGGTCGGGTGATGTAATCACAAAACACCACATCCGTCATTTTAGTCCTGTCCAAATCTGCATGTCAGTAATTTGTACATGGCAGGAGAGTAACGATTCCAGACAGAATAACTTACTCCAAGATCCTCTAATAATACTAGTCCTGTGCGTAACAACATACCTGTGTTTTTTCGTGACATTAAAGAATTTGACAGGTGCCGTGCACGGTTTGAGCAAGAAAACAAGAACTGATTTGATAAATTGATGCTTAAACAAAGTGCTGCGCATATGTTTTACTTTCACAGAGAATACTTTTATTTATAGGCTACATTTTGTGCCAACGAATTGAAGTTGAACAGTGCCGTGACAGTGAATGGTTCAGTTTAATTAAATGTGCAATAAAAGAGTATTGTGCCTAGGCCTATTTAATGAAAAAGTGGCTGTTGACGTAGGCACTAGATCCCCGATGCCCCATTGAGCTAAACTTTATTGCAATTGGCAAGTTTACTTTCTCAGCCATAGGCATCTCAAGTGCAAGTGCACTATTCAACAGCTCACCTCAGCGGGATGAGGGGCCTTGTTCATTGGGATGGTCTACCATGGATCCCTAGAATAATGGTTACGATCATACTTTCTCACTTCCTAAATATTATGGGGACATCTTTACATTTGGCCGCGAAGCCCGAGTTTATCAAGTGTAGCTTTTATCGTCTAGACATGATGTTGACATATCTTCACGCCCAGAATAAAACCCTCCAGGCTTCCGTCAAAAGAGTCAATTGAATGAAAACAGGGCAGTTTGTGAAAACGTATCCTTTGCGAATTGTCCTCTGGAATAATACAAATGCCGGGTTAATAATTACATAACCGGCGTCTAGTCCCGTCCGAATAGGGTATGAAGTGAGCTACTTCAAAAGTGCACTTTCACGCTTACTGTTTACCTATGCTTGTCCTTATTGTTATAGAGCTGTCAGAGGGAGTTGTAATCCATAGTTCTGGATAAAAATGGCATTCTATGCATCCCCTGCTGTGCAACGACAGGGCTGTTCCTTTTTCATTGACAAACAACGGCGTATGTCGTTTTATCAAAAACTACGGATTTCTGCAAACTCATCGCCACTCAACTCCAGAATTCTCAGCTACACAGCTTCCTGCTCTTTGTGTGCCCATCATTTAATTGAAGTGCTATAAGTGATGTAATAATGCACACAGTAGTGCTGAACTATGACTGAAATAAAATGTGTAAAGGGACTTTTTTCCATATTCTGTGTGTTTCCTGTCTGCTGGTCAGCTGCATCCGTTCCCTTCCCCTCTCACTGTTGTCCTCTATATTGTAGTGTCTAACCTGTTGAAGTGTGAGGTGTGCAGTGCCCCCTTCGAGACGAGGCGGGGCCTATCTAGTCACGCCCGTTCCCACCTGCGCCAGCTTGGCATCGGCTTGTCGGAGAGCAGCGGGGCGCCCATCGACCTCCTCTACCAGATCACCAAGGAGCGCAGTCTGGATGGGCACTTCCCCCCTCCCCTCCCCCGGCCCCCCGGCGCCAAGAAGCTCCCTCACATCCCGCCAACCTCACAGAAAGAGGAGAGATATGAAGACACAGACATGGTCAAGAAACCCATCCCTCTCTCCATCCTGGCCAAAGCAGTAAAAGTGCCACCCTCCTCCACCCCCTCCCCTGTGGCCTCCCCTCCCCCCTCCTCCCTCATCAGGGCCTGCTCCCCCTCTCCTGTGGTGAGAAAGGCCCCCATCTCCTCCCTGTTACCTGTGTCCTCCCCCCTGCGCTGTCTGGACCATAAGCCTGGAGGGAAGAAGAGCACCACCTCTAACCTCTCTGCCAAACCCTTCTGGGCCCCACAGGAGACGGATGCCCCACTCAACCTCAGTAAGTGTGTCAGTGCGCTCTCTCTGGCCATTCATCCCTTACTGATTAATGCACAGGTGGTAAAGGTGTCTGAACTAAAACATTTCCTGATCTGTGCAGCATTGGAGGTGGACCCCAACAAGGACATAGTGTGCCAGCTGTGTGGAGCCTGGTTCGAGACGCGGAAGGGCCTGTCAAGCCATGCCCGAGCCCACCTGCGTCACTTTGGGGTGGAGTACTCTGAGTCCAAGGGTTCGCCCATAGACCTCCTCAACCAGCTCATCCACACGGATGACTTCAAGCACAGAGCCAGCGCCCTTCAGCCTGAGGGGCCCCAGGGGCTCAGAGGCCTCACAGCCAGCCTCTCTTCCCCCAAACGCTCCCTCCTCACCACTTCCTCCTCACCCCTCCTCTACAAGGTCACTACGATGGGGGGATCTGGGTCCAAAGCTACCTCTGCCTCAGCTTCCTCAATGTTTGGGCCGCCCTCAAAACGTCCCAAGTCCTCCAAATTACAGGTCTTCCGTTTGAGTGGCGGGGAACTCACGCTCATCCCCCACAGTGAGTGTTTGTCATATGTTGGAAACTATACTCATACTCCATTCAATGCAATACAGCATCAGTGACTTGTTGAGGTGCTTATATTAAGTTGATCTTCGTCTCTGTCCTCCATTTCTCCCGCAGGTGAACCAGTGAAGGAGATTGGCTGTGAGTTCTGTGGGGAATACTTTGAAAACCGCAAAGGCCTCTCCAGTCACGCGCGTTCCCACCTGCGCCAGATGGGCATCACAGAGTGGACAGTCAACGGCTCCCCCATAGACACCCTGAGAGAGCTGATCACACGTCGAGGTCTACCCTGCGCCCTGCCCCCCAATCCCCTAAAATCTCCCCCTCCATCCCCTGGACCCCCTCCATCCCCCTTGTCCTCCTCTGCCTCGCCTAGCCTGCTGAGTCGCCTCCCTTTGGCCTTCGCCCACCCACCCAGCCACCGGTCCGCAGTGCGTAAGATGGGCTCAGCTCCACCGGCCTCCCCTGGCCTGATAGTCAAGCTGAAGCCTGAGCCTATGCAGCTGGAAGTCACCATGCCAGCAGCGGTGGGATACTCCTCTGAGCCACTGAATTGCAGCTGGAGCAGTTCTGACAATATGCTCCCTCTTAACTTGGGTGAGTTGAAAGACCATCTTGTAATTACTGAGATAATATCCATACAGAAGCCTTGTTTTTATTCTCTACCATCTTGTAATTACTGAGATAATATCCATACAGAAGCCTTGTTTTTATTCTCTACCATCTTGTAATTACTGAGATAATATCCATACAGAAGCCTTGTTTTTATTCTCTACCATCTTGTAATTACTGAGATAATATCCATACAGAAGCCTTGTTTTTATTCTCTACCATCTTGTAATTACTGAGATAATATCCATACAGAAGCCTTGTTTTTATTCTCCACCATCTCTCTTTCCATCTCTCTGTCTCCTCCCCCCTCAATTTGCTCCTCCCACAGTCACAGCCCATGAAGTAGAGCCCACTCGGGACATCCGCTGTGAGTTCTGTGGGGAGTACTTTGAGAACCGCAAAGGTCTCTCCAGCCACGCCCGTTCCCACCTGCGCCAGATGGGCATCACAGAGTGGACAGTCAACGGCTCCCCTATAGACACCCTGAGAGAACTCATGCACAAGAAGGGGGCCACCTCGTCCCCGGCCCCGGGGCTGAAGAAGGAGACCAGCCAGGGGTCCAGTCACATCTGGGAAGGCCTGGTGGGGGGCCTGGGTTACCAGTCGCCCAAGTTCTCCCGCAAATCCCCCCTCAACCTGCTGCACTCTGGCTCCCGGCTTCATAAGCACGGCCTTGGGGCGGTGGGCCTCTCCTCCACCCCTCCCGCAGGGACGTTTTTTGCGGTGTCCCTGCTGGGTAAGAGACCCCTGTCGGAGGAGGACCGTCCAGTCGCGAGGTCACCACCCCACCCCCAGCCCTTCTCACCCCTGCCACATGACCTCTCCTTCAAAGGGAAGTCTTCTCCAGACAAGCATGCGGGAGGGCAACTGGGTAAGCCATAACCTTACTAAATATCCTCAGAAGAGTTTCAGTCATCCTTTAACTTGTTGGATGTCTTTTATTACAGACTCATTGCATTTAGCAGAGAACGACACACGTGTTATGTTATATACATTTGATTTCATGAAATATGAATCACGTCTCTAACTTATGACCAGCTCTGACCGTCAACACCCCTCCTTTGCCTTCTCTCAACCCCTGACCCCCTCCCCAAGATGCCAGCTGTGAGCTGTGCGGGTTCTACTTTGAGAACCGTAAGGCGCTGGCTAGCCACGCGCGGGCCCACCTGCGGCAGTTTGGCGTGACAGAGTGGTGTGTGAACGGTTCGCCCATCGAGACGCTGAGTGCCTGGATGCGCAGCCGGCCCCACAAGGAGGTGGAGATGCACCGCAGCTACATGCAGGGCTCCACCCGCTCCACCTCCAAGAAGGTCAGGGAGGAATTGATTTATTTTGTAGTTTATCTAATGGTTATAGATGATAGTAAAAAGGACAATGTTACCAACAATACTTGCAGTGGGATTTATCTCGTTCTATTTTCCTATGTCCATGCGAAGGCAGCGATTACAGTATTTATATTGATTTAGAGTGAACAGTGTGACATTCAATGCACAATCAAGCTGCAATATTGCAATTTTCTGTTAGTGCCGACCCTGTCCATTTAAGTTGTGGGTTTCGGACGGCTATGTGGGCTGTCGGCGCGCTGTGAGGGGTGTTTAGAACATTAACATGACACCCCGTATCATTAAAGATCAAGTGTGTTATTTACCATATAATGCTTTAGCTCTCTCAAACTAACAACACCTGCCGCTAGATGGGCTTTTAAACGTAATAAGATGGAATTGGCCTCAGCCACCACCAGCCATTTTGTGATTTAAATGACTCGGTAGCTCCAACACAAAGAGTCTCGTATAACCATATTTCCCATGTGGGGGACACAACAGACTTAGGTATTGACTTAATAGTTGCTATAGTAACCAGAGTGCCGGGTGGCACAGATCTTTCATCTTCAGATTAAATATGTTCTGCTGTTCTAGAAAATAGACTTTTCCGTCCTTCCTGAATTAGTATTGTGTATTTGCGTCACATATAAAGACTGGAAGATGACTCTGTAATGTCTGTGTATCAGAGTACATTGAGACCGCTATATTAATGAGAAGAACTCATCCCTCTCCTCCATGTTGCAGAAAAGCAGCTCGTCTCCCTCCCCATCGTCCGACTCTGACCTCCTCCCCCCCATGCCCTCCCAGAAGCATTCCTCCTCCTCCCAGTGGGCGGCTCTGGGGCTGGCCCATGCCAGACGGGTAGGCCGGGAGCTCACCCTGGCATCACCCCGGGCAGCAGAGGCTGATGCTGGTCTCACTCCCACCTCCCGACCCAGCCACAGCAGTCACAGTCCCAGCCCCGCCCGGCTCTCCAACACCCTCCCTCCCCACACACAGGTGGCCCGCAGCGAGCTCAACGTGCGCCTGCCCAGAGGTGAGTGTGATACACACACACACACACACACACACACACACACACACACACTATTTGCCATACACACATCCCTGTCCATCTCATGCTCAGCCTGGTGTTCTCTCCTCCTCATGTCCAGGCTTTGAGCGGCGACCTCTTAAACACCCCTCTCACTCAGAGGGAGGAGAGAGGGACAGTGGCACCCCCAAGCCCCCTCGCACCGGCACCATTCCTGCCCTGGTGCCCAAACCCCCTTCCACCCCCCTGGTCAAAGTGGTGGGAAAGATCTACTCCCTCAAGTGCCGGTGAGTTTCTTTGGGGAACAGTGCAGTACTGAACTCATTGGTGAGTTTCTTTGGGGAACAGTGCAGTACTGAACTCATTGGTGAGTTTCTTTGGGGAACAGTGCAGTACTGAACTCATTGGTGAGTTTCTTTGGGGAACAGTGCAGTACTGAACTCATTGGTGAGTTTATTTGGTGAACAGTGCAGTACTGAACTCATTGGTGAGTTTATTTGGTGAACTGTCAGTACTGAACTCATTGGTGAACTGTCAGTACTGAACTCATTGGTGAACTGTCAGTACTGAACTCATTGGTGAACTGTCAGTACTGAACTCATTGGCTGATCTCAAAGTGTACCATATTCTCAATATTCTCCTGAGTGGCACAGCATCTCAGTGCTAGAGGTGTCACTACAGACAACCTGGTTAGAATCCAGACTGTATCACAAACGGACGTGATTGGGAGTCCCATAGGGCGGCGCACAATTGGCCCAGCGCCGTCCGGGTTTGGCCGGGGTAGACCGTCATTGTAAATAAGAATTTGTTCTTAACTGACTTGCCTGGTTAAATAAAGGTTAAATAAATTTAAAAAAAATACTAATATAGTGCTCTCGTAAAGCCCTGGTCAGAAGTAATGCTCTATTTTGGGAATACGGAGGTATTTGAGATTTGGAAGTTGTGTGAATGACTGCTTTTAGTCTGTGGCCATAAAAGACGTTCATGATAATTATAATCTGTTGATTTTATTCAAATTATCCATGTACCGTTCCAGTCTAGCTGCTGTGGTTGTATGATGACTCTCTGCATCTCTCCGCCAGGTTCTGTGGTTCTGTGGTTCTGTGGTTCTGTGGTTATATGATGACTCTATGTAAGAACAGTGTGCTCTCTGCATCTCTCCGACAGGTTCTGTGGTTCTGTTGTTCTGTGGTTATATGATGACTCTATGTAAGAACAGTGTGCTCTCTGCATCTCTCCGCCAGGTTCTGTGGTTCTGTGGTTCTGTTGTTCTGTGGTTATATGATGACTCTATGTAAGAACAGTGTGCTCTCTGCATCTCTCCGACAGGTTCTGTGGTTCTGTTGTTCTGTGGTTATATGATGACTCTATGTAAGAACAGTGTGCTCTCTGCATCTCTCCGACAGGTTCTGTGGTTCTGTGGTTCTGTTGTTCTGTGGTTATATGATGACTCTATGTAAGAACAGTGTGCTCTCTGCATCTCTCCGACAGGTTCTGTGGTTCTGTGGTTCTGTGGTTGTATGATGACTCTGTGTGAGAACAATGTGCTTTCTGCCTCTCTCCGCCAGGTTCTGTGAGGTAGAGTTCCAGGGTCCTCTCTCTGTACAGGAGGACTGGATCCGCCACCTCCAGCAGCACATCCTCAACCTCAACTACAACAAGCCTGCTCCTTCTGCCACGGACCCTCCAGCCCAGAAACACCACCCAACCCCAACCTCAACCTCAGTCCCAGCCACTACCTCCAGCTTCACCACGACGCCTGCCCCCATCTCAACCCCACCCTCCATCCACACCCACACCACAGCTTCTACTGTCCTGCCTCCTAGCAGCCTCTCTCCTCCCCCAATGACTGAGTCTGCTCCAAATGTCACTGCCACTCCATTGGCAGCAGCCTCAGCAGAGTCCACCCTCACCTCAATCCTGAACCCCATCCCCACCCCGGCATTGTAACCCCCAGGTCCATAACAATACACACATTCTTCTAACCCTTTTGTTCTGCCACGTCTTTGCCATGCCTTTTTTCCATCCACTTGTTCCTTCGGCCTCAACACTGGGAACCTGTTGGAAGCGTTTTAAAGAGAAGCTTTCCCCCAAAGAGCTCTCTCAACCCCGAGCTTCTCCTAGGAAGCTCTGCAGACAGTTACAAAGCCCCGTTGCCACGGGAACCTGAGCTCTCCTGACCAGAGTGGGTGGCTGTAACTGTCCAGGGCTTCGGGGCCTGCTGTTTATTATTTGTTTGGACTTGTTTGACCTGAATGTTCAGTTTGTAACGTGGACAGTTACTCTTCCTGCTGAACTTTGACCTCTCTCCCTGCTCTAAATGGTGCTTTACAAGACCTGAGAGGCTCCGCCCATTTATATTTGAAGCACTTAAGAGGAGCGCACTCATAGCTCGTGCTTTAGTCCTCCCACCAACATTTTAAAAGGAGTTTAAATCATGTTTTTGTATTCAAGGTTAGTCTATGGTACAGACTTAAAATGCCCATTTACACTTTTATTTTGATAAGGCAATTTTAATGTAGACATTGTCACAGATTACTTAACTAAATGCCCCAGTGATTAGGGCAGTGATGACGAGGAAAATGCCCCTTTGAGAGAAAAGGAAGGTCCCTGTAGTGGAAGCAGCACCTTGAAGGGACGTTCCATTCACCTTAGTGTTAGGCTGACAGGTGCAGTTACACAGTAACTCTTAATGTTTTCTGAATGTATTTAAAGAGAGAGTTCATCCAAATGACAAAATGACATATTGGTTTCCTGACCCTGTAAACAGTCTATGGACAAGGTATGACAGCAATCCATGCTGTGGTTTAGTTTCACTGGTACCATTTCCACATTTGGCGTAAAGTCATACGTATATGATATTAGCATTTTTCGAAACCTCATGTCCAAATCATTCGAAAGTATCTAAAATTGATTGTAAAGGACAACAAAGTCACTTATAGATGATTTTAACTTGACGCACGAAAAATGCTAACATCGGTCCCATGGGTTTTGTGCAACAAATGCTAAAACGTTAGCATTTTAAAAGTGGCAGGGAAACTTCACCAAAGCATAGACTGTTTACAGGGTAAGGAAACCAATGTGGAATTTTTTAATTTGTGTGAGCTATCACTTTTAATGCACTTGTTCTTTGAGATGACTGTACCGTATTACATTTGATTGGTCATGATGTTATGGCGTAGTTTGAAATGTCTCCAGCACTGTTTAGCTATTGGCATTCAAGCTCTTATTGATACTCATCTATTCTTTAGATGAAAGGGTCCATAGAAGGGTCACTATTTCAAGTTTCAATGCGGACATACTGTATACAAATAATGCAGTTTTTTCCTTGCCTTGTCAATGAAACCCAAAACCTTGGTTGTTATTTATTATACATTTGAATGTGGTGAACTAGGTTGTTTTTAGGCTCAATTAGAACATTGGAATGTTTGAAATTAGGTCAGTGACACTTTTATCTAAGTGCATAAGTTATGTGTTTGTTAGTGTGTGTTTTTTTTTACACACGAGGTGCATATGTATGTCTGTCAGTGACTTTTAAATGCTAGACAGGTCAACAGTGGCTAACGCACAAGACCTCTCCATAGCTAAAATCTAGCTAATCATGGGATCTGGTCTAATATTTAGTCTGATTAGGACTTGACTGCATCCGCCATTCTCCTAAGGATGTGCCAAAGAGTGTGTTCACTCCCTGGTCTCACCTCTATAAGCTGTTTACATCGGACCTGTTCATAAGGAGGAGCTCTGGATGAGCAACCAAGGCTTCTCATTGGACGAGGATCATGTATCGGTGTACATCTGGATCCAGTGTCTCCCAGTATGTGGACCACAGTGTTGGTTGGCTGTTGCAGTGACATACATAAGCGGCCTTGGCTTGATGGAACTCTGTTACACTACTGCATTATTTCACCCAGTACACGGACGCCCACAGAGGTTGCTATCTATCAAAACTCTGTGACGTATTGGTGCCCTTAAATCCAGACGCATTACGTATGACCTCTGGTGGAACAGCTTCTAAATTGGGGCGACGCTGTCATGAAGGTGCCCCTCCAGCGTGTCTTCACGTTGCTTCAGATAAGTGTTTATATTGCCTGCAGAGTGATGCAATAACTGAAGTGTTCATACGGAAATTAACTTTTCAAGTTGGTTCCAGCATTAAACTAAGTTGAAAACATGACTGTTCGACCCTAACAATCCCCCGTACCTTTTATGGAATATAGATACGTATGTATAACTACATGTACTTATAAAAACTGTTGATGCTATTAGAGCTATTAACAGTTCTATTAACAGCTAGTTACAAAAAAAAAATGTATCTTGATTCCTTTTAACGTGATTTAGTTTCGACCTTCTATGCCATGCATTGTTTTTAATTGCTCAGTGCATTTCTGTATTTGCAGTCCAGGAAGGCGAAACCTAGATGAGTATTTTACATTTTCTTTGTTAGCTAGTTTCTCTAAGCTGAACATTGGTTCTCATGAGAATGCGATGGGGAGTGACTGAAGACAGAAGGAAATTTGTGATTGTCATGTCCTAAGATCAGAGGACTCTAAAAACGTCAGTCTTCAAAGGGGACCATTTTTGCACGTTCAGATTTTTCTCCACCAGTGAGTGTTCACATCGTGATAGGGTTAGCCTCTGGCAGGTTTGTGACTGTGTTACCGTGTAAGATGAGTTGTTGCTGGTGTTACAACTAAGCCCCTTTTAAGATTGCCTATGTACACCCCTCAGCTGGTATGACTGGTTGCAGAGGGTTGGTGTGTGTGTGTGTGTGTGTGTGTGTGTGTGTGTGTGTGTGTGTGTGTGTGTGTGTGTGTGTGTGTGTGTGAGTGTCTGTCGAGAGCAAAGACAATGTTCTGATGGTGATAATGAAAATATTAAAGAATTGTACTGTACACAAAGGGTTGGGGTTCATGTGAATCAGCTCCTAAACAAACATTAAATGTGATTTCAAACTCAGCCACTTTTGAATTTAGTCTTCTTAAATGCTTGATCATGTTAATTTAATATATTTCTTACAAAAAGCCTTCAGAATGTTGGATAACACTTTACTTTTGGGCAGTACGTAGCCTAGCGATTAGAGCTTTGTGCCAGTAACCGAAAGGTCGCTGGTTCTAATACCAGAGCCGACAAGGTGGAAAAACCTGTCGATGTGTCCTTGAGCAAGGCACTTAACCCTAATTTGCTCCAGTGGCTGTAACCCTGTAGGTATGCCGTCATTGTAAACAATAAAGTGTTCTTTATTGACTTGCCTAGTTAAAAAAAAGGTTAAATAAAATAAAAATAAACTAACATGTATTGGGCCAGCAGGAGGAGTTAGATGACAGGTTCTGTACTCCATAGTCATCCTGAAGAGGCTCTCTATGTTCAATATTCAAGATCAACAAGTATTCTGTCCTGAGAACAGAAAGAACACCCAATATAGAAATAGGAAAAGTTCTACAATAGGTTGAGGAAGAACATTTGATGTATGATTTGTGACACATGTATCAGGCTTGACTTCCCCAATTTATTCTGCACCACTGTCATAATCAATCGGGGAAAAAAATTATGTCGAATTAGATATTTAAAGACAACAAAACATTAGTGGACTAATTCTTGCTTCCTGAAACCCAGGGAGCTACTTCCTAGATCAATTCCTATTAACTTATTTGTGACCCAATGTCTTCAACTCAATGAGCTAATGTAGCTAGCTAATCAATGAGGTGAGTAATGAGTTACAATAGGATGGATGAACAATTGTTGAAAGCACTGAAATTTGCTGCAAATCCAACTTAATTGGACACATTAAAAGTAGAAACCAAAAACCAGCAGACACTGGGTAGAAACCAAAAACCAGCAGACACTGGGTAGAAACCAAAAACCAGCAGACACTGGGTAGAAACCAAAAACCAGCAGACACTGAGTAGAAACCAAAAACCAGCAGACACTGGGTAGAAACCAAAAACCAACAGACACTGGGTAGAAACCAAAAACCAGCAGACACTGGGTAGAAACCAAAAACCAACAGACACTGGGTAGAAACCAAAAACCAGCAGACACCAGGCCCTCCATGGAACTAGTTTGACACCCTGTTTAGTTTTTTTTAACCTTTATTTAACTAGGCAATTCAGTTAAGAACAAATTCTTATTTACAATGAAGGCCTACCTACAGGGTCAGCTTTCTGACTTCTCCTTCTGGAATCCTAGGTGGATCATCATATGGTGAACAACTTTGTATCACATAGTAGATGTCTATGAACTGCTGGGGTTACTGTGGAGAGAGAGGTGGAAAGTGGTGCTGAAAGTGGTGGAGATCACAAACTTGTAGCTACTGTCCATGGTTGGTTACTATTGGCCATGTTTTGTGGTGTGTGAACAAGTACTTGTCAGGTCCTGACTCCTCTATGGGAGTCGAAAGGCCACAGTCAGTACCTGACAACGGAGTTCTAGGGAACTCTTATGCTGAGTTTGGTTAATCCTCCAGCTGCCTTGAGTTGTCTCTAATTGGGGATTCTATTTACGTTCCATCTGTGTTGTGGATCCTTGTGTGTTTAGTGTTCTATACACCAGTGCACGTTGCTGTCTTTTGTTCCTACGTTTATTGTTTTATTGATTTATAATAAAACATTCCCTATCCTCGCATGGTGACAGTACTTAAATCTCAACCCTCTGGTTTCCCTCCCAGCCTCTTAGATAGATTGTTGGCATATGGTTTTCCGTGTTTATAATAGCAACAGCTGAATAGTGTCATTATTTTGTCAAGATTAATTCAGTCATGAAAAACTAAACATTGGGACGGATGGAAATAATTTTTATACATACTTGTTTTTTGTTTACATTAAAATATTACTTAATTTCAGGCTCCCATTTTTTGGTGACACTTTCCTTTCAGATTCCTGTGATGAGGGATGCGTTTCCCACCAGAAGTTGTGTGAAACTCTGACAGATGGAATCCATGGGATGTGGACTGGACATGTTTCAGAGGAAAATAAAAGGGTCACTAACCCTGCAATTAATAGAATGGATTGAACCAAACAAAGAGGCAGCCAAAACAGAGAATATTGTTCTACGTACTGTGGAGACAGGATGGCTATCCAGCCACCCGCGCAAACAGATGATGACACTAAGGTCAGGGGCCTTCATTTGAATTGTGGTAGATGTATCAACCTCACTGTATCTGTCAGACAGATTACTCTATACTTAACTCTGCACCTTAGTCATAAATCTGTTTTATACACAGTGTACAAAACACGCTCTTTCCATGACCGATTGACCAGGTGAATTGAGGGATGCAACTCAATATTAGGAAGGTGTTCTAAATGGTTGGTATACTACCTATTTATTCACGAAAAATTCAGCATTTTTGTAAATGTTGACATATGAAGAAATATATTCCAAGACGTAATTTGTCAGTTCAAGTTGGAAGTTTACATACACTTAGGTTGAAGTCATTAAAACTCATTGTTCAACCACTCCACAGATTTCATGTTAACAAACTGTAGTTTTGGCAAGTCGGTTAGGACATCTACTTTGTGCATGACTCAAGTAATTCTTCCAACAATTGTTTACAAACATATTATTTCACTTATAATTCACTATCTCACAATTCTAGTGGGTCAGAAGTTTACATACACTAAGTTGACTGTGCCTTTAAACAGCTTGAAAAATTCTCAAAAAGGATGTCATGGCTTTAGAAGTTTCTGATAGGCTAATTGACATAATTTGAGTCAATTGGAGGTGTACCTGTGGATGTATTTCAAGGCATACCTTCAAACTCAGTGCCTCTTTGCTCGACATCATGGGAAAATTTAAAGGAAATCAGCCAATACCTCCGAAAAAAATTGTAGACCTCAACAAGTCTGGTTCATCCTTGGGAGCAATTTCCAAACGCCTGAAGGTACCACGTTCATCTGTATAAACAATAGTATGCACGTATAAACACCATGGGACCACGCAGTCATCATACCGCTCAGGAAGGAGACGCGTTCTGTCTCCTAGAAATGAATGTACTTTGGTGCGAAAAGTGTTGTGGGGGTGCTTTGCTGCAGGAGGGACTGGTGCACTTCACAAAATAGATGGCATCATGAGGAAGGAAAATTATGTGGATATATTGAAGCAACATCTCAAGACATCAGTCAGGAAGTTAAAGCTTGGTCGCAAATGGGTCTTCCAAATGGACAATGACCCCAAGCATACTTCCAAAGTTGTGGCAAAATGTCTTGAGGACAACAAAGTCAAGGTATTGGAGTGGCCATCACAAAGCCCTGACCTCAATCCTTTAGAAAAGTTGTGGGCAGAACTGAAAAAGTGTGTTTAAGCAAGGAGGCCTACAAACCTGACTCAGTTACACCAGTTCTGTCAGGAGGAATGGGCCAAAATTCTTGTGGAAGGCTACACGAAACGTTTGACCCGAGTTGAACAATTTAAAGGCAATTCTACCAAATACTAATTGAGTGTATGTAAACTTCTGACCCACTGGGAATGTGATGAAAGAAATAAAAGCTGAAATAAATAATTCTCTCTACTATTATTCGGACATTTCACATTCTTAAAATAAAGTGGTGATCCTAACTGACCTAAAACATGGAATTTTTACTAGGATTAAATGTCAGGAATTGTGAGTTTAAATGTATTTGGCTAAGGTGTATGTAAACTTCCTGTGATGGCTTGGTTGTGGTAAGGCCTCTTACTCCCACCTAGGGGAGGAGAGAGGCACACAACCAAGTCATCACACCCTAACTAGGGAGATTATCATCCCCAATCAGAGACAGCTGTCTAGCGTTGTCTCTGATTGGGGATAGTATATAGGATCCACACAGTTCCACCTGTGTGTGGATCATTGTTCGTTTGTGTTTGTCTGCACTGCCTGCAGCTAACCACGTAAGTCACAGTGTCTTGTTTGTAGTCTCGTTTTTGTTTATTTCTCTCCTTTTGTATTTTCGTGCTTCGTGATTCCAACTACGAAAATAAAAAGGATGACTCTTCACCAGCGCTCTGTCTACCGTCCCTTATCTAATGCGCACCGTGACAGAATGATCCACCACCCTGGGACGCAACGGAAACAGACATTGGTAGACATCCTCTACGATATGGGGAAATTATCGCAGGAGGATGTCTACCATTATCATGCGGTGGAGGAAGGCTGGGGTCCGGAGCAGCAGAGGCGCCGAAGACGGGGGAAACGTCACCGGGCTAAAACTGAGGACCAGCCTGGAGCCCAGAAAAACCCCCAAACTGATTTTGGGGGGGGGCTATGGGGGTGGTCGGGGATCGAGAGAGAAGAGCCCCGACCACTGCACTCGTGGGGGTTCCAGGAGGAGCCCCTACAGCCGTGGGAGCAGGAGTACAGAGAGGAGTCGGAGGAAGACGACAGCGATGTGCTTCTGTTCCCTCACTCGTGGGGGTTCCCGGAGGAACCCTCACAGGATGGGGATTGGCGTTGGAGTAGGGACGACAGGCACAGTCGTGCTCCAGCGTCAGTTCCCAGTCCGGTGCCTCCAGCGCCGGTCCAGAGTCGGAGGAGGAGGAGACCGACTCAGCGCACCAAACCATCGGTGCGCAACAATAGCCCGGTACGGCCCGCGCCTGCTCCGCGCACCAGCTCTATGGTGCGTTTGCCCAGCCCGGCGCGACCCGTGCCAGCTCAACGCACCGACCCAACGGTGCGTTTCCCCAGCCAGGTACAGCCCGTTCCAGCTACTCGCACCAGACCAGTGGTGCGTTCCCCCAGCCCGGTACGGTCTGTGCCTACTCCTCGCACCCAACCTATGGTGCGTATCTCCAGCCCGGTGCGACCCGTGCCAGCTCCTCGCACCAGACCTATGGTGCGTGTCCCCAGTCCAGTACGCCCCGTGCCTACTCCACGCACGGAGGCTACCGCGACGGTCACCAGCACAGCTCTGTGGTTGGAGACCATCTCTGCGTCGGTGCCCAGAGTGGGCGCGACGTTCAGTCCCGCTGTGGAGCTGGAGCTCCATAGCGCGTCGGTGCCCAGTCTGGGGCCGACAGCCAGCCCAACCACAGGGCTGAAAACCCTCTCTGCGTCGGTGCCCAGGGTGGACACGACGTTCAGCCCCGCTGTGGAGCAGGAGCTCCATAGCACGTCGGTGCCCAGTGTGGGGCCGACAGCCAGCCCAACCAGAGGGCTGGAAACCATCTCTGCGTCGGTGCCCAGGGTGGGCACGACGTTCAGCCCCGCTGTGGAGCAGGAGCTCCATAGCGCGTCGGTGCCCAGTCTGGGGCCGACAGCCAGCCCAACCACAGGGCTGGAAACCATCTCTGCGTCGGTGCCCAGGGTGGGCACGACGTTCAGTCCCGCTGTGGAGCAGGAGCTCCATAGCGTGTCGGTGCCCAGTCTGGGGCCGACAGCCAGACCAGCTGCAGGGCTGAAGACCACCTCTGCGTCGGTGCCCAGGGTGGGCACGGCATCCAGCTTGAGGTCTCCGGAGAAGGTCAGCAGCCCGAGGCCTCCTGTGACGGTCAGCAGCCTGAGGCCTCCTGTGAAGGTCAGCAGCCCGAGGTCCCCGCTGACGGTCAGCAGCCCGAGGTCCCCGGTGACGGTCAGCAGCCCGAGGTCCCCGGTGACGGTCAGCAGCCCGAGGTCCCCGGTGACGGTCAGCAGCCCGAGGTCCCCGGTGACGGTCAGCAGCCCGAGGTCCCCGGTGACGGTCAGCAGCCCGAGGTCCCCGGTGACGGTCAGCAGCCCGAGGTCCCCGGTGACGGTCAGCAGCCCGAGGTCCCCGGTGACGGTCAGCAGCCCGAGGTCCCCGGTGACGGTCAGCAGCCCGAGGTCCCCGGTGACGGTCAGCAGCAGCAACCATCTCAGCCTCCACCAGCAACCATCTCAGTACCCCGCCATGTCCCCCCTAGTTTTTTGGACATTTTTTTTGTTTTTTCCTTTCAGGAGAGGCGGGATTTATGGTGCGATCGGGAGTCCGCACCTTGGGGGGGGGGGGTACTGTGATGGCTTGGTTGTGGTAAGGCCTCTTACTCCCACCTAGGGGAGGAGAGAGGCACACAACCAAGTCATCACACCCTAACTAGGGAGATTATCATCCCCAATCAGAGACAGCTGTCTAGCGTTGTCTCTGATTGGGGATAGTATATAGGATCCACCCAGTTCCACCTGTGTGTGGATCATTGTTCGTTTGTGTTTGTCTGCACTGCCTGCAGCTAACCACGTAAGTCACAGTGTCTTGTTTGTAGTCTCGTTTTTGTTTATTTCTCTCCTTTTGTATTTTCGTGATTCCAACTCCGAAAATAAAAAGGATGACTCTTCACCAGCGCTCTGTCTACCGTCCCTTATCTAATGCGCACCGTGACACTTCCGACTTCAACTGTACTAGAGAAAACATTTTTATGCATGATACAAAAACTACACCATGAATCCTTCAACTTTCCAAATGCGTAAAAATGCCAGGTTATCAGATTTATTTTAGATACATTAATAATTATACACACTACTTTTAAAATGTTCATAACAATGTGCTAATTTTGACAGCAGCCATTTTTTTAAGAACCACGAAGATAAAGTTGTCAAGGTCACGTCTGCACACCCCCACACGTGGTATAATTGAAAAGCCCAGAATGCCCTCTCAAAGGGACAACAGTCAACTCTCTCTCTCTACCGCACCAGCTATTTCAACCTCTGAATGCCTGGCTATGAAAAGCCTATTGACATTTACTCCTGATGTACTGACCTGTTGCAACCTCTACAAAAATGGTATCTTCTTCTTTCCCACACAAGCCATCAGACATTTCATCCTCAGTGATTTATTAGTTCCATGACTTGGCTGCAGGTGTATTTTCAGCTCTCTCTGCTATTACTGAAGATCCTTAGGGATAGCTGACAGATAGACCTCTTCTTTAAGGAATACTTTATGAAGTGTTTAAATATTGATATTGAGTTTTTTTTAAAAATATATACAGTGGGGAGAACAAGTATTTGATACATTGCCGATTTTGCAGGTTTTCCCACTTACAAAGCATGTAGAAGTCTGTAATTTGTATCATAGGTACTCTTCAACTGTGAGTGACGGAATCTAAAACAAAAATCCAGAAAATCACGTTGTATGATTTTTAAGTAATTAATTTGCATTTTATTGCATGACATAAGTATTTGATACATCAGAAAAGCAGAACTTAATATTTGGTACAGAAACCTTTGTTTGCAATTACAGAGATCATACGTTTCCTGTAGTTCTTGGCCAGGATTGCACACACTGCAGCAGGGATTTTGGCCCACTCCTCCATACAGATCCTTCAGGTTTCGGGGCTGTCGCTGGGCAATAAGGACTTTCAGCTCCCTCCAAAGATTTTCTATTGGGTTCAGGTCTGGAGACTGGCTAGGCCACTCCAGGACCTTGATATTCTTCTTACGGAGCCACTCCTTAGTTGCCCTGGCTGTGTGTTTCGGGTCGGTGTCATGCCGGAAGACCCAGCCACGACCCATCTTCAATGCTCTTACTGAGGGAAGGAGGTTGTTGGCCAAGATCTCGCAATACATGGCCCCATCCATCCTCCCCTCAATACGGTGCAGTCGTCCTGTCCCCTTTGCAGAAAAGCATCCCCAAAGAATGATGTTTCCACCTCCATGCTTCACGGTTGGGATGGTGTTCTTGGGGTTGTACTCATCCTTCTTCTTCCTCCAAACACGGCGAGTGGAGTTTAGACCAAAAAGCTCTATTTTTGTCTCATCAGACCACATGACCTTCTCCCATTCCTCCTCTGGATCATCCAGATGGTCATTGGCAAACTTCAGACGGGCCTGGACATGCGCTGGCTTGAGCAGGGGGACCTTGCGTGCGCTGCAGGATTTTAATCCATGACGGCGTAGTGTGTTACTAATGGTTTTCTTTGAGACTGTGGTCCCAGCTCTCTTCAGGTCATTGACCAGGTCCTGCCGTGTAGTTCTGGGCTGATCCCACACCTTCCTCATGATCATTGATGCCCCACGAGGTGAGATCTTGCATGGTGCCCCAGACCGAGGGAGATTGACCGTCATCTTGAACTTCTTACATTTTCTAATAATTGCGCCAACAGTTGTTGCCTTCTCACCAAGCTGCTTGCCTATTGTCCTGTAGCCCATCCCAGCCTTGTGCAGGTCTACAATTTTATCCCTGATGTCCTTACACAGCTCTCTGGTCTTGGCCATTGTGGAGAGGTTGGAGTCTGTTTGATTGAGTGTGTGGACAGGTGTCTTTTATACAGGTAACGAGTTCAAACAGGTGCAGTTAATACAGGTAATGAGTGGAGAACAGGAGGGCTTCTTAAAGAAAAACGAACAGGTCTGTGAGAGCCGGAATTCTTACTGGTTGGTAGGTGATCAAATACTTATGTCATGCAATAAAATGCAAATTAATTATTTAAAAATCATACAATGTGATTTTCTGGATTTTTGTTTTAGATTCCGTCTCTCACAGTTGAAGAGTACCTATGATAAAAATTACAGACCTCTACATGCTTTGTAAGTAGGAAAACCTGCAAAATCGGCAGTGTATCAAATACTTGTTCTCCCCACTGTATATACTTTGAATTGATTTTGCGAAAACATATGCATCAATGAAATGTTTTGGAGTTATCTGAATCCAAATCTCAGACTAGTATAAAGTTGTTTACTAAACGTTATATGATGACTTACCTAGCTTTTGTGTAATCTTTCTTAGGATATTATTGGAATGACTAATAATGACAGTAGACGCAGAAAGAGTACTGCTTCAATAAACCTCTGGCCAAACTGTTCTAAACATAGTTATTTACCTCTGACTGGCTTTAGCCAGAGACTAGACATTTTGATTTAATATGAAAGTTAAGACATTGTAATAATACGAAATGATTGAACACACTTTATTTATTTAGCTATACAGCAAGTTGTTTTGTATGAACAATTCCAGACATTTTGAAAGAGAAAGAATCAGCTCCTCTCAGTTTCAGGACACGCTTTGGGACTTGGGACCTCCTTACCTTGATCCTCGTCCTCTCAAAGATGTTTGTTTTTAATCCCAAGAGCAAAGATTTTCCAGGAAACGCGTGTGTCTTTGACCAGACATCTCAGATCTTAGGACCCCTGGGGCACTGCTTGGGTTCCCAACTGGACCTATTGTTGAGTACCATGACCAGGAAGAGAGGCTGGCGTACGGTACAAAGAAACACTAACAACACTGGTTCCACATCAATAGAGTAAAAATGTTTAGTGGTGCATTTCACAAGATGTCAAACAGGTGCGATCTACAAAGAGACAAAGCTTGGAATGTATTATTCTCAACTAATATTGAGCTATACTTTATAATTACACCTGTCACTTAAACAAGAGGGAAAAAAACGAAATCCAGACTGTTCCATAACCCTCTATATTCCTCTTTCTTGTGTACTTGCAGTTTTCTCTTACAGAATGTACAACATATCTTAAAGATGATAATCTTCCAAAGAAAGGCTCAGTGAGATTCCTCAACATGGAATCTCGTAAGGTAACGAGGACAACATGTTCCTGAGGTCAAAGGGTTCCATTCCAGAGAGGAAATTATTCTGCTGACCAATGCATGTCAGCACATGGAAAGGAATCTGACATGGAATGAAGTTCTGGAACGAAGTTAGCTCTCCCTTCACGTCTGTGCTTTCTTACCACTCTCACAGCTCTCAGCTCATGAATAATTTATGGGAATGGCCAAATATCCCTGTATTCCTGTAAGTACCTCTCCCCTCTCATCCTTTTTCGCCACTATGAATATTAGACTGTTCTAAATGACAGACACCCTTCACACTGCATTCCTGCAGAATCAAGGAACATGGGTGCATGTCGGAGGAGGCATGACAAATTGAATTCTCTTGGATGAGCAAATCAGACAACAACACAAAATGTTTTATCTGTAGAGTGCTGCACAAGTATAAACTAATGGGTGTTGTTAGGGTCCGGTCGAGGTCATGTTACGTCTGACTGTTGTTTTCCAAAATAATCCAAACAATTGCGGAGAACACCATCAACAATATGACATGAATAGGGTCAAACGTCTGGATTGAACATGCTTCTGCAAGTAGACTTGGTATGATTGATGTTTCCTTCCCTTGTATACTGAACAAAAATATAAACACAACATGCAACAATTTTGACAAGTTACAGTTCATATAAAGAAATCAGTCAACTAATCTTAGGCCCTAATCCATGGATTTCACAACTGGGCAGGGGCTCAACCATGGGTGGGCCTGGGATGGCATTGGCGTACCCTTGAGAGCCAGGCCCACCCAATGGGGAGCCAGGCCCAGCCAATCAGAATACGTTTTTCCCCACAAAAATACTCCTCAGTTTCATCAGCTGTCCAGGTGGCTGGTCTCAGACGATCCCGCAGGTGAAGAAGCCAGATGTGGAGGTGTTGGGCTGGTGTGGTTATATGTGGTCTGAGGTTCTGAGGCCAGTTGGACGTACTGCCAAATTCTCTAAAATGATGTTGGAGGTGTCTTATGGTTGAGAAATTAACATTGAATTCTCTGGCAACAGCTCTGGTGGACATTCCTGCAGTCAGCATGCCAATTGCACGCTCCCTCAAAACATCTGTGACATTGTGTTTTGTGACAAAACTGCACATTTTAGAGCGGCCTTTTATTGTCACCAGCACAAGGTGCACCTGTGTAATGATCATGCTGTTTAATCAGCTTCTTGATATGCCACACCTGTCAGGTGGATGGATTATCTTGGCAAAGGAGTAATGCTCACTAACAGGGATGCAAAAAACATTTGTGCACCAAATTTGAGAGAAATACGCTTTTTGTGCGTATGGAACATTTCTGGAATATTTCATTTCAGCTCATGAAAGATGGGACCCATACTTTACATGTTGCGTTTATATTTTTGTTCAGTATAAAATGTCAAACTTGCACCAGTACACATACTTGCTTTAACTATTTTTCAAGAGAAAAAGTAATTTGTTCACCGTGTGGAGGATGTCAGAGGGTTGGTTTAAATTAAGCGTTTAGAAAGCTGTGGGAAAAACATGAAGGATTTCCAGTCATTCTCTTGGTGACATTTTGGGAGAGAGTCCAAAAAGAGTTTCCCCTTTGCTCATAGCGGCTAATGAAACCTACTGAGCATTCAATGATTTATTTATTTTTTTATTTCACCTTTATTTAACCTGGTAGGTCAGTTGAGAACAAGTTCTCATTTGCAACTGCGACCTGGCCAAGACAAAGCAAAGCAGTGCGACAAAAAACAACACAGAGTTACACAGTAAACAAACGTAGTCAAAAAACACAATAGAAAATCTATGTACAGAGTGCAAAATATAGTGCAAAATGCAGTAATGATAATGATAATAGAATGAATATCAGGAAATTATTTTAAAGAAAATCTTAGCCAACGTTCACTTAGCATGCTATTGTGTATTGTTCATTGGCACAGCTTGGATAGGTTGAGATATTGTCACAAATTGGCAACAAGCATCAAACATGCTGTCACTGGAAAATATGTGCAATGAAATACTCTGTAATAGCAATTTGCAGAGATGTGGTTGAAACCTCATCTTAGACGTAGCTACTCAAAATCTCTATGAATCCCCCTTGCCTTGCCACGCTTATCTCAATAATTTGTTGAGACCTACAGCGTAGTGTTGGCGTGAAGAAGTTCAGCCTTGAGCCAGTCAGGGTTTGGCAGTGGTGTCTCCAGAGGCCCAGTAAGAGCATTCATCAAGCAGGATTATGTGAGTGGGCTGTCCGACAAGGCTTCTAAACAGAAAGAGTGTGAAGATGAAACCTTCAGGATCTGTTTGTCTCTTTGATGCCCCCAGACAGACAGTCCCGGAGGAGAAGGCCTGCTCTTTGTCACACACTAAACCTCCACACAGTCAGCCTGAGCTTGTATGTGTTTCTCTCTCTCAGGATATCTAGTTCTCTTCTCCCTCCTCTTCTCCTCAGCGTCTTCTCCAGCGGAAATTGTACTTGACATCTCTGGCGTGTCGTCTAATTGGACACACAAAACAAACATATCTGCTTGAGCCAAGACATCCATTCGGTCTGAAATGCACGCAAAAGCAACATGTCTTCCTGGAGTTCAGGACAGCAAGCTCACTGGCAAGGTAACTCACCCTTAAATGGAAACAGGCTGTCCACTCCCTGGGACATGGCACCAGGACGCAAGGCCTTGCCGCTTCCTTTTCCCCCAAAACACACAGCCCGGGACCAAGCGGAGGGAAGGTGAAGGGGATCTCTCTCTCTCTCTCTCTCTCTCTCTCTCTCTCTCTCTCTCTCTCTCTCTCTCTCTCTCTCTCTCTCTCTCTCTCTCTCTCTCTCTCTCTCTCTCTCTCTCTCTCTCTGTGTCTCTCTCTCTCTCTCGCTCGGTTTGGCTCAGGAAGAAGTGTTTATTCTGGCCACATGCTGGGCCTGTGACTTATGCTGAAAACACTACATTCTGTTTAGAGAAAAACACACTGAGGAGTTTTCTTGTCTCAGGATAGCACGTTTGTTTGGAGAGGATAGGCTCGTGTCTAAACAAACCTGACAGAGAAACAGCACCCACTTCAGTAAACTTTAGCAGGTGATAGTATACATTATCTCCTATTTTTGGCACGGCTTATGTTGTGAATTTTGCCTCAAAACATTGACTGGATATTACCCTTTAGGGAAAGACAGTGGTAAGAGACTTCTGATTAGGATCAGCAACCAATGGAATACTAGCGAAGCAAACTCTTTGTATTCCTATTATCAAAATGAACTGGCTTCTTTCAAGCTGCAGAGGGGTTTAAAACATCTGGTGGGGAGAGAGAACCCCAAAAGACCAGCCTTTTTTTTCTGGGGCAAAGTCTGTGATCACTCGAGCGGGACATTAGAGCAACACATTAGTGTCAGAAATTGAGCTTTATGGTTCAGTAATTGACACTTGTTCCACTGAGTGCAACATAGTTCAGATCTCTTTCTCGTAACTCTGATTCATGTTCTTGGCTCTCTGTACAGGAGGCAGAGGGATCCCTCTTTGATAATCCGTTTCCATACATCAGACCAGACCCTTTGGAACACAATTCGGGAAGCTTTCAAATGTCCTCTGCTCCATTGTTGTATAGTAGACGACATTAAGGTGTATGTCATACTCAGAGATATACATCTGGCCATACATATACATGAACTATGTACAGTCTATATGGAAAGTTTGTGCAATACAGATATTACTGATCTGTGTGCTTTTGCTTCATCCATCACAGTTGGAATGGAGAGTTGGGTCAACATAGATTCCACCATAGTGAAATATCATCAGTCTCCGTTGCCCTCTAAACCAAAGGCTATGCTAAAAGAAAATCGTTAACACCTAATTGCTCCATTTATGTTTCTATGTTATATAAATGTAATGAATCCTCTTTACATGCATGAACATGATCTCTAATTATTAGATGTGTTTCAAATCAATGTAACAGTCCGAAAGCCTTTAATGGGAGTATCCCAATGAAATCCTATTGGAACTGGTAACACACTGCTGAGACATATTTTTACTGTGGAGATTTCCGAAAAACTAATTATATTTCTGCCCCTCTCCTGTTTTCCTTCACAACCCACTGGTGGTACATCTAGTGTGTGGGATACAGTATTCTCCGAGACACTAAATGAAAAACCACACACTGTAGATGTTATTTAAACGTCATGCCTGTGGGATTAAAAGCTGCTTTAATGTGTTTCCCATTGAAGACTTGGTGAACATCCATTTCTAACAGCAGGAATGGAGAGAGTAGGTTTTTACAACTATAGATCCTATTCTAATTCCTAATTGTATGGTTCTGCATACATCCGCATAGAGTAACACGACTGTAGTGTATCTCGATTCAAAGTGTTTTGATGATTCATTCATATGTGTTTTCATTAAGAATATATAGATACTTCATTAAGATCAGGAAAAGAAAGAGACCCTAACCACCAGACGTCTGAAGATGTCTCAGGCCACTATAGACAGTCAGCATCATCGATCAACTGTTAGTTCAGCAGATGGCATTCTATGTTTATGTACATCTCAGTTCTATAGAGCTACAGATGTAGGATCTTAATTTAATCACCATGTTGCAGAAGAACTTTCCTGTTTAAAACGTATTTTAGGTTTGAAAAAATCTTCTGAAGTTTGTAATTTCCACTGAAAAATGAATCAACCCTTACAAATACAGTATGTCCATTAATTATAATCCACATAATAATTCACATTTCCTGTTGCTGCAGGATTCATTTCCTGTGGTAGAAAACTGCCGTAAATTAAGATCCCACACCTGTCCTGTACTTGCTATGTCCCCTGTAGGGATGGCAGCCGATGCGCTCAGATGTTCCCATTGACAAGATGTTCTGAACTCCACCCTGCATGATGCCTATTCTGGGAAATCTCTGTTTGTGATGATTTGCTCAATTGTGTCCTCCATGGCTTTTTCCTCCAGGTCTCGTCCACATCCTGTTTTAATTGTTGTCTGGGGATCGTCCACACGGGACACCATCTTTTATTTATAGGCTGGTCTTCTTCCTGGCTGTGATGGGAAGGCAGTTGTGCCCCATGGTAAGCTGCAGTCTAATAAACTCCTATTGAGACGTTATACAGTATCAGTGTTCCAGTTAGCTGCTGCACTCATGAGTCCATGTCTCGTTACCTCAACATGCATAATTGATAGTGTCGTATTTAGCAGCTCCATTTAGCTGAATGCTGTATTTCAGTGTCTGTGAGCTAATTTTAATTGGGGTTGACTATGTTGTTGGATGTAAGCACTTGTTTTGAGACATTTCACAACCAACTGGGCACAGATGTCAGTTCAATGTATAGTTTTGATTTATGTTTGATGAGTTGTCAACCATTGTGAATTCAACGTGAAATCAACAATACATTTCACTGTGTCATTGGATTTAGGTTTAGGTTAAAAAATAAGAAATGCCCTTTACGTTGATGACTTTTTGCAAATCCAATGAGTTTTCCACGTTGATTCAACGTCATCGCATAGATTTTGGGGGTTGAAATTATGTGGACATAATGTTGATTAAAAACAGTTTTTGCTCAGTGGGAAGGCTCATCTCCCCAAAAATATTTCTGTGGTCACTCACAGTTTGTCGTGATTCAGTTGGGACTGTTCTAGTAGTGATGGTCTCTCTCGATATGAACAGAAACACCAGGATTATGACGTGCTTATTTTCTCCTGTTTGATTGAAAAATCATGTGGGTTTATTTATGACTGATTCTACTAAATTCTCAGCCAAACTCACCTTTCCCTTTCCAGCCACCTCTGACCCTCATATTGCCTCACCACAAAGTTATTGCCATGCGCCTAATTTATTTAATCCCCAACAGGGAAATTCCTCTGCCTCGTTACATTAAAATGTATTGGAGTCATCAAGGCCCAAACAGGTTGCTTAAGATATTGAGCCAAACATGTATTCCAAATGAGAAGAGTTGTCAGATATCCTGCACAGGATAGTTGGGCCATTGAGGCAGCTGGATGTCAAGTGAAACTAAATAGAGGGAACCAAGAGAAGCATTTAGTTTAAAGTAATGATTAAATATAACAAATATTTAAAAATATATATATATATAACCAGGAATGGCTCAGTATGCTGTCTCCTTGGTTGAACCCAAATCTTTCCCTCAGGAATAAATAAAAGCGAGAATGTATGGAACTTCTTGTAATAACAGATTGTGTCAACCTTACCATTCCCTAATGGACTACTGCTACATCACAGTGACACATAGCGGGTACCTTGGTTGAGACTTTAAACAGGACTGTGCAGTTTTAAACACAGAGCGCAAAAATAAAACCTGTACAAGGTGTTAAAATCTCATAGTACAACACTTCCTGTTTACTCTATGTTAACACAGAAACATTCCGCACAGATATGTAACACCCAGTCCCTACACTCTACTCTGTTACCGTAGCATAGTCTATTCAGAGAATTTACGTAGCCATTGTTCCATTCTCTGTAGATACTTTAGGTATGTTGATGCGTGGTTAAATATAAACTCCCACAGTGAAAGAGAGAAATGCCAAAAACTAATTCAGTTGTCCTGAAGTAAGAAGGAATGGGGAAAGTGAATCACTACCAGACAGATTGAAGATAATGTTTCGTACATAAGACCTTTAGACCCTCTTTGGACACTGTGTTAACTAACCTTCAAACAAGCTTCAATGCCATACAACACTCCTTCCGTGGCCTCCAACTGCTCTTAAACGCTAGTAAGACTAAATGCATGCTCTTCAATAGAACGTTGCCCGCACCGGCCCACCGGACTATCATCACTACTCTCGACGGGTCTGACTTAGAATATGTGGACAACTACAAATACCTAGGTGTCTGGTTAGACTGTAAACTCTCCTTCCAGACTCACATTAACCATCTCCAATCCAAAATTAAATCTAGAATCGGCTTCCTATTTCGCAAACAAAGCCTCCTTCACTCATGCTGCCAAACATGTCCTTGTAAAACCATCCTACCGATCCTTGACTTCGGCGATGTCATTTACAAAATAGCCTCCAACACTCGACTCAGCAAATTGGATGTAGTCTATTACAGTGCCATCTGTTTTGTTACCAAAGCCCCATATACTACCCACCACTGCAACCTGTATGCTCTCGTTGGCTGGCCCTCACTACATATTGGTCGCCAAACCCACTGGCTCCAGGTCATCTATAAGTCTTTACTAGGTAAATCCCCGCCTTATCTCAGCTCACTGGTCACCATAGCAACACCCACCCGTAGCATGTGCTCCAGCAGGTATATTTCAATGGTCACCCCCAAAGCCAACACCTCCTTTGGCCACCATTCCTTCCAGTTCTCTGCTGCCATTGACTGGAACGAATTGCAAAAATCCTTAAAGCTAGAGGTTCCTATCTCCCTCACTAACTTTAAGCATCATCTGTCATAGCTGCTTATCGATCACTGCACCTGTATATAGCCCTTCTGTAAATAGCCCACACTACTACCTCATCCCCATATTAATTTTTTTAACATCCGCTCATTTTGTACTCCAGTATCTCTATTTGCACATCATCATTTGCACATTCCATCATTCCAGTGTTAATGCTAATCTGTAATTTATTTCGCCACTATGGCCTATTTATTGTCTTCCTAACCTTACTGCATTTAGCACTACATTTGCACTCTGTATATAGATTTTCTATTGTGTTATTGACTTTATCTTGGCCAGGTTGCTGTTGCAAATGAGAACTTGTTCTCAACTGACCTACCTGGTTAAATAAAGGTGAAAAAAAACAGGCTAACTGCTGACAGACAGTTGTAATTTAGGTGCAGTCAATGTCAGTCAATGGATCTGGGGAGAGTAAAATCGATTGTACGTGAGAGATAGGGAACAACGTGTGTGGACAAAACAGCCAGCAAAACTTTAAAGAGCATTCAGTCAAACCACTGTGCCCAGTCCTATTTAGATTTTCGGTCACATTGTGAACATTTTTCCACTGAGTATTTATATCCTCTTAATTTTGTCATAGTTTTCATAGTTACAAAATGGCCCAGATGTTGGCCAGTGCGTGGTTGTTGATGAATTAAGTCCATATAAGGTTGCGCCTGAAAAGTATTATCCTAAATGTCTCTGTTTGTCAGTCCTCCCCAGACTCAGAACACTATGCCTTCTGCTCTCTTTTTTCTATGTTTGCAGTTGCACAGAAGCCCGCCTGAACGACACTACCCAGCTGTGTGGATTAGTAGGACGTCTCTGACCGCTGCCTGACCACCAAAGAACAAGAGAGAGGCTGATCACTGCAGATTTAGAGCCAGATTTGAATGTTATCAGTGGTCTGTTTTGGTCTATTTAAAAAAAAAATATATATATATATAAACTTGACTAACACTTGTCTTTTGTCTAAACTAACACCTGACTAATTTCACTGCTAGCACTGACTTTCCTCACAGATGCTTTTTTAAAGAAATATACTTACTGTGATGGAGATGTGGTTGTAACACTGGCTATCCTGAGTTGAATGCACCAATTTGTGAGTCGCTCTGGATAATGAGTCGCTTAATGACTCCAATGTAAATGCAATGTCTGTACTCATATCAGGACTGGGTCCAAAGATATGGATATACTGTCTGTAATGACTGCCATGGAGGGCAGTAAGAACAGTGTGTGTTCCCCAGTATGAGACCTTCACTGACGTCTCCAGAATACCCTATCTCCTCATTCCTTATTCCCCATGCCTCCTCTCACTTGAGACTTATCTCCATCCACGACTAACACACCACACACACACAGGAGCATTGGGGGGGGGTCACTATGGACCCATCAATCTCCAGAAAGGCTAGAATGATGCACTGCATCATCAAATCCAGATGGCGTCCAAACCTGCCTAGTGTTTCCCATCTTTATGTCAGACTTTGTAGACACTGTGTTCTGTATAGAAACTGTGGTTTATTTCCCTCCTCTGTCTATTTGCTTGCCTACTTACATTTTCTGTTTCTTTTAAAAGGTGTATCTATTTCAAAGCTCATTCAATAGGTTTCAGTGCTACTGTATGCCTGAGGTAACAGACTAGATTAACTATTGGCCGTTTTCACTATGACCCAGTGGTAGCTTCTTAACTCCAGATGAGCACGTACTGTACTGAATAATTAGGCGGGATGGTCTGGTATCATGCAATAATGAGTGAAAAGCTTTACGATTCCATGTTATTTACAAGGGACTTGTACATCCAATCATTAAGCTCCTGAACAGACAGATGGAAGCCCACCGCTCATAAATCCAAAAGTATTGAAAACATGTCATTGGGAAAAATTGCTTTTAACACGTCGTCCTCAATAGAAGTCTTTTCAAATGGAAAATTCCATTAAAGATTTTTGATTTAAAGTAATACAAAGTTCGTCTGGCGCTTCATAAATGTTTTTTTTCGGACTTTGATAACAATGCTGTAAATGTCAAAAATGATCTATTTATTTGGAATTGAGATTTCTGATTTACATGACATAAGATTTGGCAGGGTGACTTTTAAACAGGTTAGAGCAAAACGTTCTTGAAGCCATATCCTCCAGACTCCCCATTCCAGGGTCAGCAGGTGCACCATTCAGAACGTGCCCAGCTTTAACAAACCTTTGTGACTTAAAATGTCAACAACTGATACATTCACATTATAGTAACTAGGCAAAAAAATATACCATCATGTTTTGTTTTACCAGAAATGTGCTCCCCGTTAAAAACATTCCTCTGTTCTCTTTACTCAAAATAAGGAATAAAACGTTTCCATTTCGTGTTCAGCCTTCATCCAGAGCCAGTCGAGGGGAAGCTAGGGTTATGCTGGCTGAAGTCACATGTTGATTCATAAAGCTATGCAGGTAGGAGAGATAAGAACCATAACGGTTGAATGGTCAACGGTTTGCACGTCTTTTCAACATAATCTTTGATACTGTTTTTTTCCATGATTTGTTTGAACCAATTAAAGACCAGTTATACATTTCAGCTGGCTTTTTGTTTCAGAGGAAGTACATGTGACACTGTTTAAAACTGTGTGACACTAACCAGAACTCAGCAGTATGCACATTTGATTTTGACCTAAATCAAAACAATTTGTTTTTGATTAAATGGACTGACACCGGTGCTCTACTGAAAGTGTGCCTATTTGTTGAAATCAGGGGATCTGGAAGGACAGATGTGGGTCTGGTCCAGAAGCTTAGAGAACAGTCGGTCTGGCCAAAAGAGATGGGCTGCAGAACAAATAAAATGATTCCATCCCTCAGACTTTTGGCTGAGAAAAAGAAGCTAAATCCTCCAGGAAAAAGTTTTTGGTAATTTGAATTAGTTTAGTTTACTTTAAACTTTAAATCTTTGTGGTTCCACTTCCTCAAAAGTGTCTTCCAGTAGTTACAGTATATATGATGTTTGTGCTGTCAGTTGGACTGTGGTTTAAGGATTCATTAAGAAGTGAACTCTTTCATCAGGTTAAGCTCCTATTATACTCCCTGCAAACAAAAATTGTTGTTAGGACGTCCCCAGAACCTCACAAAATGGTCACCTAAAGTCGTCAGGATGTTGTTTCATGGTCCTGTGCAGGTTTTGTCTAGTTCCCGGTTTGTTCCGGGGACGTCCCCAAGAATGTTAATAAGACTTTCTTAGAACGTTCTGTCATGGTTCCCTGGATGTTTTTGTATAGTACCCGGTTTGTTCCGGGGACGTCCCTGAGGACGATTTTAGGATGTTCTCGGGACATTGTGTCAGGGTCCCATGGAGGTTTTGTCTTATTTCCGGTTTGTTCCAGGGACCAACGCTGACAGCAGAGCAACATGATGACATGCCCTATGATGATGTTGCAGATTGTAGCATTAGTTACCTCACTCAGGTGGTCCAGGGCAAATGAGCTCACCAATCATACTCTGATCGTCTCTCAGCCGTTAGGTGATTTGCTGCATCGCCGCTAAATGCCAAAGCATCTGGAGGCCAGTTGGCCAGATGGCCAGTTCCCCATAGGAAAAGCAGGCTCACGCCATGACGTGTTCCTCAGACCTAGTTAAAAGTGTGGTTCAAAGTGCAAGGCTGTGAGCCCCGCCTATATTTTTGCCAAAAAATAACTCTGACACGCATTCCAATAGGGGATGTTCTCTGTAAGCTAAGGTTTAGGATGGGACTGATGGTGAAGGAGCTTCTAGAGTCATTGGTGTTTTACAAGAGTTATGTCATTGGGGTAACTTTCATAGAGCGCTTTACGGATATCTAGAAAGTGCCTTAAGAGAGATCCTATCATGGTTAGCAACATACCAAGGAACTGGGACTGTTAAATCCGCTGAGCAGTTGTCTGTCAGACTGTTTCCCCAAATGACCTGCTCACACATTATGCTCAATGCTAATGACGTTGGTAAGTTATGTGTTTTCATTTTGAGGTGTTTGCTTGCCGAGGGGTGAAAATCTTCTGAAGTGGTATTGACATCTGCAGTCACTCAGTTAGATGAGCCCCTTGAACGTAAACACTCTCTCACTCTGAAGCCTAAACCTATTTAAGAGATGGGCATCCGATGCAGAACAGGGTTCAGTAGCCAAGCCATTTGATTGGTGGTATTATCTCTCAAGGCGTTTCTGGACCCAGTAGTTGATTTTCTGGACCCAGTAATGGACCCAGTAGTTGATTCTACCTCTACACACACTCTTACACCTGCTGCGCTAAAGTCCTCCAGCTCCAGGTACCACAGAGTTTTTTGGAGGGTGTTTGAACACTGTGATCGATCAATCAAGCCTTGGCTGCTGTTGACAGTCTTGTTTACAGCCGATTCCCAGGGACGGTGACTCAGTCAGAGGAGGTGCTGGTTTGTATGGGCTGGTTGGCAATTCACACGCATCCCATAGCCTGCAGACTGCAGCCAGCAGAACGTATTTCCTCCAATCTTGTTTTGATACAGCATTAGCCAACTGGAATAAACAAAGATTTAGCTTGCGTACCTTTATAAACAAATCCATGCAAATAGGATGTCCTGGATGCTCCCAAATTGTCCGATGTCTGCGGCGCAGAATGAGTTGTTTACCCCCAAATGGGGACACGGCCCATTGGCTTCGGGGGTCGTGAAGAAATGCCACTGCTAGATCAAATGAAAGATTATATTATATCGCAGAAATGGAGAGTGACTGTGACGTTACAAGGAATGTGAACTGCACCCTTTTCTTGATTGTTTAGATAGATGTGTTTTTTGTTGTGCACTGTTTAAGCACTGAGGTTGAGCCAGACATTGAAGGGGCTAAAAATAGCATATACGTATGGGGGGGGGGGTAACTGCACTTATCAAGCCAGGGAAACTGTCTGATTACCTCAACTATATCTGAGCCTTGAAGTCATAGAATTGTCTCTGACCAATTTCATAGTGCACATAATTCATATGCCAGTATTATGTCTTAGGCATACTACAAGTTATTTGGTTACATGGTGTCTTAAATGCAGACTAAAAGCTGGAATGAATAACCATGAAGACGTATCGTTGATTCACTGACGTATCATTGAACACATCGTTTAGAAATGTTATAGGACCCAGCTTTCCTCTGTGGACTGAGGGAATATCTAAGTATCCACAATGTTCAGTCACTCTACAATCAGGGCACAACTTTGACAGACTGTCTGCAACACTCAGGACACGTCATAGAACGGTAGAAACCAGACAGTGATCATTTTGCCATTACATCTCTCTGGCCTAGTTTCGGCTAAACCCCAAAACCCCCTCAGGTGCAGGCTAGATGTTGACCCAGCGTTTTAATTCATTGTAAGGTTACTGCAGGGAGTAATCCAATCACAGAGGAGTAAAGAGAAAACAAGAGGCGTGTGGAAAACACTTCACAGTAGATGAGAGTGGATCAGGGGAACTTTTACATGGATGCACAGTGCAGTGGAGGAGCCAGAGCATCTGGTTTGAGTTCAGTCTGTCCCAGGGACCCTTCAGGCAGGAGAGGGCTGGCACCTGATGAATGGGGCTATTATTGGAGGCTTGGACTCACCCAGTTCAAGCCACACTCTGATATATACAAATAAGCTCTTCACCATTAACACATATGCACTGTGCACACAGACACAGACACTCACATACCGTACAAAAAAAAAACATTCTGATGTACACATTCTGATATACACAAAATAAACATGTATTTACTGAGTTACAGTTCATTAAAAGGAAATCAGTCAATTGAAATAAATGAATTAGGCCCTAATCTATGGATTTCACATGACTGGGAATACATATATGCATCTGTTGGTCACAGCTAAGTAAACCAACATTTATATTTGTGTTCAGTGTACATGTGATATAAACTCAAGAACACTACATTTCCAACAACAGTGCCAATGATGGCAGTGTAAAATGTAGGTACAGCTGCGGTGTATATTCTAAGAAATTGTGGCCTAGTGAGTGGTGATGTGTAAATGTGCTTCTCCTTTCTGTCTGTATTATTTTTTGTTGTGCAGAATCCACAGTTCCGGTAACCCTCCCTCCACTCCACTCATCACTCAATGCTAAAGCCAGACTTCTCTTATTATTCTACACATGTATTTGCCTCATGGGGTTATCGAAGACCACCTACACAGTGCGTTGAGCATTATTCAAAGAAATTACATGAATGGTGCATTGTGTGCCAAACAAGCAGGACTGTGTGCACACCTGTGGTTTTTAATATCCTGTATGAATGCAGTGTCACACCAGCGAGTCAACAAGAGGACTTGCTGGGAAATAATGTCAAAATAGACACTTTAGAGCCATAATCCTTCCTGTAGTTGGAGTGTATTAGAACCTTAAACTGAAAATGTCTGGATCATCTGCAGTCTCTTTTAATAAGAAACCTTACTTGAATGTCTTGGTTGGTTTAAGTAAGAAACCTTACTTGAATGTCTTGGTTGTTTTTTGGTTAAGTCCCAGCATTGTATGACATTGGACATTGTATGGCAATGTAATGGCTCCAATCAGGGGTTAAATTGGGAATTCAAAGGTGAATGAGACGTATTTGGAGGGGTTAGGGTAAGGGTTGAGCCAGGGTTGAGACAGGGTTGAATATACGGTTAGGGTAAGGGTTGAGCCAGGGTTGAATATACGGTTAGGGTAAGGGTTGAGCCAGGGTTGAATATACGGTTAGGGTAAGGGTTGAGCCAGGGTTGAATATACGGTTAGGGTAAGGGTTGAGCCAGGGTTGAATATACGGTTAGGGTTAGGGTTATGTCAAGATTAAGATTAGGGTTAGTACTTTTGGGTTATTACCTCTTCGGACCCGTAAAGTGTCCGCCTGGCTCTGTTTATGACCCAAAGTGCAGGAGCCTGGTTCTGGGCAGCTCCAGCTCCATTTAACCACGGGTGCTAATAGATGATTTAACCAGAACCACTAATACCACATAATATCCATGTGAAATAAAACCACAGGGAACAATGCTCTGTAACCCAGGGTTACCACAGAACGCCATATTATGTTCCCTCGAGAATGCAGGTTAACTACCGTACACAATGAGCATAGTTACAGCCAGTAGATAACCCAGAGGTGAACAATAGGACAACGTCTTATGACATCAACATATTATCAATGGATCCTAATAACTCAGCAAGAGTGCACTTCATGCAAGGAATCTGTTCAAACCGAGAAAAACATTTTGGACAAAAAAAAGTCAACTGAGGAGTTTGACAGATCTCATTTGATAACAGTGCGTGTCCAGGGGCAACTTTGTTTATACAGTTGTCTGGCTCCTGTTTTTTTTATGTGAAACATAACAGCTATTTATTCACATTTATTCACAGAACAAAATAATTATATGGCTTACAGATATACAGATACTTGGCACAAGCAGACTGTGGATAGGTGGGTCGTCTGGAGTTGTTGATTCAAAGTTTGTTTTCACTTCAGCAAAGATTTTGGTTTGTATTCAATCCTTTTTTAAAATTTTTTTATTTATCCAGGCAAGTCAATTAAGAACACATGTACAATGACAGCCTGGAACTTCTCCTTTTTGAGAAGTTATAATGCCCTGACTCATCACAGGCATTTACAGCAAATTATCCGGCAGCGGATGGAGTGGAATGGAGGCCCGTCTATCTGATGGAGGAAGAGAGTGCGAAAAAAATAGAGAGAGAGATTGAGCGAGAGAACGAGAGAGAGGAGGTTTTAGGGAGGACTCTGGGGAGGTGGAGAGGAGGAACAGAGTGCCAGGGCAGAAGAAGAGTGCGCCTAACTCCCAGACCATTCACACAGACTAAGTGAACTCTGTGCGATGTCATCTCCTCCAGGAGAGTTGGATGGAAAAGATCTTATTACATAACACAATGGGAGGCTGAAGTACCACTTATATTGAAATATCCCACCTCCTTTTATATGTATCATAACACAGCTGAGTGATAATCAGCACTTTCATTTCTATAATCAATGCTCTTTAATGTCATCACAAAGTAATCCATAACAACAGTAAACAATCTTAGTCAAGGCATTGATTGAAAGCAGAAGCATTGATTGAAAATTGAAAGCAGAAGCAATGAGTTAGCCAGCTAACCTTTTTTTTTTTTGTTAACGGGCATGGTCCGTAAAACACATATCTATGTTGAGCTTTGTTAATGAATCAGAAAAGCTATAGTTATTTCTGGTTGTTTATCTAAGTCCGCTGGTTACCTCATTGATCCTGCTTTGTAATATCCATCCTGGGTTTTTATGTGCGTTCATGTCCCTGTCACTTCCGAAGCTGACTAATATTTCGAAAGAACAGTGCACAATGTGGCCCTTTTTGTACAGTATCAGAGGAAAATGTACCCATCCTGACACGTCTTTTCTGGTCCCGTATTTGCATCAAGACTATTTCAATCTAATTTCCATCAATCAGACACAAGACGCCTCCATGTTGGAATGTTGTTCTCGGAAGGTATGTATAAAGCTATGTAGTCTCAGGGGGAAAAAATGACCACCCCCCCAAAAAAGCAAGTCAGTTTCAGAGATGCAGTATGTTTTAGTGTTTTAAGGACTAGAGGGCGTAGTTTGAAAACATACAGTTTTATAATCATCTCCAATGAGTGTGTTTATTTGCTAAAAATAAATTAATGAATGAGTAATAAGTTGTTCATTTGGACAGGAACAATGGAACCATGCATAAGATTTGGAATTAAACAAGTAGCATCTGTGTGCCTCTCCAAACTGGGATCTAGCCACTGATTGGTTGGGTGGTGTACACAAGCTCAGTGTGTTTCCACCAGAAAAGAAAAGGCCAGAAATATTTCAGAACTAAAATGTAGGAAATGGGTTTATTACCTCACTGGTAGAGACTGAGTTGAGGTTTGTACCATCGCCTGGCTCGAAGTTTAGTATGAACAACAACAATTTCTAGCCCGTACTGTCGAACCTCCCCCAGTTCTGTTACTGGCACGGTTTAGAGACATGGAATAATTTAATACTGCATCATTACGCCAGTGTTCTAAGCTAAACTTTCCAGAATTTTAAATATCCTGGCGGTCCATATGGGCCTGTAACTAAACCTCACCCTCAAGAAACTGCTAAGTTGGATTTCTGGTCAATCCTCTAGTTAATACCATTGCCTGAGGCATCTCAAACACAACTATCCATAACTTCCCCCAAAATTGAAATGTTTGCAAATGGTGCATATTCAGATGGATACAACTGGAACTCTATCAGTGGTGGTCTCTCCTACCCCAGCCTCTTATGCCCTAAAAAGTGGAGGTATATATTTATGTACCCACAATTCACAGGACTATCTCTTGGGAACAGATACAGGCGTATGTGTGTCAACACGTCACTGCAGAGATTCCTCACGGGCTCATTATTGCATTGAGACATTATGAGTTCTGTGGATCGCAGCGCTTCCCTGCCTCTGCCAGTGTGCACTGTCTGTCATTAAGTTCCAAGCTTATATGGATTATTAGCCATGGATAGTGACTCAACGCCTTTATGAGTTATCCATTCAGATCGATGGCCTACAGGGCACTTCACTGCTGATGGCTCATTGTGGAAGAGAGAAATATTATTATTACACATCACATATGAGCACTAAGTGTGGGTAATTCCTCCCATGGGCCTCATCCACATATGGTACATCTGTTCCTAAACTGTAGCAGAGATATTATATGGTACATCTGCCATTAAACTGTAGCAGAGTTATTATATGGTACATCTGGCACTAAACTGTAGCAGAGTTATTATATGGTACATCTGGCACTAAACTGTAGCAGAGTTATTATATGGTACATCTGGCACTAAACTGTAGCAGAGTTATTATATGGTACATCTGTCAGGCTCTGGCCATAGAGAAGCAAATAGGCTTCTCTATGTAGTTATGGTCTGAGTCTGACAGTGTCGTTCTTTTCTGTTTCTTTGTGGGTTTTGGGTGGATCCCTAATTAGAGGCAGCTGCTATCCATTGTCTCTAATTAGGGATCCCATATATGTTGAGTCTGTCCTTCACTTTGGTGTGGGTTGTTATCGATATCGATGTATGTCGCAGTCACGGTGAAGTAAGTGGTGTTTTTGTTTTACGTCCGTTCATTTTCGTGTTTGTAGTGTGAACGTGTCGTTAGTCTTTTTCGTGTGTCTTTAGTTCGTCCTTTGGTTTTGATTTTACACAGTATAGTGTTGTTGTGTTATACATAGTAAAATAAAAATCATGTCGAACTATGCCTGCGCTGCGTCTTGGTCTCTCCAACCCCCATTCCGTGACAACATCTGGCATTAAACTGTAGCAGAGTTATTATATGGTACATCTGCCATTAAACTGTAGCAGAGTTATTATATGGTACATCTGGCACTAAACTGTAGCAGAGTTATTATATGGTACATCTGGCATTAAACTGTAGCAGAGTTATTATATGGTACATCTGGCACTAAACTGTAGCAGAGTTATTATATGGTACATCTGGCACTAAACTGTAGCGGAGTTATTATATGGTACATCTGGCACTAAACTGTAGCAGAGTTATTATATGGTACATCTGGCATTAAACTGTAGCAGAGTTATTATATGGTACATCTGTTACTAAACTGTAGCAGAGTTATTATATGGTACATCTGGCATTAAACTGTAGCAGAGTTATTATATGGTACATCTGTTACTAAACTGTAGCAGAGTTATTATATGGTACATCTGGCACTAAACTGTAGCAGAGTTATTATATGGTACATCTGGCACTAAACTGTAGCAGAGTTATTATATGGTACATCTGTTACTAAACTGTAGCAGAGTTATTATATGGTACATCTGTTACTAAACTGTAGCAGAGTTATTATATGGTACATCTGGCACTAAACTGTAGCAGAGTTATTATATGGTACATCTGGCACTAAACTGTAGCAGAGTTATTATATGGTACATCTGGCACTAAACTGTAGCAGAGTTATTATATGGTACATCTGTTACTAAACTGTAGCAGAGTTATTATATGGTACATCTGGCACTAAACTGTAGCAGAGTTATTATATGGTACATCTGGCTCTAAACTGTAGCAGAGTTATTATATGGTACATCTGTTACTAAACTGTAGCAGAGTTATTATATGGTACATCTGTTACTAAACTGTAGCAGAGTTATTATATGGTACATCTGTTACTAAACTGTAGCAGAGTTATTATATGGTACATCTGTTACTAAACTGTAGCAGAGTTATTATATGGTACATCTGTTACTAAACTGTAGCAGAGTTATTATATGGTACATCTGTTACTAAACTGTAGCAGAGTTATTATATGGTACATCTGTTACTAAACTGTAGCAGAGTTATTATATGGTACATCTGTTACTAAACTGTAGCAGAGTTATTATATGGTACATCTGGCACTAAACTGTAGCAGAGTTATTATATGGTACATCTGGCACTAAACTGTAGCAGAGTTATTATATGGTACATCTGTTACTAAACTGTAGCAGAGTTATTATATGGTACATCTGTTACTAAACTGTAGCAGAGTTATTATATGGTACATCTGGCACTAAACTGTAGCAGAGTTATTATATGGTACATCTGTTACTAAACTGTAGCAGAGTTATTATATGGTACATCTGTTACTAAACTGTAGCAGAGTTATTATATGGTACATCTGGAACTAAACTGTAGCAGAGTTATTATATGGTACATCTGGCACTAAACTGTAGCAGAGTTATTATATGGTACATCTGGCACTAAACTGTAGCAGAGTTATTATATGGTACATCTGGCACTAAACTGTAGCAGAGTTATTATATGGTACATCTGGCACTAAACTGTTGCAGAGTTATTATATGGTACATCTGTTACTAAACTGTAGCAGAGTTATTATATGGTACATCTGTTACTAAACTGTAGCAGAGTTATTATATGGTACATCTGTTACTAAACTGTAGCAGAGTTATTATATGGTACATCTGTTACTAAACTGTAGCAGAGTTATTATATGGTACATCTGTTACTAAACTGTAGCAGAGTTATTATATGGTACACCTGTTACTAAACTGTAGCAGAGTTATTATATGGTACATCTGTTACTAAACTGTAGCAGAGTTATTATATGGTACATCTGGCACTAAACTGTAGCAGAGTTATTATATGGTACATCTGTTACTAAACTGTAGCAGAGTTATTATATGGTACATATGTTACTAAACTGTAGCAGAGTTATTATATGGTACATCTGTTACTAAACTGTAGCAGAGTTATTATATGGTACATCTGTTACTAAACTGTGGCAGAGTTATTATATGGTACATCTGTTACTAAACTGTAGCAGAGTTATTATATGGTACATCTGGCACTAAACTGTAGCAGAGTTATTATATGGTACATCTGTTACTAAACAGTAGCAGAGTTATTATATGGTACATCTGGCACTAAACTGTAGCAGAGTTATTATATGGTACATCTGTTACTAAACTGTAGCAGAGTTATTATATGGTACATCTGTTACTAAACTGTAGCAGAGTTATTATATGGTACATCTGTTACTAAACTGTAGCAGAGTTATTATATGGTACATCTGTTACTAAACTGTAGCAGAGTTATTATATGGTACATCTGTTACTAAACTGTAGCAGAGTTATTATATGGTACATCTGTTACTAAACTGTAGCAGAGTTATTATATGGTACATCTGTTACTAAACTGTAGCAGAGTTATTATATGGTACATCTGTTACTAAACTGTAGCAGAGTTATTATATGGTACATCTGTTACTAAACTGTAGCAGAGTTATTATATGGTACATCTGTTACTAAACTGTAGCAGAGTTATTATATGGTACATCTGTTACTAAACTGTAGCAGAGTTATTATATGGTACATCTGTTACTAAACTGTAGCAGAGTTATTATATGGTACATCTGTTACTAAACTGTAGCAGAGTTATTATATGGTACATCTGTTACTAAACTGTAGCAGAGTTATTATATGGTACATCTGTTACTAAACTGTAGCAGAGTTATTATATGGTACATGTGTTACTAAACTGTAGCAGAGTTATTATATGGTACATCTGTTACTAAACTGTAGCAGAGTTATTATATGGTACATCTGTTACTAAACTGTAGCAGAGTTATTATATGGTACATCTGTTACTAAACTGTAGCAGAGTTATTATATGGTACATCTGTTACTAAACTGTAGCAGAGTTATTATATGGTACATCTGTTACTAAACTGTAGCAGAATTATTATATGGTACATCTGTTACTAAACTGTAGCAGAGTTATTATATGGTACATCTGTTACTAAACTGTAGCAGAGTTATTATATGGTACATCTGTTACTAAACTGTAGCGGAGTTATTATATGGTACATCTGTTACTAAACTGTAGCGGAGTTATTATATGGTACATCTGGCACTAAACTGTAGCAGAGTTATTATATGGTACATCTGTTACTAAACTGTAGCAGAGTTATTATATGGTACATCTGTTACTAAACTGTAGCAGAGTTATTATATGGTACATCTGTTACTAAACTGTAGCAGAGTTATTATATGGTACATCTGTTACTAAACTGTAGCGGAGTTATTATATGGTACATCTGTTACTAAACTGTAGCGGAGTTATTATATGGTACATCTGGCACTAAACTGTAGCAGAGTTATTATATGGTACATCTGTTACTAAACTGTAGCAGAGTTATTATATGGTACATCTGTTACTAAACTGTAGCAGAGTTATTATATGGTACATCCGTTACTAAACTGTAGCAGAGTTATTATATGGTACATCTGTTACTAAACTGTAGCAGAGTTATTATATGGTACATCTGTAACTAAACTGTAGCAGAGTTATTATATGGTACATCCGTTACTAAACTGTAGCAGAGTTATTATATGGTACATCTGTTACTAAACTGTAGCAGAGTTATTATATGGTACATCTGTTACTAAACTGTAGCAGAGTTATTATATGGTACATCTGTTACTAAACTGTAGCAGAGTTATTATATGGTACATCTGGCATTAAACTGTAGCAGAGTTATTATATGGTACATCTGGCACTAAACTGTAGCAGAGTTATTATATGGTACATCTGTTACTAAACTGTAGCAGAGTTATTATATGGTACATCTGTTACTAAACTGTAGCAGAGTTATTATATGGTACATCTGTTACTAAACTGTAGCAGAGTTATTATATGGTACATCTGTTACTAAACTGTAGCAGAGTTATTATATGGTACATCTGGCATTAAACTGTAGCAGAGTTATTATATGGTACATCTGGCACTAAACTGTAGCAGAGTTATTATATGGTACATCTGTTACTAAACTGTAGCAGAGTTATTATATGGTACATCTGTTACTAAACTGTAGCAGAGTTATTATATGGTACATCTGTTACTAAACTGTAGCAGAGTTATTATATGATGGTACATCTGTTACTAAAATGTAGCAGAGTTATTATATGGTACATCTGTTCCTAAACTGTAGCAGAGTTATTATATGGTACATCTGTTCCTAAACTGTAGCAGAGTTATTATATGGTACATCTGTTCCTAAACTGTAGCAGAGTTATTATATGGTACATCTGTTCCTAAACTGTAGCAGAGTTATTATATGGTACATCTGTTACTAAACTGTAGCAGAGTTATTATATGCTACATCTGTTACTAAACTGTAGCAGAGTTATTATATGGTACATCTGGCACTAAACTGTAGCAGAGTTATTATATGGTACATCTGTTACTAAACTGTAGCAGAGTTATTATATGGTACATCTGTTCCTAAACTGTAGCAGAGTTATTATATGGTACATCTGTTACTAAACTGTAGCAGAGTTATTATATGGTACATCTGTTACTAAACTGTAGCAAAGTTATTATATGGTACATCTGTTACTAAACTGTAGCAGAGCTATTATATGGTGCATCTGTTACTAAACTGTAGCAGAGTTATTATATGGTACATCTGTTACTAAACTGTAGCAGAGTTATTATATGGTACATCTGTTACTAAACTGTAGCAGAGTTTTTATATGGTACATCTGTTACTAAACTGTAGCAGAGTTATTATATGGTACATCTGTTACTAAACTGTAGCAGAGTTATTATATGGTACATCTGTTACTAAACTGTAGCAGAGTTATTATATGGTACATCTGTTACTAAACTGTAGCAGAGTTATTATATGGTACATCTGTTACTAAACTGTAGCAGAGTTATTATATGGTACATCTGTTACTAAACTGTAGCAGAGTTATTATATGGTACATCTGTTACTAAACTGTAGCAGAGTTATTATATGGTACATCTGTTACTAAACTGTAGCAGAGTTATTATATGGTACATCTGGCACTAAACTGTAGCAGAGTTATTATATGGTACATCTGTTACTAGACTGTAGCAGAGTTATTATATGGTACATCTGGCACTAAACTGTAGCAGAGTTATTATATGGTACATCTGTTACTAAACTGTAGCAGAGTTATTATATGGTACATCTGTTACTAAACTGTAGCAGAGTTATTATATGGTACATCTGTTACTAAACTGTAGCAGAGTTATTATATGGTACATCTGTTACTAAACTGTAGCAGAGTTATTATATGGTACATCTGTTACTAAACTGTAGCAGAGTTATTATATGGTACATCTGTTACTAAACTGTAGCAGAGTTATTATATGGTACATCTGTTACTAAACTGTAGCAGAGTTATTATATGGTACATCTGTTACTAAACTGTAGCAGAGTTATTATATGGTACATCTGGCACTAAACTGTAGCAGAGTTATTATATGGTACATCTGTTACTAAACTGTAGCAGAGTTATTATATGGTACATCTGTTACTAAACTGTAGCAGAGTTATTATATGGTACATCTGTTACTAAACTGTAGCAGAGTTATTATATGGTACATGTGTTACTAAACTGTAGCAGAGTTATTATATGGTACATCTGGCACTAAACTGTAGCAGAGTTATTATATGGTACATCTGGCACTAAACTGTAGCAGAGTTATTATATTGTACATCTGTTACTAAACTGTAGCAGAGTTATTATATGGTACATCTGTTACTAAACTGTAGCAGAGATATTATATGGTACATCTGTTACTAAACTGTAGCAGAGTTATTATATGGTACATCTGTTACTAAACTGTAGCAGAGTTATTATATGGTACATCTGTTACTAAACTGTAGCAGAGTTATTATATGGTACATCTGTTACTAAACTGTAGCAGAGTTATTATATGGTACATCTGTTCCTAAACTGTAGCAGAGTTATTATATGGTACATCTGTTCCTAAACTGTAGCAGAGTTATTATATGGTACATCTGTTACTAAACTGTAGCAGAGTTATTATATGGTACATCTGTTACTAAACTGTAGCAGAGTTATTATATGGTACATCTGTTACTAAACTGTAGCAGAGTTATTATATGGTACATCTGTTACTAAACTGTAGCAGAGTTATTATATGGTACATCTGTTCCTAAACTGTAGCAGAGTTATTATATGGTACATCTGTTACTAAACTGTAGCAGAGTTATTATATGGTACATCTGTTACTAAACTGTAGCAGAGTTATTATATGGTACATCTGTTACTAAACTGTAGCAGAGTTATTATATGGTACATCTGTTACTAAACTGTAGCAGAGTTATTATATGGTACATCTGTTACTAAACTGTAGCAGAGTTATTATATGGTACATCTGGCACTAAACTGTAGCAGAGTTATTATATGGTACATCTGTTACTAAACTGTAGCAGAGTTATTATATGGTACATCTGTTACTAAACTGTAGCAGAGTTATTATATGGTACATCTGTTACTAAACTGTAGCAGAGTTATTATATGGTACATCTGTTACTAAACTGTAGCAGAGTTATTATATGGTACATCTGTTACTAAACTGTAGCAGAGTTATTATATGGTACATCTGGCATTAAACTGTAGCAGAGCTATTATATGGTACATCTGGCACTAAACTGTAGCAGAGATATTATATGGTACATCTGTTACTAAACTGTAGCAGAGTTATTATATGGTACATCTGTTACTAAACTGTAGCAGAGTTATTATATGGTACATCTGTTACTAAACTGTAGCAGAGTTATTATATGGTACATCTGTTACTAAACTGTAGCAGAGTTATTATATGGTACATCTGTTCCTAAACTGTAGCAGAGTTATTATATGGTACATCTGTTACTAAACTGTAGCAGAGTTATTATATGGTACATCTGTTACTAAACTGTAGCAGAGTTATTATATGGTACATCTGTTACTAAACTGTAGCAGAGTTATTATATGGTACATCTGTTACTAAACTGTAGCAGAGTTATTATATGGTACATCTGTTCCTAAACTGTAGCAGAGTTATTATATGGTACATCTGTTACTAAACTGTAGCAGAGTTATTATATGGTACATCTGTTACTAAACTGTAGCAGAGTTATTATATGGTACATCTGTTACTAAACTGTAGCAGAGTTATTATATTGTACATCTGTTACTAAACTGTAGCAGAGTTATTATATGGTACATCTGTTACTAAACTGTAGCAGAGTTATTATATGGTACATCTGTTACTAAACTGTAGCAGAGTTATTATATGGTACATCTGTTACTAAACTGTAGCAGAGTTATTATATGGTACATCTGGCACTAAACTGTAGCAGAGTTATTATATGGTACATCTGTTACTAAACTGTAGCAGAGTTATTATATGGTACATCTGGCACTAAACTGTAGCAGAGTTATTATATGGTACATCTGTTACTAAACTGTAGCAGAGTTATTATATGGTACATCTGTTACTAAACTGTAGCAGAGTTATTATATGGTACATCTGTTACTAAACTGTAGCAGAGTTATTATATGGTACATCTGTTACTAAACTGTAGCAGAGTTATTATATGGTACATCTGTTACTAAACTGTAGCAGAGTTATTATATGGTACATCTGTTACTAAACTGTAGCAGAGTTATTATATGGTACATCTGTTACTAAACTGTAGCAGAGTTATTATATGGTACATCTGTCACTAAACTGTAGCAGAGTTATTATATGGTACATCTGTCACTAAACTGTAGCAGAGTTATTATATGGTACATCTGTTCCTAAACTGTAGCAGAGTTATTATATGGTACATCTATTACTAAACTGTAGCAGAGTTATTATATGGTACATCTGTTACTAAACTGCAGCAGAGTTATTATATGGTACATCTGTTACTAAACTGTAGCAGAGTTATTATATGGTACATCTGGCACTAAACTGTAGCAGAGTTATTATATGGTACATCTGTTACTAAACTGTAGCAGAGTTATTATATGGTACATCTGTTACTAAACTGTAGCAGAGTTATTATATGGTACATCTGTTACTAAACTGTAGCAGAGTTATTATATGGTACATCTGTTACTAAACTGTAGCAGAGTTATTATATGGTACATCTGTTACTAAACTGTAGCAGAGTTATTATATGGTACATCTGTTACTAAACTGTAGCAGAGTTATTATATGGTACATCTGTTACTAAACTGTAGCAGAGTTATTATATGGTACATCTGTTACTAAACTGTAGCAGAGTTATTATATGGTACATCTGGCATTAAACTGTAGCAGAGTTATTATATGGTACATCTGTTACTAAACTGTAGCAGAGTTATTATATGGTACATCTGGCACTAAACTGTAGCAGAGTTATTATATGGTACATCTGTTACTAAACTGTAGCAGAGCTATTATATGGTACATCTGTTCCTAAACTGTAGCAGAGTTATTATATGGTACATCTGTTACTAAACTGTAGCAGAGTTATTATATGGTACATCTGTTCCTAAACTGTAGCAGAGTTATTATATGGTACATCTGGCACTAAACTGTAGCAGAGTTATTATATGGTACATCTGTTACTAAACTGTAGCAGAGTTATTATATGGTACATCTGGCACTAAACTGTAGCAGAGTTATTATATGGTACATCTGTTACTAAACTGTAGCAGAGTTATTATATGGTACATCTGTTACTAAACTGTAGCAGAGTTATTATATGGTACATCTGTTACTAAACTGTAGCAGAGTTATTATATGGTACATCTGTTACTAAACTGTAGCAGAGTTATTATATGGTACATCTGTTACTAAACTGTAGCAGAGTTATTATATGGTACATCTGTTACTAAACTGTAGCAGAGTTATTATATGGTACATCTGTTACTAAACTGTAGCAGAGACATGATTCCTTATTGCTCCAATAAGGAATAATAAGCAATTGTGCCATTTTTTGATATTGCTCCTTTTAGCATATGTTACTATTATTTATATATGTTTTTACATATGTTACTATTGTTTATATATGTTTTTACATATGTTACTATTATTTATATATGTTTTTACATATGTTACTATTATTTCACATAATACCAGAACAAATATCTTCCTGTAAACCCCAGAGGAGAAGAGGACAAACTTTTTCTATGACAAACAGGCCTTGATTATCGTTTTCTGTGCTGCGTACGAACTGTGGGATGAATCCTGAACTAATCTTAATGGAGAATTATTGAGTTGTATTTTTTTTTATCTAACTAGGCAAGTCAGTTAAGAACAAATTCTTATTTACAATGACGGCCTACAGTACACCGGCCAAACCCGGACGGCGCTGGGCCAATTGTGCGCCGCCCTATGGGACTCCCAATCACGGCCAGTTGTGATAAAGCCTGGAATCGAACCAGGGTCTTTAGTGACGTCTCTAGCCCTGAGATGCAGTGTCTTAGACCGCTGCACCACTCAGGATCAATCACAACGGGAGGGCTGATATCAATAGTATTACCGCATAAGTGGCATTGTCTGATTAATGGGGGAAATTAATTTGGGGACGGGGTCTCGGGGTGGAGGAAGTGGGTTTTGGGGTGGCTGGTCGCATGGTTGGTTGACCCTCTGTGCCAGCCTCTCTGCAATGGGAAGCTGGTTATGGGAGGAAGGAGTAGATATATCGTTGCCCAGAGTAGAGACAGAGGATGGGAACATGGAGTACATAAAGCAAGTGAAAACAAAAACACTGTTAATGACATTTTTAAAAGCGTCTATGATAATAAAACCGAATTAAACAGTTGGACTGATCCTACAGCCTTCTTAGACTCAACAACCCCGAAGCAACTATCAGCAGACAAAACAATTAACCACTAAAAATAGAAATCCCCCCAAAATAAATATTAAAATATTAGCGTGGAGAAAAGCACCAGGTACGGACAGCTTTCACATGGACTTACAGTAAACGTCATGTCTAGTTTAGTGGGTCCATGTCTGTGAAGGGTTAAGTTGTCACCCTCTCTAGCTTCCCGTCAATCTGTTTTTCTGTGGTAAAACAAACGCGGGGAAGGAAGGGGTGGCGTGTGAGAAAACAAACACAAGCAATGAGCGTTCATGTTTTTGGGGTACTTCGATTCCATATCTTTCTCCGGCTGGTTCCCAAGCCGGGCTGTGTTCATGCCAAAGGTAATGTTTTAACAGTCTTTGCAATCTTAACTTTACTCACTAATTCTCCCTTAGCAATGACCTCATATGAACGATGTAGGGTTTATCAACCTTATCACAATTAAAGGTTGATCAAATAAAAGCTGAACTTCCCATTTCCATTGTATCATGAATGCATTTATAGGCGTTTATGAATTCAACTTTTTGTTGAATGCTTATAGCAAGTGATAATGCATGAAAATACCATTACAGCACAGGGTTAAGGATGAACGCCACTATGGAGTATTGATTTGAGAGATTGCTATACTATAATATGACATTGTGGAAAATGTCATTGAGGCAGATCTCTCCCGTGGGCCTTGATACCTTATAGGTCCTGAGTGGTTGACGTCACAAAACACTAGCAGAGATCGTTAATTGCTGGTTCCATAAACAAATGTTATTACTCATCTCTATCAGTGTAGCTACGAAACAGAGCGAGCCGGAGCCCTAACTACAGAGAGAGCTGCCTGGTACTGAAGGGACTATCATCCATCACAGCTTTATGCCACAGGCCACTTCTCTCTGGCTGACCTTTAGCACTTTCCTAGTCTCTTATTCAGCCTGAGTTTATTTTCCTCCACGTTCAGATCCGCTTCTGATGACATTCATGTCCTAATAATTGCAGGGTCTTTGCTCCGGCTATTTCACACTCCAGTGAGTCAGTGGAGAAGGTTGTTCATTACAGGTTTGGTGTAAGACAGGATGGTAATGTTGTCATCTCAGTAACTGTGGTTCTTTCAGGCACCTCAGACTACATTGTCGACATGCCAAGCAGGCAAGGTGGACAGGGACAGAGTGGAGGGAGGAGACAGGAGGAGAAGAATTGATACGCAGGGCAGTGTGACTTTTCATATTGGTTCCAACCATGCACGTTAAGATGACTAATATTGGAGAGTTGAGTTTGAACTGTGAGGATATATGTTTACTTCTGAGAGCTGCGATCTGTCTTCTCCTGGACAGCCTCAAAGAGTGATTACATTAGGCAGTTTCTGCTTACTGGGGCACATTTATTTATGAAAAATGGATGACAAATTGATCTTGTGGTTAATAAGAGAACTGAAAAACACAAATCTGTTTTAGAGCCTTATTAGAGCCCTATCTCCAGACAGGATGTTCAGTGCTTTATGGAAATCATATACAGTATAATGCTGCCTGCACTCCCTGACTGAGCATTGATCATGCAGAATGGAAAGCACTGGTATTTTTGTATACTTTTTAGACCAGTGATGGGCACCTTTGATGGGGGTGGTTGCCACAAACAACAGAACTCGTCATGAAGGGCCGATGTGGCTCGTGGGTCTGCGTACTCACACCAAAACTATTATTGGTCTGCGGACCTACAAAAGGGTGGCCAGTTGCCCATCCCTGTTTTAGACAGTAGTTCTGGCCCACGTGGGGGAAACTGTACGGGAAATGGCACTTCCAGAAAAACTGTTGATTTCAAACTAGGGATTTTGTGGCTAATTGAGGTAAAACAGTAATTCTGCTCATAGATTATGCATGTATGAACTACACATTGACACATCCAGCCCAAAGCGGGAGGTTTAAAAAAATACTTTGTATTTTTTCGCCAAAGTTCTGGAGCATGTCTTGAAAAGACTCCTGTCCTGCTTCAGAGAACAGGATGGAACTTCACATGGTATAGATCACAATAATAATAGACATGGGATGCATCATTCATGGAACATTGCTGTAGAATAGAAAACCCAAACAAAGTGCATGCAGCGTGGTTTTGTTTGATGTTACACCCATATACACGGTCACCAAGACCTATGCAAGCACAGGCTCTATAAAATGACCTGACCTTAACTGGGTAATCACTCCATACAGACAGGATTCATTTAGGCCAAATGCTCTTCCTGCCTTTCGGTGCTCAGTCGAGAGCCTCAGTAACAGAGATTTATTTTCAATGTGCTAGTTTGGCTGGTTAGAAGAAACGTCACTTTTCAAAGCAATCATGGAACCCTATGTACAGGGTTATGGTAATGGCTTCTGAAGAAACACGCACATGCTCCTAACTCCCGGGTTTCTGTTGATAAGAGGGGGAAATCATTAGAATAATCTCAGTGCTCAGCTGCTGATTGCCGTTTTCATAGGCTGTTATTTCTTCCAAAACGAGGAGGAAGGAGAAACATTGCTCACAATTCCACAGAAATGACCCCTTCAACAGTGACGTCTAAACTTCCAGGTACATTTTGTATTATTAATTCTATTGTTTGGTCCCCCCTTTTAACTCTGTTTATCTTTCATGTGACCTTGTGCTAGCTTCTTGGTGACAGACATAGGCACTCTGATGCACCCTATATGTATGAGTTGAAATATCGTTCCAACAACTACAGTGTCACAGGATCTTTCTATGAATAGAACTTCAGTTCATGTTTTTATATTCTTCGTCCCATTACTTCAAGATAAATATTTGAGTCACCCCTGACTTTCTGACCAGTTCTGCAGAAAGTCAGGGGTGACTCAAATATTTATCTGGAGGTAATGGGAATGGTTTGCGTGTGGTAAACCGACGGGTGGTTAGGGGAGCTTCAGTGCAACTGTCAGGAATCTGTGGGGAGGAGGACCTGCAGTCCTTTTAGCTGTCTCCAAGAAATGCCTACAGCACCTCCTGCTCAAGCCTCTATTTTAAATGGATGATTTGTGCCAAAAAAGGTGTTCTGTCAGATGACAGTATGCACTTGTTTAGATGCACACAAGACATTGAAGAGCCTATAGACCTCATGGCCTGAATGTCACAGTGGACGCCCACTAAAATGCATACTTAATGTCAGACAAATGTTCTTATCCAGGCACAGCAGTATCTTCATCAGATAGTTGAAGTTTATGCGAGAGGAAATAACATGAAGGTCCAGAGAGAATTTCTGGTCCTATCCTTTTATCCCAAATCAAGGCGTTCCAGTGTCCGGTTCCAGATTGCATTGACCAAATTCCCCAAAGTGAGTGAGTATGAAGGTCTGTGGTCCAGACATGCAGCTATAAAGTGTCTGGTGTCGAAGTGTCATGATTACTTTTGTCGATTAACCATATATTCTGGCTGACACCATAAAGAGATACTGACACCATGAGATACAGCAACCAGGGAGGCTCATCGAGCAGTGTCATACTTGACGACCAAACTGCCTGCCATACTTTTGCCCTCAGGAAGTGGACATTGTGACACTCAGGAAGCATTGTTACAACAGTATATTATTGGGTAAAATTGTGACAGTGCAAAAAGTGGAATATGAGCTCAGACTTAGAAGGGAGAGAGAGAAATTGGATATTAAATACAGCGCACATTGAAACACATCAATAAAAATACTTTCAAGAACATGTGGCTTTCTTCCAACGCTGCTCTGCTACCAGTTGGATCACCGGGGAGTTACTGTTGGGCACTTACTAAGCTCTAGGGAGGCCTCTGGCTTCTCTATGGTTGTCACAGTCAGGGCCTGACAGAAAAGTTCTATTGAACTCTATGTGTTTATTTGTGTTTGGTCCCCAATTAGAGGCAGCTGCTATGCATTGTCTCTAATTGGGGATCCTACTTGAGTTGTTTAATTTTTACCTGTGTTGTGGGACGTTGTTGTGTTCAGGTTCGATTGAGCTCACACACACACACACACACACACACACGGTACGGTACGGTTGCGCGTTGTGCGTTGTTATTTGTCAGTAGTTGATATCGTATTTCCGTGTACTCTCCGGGTTTATATATCTGTGTTCCCCTGGTTGTTATACCCGTGTTTTGTTTCCAGTACGCATTGTGTAAGTCGGACTGTGTTCTACTTTATTGTTATCTTAGTTCTTCAAATAAAACAATGTCAAACTACTACAGCGCTGTGCTTTGGTCCTTGCCCACACCTTGACAAGGACATGTTCCACCGCTCCATTACTGCAGACGAGTTGAGACTCCATACTGCGTTGCAGCTAAAAACCAGGTGAGTCATTCAGCTCCAAAACCCCGAAAACATGTGGCCCTGATCTTGGCCTTCTGCCTCTCAGTCTGAGGTCTTGAAATTAGGACAAGGCAGTGCTTCAGAGGCTAAAATAAGTCATTCTGTAAAGAACACAGGCATTGTTTCTCTTACAAATGTGGAGAGTTACACAGTTTACATTACAAGTTTACAAGTCGTCTCTGATTTTGGCACAGCATATGAAAATAACTGTGTCAAGAGTGTTGATGTTGTGATACTGTTATGGTCCTGTACATCACACATATGACATTAGCAACACTCAAGATCGCCTCCATTAGCCTCATTGTCACGTGGGGGTGCAGAGGGAGACCAAGACGCAGCGCAGGGACTGTAGTTCGACATTTATCTTTATTTATACTATGTATAATTATGAATATTATACTATGTATACAACACAAAAAAACGAACTACTAAACAGACAAACTAACACGAATGAACAAACGTAATAGTGCACACTTACTGTTTCGTGACTTGTGAAATATATACACTGACATGTACATATAACGATAACGACCCACAAACCCCGGTGTGAAAATCTAGAAACCTACGTAGGATCCCTAATTAGAGACGATGCGCTACATCTGCCTCTAATTAGGGATCCAACACAAACCACCACAAGAAACAGAAAGAATAGAACTGTCAGACTCTGACCATGGCTACATAGAGAAGCAAATGGGCTTCTCTATGGCCAGAGCCTGACACTCATGCCAAAAAACGACCGCACCTCTCAATGGCGAAACAGCAATCTAGGATCTGTGCCTGCAAGACCGAAAGCACAGGGGACCGTTTTTTTGGGGGTCAAATTTATTTCAAAACCACTTCAAAAGCATTGAAGAACAATCTGAATTACTTTGACCATCCTCTCTCATACGGTATGTCTTATATGTTAGCAGGTTGAGGTCCTGAAAGAAGCTGAGATTTGCACTGCATGTAGTAGTGGTTGATGAATGGGACAGGGTGAGAGGAGTTGGGTTACAATTTGTTTCAATCGCTAATTATGACGAGAGATGGAACAATGGCGTCCACTACAAAACAAGGCAGTGGAAAATGTTGTCTGAGGCCAAGTAATACAGACTCCAGCTTAAGTTTATCCTAAACTGCTGGAGTAAAGTTAGTGGGTCAAAGTGTTTCTGGGGCTTGTGGCTGAAGACCACAAATATTGAAACCAGTGATGTTTCAGAGGGTTCTCGCCTTAGGGTCCAATGTCAACAACCAAAAGCACCCAGTGCCGTTCTGAGGGTAACTTTTCAGTGATGATTGTCCCGGTAAAAGCTAGTGTGATTCGATATCTGCCTTCGCTATCAGATCCTGGCCTGTACCACACAAATAATCTCCTACCAATCAAAGTGAAGCACCACCAGTGCCCAAGGTGCTTCCTTCGCAAGTGTGCCAGAGAGTTGATCAAAGCCTCGCAGGTGCAAAGAAGCATTAATTGGGACATAATACAGCAGAGCATTTGTTCAGTTGCAGTCAAGGCCCTGTCATAGCAGATTTATCTGGGTTACCACCTAAAGAAAAGTATGGGTTTTTTTGTCTGATGGCAATAGCTGTTAGCCTTTTCCCACCTGTCGTTGGAGTCTCAGCTGTAGGAGTTGTGATTCTGTTGCTCTAGCTGTGTAAATATAACATTAAATGCCTAATAAGCACACCTTGTAAAGTTTTTCTTGCACATTTTTGGAGTAAAGGGTGAAAAGGCCTCCTCTCCTTTCTGTTCCTCTCTCATTTCACTAGTCTTTCCTTCCTGACCACTGAGTTAATACCCTGCCTATAAGGTGTTGATCTTAGCTGCCTTCCAGGTTCCATACTGACTGGACCTGTCAGTTTCTGGGCCTGATTAAGCCAAGCAAATAAGCCTCACCTGTCTCTGATGTTGGTCTGTGTAGTGTGCTGGCTGGAGGACTCACACAACCTGATGGATCCCATTGCTTGCTTCATTAGGCTGCCAGTCAATGAGAATGTTTTCTTTGTTTGATTTCCTAGTAGCTGAAAGACTATACTGTAGATGAGTGTACACATAGTACACTCAGAAAAAAAGGGTTCTACATGGAACTCAAAAAGGTTCTGCCTGGAACCTAAAAGGGTTCTTCAAAGGGTTCTCCTATGGGGACAGCCGAAGAACCCTTTTAGGTTCTAGATAGCACCTTTACTTCTAAGAGTGTAGGACTACATCTGAGGGCCTTGTAAGTTCACTGTCAGCACGGTGCTCATTAGGAAAAGGTATTGTACTTACTTGCTTAAACACAGTAACATCTTAAACAGGAAGTGTGATACATTGAAATGTAGAATCTTTATTGGAGATGCTTTTTAATCCAAGATTAAAATCTCTGTCCTAGAAAATGTGCATTAGACCAATGTTTACAAGGCCAAAGGCTGAATTGACTCTCTGGGAATCTCACACAGGTTACATGCACAACACAGCTGTAGCTACAGTCACTCACCATAGGGATGTTTGCAGAGGCAGGGGCAGATCTGGTTTGCATTGATTATCTTCTTCAACTTCTATACAGCTGAAATCCAATAGTCTACAGACACATGGGAGAACATCGTCTCAACAGAATTTAATTAGCACTAGTCTGGCATCTTATGTTACTATAAAGTTGCTCAACATAACACCGGACAAACATCTGTGACAGACATCTGTAAAATGTTATTATTTTCATTTTATTTAAAATATATACTCTACCTTGCATACCTCTTCCTTACCATAACCCCCAAAACAATGTTTTGCAGGAACATGAAAAGTTATCCAGCATATGTTTTCGATTTCCAAGAGCAGAACCAATGGCTTAGTAAATCCGGAAAGGTAATGTTTGTATACACTAAAGGTGCTTGGACCAACCACTTTGAATATTTTCTCTCAAGGAATTGAATACCTTTAAAATAGATTCTATAGGCATTCTTTTTTATTTAACCTTTATTTTAACTCAGTTAAGAACAAATTCTTATTTACAATGACAGTCTACCTACAGGGTCAGCCCCTGGAGAAAATTAAGGTTAAGTATGTTTCTCAAGGACACATCGACAGGTTTTTTCACCAAACAGGCCTTCCCCAAACTGTTGCCACAAAGTTGGAAGCACAGAATAGTCTAGAATGCCATTGTATGCTGTAGCGTTAAGATTTCCCTTCACTGGAAGTAAGAAGCCTAGGCAGAACCATGAAACAGCCCCAGACCATTATTCCTCCTCCACCAAACTGGTGAAGCTGATTCATCACTCCAGAGAACGCATTTCCACTGCTCCAGAGTCCAATGGTGGCGAGTTTTACACCACTTCAGCCGACACTTGGCATTATGCATGGTGATCTTAGGCTTGTGTGCAATTGTATACACCTGACAGGTGTAGCTAAAATAGCAGAATCCACTCATTTGAAGGGGTCATAGATCATAGAAACCCACTGTTTTCACATATGTCGACACTGGTTTGGTGCTGGAGATAACGTATACAAAGTTGATAAGGGGCGGAGTTTGAGTGTACGTGTGTGTATTTGTGTGTTAATGCTGTTATAATAAAACTCCTGCCACCTGTTTCGTTTGAACACTGTAAGATACTTTACTTTGACATTAGGCTGCATTACATGATCTTTGGATATTATAGTTGCATGTCAATGTGTAAAGTTGGCTGTTATATAAAATGACAGCATCAATGGAACATCTTATTAGTTTCCAATAAGTTATTGGGTAGCACTCCCCGTTCACTTTCACTGAACTGCTGTGTTAAGGATACATGCATTACCTCTTGCGGACTCAAGTCGCCCAGAGGTTGTGTCGAAGCGGTTCAAGTCTACAAATAGGGCAGAGCAACGAAACAAACGTTGAATTGTACATGGTTGGCTGTACAACCTTTTGGAGACTGGTGTTGATCTTGGTGACGGACTTCTCATGCGTTCGCTCGTTTTATTTTCTTTAGTAGAGAATGAGGCGCTCCTCGGAATACAAGACTTCACTATCGGCTCAGGTTAACCATTGTCGATAATAAGTAACATTCTCGTGGATTAACCCCTGAGTTTAAGGAACTTTTGAATTTCATGGTTCACAGTGACATTATGTAATATCTGAAAACCAAAGGAATACATCTTAATTTGTGTCTATGGAATCACTGTTTGGTCAGGTAATATCATTATAACTTATTTCTCACCATTAATGATCTCGTAGCCTATGCTGCTGAACTAGCGATTAATACTAATAACCGTTTTGATCATGCACACAGATCCCTTTTAATTTGGACATGGCAAATTCATGGAATAGCACATTGGGTCAAAAGTTACACTTCATGTAATTAGTCGTTAAGTACACTGTTCATCTTAATACGTTTAATAAGAATAACCATACCTATTTGTTGTTTTACCAATAATGAGTGCACATTTATTGGTCTGAATTAGTATGATTTTCATTCCGATTTTTTTTACCTGAAATTCTCTCATAAGAAGAAATCGTTTTCGGTCGTAAACTGCCTCCAGTGTGTCAGAGTGGCTCTGTGTCGTTCGTAAATTCAGAGTGTTGTCAGATTGCAGCGTTCAGAGCGCGCACACTGGACGCTCGGGTCGAGGAGTACAGTTGATCCGAGCATTCTGACCTCACAACTGCAGTCAAGCACCCAAGCTGCTAAAGTTGGTTGGCTTGCGTGCCACTTCCAGACAAAACTGAGAGAGCACCTCACTCTGACCATTTTACTCGCCCTAGCAGAGTTGGTTAGCCCGTTTTCACATTATCTATAGCGTTAGTGAATGTAACTGTGCTGCATGCAACAATTTAATAACGTTTTGGTTTTTTTGCCGACGTTTACTGACACCGATAATATTCAACGGATGTTACACGTTCGTAAATTCATCAGTTATTCTGTGCACTGGCACACTCAGACGAGAGTGCGCTGAAATCGGAATAGATAGACAGAGTGAATTAACGAACGCACCATTTGTCAAACATTTTTGTTTTAAATGAGAAAAGCCAAAGGAACGAGGGCTGCAAATGCACCATATAAAACTGTAGTGGCCTATGTAATGTTTGGCTACTACAGTTTCTCATGAACAATGGTAAAGTCTCTATGCTCGATCGATTCTGAGTAACTCATGAAAAAACATACTACACACACTATGCACAGTATATGATTTAATGTATCCCTAATTTTGGAAGAAATGTTGTGACTCTGTTCTGTTTTCTGCATTGAAGGCTGTGAAGAATAAGAAGGAGAATTGTGATTTGATTGTCATCGTGTAGCTGCTGCATAGGGACTACGCCTATGCCTGTCATGATAGAGCACAGTTCACAGAATGTGTGCTATGTCACTGTCAGACACCGTCAAGACTTGATGGAGCACCTTTCACAAGAACTGTCTTGACTTGTCCTGCATTCTCAGGTTGCAGAGTATAGTACCATGAGGGGAAAACTGTTTGGCCTTTGTCTACAATCGCCTATTTCAAGGACACTAACCAGGTTTCCATCGAACCTTTTTATGAGAGTTAGCATACAGTTTATTAGGCTAAAGATTCAATAGTTTATGATGAACTTCACAGGGTGGTGAAAGTGCAAGGTGATGAGCTTGATGCTCCTTTCCAATAAATATCAAGGGTCTTGATCATCGACGCTTGTCTGTCGTTTGACAAATACAAATAATGTCGCTCTTTTGTCCGTAATAATCTCATCATATAGGTTATACGTGCGCTCTAGCCAACGGCGCGCAATATGCGCCCTGCACGCTTTTGGCTGTGGTACCGGAGTGGTAGTGACTAGGTTTCCATCCAATTGGCAAACGGTTTTCATGCGAATATTCTAAAATCTGCATATGCACATTTTCCCACAAGAGATGTGTTTCCATCAAATTTACTTTCTGCGGATGAAAGGCTGTCCGTGATGAAGTGATACACATCAAAATAACATTTGCGGTTACAAATAAACCAAATAAATAATACAAGTTAAATGGGGTTCCTTCACGTTTTCAACTCTACTGATGGTTATGTCACAAATATTTTTGAGTTATATAGCGAATGTGCACACTGGTATTGGTACGTGCGCTCTAGCCAACAGCTCGCAGATAAAGTGCGGGTAGGCTACCTACATGGTGAGATTATTATGGGCAAAAGAGCGAGATTATTTGTATTTGTCAAACGGCAGCCAAGCATCGATCATCATGTCACCAGAATAAAAATGGGAAAGGAACATCAAATTCATCACCTTCCACTTTCATCACCCTGTGAAGTTCATAATCTGTAGCCTAATAAATTGCATGCTATCCCGATTCCAAGTGGCAAGACATCACACTATATCATCGCGAGTTTATTTTGATGGTTATTATGTCAATATTTGCGCATAAAAGCGTTTCCACCGCCATTTCTTGCAATTTTACCAACTCAGATTATTTTGTTTTGTCCACATTTGGACATTTTAAAACACATTTTACGCCATCAGGCCGGTTATGCCATTTTGTATCCAACATGTACTTTACTCGCCTAAAAAGGTTGTATGGAAACCTGGTTTATGACATAATAAATCCTTACATAATGCAGGATAAGATTTATTGTTGTTAGGTAATAACTGAATACTGAATGAGTTTTCCTTTCACCAGTAAAATCGGTATTTATTCTATGTATAATAGGCTGTTGGTTGCTTCGCACGTTTGGTTATGGTAGTACAATATACAGTTGAAGTCGGAAGTTTACATACACCTTAGCCAAATACATTTAAACTCAGTTTTTCACAATTCCTGACATTTAATCCTAGTAAAACTTCCCTGTCTTAGGTCAGTTACGATCACCACTTTATTTTAAGAATGTGAAATGTCAGAATAATACTAGAGAAAATTATTTATTTCAGCTTTTATTTCTTTCATCACATTCCCAGTGTGATGTTGCGAGTGGTGACGGTGAAAGAGGCGAAAAAACAGCTATATTACGAAACAGAAAGGCTTGTTTAATAAGGAAACAGCAACACACGTACAAACGAATAAGAGGAAACAATAACGCGCGAGGGGTGAAACAATAACACAGAACTTTAAGGTGACCCTAATGACCGAACACCAAAATAGGTGTGGATAATAAGAGTGATGCTGCCATCGTCCCACGACCGCTGGTTAGAACACCCGCGAGGAGGAGCGCCGGAGAGGAGGAGGTCCCGCAGCTCTACGCGGGGCATTCTTTACACCCAGTGGGTCAGAAGTTTACATACACTCAATTAGTATTTGGTAGTATTGTCTTTAAATTGTTTAACTTGGGTCAAACGTTTCGGGAAGCCTTCCACAAGCTTCCCACAATAAATTGGGTGAATTTTGGCCCATTCCTCCTGACAGAACTGGTGTAACTAAGTCAGGTTTGCAGGCCTCCTTGCTTGCACATGCTTTTTCAGTTCTGCCCACAACATTTCTATAGGATTGAGGTCAGGGCTTTGTGATGGCCACTCCAATACCTTGACTTTGTTGTCCTTAAGCCATTTTGCCACAACTTTGGAAGTATGCTTGGGGTCATTGTCCATTTGGAAGACCCATTTGCGATCAAGCTTTAACTTCCTGATTGATGTCTTGAGATGTTGCTTCAATATATCCACATAGTTTTCCTTCCTCGTGATGCCATCTATTTTGTGAAGAGCACCAGTCCCTCCTGCAGCAAAGCACCCCCACAACATGATGCTGCCACCCCTGTGCTTCACGGTTGGGATGGTGTTCTTCGGCTTGCAAGCCTCCCCCTTTTTCCTCCAAACATAGCGATGGTCATTATGGCCAAACAGTTCTATTTTAGTTTCATCAGACCAGAGGACATTTCTCCAAAAAGTACGTTCTTTGTCCCCATGTGCAGTTGCAAACCGTAGTCTGGCTTTTTTATGGCGGGTTTTGGAGCAGTGGCTTCTTCCTTGCTGAGTAGCCTTTCAGGTTATGTCGATATAGGACTCATTTTACTATGGATATAGATACTTTTGTACCTGTTTCCTCCAGCATCTTCACAAGGTCCTTTGCTGTTGTTCTGGGCTTGATTTGCACTTTTCGCACCAAAGTACGTTAATCTCTAGGTGACAGAACCCGTCTCCTTCCCGAGCGGTATGACAACTGCGTGGTTCCATGGTGTATATACTTGTGTACTATTGTTTGTACAGATGAATGTGGTACCTTCAGGTGTTTGGAAATTGCTCCCAAGGATGAACCAGACTTGTGGAGGTGACATTTTTTTTCTGAGGTCTTGGCGGATTTATTTAGCTATTCCCATTTAAGACATTTCCCCCTCGGGGATCAATAAAGTAGATCTATCTATCTATCTATCTATCTATCTATCTATCTATCTATCTATCTATCTATCTATCTATCTATCTATCTATCTATCTATCTATCTATCTATCTATCTATCTATCTATCTATCTATCTATCTATCTATCTATCTATCTATCTATCTATCTATCTATCTATCTATCTATCATGTCGAGAAAAGAGGCACTGAGTTTGAAGGTAGGCCTTGAAATACATCCACAGGTAAACCTCCAATTGGCCTATCAGAAGCTTCTAAAGCCATTAATAATTTTCTGGAATTTTCCAAGCTGTTTAAAGGCACTGTGACGAATGAAGGTCCCGCACCACCTCCCTCGCACCACCAGAGGGAGACATCACCCGAATACTAACTGTTTATCATTTGGACTTCATCTCCCATAGGCCCTCATTCCTGGGACTAATTACACACACCTGCAGTTCATTACACACACACTACTTAAGCACACCATTTACACAGTATCAGTGTGAAGTCTTGTTTTGCCCCGGTGAACTTGTCTGAGCGTTTATTCCTATTGATAGTATTTTTCCAGTTTTTTACTTGGACTGTTTCTCATATCCTTGATTCGTTGCTGCCTGCCCTGACCTTTGCCTGCCTTTTGGACTCTGTTTGTTTGCTGCCTGCCCTGATCTTTGCCTGCCTTTTGGACTCTGTTAGTTTGCTGCCTCCCCAGAACTCTGCCTGTCTTTGGAATTTGCATGTTTGCTGTCTACCCTGACCTCGGCCTGTTCCAGCTTACGCTGTCTCTATTGTATCTTTTACTGCTTGTGAGTCTGACTTGCAATAAACTGCAGATGGATCCTCACTCCGCTGACGCTTCATTACAGAAGACTTCGCCACACAGTGATCCAGCAGCCATTATGCAACTGTCATCAGAACTGGCCGCACAAGCCAATCAGCTCGCCGTACACCAACATCAGCTCAGTCACTTGACGTCACTAACAGAGGAGCTTGTCAGGACACTACAGGGTCTTCAGTTAGCCCCAACCGAGACAGCATCAGCTCCGATTGCCGCCCCAGTAAACTCCATAACCACTCCTATCTTATCTGTAAACCCACGATTAGCCTTTCCTGAGAAATGTGATGGAAATCCAGGTAAATGTAAGGGATTTCTATTGCAGTGCTCTCTCTTTGTTAATCAACAGCCTACTTTGTATCCCACAGACTCAAGCAGAATCTCATTTGTGTGTTCGCTGTTGAGTGGAAGGGCTTTAGACTGGGCCACTGCTGTGTGGAGAGAGGATGGTTCAATCTTCCCCTCCTTCAATATCTTTTTACAACGCTTCAGAGAGGTCTTCGAACACCCTGCGGGAGGTCTGAGTGCGGGGGATCAGTTACTCGCTCTGTCACAGGGGAGAACCACAGCAGCAGAATACGCATTGACGTTTCGCACACTCGCGGCCCAAACTGAGTGGATAGAAGACACATTAAAAGTACTGTTCAGAAAAGGATTGTGTCACGAACTTCAAGCTGAATTAGCCTGTCGTGACGAGGGAAACACGCTGAACGAATTCATTGAACTGACAATCCAGATTGATAATCTGATCCGATCATGACGTCCTGCTCGTCCACACTTCTCCAATGCACAAGTCGCTGTCTCTTATCCAGAACCCATGCAACTCGGTTACACTCATCTAACCCCAGAAGAACGAGAACGACGAATGCAACAGCATCTATGCATGTACTGTGGTAAAGCTGGTCACCTCAAGTCAACCTGTCCGATCCGACCAACTCCATATACCTCCAAATCGGTGAGTCCACAAACTGAAATGAATCATTCACCATCCTGTATTAAAATACCTGTGGAACTATCTTTCAAAGGCAAGACAGTAGCTACTTCTGCTCTGTTGGACACCGGGGCAGCCGGTAATTTCATATCTACTGCATTTGTGCAACAACATAAATTCACACTGACATTGTGCAATGTTCCTTTGGCAGTGGAGGCGCTAGATGGTCGCCCCATAGGAGAAGGAAGAGTCGAACATATCACGGAGGAGGTCTACATGCAAGTAGGGATACTCTATGTCATTCACTCGCCTAACAATCCCGTCATTTTCGGCTTACCATGGCTACGCAGACACAACCCGCACATCTCCTGGGAAGAAGGACAGATTGTTCAATGGGGCCCAAATTGTCATAACCAATGCCTGAGTCAAGTCGCTCCATTAATGTCGCCGAATTGAACACCGACATCCCCGACCTACCGGTAGAATATTCAGACCTGGCCATTGCCTTCAGCCGAACCAAGGCATCTAACCTACCTCCTCACAGGTCCAGTGACTGCTCAATTGATTTATTACCTGGGGCAGCTCCTCCCAAAGGCTGAATTTTCCCTCTGTCTCAACCCGAATCCGAGGCCATGAATACCTATATAGAGGAGGAACTAGCTAAAGGTTTCATCATACCCTCAACATCACCTGCTGCCTCCGGATTCTTCTTCGTAAAGAAAAAAGATGGCAGTCTTCGGCCCTGCATTGACTATCGCGGTCTCAACGACCTTACCATCAAGTTCCAATACCCATTACCCTTGGTACCCGCGGCCCTCGAACAACTCAGGCAGGCTAAATACTTCACCAAATTAGATCTACGCAGCGCATACAATCTCATCCGCATCAAGGAGGGTGATGAATGGAAAACTGCCTTCTCTACCTCTACAGGCCACTATGAGTACTTGGTCATGCCGTTCGGACTGGCTAACAGTCCTTCCGTGTTCCAATCATTCATTAATGACGTTTTCCGAGACATGCTCAATCGCTGGGTCGTGGTATACATTGATAACATCTTGATTTACTCCAATTCTTTCAATGAACACGTTGAGCATGTAAGATCCGTTCTCCAACGTCTGATTCAGCACCAACTCTATGCCAAAGCAGAGAAATGTGAGTTTCATCAGACCTCCACGTCATTTCTGGGATACATCATCAGTCAAGAGGGAGTAGCTATGGATGAGAGTAAGGTCAAGGCGGTTCTGGAATGGCCTCAACCACGCACAGTAAAGGAACTACAACGGTTCCTGGGTTTCGCCAATTTTTACAGGCGCTTTATAAGAAACTTCATTTCGGTCGCCGCTCCCTTAATTACCATGACTAAACGCTCATCATCCCGCCTCATCTGGTCAACCTACTCCCAGCAGGCATTCCAAGATCTCAAGGCACGATTCACATCCGCCCCCATTCTTCATCATCCTGACCCAAATCTTCCATTCATAGTTGAGGTTGATGCTTCGAACACAGGTATCGGGGCCATACTTAGTCAGCGTCATGGAACTCCAACCAAAATGTTTCCCTGGCATTCTACTCAAGAAAATTGTCCCCAGCCGAACGAAACTACGATGTGGGCAACCGTGAACTACTAGCCATGAAGGCTGCGTTGGAGGAATGGCAGCACTGGTTAGAGGGAGCACAGCACCCTTTCACGATTTTCACAGATCACAAGAATTTGGAATACCTGCGCTCAGTGAAACGATTGAACCCCAGACAGGCCCGATGGGCACTGTTCTTCACCAGGTTTCACTTCATCGTCACATACCAACCTGGCTCTAAGAATACAAAAGCTGACGCTCTGTCTCGACAAACGGAGGAGACGAATGTTCCCAAGTCTGAGGAACACATTATCCCTGAAACTGCTCGTTGCACCTGTTCAGTGGGACATCATGACCGAGATCACTCAAATCAATGCCCAAAGTTCTCTACCGTCTGAATGCCCTCGAGACCGTACTTTTGTCCCAGAACCTCTACGAAACAAACTTCTACATCAAGTTCATGCAGCTCTCAGTTCTGGTCATCCAGGTATTACAGCTACTCTACACCTTCTCAAAAATCGATTCTGGTGGTCCACGATGTCTGCTAACACCATTCAATTCGTCAATAATTGTACCGTATGTAATACCTCCAAAACACCACGTCAATTACCTGCTGGTCTTCTTCAACCCCTACCCATCCCTCAACGTCCCTGGTCACATATCGCGATTGACTTCGTTACCGATCTTCCCAAGTCTCAAGGCAACACCACCATCCTCACCGTCATCAATCGCTTTTCCAAATCCTGTCGACTCATTCCCCTACCCAAACTTCCCACCGCTTTTGAGACAGCTGAGACACTCTGTAATTGTGTCTTCCGCTTCTATGGTCTGCCTGAGGATATCGTCTCAGATCGGGGCCCACAGTTCACTTCAAGGCTTTCTTCAAACATCTCAACATAAATGTCAGTCTCACTTCCGGGTACCATCCACAATCTAACGGTCAGACTGAACGCATGAATCAAGAACTTACACGCTTCCTACGAGCTTACTGCCAACAGAACCAGACCGACTGGAGTAAGTACCTAATGTGGTCAGAGTATGCACAGAATTCCCTTCAGAAGCCTGCTACAGGTTTGACCCCTTTCAAGTGCGTCCTGGGTTATCAACCCCCCTTATTTTCCTGGTCTGGAGAACCTTCCAACCTTCGCTCTGTTACTGAGTGGCTACAGCGCTGCGAAGAAACTTGGAACCAAGCACACACCCATTTACAACATGCTGTGAGGAGACAGGAACAACAAGCTAACCGTCATCGCCATCCCAGTCATGAATATGCCCCGGGTCAATGGGCTTGGTTATCCACAAGAGATCTTCGTCTCAAACTTCCATGCCGAAAACTCAATCCCAGGTTTGTTGGGCCTTTCAAGATCATAAAACAAATTACCCCAGTTTCATTTCGGTTAGACTTGCCTAATAATTATCGCATTTCTCCCACTTTCCATGTGTCACTTCTGAAACCCGCTGGTGGTCCGAGAGGAGAGTTGGAGGAGGGAGCGGAGACCCACAACCCCCCACCCAGACGGCGAGGAGGCGTACCAGGTTTGAGAACTTCTCGATTCCATGCGCTGGGGCAGTAAACTCCAGTACCTGGTGGACTGGGAGGCGTACGGTTCGGAGGAGCGATCCTGGGTCAATGCGGAGGACATCCTTGACCCCATCCTCATGGAGGAATTCCACAGGACGCACCCGGAGAGACCGGCCCCTCGACAACGTGGTAGACCCCGGCGTCGTTTGCCTCTTCGCGTCAGGAGCCGCTCACAGGGAGGGGGCTCTGTGACGATTGAAGGTTCCGCACCACCTTCCTCGCACCACCAGAGGGAGACATCACCCGAATACTAACTGTTTATCATTTGGACTTCATCTCCCATAGGCCCTCATTCCTGGGACTAATTACACACACCTACAGTTCATTACACACACACTACTTAAGCACACCATTTACACAGTATCAGTGCGAAGTCTTGTTTTGCCCCGGTGAACTTTTCTGAGCGTTTATTCCTATTGATAGTATTTTTCCCGTTTTTGACTTGGACTGTTTCTCATACCCTTGATTCGTTGCTGCCTGCCCTGACCTTTGCCTGCCTTTTGGACTCTGTTTGTTTTCTGCCTGCCCTGATCTTTGCCTGCCTTTTGGACTCTGTTAGTTTACTGCCTGCCCAGACCTTGCCTGCCTTTTGGGACTCTGTTAGTTTGCTGCCTCCCCAGAACTCTGCCTGTCTTTGTAATTTGCATGTTTGCTGCCTACCCTGACCTCGGCCTGTTCCAGTTTACGCTGTCTCTATTGTGTCTTTTACTGCTTGTGAGTCTGACTTGCAATAAATTGCAGATGGATCATCACTCCGCGGACGCTTCATTACAGGCACAGTCAACTTAGTGTATGTAAACTTCTGACCCACTGGAATTGTGATATAGTGTTGGAAGAATTACTTGTGTCATGCACAAAGTAGATGTCCTAACCGACTTGCCAAAACTATAGTTTGTTAACATGAAATCTGTGGAGTGGTTGAAAAAATGAGTTTTAATGACTTCAACCTAAGTGTATGTAAACTTCCGACTTCAACTGTATTACTGAGGTTAGGAGTTCTTCCTGGTCAACTGGTCAGTATATTAATCATAACACCTTTCCTATTTTTAGTGCCCTCCCACTCTGAGGACCCCCATGACTCCCAGAGGCCAGTGATGTTGTCCATGCAGCACTACAACTCCTCAGGCCTGGCTGCCCTCCCTCTCCTCCCCAACCAGACCTGGGGGGTGGAGGGGGTGCCGGTCATGGCCTGGAAGGGAAACTGCACCACAGAGAGACCCAGCCCTCTCCCCAGTAATCCCACGGCAGCCGGCCTCTCCATGACCCTGGGAATCCTGTCCAACATCGTGGCCCTGGTCATCCTGGCCAAAGCCTACGCCCGCCTGCGTCGCCGCTCCAAGGCCACCTTCCTGCTCTTCGCCAGCTCCCTGGTGGCCACGGACTTTGCCGGACACGTCATCCCCGGTGCCCTGGTGTTGAGGCTATACTCAGCCGGGGCTGCGACTGGTCCCTTAGCTTGCTCTGCCACCGATGCCCCCTGCCAGTTCCTAGGGGGTAGCATGGTGTTCTTCGGCTTGTGCCCATTGTTCCTGGGCTGTGCCATGGCTGCTGAGCGTTGCCTGGGCGTCACACAGCCCCTGCTCCATGCCTCACTGGTCACCACGGCTCGCACCAAGATGGCACTGGCTCTCATCTGGCTGCTGGCTCTGTGTGTGGCCCTCCTACCCTTCTTCGGGCTGGGGGCCTACACCTACCAGTACCCCTGGACCTGGTGCTTCATCGGGGTCCTGGGAGAGACTCAGGAGACGGACGTTGCCTTTGTCATGCTGTTCTCTGGACTGGGCCTGGCCTCTCTGACTGTGGCCCTGGTGTGTAATACCATCAGTGGGGTCACGTTGGTGCTTGCCAGACTGCGTAAGAAGTGTAAGACCTGCTACCGTCGCTCAGCCAAGTCCCACGACATTGAGATGGTGGCCCAGCTGGTGGGCATTATGATCACCTCTTGCATCTGCTGGAGCCCCCTGCTGGTGAGTTGGAAAAGTTCAGTTCACCTAAGCTATTTCTATAACCTGTCTGTCAGCCTAGGTCTTAACAGATAGTTCAGCATGTCTGCTCTTCTCTATAACCTGTATGGAACACAATATGGTCTATACTTGGCATGTAGGTTTCTCACTTATGGGTGGCGCAAATTGGGATATGGGGGAGGGGACTGGGCAGGGTATATGCAAATTAAATACTGCCATCTTTACTATCGTAAAAAAGTGTAGTGTTTTTGCGGACATTAGTTGTTTTGTGGATAATACTGTAATTAATATTAACTGTAGTATTCTACAGTACGCTACTACAACATTCTATAGTAAGTCCTGCAAATGATTGAGGGATACCACCGTGTAGAATAGTAAACTGTAGTGATTTTTCATGTGGGTTACATTTATAATTCTATTGCTCAATCTGTAACGCTTCAGCGATACAGATTGAATAGAGCCCTTAATCTTAATTCACTGAGATACTGAAATGGATTTGACTTCAACTATGGGAAATTAAGAGTTAGAGCTCTATAATCTGAAATGAGCCGAGACATCCCCTACCACTGACCTGTGATCATCTGAAATGAGCCGAGACATCCCCTACCACTGACCTGTGATCATCTGAAATGAGCCGAGACATCCCCTACCACTGACCTGTGATCATCTGAAATGAGCCGAGACATCCCCTACCACTGACCTGTGATCATCTGAAATGAGCCGAGACATCCCCTACCACTGACCTGTGATCATCTGAAATGAGCCGAGACATCCCCTACCACTGACCTGTGATCATCTGAAATGAGCCGAGACATCCCCTACCACTGATTTGTGATAATCTGAAATGAGCCGAGACATCCCCTACCACTGACCTGTGATAATCTGAAATGAGCCGAGACATCCCCTACCACTGACCTGTGATAATCTGAAATGAGCCGAGACATCCCCTACCACTGACCTGTGATAATCTGAAATGAGCTGAGACATCCCCTACCACTGACCTGTGATAGGAATGACAGGCTGTTCATGCATCCCATTCTCAGGCTGTGTGAAAGTGCATGGTGGTTTACCATCAAATAATTGTACGTCAGCACTTCATGTAATCCTTATAAGGGCTACCTGCCGCCCCTGATTGGGGCGAGATTGGAAATGTAGCCACACCCCTACTCTTACAATAAGTGCAATTGGATCTTTAGTGGCCACAGAGAGTCAGGACACCTGTTTAACATCTCACCCGAAAGACGGCACAGGGCAATGTCCCCAATCGCTGCCCTGGGATCTTTTTGATGACTCTTACTGGCCCTCCAACATCGCTTCCAGCAGCGTTTCATCTCCCATTCTGGGCAAACCAGGACCGATCCACCCTGCTTAGCTTCCAAGGCAAGCCAGCAGTGGGCTGCAGGGTGCTATGCTGCTGGTCTAAAACTCAAAAGCATAAAATAATATCAAAAGTATAAAATATATACAGTGGGGAGAACAAGTATTTGATACACTGCCTATTTTGCAGGTTTTCCTACTTACAAAGCATGTAGAGGTCTGTAATTTTTATCATAGGTACACTTCAACTGTGAGACGGAATCTAAAACAAAAATCTAGAAAATCACATTGTATGATTTTTAAATAATTAATTTGCATTTTATTGCATGACATAAGTATTTGATCACCTACCAACCAGTAAGAATTCCGGCTCTCACAGACCTGTTAGTTTTTCTTTAAGAAGCCCTCCTGTTCTCCACTTATTGCCTGTATTAACTGCACCTGTTTGACCTCGTTACCTGTATAAAAGACACCTGTCCACACACTCAATCAAACAGACTCCAACCTCTCCACAATGGCCAAGACCAGAGAGCTGTGTAAGGACATCAGGGATAAAATTGTAGACCTGCACAAGGCTGGGATGGGCTACAGGACAATAGGCAAGCAGCTTGGTGAGAAGGCAACAACTGTTGGCGCAATTATTAGAAAATGGAAGAAGTTCAAGATGACGGTCAATCTCCCTTGGTCTGGGGCACCATGCAAGATCTCACCTCGTGGGGCATCAATGATCATGAGGAAGGTGAGGGATCAGCCCAGAACTACACGGCAGGACCTGGTCAATGACCTGAAGAGAGCTGGGACCACAGTCTCAAAGAAAACCATTAGTAACACACTACACCGTCATGGATTAAAATCCTGCAGCACACGCAAGGTCCCCCTGCTCAAGCCAGCGCATGTCCAGGCCCGTCTGAAGTTTGCCAATGACCATCTGGATGATCCAGAGGAGGAATGGGAGAATGTCATGTGGTCTGATGAGACAAAAATAGAGCTTTTTGGTCTAAACTCCACTCGCCGTGTTTGGAGGAAGAAGAAGGATGAGTACAACCCCAAGAACACCATCCCAACCATGAAGCATGGAGGTGGAAACATCATTCTTTGGGGATGCTTTTCTGCAAAGGGGACAGGACGACTGCACCGTATTGAGGGGAGGATTGATGGGGCCATGTATCGCGAGATCTTGGCCAACAACCTCCTTCCCTCAGTAAGAGCATTGAAGATGGGTCGTGGCTGGGTCTTCCAGCATGACAACGACCCGAAACACACAGCCAGGGCAACTAAGGAGTGGCTCCGTAAGAAGCATCTCAAGGTCCTGGAGTGGCCTAGCCAGTCTCCAGACCTGAACCCAATAGAAAATCTTTGGGGGGAGCTGAAAGTCCGTATTGCCCAGCGACAGCCCCGAAACCTGAAGGATCTGTATGGAGGAGTGGGCCAAAATCCCTGCTGCAGTGTGTGCAACGTATGATCTCTGTAATTGCAAACAAAGGTTTCTGTACCAAATATTAAGTTCTGCTTTTCTGATGTATCAAATACTTATGTCATGCAATAAACATGCAAATTAATTACTTAAAAATCATACAATGTGATTTTCTGGATTTTAGATTCCGTCACTCACAGTTGAAGAGTACCTATGATAAAAATTACAGACTTCTACATGCTTTGTAAGTAGGAAAACCTGCAAAATCGGCAGTGTATCAAATACTTGTTCTCCCCACTGTATCTTCTGGGAAAGAGGAATATTAGCCAAATAAAATAATTTCATACAAATACACGACGATGGTTTGATGATTTTCAATCAAGGAGAAATACTACGAATTTTTGTATAAACTGTTAATGTCATATCAATTATTCAAGTCCACTCTAAAAGTAACTCTTCATTTTGACACATACACTGTGTTAAGTGAAAGAGGACAGACTACAGGCTTGTGGCGTGCAAATTATAAACCATGCTTCAAATTATGGCGGCCTGTTACTTGTCATCTTGTCATCACTGGGTCTGTTCAAGACCTCCCTCCCAATCTGGAAGACATTAAGCCCATTAATGTCAGTAGCTGACATGTTGATTTGCACAATACTCCACAAATGTTGGACCCAAGTATAAATACTGATGTGTGAACTAATAGGAACAGCTTAGGATTTATTTATACTGTTGGGTAAATGTGAGAACCATCAAAGAGGCATTTTTTTACAGCCTGTGATTTCTTACATCAGTAAAGCTATTCATAGGAACACGTTGTGAAGATGCATTTAAAAAAAATCACAAATGTTTACTTTTTTTTGTTGATATGTGGCAGATAATTTAGTTATATTACTAGCAGTGTATTCAGATTGATGCAAACATATATATATATATATATATATATATACACCAGCTGAACATTTCTATATCCTGCACAACCACTGTAAAAAAAAAACTAACCTAGGTATCTGTGCTCCTTGCAGATCTTTGGCATGATGTCAGTCACACAGTCCTACAGCGGTTCCATAGGCAGTGACCAGGACACGTACAGGAGGTTGATGGTGATGGGTGTCCGGCTGGCCTCCTGGAACCAGATCCTGGACCCCTGGGTCTACATCCTGCTTCGCCGGGCCGTGCTGAGAAAGATATACCGCATTACCAAGAGCCGGGCCAGCTTCAAGAACAGCACCTTCCGCCACTGGGACATCAGCTCCTTCCAGAACTCTGAGAAAATAAACACTGTCAACAGGATCTGATGGAGAAGAAAAGACACAGACAGAAAGAGAGTGGTTTCTTATCAAGGTGTTTTGTTGTTTTGGTGCTTAATTTAACATACTGGATTGAGGAGAAGACAGAACATCCAGCAGTATAATCTAACAGCAGTGTTGGTGTATCACACTAAAGGAAATACCTATTGCCTGCAAGACCTATGTTCCTTTATTGAGAACTGTGCGGGTCTGCATGACTGTGAAAATCTATGGGGTTTGGGATTGAAAACATCATCCTCCAGATCTTGGATCTCTTTCAGATTAATTTGATTGGCCAGTTAGACCTGATTTTTGACTGTTGTGTAGAGAAGTCTCATTATTTTATGGGAGACAGCCAAGCCAGACTATACTCAAACAAATGAAATGTCATAAATGGATTTATAACAAAAAAATCTGACCAAGTAAGGACAGTATGCCTCACCTGGATACTGGACACAGATAATTCTGGCAACGGAGAAAGGTCTGTTGTAAAAGTGTCTGGTAGGTCATGCAACATGAGTCTTTCGCTGTGTACATAACAGTACATGAAATGAATCTGCCAATTAGATCTCAACAACAAACATCTCAAATTAGATATGTGTGTGTGTTACTGTCAGTGTTATCTGGTGTTCATACTTTGTTTATTTGTGGAAATGTCAAAGTGCACTCTGACACATCATGAAGTTAGTGGCACTATGCCAAAGCAAATTAAAGGCTGTACTTTTACCTGTGCTTGAAGATGTGAAAGACATACAGTATGTGTCAAACCTGTAATGCTATTGACGTGTGTGTGTGTGTGTGTGTGTGTGTGTGTGTATTTATTGCTTATATTGTTTCCCCAAATGTCTGGGGACCTAAAAGCTAAGTGTTGCAAAAGCTACAGAATGTTATGTTGTCTAATAAAGTTGCCTGTTACCCTTTATTACTGAAAAAGACATGATTTTTATTTTGCTTCAAATGAAACCACAAAATGGCCTGTCAGGGTCATAACACCATGGTGCTAATCCCAGGGGAGATCAGATGTCTGTCAGGGTCATAGCACCATGGTGCTAATCCCAGGGGAGATCAGATGTCTGTCAGGGTCATAACACCATGGTGCTAATCCCAGGGGAGATCAGATGTCTGTCAGGGTCATAGCACCATGGTGCTAATCCCAGGGGAGATCAGATGCCTGTCAGGGTCATAGAACCATGGTGCTAATCCCAGGGGAGATCAGATGTCTGTCAGGGTCATATCACCATGGTGCTAATCCCAGGGGAGATCAGATGCCTGTCAGGGTCATAGAACCATGGTGCTAATCCCAGGGGAGATCAGATGTGGAAAATATCCTCTGACAGGGTGAAGTAGAAAATAAATTATCTCAGTATAGTATAGGTATGAATTAATACAAGTTGTCTTTACTCCATCAATTCCAATAGTTATAATGAATGTTAATTATTACTTAGTAAAGTGGTCTGGATAGGGCACAACTGAATTATCAGTCTGACTGCATAATATTATTTACTGTGGTTCATTTCAAGAGGCAAAGTGTCTATCAGAGCAGCAAGCATGTAAACCTTACTACTGGAGAAAGGCCCCCATTCAATAGCAGCTGTCTGTAAAACGCTGCATCTTGATTTCAGGAGTCATACTCACACGTAATAGACTGTTCATTATACTACAGTGACACCTAGTGATTATTTTGGGGAGAACAACAGCACAGATATCACATTTACAAGAGCAGCAGAAAAATACATGATTTCCTATTGCCAATCTGTTCCCTTATAGACCCATTTATAGGGATATAGTCTGAGACAGATACGAAAACAACAAGCAGTCTATTTACGGCTCAATGTTTAGGTTTGCTTGTATAGTAGTACGTAACAGAACAAAAGACACAAATTGAGTCTTAGACACTTAGCCACTGCATTCAAACATAAACAGTAAATATGATGAAATGATTACCACCGTCCATATGAACATGAATTTAGCAACTGTATTACTAGTGACACTCATTTGACGTTGTACGAATTATGTCTTCCAAGATAACGTTAGCCTAGCAGTAGCCCTCTTTGTTCAGAACAGAAGGCTTCCTCAGCGAGAACCACAGACAAGGTAGCAGGTCTTAAGTGAGACACCATTCCACAGGCCACAATCAACAGCATGATCAACTCTATGCATGAGGCAAATGGTGGTCACACCAGATACTGACTGGTTTTCTGAACCACGCCCCTATATCTGGCTTTTGCATTGAGTGATTAGTGGAGGGGAGGGAGGGTCAAGGGGTGTACTGGACTATTGCCGGAATTGTGGATTCTGCAAAACAAAAAACATACTTACTTTTTTATTTAACTAGGCAAGTATGTTAAGAAATTCTTATTTACAATGACGGCCCTACAGGATATGCCATAGTAGTACAGCGCCCATGGAGCAAATTAGGGTTAAGTGCCATGCTCAAGGGCACATCGACGTGTTTTTTTTCACCTTGTCGGCTCAGGTATTTGAACCAGCAACATTTTGGTTACTGGCCCAACTTGCTAACCGCTAGGCTACCTGCCACCCTAAACCAATAATACAGACAGAGAGGAGAAGCACATTTACAAATCACCACTCAATAGGCCATAATATCTTAATTCATCCCCAGTCTGTAAAATATACACCGCAGCTGTACCTAAATATTTTACACTGCCATCATTTGCACTGTTGTTGGAAATGTAGCGTGCTTGAGTTTATATCACATGTACACTGAACACAAATATAAATGTTGGTCCCATGTTGGTCCAACGCCCCTGCCTTTTTTTTACTTAGCTGTGACCAACAGATGCATATTTGTATTCCCAGTCATGTGAAATCAATAGATTAGGGCCTAATTCATTTATTTAAATTGACTGATTTCCTTATATTAACTGTAACTTAGTAAAATCTTTTAAATTGTTGCATGTTGCGTTCATATCTATGTTCAGGTAACTTGCACTCCAAATATCTTGTATTTCTATACTTTTTCATACTGCCGCTCTATGTATCATGTACCGTGTATCTGTCTTTTGTGTACTTTCGTTCTGGCATTTTGGACCTGCCCTGTGTTTTGTTGTAGCTGCTTGACAATGAAATTTCCCCCCGGGGATCAATAAAGTACCTATCTATCTATCTATCTATCTATCTATCTATCTATCTATCTATCTATCTATCTATCTATCTATCTATCTATCTATCTATCTATCTATCTAATGAAGGTCGGTTTAAAACATGGCCAATTAAAACACACCTAAATATCTTGTCTTGATTCCTGCATTTTCACAGACCCTATAACCAAAATACAGGTAATGGGTCTGCGTGAATGATTCGCAGCTTTTTTTTGCAGAGAAATTCATTATCACTTCTCCCTAATTTGAAATGCGAACAGCCCCGATGGTTTAAACCCACTAACCCCCTCCAAATTTGCCATTTACCCACTGGTATTTATAAAAGGGCCTGCAAGAAAGTAGTAAGAGGGCTGCTTGAAAGGGGGTCATACAAACATTGCCTCATATTTTAAACAGGTAATAAACGCATATTCTGTCTGAAGTGTGTGTTTGGTCACATACTTAAATGGAATCCCCAGACATCAACAGACCATGGTGTATAGAGTTAATCATTAAATAGCTATGTAATTTGGGGGAATTGGCTGGTGAATATCCTACAGAATGGCACTGACTCGTAAACGAGTAATTTACATTTCAGACCAGACATGCATCGAAAGGGATTGGCTACTTCTTTGGTCACGTGCTACTTTCGTCCAATTAGCTTTCAGCATTTGCTCTTCAGCCGTGTGTCGTCATCTCGGCGAGGAGAGTTTGGAGTGAAAGCGTTGCTGAGTTGGTAAGTCTACAAGCAGGTTTCATTTGGTGTGTTTTATAACGATGCACATTATATTCAGATTTATGAAATGATTACCACCGTCCCTATGAACATAGCTGCTGTATTACCAGTGACACTCATTTGACGTTGTACGAATTATGTCTTCCAAGAAAACGTTAGCCTAGCAGTAGCCCTCTTTGTCCAGAACAGAAGGCTTCCTCAGCGAGAACCACAGACAAGGTAGCAGGTCTTAAGGCACCATGTTAGCTACCTACCGTTGTATTATGTAGAGAAAGTATTAGCTGATAGAAATGAAGGATTTGTGCATCGTTCATATATATTTGGGATTGCTTACGTAGGGCTAGTCATCAACGTTAGCTACAATGCGAGGACACGACCATCTTGGGCTAGCCACGCTAGTTAGCTAATCCCATGTTAACTGGCTAGTTATCACAATATCATATTCCACTTTTATGTAACTATCTAGTTAGACCCACATATAGTTAGATGTCTAATCGTAGTGACTAGTGCAGGGGACATATTCCACACTGGCGCACTGAATTGAGGCTTGAAATTAAAATGGCGGCTGGAAGGATTCTCTTAGCTAGTAGATCCTACCCACTTGCTTACAGCTGCACTAGGATGAAACCGCCTTCATGTGTAGATTAAGACACCACAGAGCCTGCGCAAGATATTACCCTCTATGCCGAATTGTCTTATTATTGAACAACTGGTTGTTTTTCTGGAAAGTTATCATTTTCCTCCTCATGCTAGGTAGCATTAACCACAGCAGCCATTTTGGAATATCAGTGTCAGCCAATTGGCTGTTTTGTTGTTCCATGTGACATTCTGTAATGGCTACTGCTAGCTAGCATGAGGACCAACATCTGTTTACTTAAAATCAAGCTGTCATTCAGTCTTCTTGGTGTAACATTTGGGATAATGGGGCAGTTGAGTACAACCGTGGATTGAGGTATGTTTTCCCAAGCCTTATCTTGCGCCGGCTCTGCAGTGTCTTAATATTCCCAGGAAGCCTTTCTGACCCTAGTGCCACTGTAGGAAAGATGGGTCAGATCTGCTGGCTAGGCCCTGGGGAGCGACACTAAAGCTGCCAGTCAAAAGCAAGACACTTTTTCATAGCTATTAAGTAGTAGATTCCCAAATGTCTAATAAAAATGCAATAGTCATTAAGCTGGAATTGTGTAGGAAATGTGTTCACCAGTAGGCATGTCCCAAAACTCTGCTCATTACTACTCAAGTTACATCAGTACCCACTTACCACTCATGTACAGTTGGAAGTTTACATACACCTAGGTTGAAGTCATTAAAACACATTTTTCAACCACTCTACAGATTTCATGTTAACAAACTATAGTTTTGGCATGTCGGTTAGGACATCTACTTTGTGCATGACACAAGTAATTCTTCCAACAAGACATATTTAATTCACTATCACAATTCCAGTGGGTCAGAAGTTTACATACACTAAAGTTGACTGCCTTTAAACAGCTTGGAAAATTCCAGAAAATTATGTCATGGCTTTAGAAGCTTCTGATAGGATAATTGACATAATTTGAGTCAATTGGAGGTGTACCTGTGGATGTATTTCAAGGCCTACCTTCAAACTCAGTGCCTCTTTGCTTGACATCATGGGACTTTTTTTAATTTTTTTTAACCAGCCAAGACCTCAGATTTTTTATTTTTTTTGAACTCCACAAGTCTAGTTCATCCTTTGGAGCAATTTCCAAATGCCTGAAAGTACCACATTCATCTGTACAAACAATAGTGTGCACGTATAAACGCCATGGGACAACGCAGCCGTCATTCCCGCTCAGGAAGGAGACACGTTCTGTCTCCTAGAGATGAGCATACTTTGGTGCGAAAAGTGCAAATCAATCCCAGAACAACAGTAAAGGACCATATGAAGATGCTGGAGGAAACAGCAGGTACAAAAGTATCTATATCCACAGTAAAACGAGTCCTATATCGACATAACCTGAAAGGCCGCTCGGCAAGGAAGAAGCCACTGCTCCAAAACCGCTATAAAAAAGCCAGACTACGGTTTGCAAATGCACATGGGGACAAAGATCATACTTTTTGGAGAGATGTCCTCTGGTCTGATGAAGCTAAAAATGGCCATAATGACATTGTTATATTTGGAGGATAAAGGGGGAAACTTGCAAGCCGAAGAACACCATCCCAACCGTGAAGCACAGGGGTGGCAGCATCATGTTGTGGGGGTGATTTGCTGCAGGAGGGACTGGTGAACTTCACAAAATAGATGGCATCATGAGGAAGGAAAATTATGTGGATATATTGAAGCAAAATCTCAAGACATCAGTCAAAGTTAAAGCTTGTTCGCAAATGGGTCTTCCAAATGGACAATGACCCCAAGCATACTTCCAAAGTTGTAGCAAAATGGCTTAAGGACAACAATGTCAAGGTATTGGTGGCCATCACAAAGCCCTGACCTCAATCCTATAGAAAATGTGTGGGCAGAAGGCTACCTGAAACGTTTGACCCAAGTTAAACAATTTAAAGGCAATGCTACCAAATACTAATTGAGTGTATGTAAACTTCTGACCCACTCCTAACTGACAGGGAATTTTTACTAGGATTAAATGTCAGGAATTGTGAAAAACTGGGTTGAAATGTATCTGGCTAAGGTGTATGTAAACTTCCAACTTCAATTGTATGAAGTGAAACAACATTGAGGAGAACATGTTTTTTTTCATGAGGTTGTGGCAATATACTGCCATCTGGTGGCGACAAGAAACTATTGCGTAATAGGAACTACTACAAATTGATGGTCCTTGACAATAGATATTAGCGCTTGGGGGGAAAAGTACTTAAGTCCTTGAATTTGACTTTCCCCTGTCTGTACGAACCCTGTCAATGGCGATTGAACCAAGCATGCCATGAAAATTGTATCTTTTGTCTTCTCTCATTGATCATTTGACGTACAGAACTTTTTGGTGGACACCCACCTATCTTGAACAATGAGACCAAAATACTCTGATGGTGGCGTATACATTGTTGCATTACCGCATGGGTTAAAACATTTTATTTAATAACAGCACATTTTCTAAATTAAAATGTTTCCTTTGCAACTAGCGGTACGTTCAAAGTTGAGAATTGAGGTTATCGCCTTCTGAAGGTTAGTTGAAAAATTGCTCCTGGTGCTTTACATTAGCTAAGGTGTAATGGCTGTATGGAAGCATTCACATATTGCTTTGCTCGTTTTAAACAAGTCCATTTTGTTCTCAGCAGAACCAAGCAGCAGTGTTGGTGTTCTGTGTCAGGAAGGACCCGTCCTTGTATCACTGCCATAAACACAAGATCCAAGACGTCAAAGCAACTATGGTATCTATTTTCTTATACGCTAATTTTTAGGAACGCTTAGGCTATTTCGTGCACCGTTTTTATTTGGAAGTGAACATGGAGCTAAAATCATTTGCCTCTGCAAACAAATCAACTGTGTTTTTCTGACATAATCAATTTGAGAATGTTATTTGTAAGTTAACAAGGACACAGCGGCGTACAAGTAGGCCTAAAAAAATAAAATCCATTCCATAAAATGCCCATTGCAAGGGTAATTTCCTATCAAAGCCACTTACTGACTACAAGTGTGACCTGCTTAAGTCAATTCCTTAAAATGGCTCTCCTCTGTTCCCGCTCCAGCCTCCTCCCCTGCGCCACCGCTCCATGCGTATCTTCATGAACGACGACCGCCACGTGATGGCCAAGCACTCCGCTGTGTACCCCACACAGGAGGAGCTGGAGGGCGTGCAGAACATGGTGTCCCACACGGAGCGCGCCCTCAAGGCTGTCTCCGACTGGCTGGACGACCAGGAGAAGGTGGTCAAGTCTGAGCCAGACGGAGCCCAGTCCCATAAAGAAAGGTGGGGGAGTGGGAAATTGTATTCAGCATGGTGTACAAAAATGGCAGTTACGTAGAAAAACTTTTTGCACCGTCATGGCTGGGGTGTTGTTGGTGAAGGCGGCATCACTTTCAGCTTTGAGTTTCAAAAGTAGTTGACCTGGGTACCCTTGTCTCGTCTCCTTTGTCAGTGAGCCCAAGGCGTCGGAGCAGGCCACACGGTCCCTTCGTGGGGTGATGAGAGTGGGCCTGGTGGCCAAGGGCCTGCTGCTGAAGGGGGACCTGGACCTGGAGCTGGTGCTTCTCTGTAAGGACAAGCCCACCACCACCCTGCTGAAGAACGTGGCAGACAACCTGGCTGTGCAGCTCAAGGTGAGTCCATTCACCTACGGGTGTTTTCTGTGTATTAATATTCACAGTTGGCTTGATTCTTTTGAGAATATACTCTCCTGCATCCTTTCTGTTGTGGGGTGACGAATGAGTTTGTGGGGGAAATAGTTGTTTTATACTTGGGGTACATGATCTTGTCTGCTTGACGGGATAGCCACAACGTGGATGAGTTAACAATCCCTCCTGTTCTACCTGACAGACCATCACCGAGGACAAGTATGAGGTCACTCAGGTCATCCGGGAAGCCACCATCGTGATCAAGAGCACCAAGGAGCCTCCCCTGACCCTGACTATCAACATGACGTCCCCCCTGGTCCGCGAGGAGGTGGAGAAACAGGCTGCCGGAGGTAGGCTGCCACACGGGGGGGCAGACGGGTCACTAGTGCCCCTTTAGGCAGGGAGACTAAACAGGCAGGCAGCCAGTCTAGACAGATATTGTTTATTGGGCCTTCAATGGAGCTAGGGGATATGAGGGGACTGTCGTGTAATGAAGCCATGCTATGTTTATACCTCTTTAGACTCTCGTAGTTCCATGTAATGTGATGTACATTTTTGATGGCCCAATACACAGTATAGAAAGTAATAGTTATTGACTGAAAAGGGCTTTCTATTCCTTATGGAGTCCAGACATGAACTATATGGCTTACTGAGAATAACAACACAAAAAAAAATTAATCTTTGCATGTTTTATACTTAACAACGATGAACGGTTTGCATTGCAGCAAAAATGAGTTGCAAAGTGTTGTCAACTGTTCTGGTTACTAGACCCAGCAGTGGGCTATTGACTGATGTTCGTCAGGAAGGAGGACACGGGGTTACAGATAACGCCAGGGGATCTTTGAATCTGCATGGCTGAATGTCACTTCACCCAGTCAGTCAAAATCAGGGGACAACTGTGATCGTAGTCTTTGTAAATCCAATCCATGGGGGGGGGGGGTTTGGGGGGTTTACTCTTTGGTTTGTCCGAAGCAGAGGGTGTCATCAGTTCACTAAAATGCTAATAAATACCTATAGTGTACTCTGTAATTATCGGCACGGTGAAGCATTTCATTCTCCTTTTAGCTCTATACTTCAAAAGTTTGGATTTGAAATCAAACCATGATCATGAGGTTAAAGTGCAGAGGATAATTTAATCCATATCGGTGAACTGTTAAAAGTACAGCACTTTTTGGTCATAGTCCCCCCATTTCTAGGGGAGAAACAGTATTGGGACAAATTCACTTGTATGTGTATTAAAGTAGTGAAACGTGTAGTATTTGGTCTCATATTCATAGCACACAATGACTACATCAAGCTTGACTTGAAACCATGCTAATGTTTATAGCTCTTTAGACTCCTATTCAACCGTAGTGCGGCACACAATTGGCCCAGCTTCGTCCGAGTTGTATATAAGAATTTGTTCTTAACTGACTTGCCTAGTTAAAATACTTGAAGACCTATAAAGTTGATTTGTCTTCAAGTATTTTTTTACCTCCTATTTAACTAGGCAAGTCAGTTAAGAACAAATTCTTATTTACAACTCGGACGAAGCTGGGCCAATTGTGTGCCGCACTACGGGACTCCCGATCACGGCCGGTTGTGATACAGCTTGGATTTGAACCAGGGTATCGGTAGTGACGACTCCAGCACTGAGATGCAGTGCCTTAGACCGCTGCGCCACTCGGGAGCCCAAAATATATGACAATGCCCTCAAATTAATTCTGACAGTCATTTGTTTGATTTTTAAAGTATAGAGCCAAAAAAAGACAAAATGCTTCACTTGCCCAATAATTACAGAGGGCATTGTATATTATGGGAAAGGGTAATAGTCCTCTCAGACATTCTGAACAGGGAGTTGGATGTACCCAGGCATCAACCTAGCCTTATCTATAACTGTGTCAACATTGAAGCCCAGTTTGGCTCTTGAAGGCCATCAGTTTTGCTGCAGTGTGGACTTGTTTTGATAATTTTGTGCATCTGATTCTCTCTGTCAAGCCTTCTAGTTTGTCAATTTTTAGGGACGCTGGACCTTTGACCAACTGGACGCTCTCTGTCCCGGAAGGGGTTAAGCAGTACACCCAGTATAGGGGTGAAAGGGGAGGGGCTCTACCTCTCATTGTGATAGCAAAGCACTGCGACTTCATAACTGGACTGAGGCATACCAGTTGACATTGAGTTAAATAATGGAGACAACCTCCCTTCATTGATAATTTACTCCCACTCTGATGTTACATCCATACACATTTTTCTCCGTATAGGCCTACTGGGAGTGATCTTAAGAAATCCCCCACTTAACAGCAGTTTCTGAAGTGGGTTGAAGTTAGATATCTTTAGTGTAATTGCAGTTTCACTGAGAGGTTCAGACCATTTTTAGTTCTCCAGGTGTGTGGGGGGGTCCCCCTCCCCTTCCCCGTCCTGCCTGTGGTTTGGGAAAGCTGCCTGCTCCCCCTGGCCGTGTGACAGAACCCCCTTGGTCAAACTGTACCTTGTCTTCTTATTCCACCCGCCAATAGAAACGCTATCAGTCAACGATCGCCCGGATGTTCTGGACAGGCAGAAATGCCTTACTGCCTTGGCGTCTCTTCGCCACGCCAAGTGGTTCCAGGTTTGCATCTTGTCTTTATTTGTCTTCAAGTAGTTGAGTTTTTTTTTTTTTTTTCATTTGACGCAGTTTCTTTCTTTGGTTGTTTTCTGTGTCTTATTTTATTTGTAAACGTCCTTTCGAAGTGTATCTATCACCTGTAGTAACTTATCTTGTGGTTTTTATAGCGTTTCCGAGGAAAACCTTTGAAATGACCTTTGTAGAGATGCTCTGCTAACTTAACAGGTTTGATTGCAGTGTCGTTGAAAATGTTCAATGTTGCTTTTAGAAAGGACTTTCAACAATCCCCTCAAAGCAACCATTGTCTTAAACCACTGCTTAATTTTGATCAAAGATGTGGAACTAACTTGCAACACTCGGGTGCAATATTTTTCAAAATCTTATCAGTGAAATCTATCAATCTTTACCATCATGTTGTGTTGAGGTTATGGACTGTGTTGATTGTTAGTCATCGTAGTGAACTGTCATTTAACTGTAAGCTCTCCATCTCTGCAGCCTGTTCTTGTAGAGTGTAGCCTCCAACCACCCATTCTCTGGCTGTTTCAGCTTTCTGTGTGCCACAGAAAAAGGAATATTACAGCTTGGTTAGAAATGTACATTCAACAGTCTGTCTTCTGGGGCCTAGTTTATAAATGCCTAATTTACGCACAAAACATGCCCCCAAAACATGCATGCTCCAGTTTTTGCGCAAAAGTTGGAATTTATAAAAACGTAACATTGTGTGAGAATGTGCCTCTCCTCCCAAAAACTTTAGACCAGGCATAAGCACACTTTCTAGTGGTTGGAAGTATTACATTGCGAGGTGAAAGTGGTAGCCTTGTGCAAATGGGGAATTCAACGAACCGGTAGCCTAGCTACAAATCATGCTAAAAATCTGCAGTTAGTGAGAAGAGCGAAACGTTCTTATTTTACTTTTTCATTCTGAAATTAGAAATGGGCATGTTTCATTTACATGATAATTGCGGAATAAATTCTTCACCTTTTCTGACTGTCGTGATTTCATAGGCTACTCGCGGAACAGCCTTTAGGCCTACAAGTATTTTGCTCTGTGATCCATTACAAAGCGCAGATTTGAAGGTAGAACAGACTGTTAACCTTGTCATTGACGTTGGTAGGCTAGGCCTACATATGAATACTGTATGTCACATTTCTCGAGTAGACAGTATTTCATTTAGAAGCATGATACATATAACCATTGCATAATAAATTCCTAATTTTTAAGACTGGCGAGTTCATATTCCTGAAGTGATAATGCAACAAATTACCATGGAAACATATCTAATTTAATTGGGCCTATTAGAAGGGCTATTATGTCAGGTTTTCACTCTATACATCCGACAGGTCAACAGACGGGTGATATTTTGCATTGAAGTTTGTAGGCTACCACTGAATAGGCCTACTGTAGTTATTTAAGTTTTTAGGCAGGCAGTGCTACATATTTAGGTTTGGGATAAAGCCAACGCACAACATTATTGCATTCAAACGATCTGTTTACAGGTCTACAACAATTTGCAATTGTTTATCTTTCAGATACAAGCAAATGTCACTGCAAAAGGAAACATTCTGCCAACACCAAAGACATTTGATCAAGTTCTCATTGTTATTTCCTTTATATACAGTCCCAATACTACTTTACATCAAATAAAGGTGTTATTTTCACCATAAGTGAATTATGGGTGTTTTTCAGGTGGAGTTATACTGCTTGTTCACGGCGGTTAACGCGCACTCTTTAAAAAATTTTTTTTTTTTAAAAGTATGACTGTCTGATTTATAACCGGAAACATGGATGCGTTTGATTTGTGGTTCGTATAGAGCTCAGTATTGTTGTGCGTGTGCAGTCATGGTGCAACTATTGTGTTAAATTTACGCATGTTTTTTAATGTGGCCTCTTGTGTACCCCATACAATAACCTTTCAAGCTACATGTAAGGTATCACCACTCATTAAACTAAGCAGATTATAAGTACTGTCTTTGTCCTATTTCAGCGTTTTGGCTTTACGTTGAACCCCCTTCTCCCTCTAATAATTTATCAGAATCACAAGTTGAGACATTTTGACACGGAGCTGCAAGAAGCTCAACAGTCACCACTCCAAGGACATCTGTCATGACTATTACTGTACCACTGATCAAATCGGCTTTTTACTTCACACAAATGGAGTTGTGTATTCAATTCAATAACCACATCTGCGGACAAAACAAATATCAGATTCATGCTGTACTATCTTCCTATACTGTACCACAATAATGACAGAGCAGAGCTGTTAGTCTGTGTGGCTTTTTGATATAGCTGCTGCTTTGTGTTTTTTGTGAGTTATTGTTTGACTAAGGCTCCCTCTCCCTCCTCCCCCTCCCTGCTTGTCTCTCCAGGCCAGGGCCAATGGGTTGAGGTCCTGCGTCATCGTCATCCGCATCCTGAGGGACCTGTGCTCCCGCGTCCCCACTTGGGCCCCACTGCATGGATGGGTGAGTCACCAGTAGCATTGTCTGCCAGCTGGTTCTTCTAACACCTCCTGACTCCAGACATTTTGGTTTGAGGAATGTCATTGTAATTACAGGGGTCAGATTTGAGGTTTTAAGATAGGAATTTTATTTAAGGGGCTTTGTACTCAAACTGCAATGCTTTCTTTTAATTACAGCTTGTTTTCAGCCTTTTTATCCAATCTGCCAAACAGTAACCATTAACAACATTTCTAACCTTTGCCCCTTCTAGCCAATAGAGCTGCTGTGTGAGAAAGCAATCGGCACAGGGAACCGGCCAATGGGGGCCGGAGAGGCTCTGCGAAGAGTTTTGGAGTGTCTGGCTTCTGGAATCCTCATGGCTGGTGAGTAGTCTGAGTGGACAGGTCATGACCTGCCACCTTTGTCCCGCTGCTTAATCTAGTAGTAATTCCACATCACAAGCCGAATGTCATAATTTGCCTGTTTTTTAGATGGGGCTGGAATCTGTGATCCATGTGAGAAGGAGCTGACAGACGCTATTGGCCACCTGGACCTCCAGCAGAGGGAGGACCTCACACAGAGTGCACAGGTGAGTCATATCTACACCCACGTCAGGGTGTGAATATGGTGTCTGTTTGCACTAGTGAATGAAAAAACAATCACCACCTGTCCATCTGTTTTCAGCATGCCTTAAGGCTGTCTGCCTTCGGACAGCTTCACAAAGTGCTAGGGATGGATCCCCTTCCCTCCAAAATGCCCCGGAAATCCAGGAGCGAGACCCCCATTGACTACACAGGTAGGCCAGGCTGCAGACATGTGCATACAATTTAGTGTCCATATTTTGGAAAGGCTAAGCAGTCCCTGGGTTTTTTTGTTGCAGTCCAAATCCCCCCCAGTACAACTTACGCCCCACCAATGAAGAGGCCCATCGAGGAGGAGGAAGGAGGGGATGACAAAAGCCCAAACAAGAAGAAAAAGAAGCTGCAAAAAAAATGTATGTGTTTTTGGCTAAATTTGTCCTGTTTAGCACAGTTCTTCAGTGATAGCATACAAATTTGACTAGTCTGTTTAATTCCCCCCTTGGCTTGATCAAAACAATTTTATTACAACATTTAGTAAGTGTCAGTGTTTATAAAAATCCTAACCCCCCCCCCAGCACCAGATGAGAAGTCAGAGCCTCCCCAGGCCATGAATGCTCTGATGAGGCTGAACCAGCTGAAGCCTGGCCTGCAGTATAAACTCCTCTCCCAGACTGGCCCGGTGCACGTGCCGGTCTTCACCATGGCTGTGGAGGTGGACGGCAAGAGCTTTGAAGCCTCGGGCCCATCCAAACGCACTGCCAAGCTTCACGTTGCTGTCAAGGTGAGTGGCTGAATGCGGGTGTATAGGGTAAATGGTATAAATGTTCTACGTGTTTGGTGTTTTGTCATGAAATCGGAAGATTGTAACTATTGTCTGCTGCGCTTCACGTATTTTCCTTTCTAATCTTCTGCCTGGCCCAATCATAGGTCCTCCAGGACATGGGCCTCCCCACAGGTGTGGAGCTGAAGACTGCTGAGCCAGTGAAGACTGGGGAGGTGGCAACGGCCATTGTGGTGGACGTGACACCCTGCATCACTCCCATCGCCATGGACACGGCAGCCACGGTGGCGGACAGCGTAGAGGCCACAGACGGTACAGAGGTATGGGTCCTCTGAGTAGAACTCAACAATGTTTTGGGACACGAGGCTCAGTTTTTGATTCCAGTTTCTGGTATTTGTCTTGTTTCCATAGACATTTAAATATCTTGTCTCCTTTGTCTTAGAGTGCTCGTCAACAAGGACCAATCCTGACCAAACATGGGAAGAACCCTGTGATGGAGCTGAACGAGAAGCGACGCGGGCTCAAGTATGAGCTCATCTCAGAGACCGGAGGCAGCCATGATAAACGCTTCGTCATGGAGGTGAGTGTCTCAGGAGTGGAAGCCCATCCACCCTGCAACAGACTGATGCCTTTAGGATCTAACTGTAAATATCCAGCTGCTTCACTTTATTTATTTGCACCAAAGGTGTCCAGACACTTTCTTTTGGCGATTTTCACTTTATTTTTTGCGATTCTTATCCCTGGCTCAATACATTCAGGGCTTTGTAGTTTCATAAAAAAAATACATTTGTGTGTTTTTGGAGCCTTTGGTCACGTTTATCTGTGGCCCCCATACTGCAGAGCGAGCAACAAGGAAGTCTATTGGTGGGGTTACGTTTCTCAGTACAAGGTGAAATCGCAAAAAGAAAGTGTCTGGACACTTCTATAACATGCCATTTTTAAATCACAAATTAAGATTTGGTTCAAATAAAGTTAACTTATGTTAACATTGACAACAACAAAATAAGCTTTGCTTTGACACAAATTCTTTGTCCCATGCTTTATCCTGTTCTTGTCTGAGTATGTATTGACCGGTCTGTCCCCTGTTCCAGGTGGAGATGGACGAACAGAAGTTCCAAGGGACGGGCTCCAATAAGAAAGTGGCCAAGGCCTACGCTGCCTTGGCAGCCCTGGACAAACTCTTCCCAGAGGGCTCTGTGACCGAGGCAGCCAAGAAGAAGAAACTCCCAATGGTCAGATTACCTTTGCCTTACTGTAAATCTTTGCTTGCTATTATTTGTATAATATATTAACTGAGTAATGACGGCTGCTGCTGACCCGTCTGTCCATTTTTTTTCTCTCTCTCCAACAGCATGGGTTTGGCATGACGGGTGACCCGACTGGTGACCCGGCAGCCACTCCCAGGGGCAGAGGTAGAGGGCGTGGCAGGGGGAGGGGCCGAGGGTTCAATAATGGTGGCGGCTATGGTCAAGGTAAAGCAGTAGCTATATGCTAGCTACAATGCCTTCAGGAAGTATTCACAGCCCTTTACTTTTTCCACATTTTGTACTGAATTAAAAATAAGATTACATTTATATTTTGCCTCTGGCCTACACACACTACCCCATAATGTCAAAGTGGAATTATATTAAATGTTATTTTTAATTGACATCCTGATCTCTGCCACATTCAATTATTTGTTATGTTCCTCAGTCGAGCAGTGAATTTACAACAAAGATTCAACCACAAAGACCAGGGAGGTTTTCCAATGCCTCGCAAAGAAGGGCACTTATTGGGAGAGCGGTAAAAATGAAAAAGCAGATATTGAATATCCCTTTGAGCATGGTGAAGTTAATTGCACTTTGGATGGTGTATAAATACACCCAGTCACTACAAAGATAGAGGTGTCCTTCTGAACTCGGTTGCCGGAGAGGAAGGAAACCGCTCTGGGCTTTAATGGCTGTGATAGGAGAAAAACTGAGGATGGTTCAAAATGGTAGTTACTCTACAATACCAACCTAATTGACAGTGAAAGGAGGCCTGTACATAATAAAACATATTCTAAAACATGCATCCTGTTTGCAACAAGGCACTAAAGTAATACTGCAAATAAATGTGGCAAAGCAATTAACTTTTTGTCATAAATACAAAGTGTTATGTTTGGGGCAAATCCAACACAATACTGAGTACCAATCCATATTTTCAAGCATTCTGGTTGCTGCATCATGTTATGGGTATTCTTGTAATCGTTAAGGACTGGGGAGGTTTTTAAGGATAAAAAATTTGTGGACCTAAGCACAAAATCCTAGAGGAAAAACTCCACCAGACACTGGGAGACCATATCAGGACTATCAGCAGGACAAAAAACCTAGAACACAAGGCCGGATATACACTGGAGTTGCTTACCAAGACAGTGAATGTTCCTGAGTGGCCTAGTTACAGTTTTGACATAAATTGGTTTGAACATAAATGGCTGTCTAGCAATGACTAACACATTACCAACTTGACTACGCTTGAAGAATAAAGAAAATAATGTGCAAATATTGTACTATCCAGGTGTGCAAAGCTCTTAGATTAAACATGTGAAGACTCATAGCTGTAATCACTGCCAAATTTCTTTTTTTTTTTTTTTTAAAGAAATGTGCACAAACATTATGGGGTATAGTGTGTGTGTGTGTGTAGAGACTGTCAGGGGAAAACAAATCCGTTTTGAATTCAGGCTCTAATCCAAGAATGTGGAATAAGTCAAGGGGTATGAATACTTTCTGAAGGCACTCTACATGCCTTTATGGCTTATATTAATGTGTATTCTGTCCCTGAATTTACTTGATATACTGGTAAATGCTGTTCTGCAAAAAATGAAATGGTAGACAACATCTCAGGTCAGCTGAGAAAGATAATGGTTGGTTTGTATAACTCCTCAGGTGCCTATGGAAGTTATGGATATGGCAACAATGGAAACTCTGGAGGCTATAGTGAGTATTGATATTTTCTTTCAATCCCTGGAATAGTCTTGCGACTCCTAGTCTTTGGTTTTTAATTGATATGTCCACACTACATGAGGGGCTCTCACTACTCTCATTGTAGTTTTAGCAGCAGTTCAGTATGGTTTGATCAGAGCACAACATGCTCAGCCATGTTATTGGCATACATCTGGAGTTTCCCAACAATACAAGACCTGGAAAAGTATTTTTTTTTATTTCATTTTGTATCTATACTCAAAAGTATATTATTTGTGTTTTGGCGAGAGTATGCCATTGAATGTGATCTAAACAAATGACCGAAGAAGGAACCTGAGTGGTCTCATGATTTTACATTTCTCTGCTTTGTTAAGCCACAGGACTCAATCTAACACTTTTTGAGCCCCTTTTTGACCCCCTCCTACCAGCAGCCTGTTCTGAGAAAACACCTTCTTGAGCGTGACAGGAGCAGAGAAATCTGAAAGTCCTGCAAACAAAAAAAAAGCTGTTTTTAAAAACAATTTGACCAAGTCATTGACACATGCCACTTTTTTATGGCAAAAAAACCCCAACCAATCTAATTTTATTTTTCCTTCTCTGCTCTGTCTCATTCTTTAGGTGACTTTGTCTCAGACTGCTATGGCTACCACGAGTTTGCGACATAGATCATCCCAGTCTTTTAAATCAAAACAAAGTGTAGAGAGAGATGCGTAAACTATAGTGTTCCTGCGACATGAACTCCAATCACACCCCTGGGAAATAACCCCCACCCCCTACGACTCATGTCCCAGCGCCTAGAGAGATGGGAGGCCAGTAAGTGCATGTTGCCTTGGGTCACCTTCCGTCCCCTCTGCCAACCCTGGGACGTACCTGGACACCTGGATATGCCAAAAGCCACAGGCTCACTTTCCCAATAGACTGCCTTCCTTAGTGGAATTGAGACCAGAGCATTATGGAGAACTGTGGTTGTCTGATGGATAATGGCCCTCCGTGATGACATTGGAGTGGGTCAGACTGGGGATGTTGATCCCATCGTGGCCATCCACAGAGTTCTGTCTCGAATGTCTACTCAAAAGTGAACTTTTTTATGATGTGAACGGTCTTATTTTGTTGTCTGAAAATGTCTTATCAATCACCTCATTGTCAGGCTGTTTTTTTTGGGGGGGTTTTTGCATTTTATGGGATCATAAGGCTGCTTTGAATATTTGCAATATTTTTTTTTTTATTCAAATGGTAGAATCGCTAAATCATGGCTTGATGCTAGTCTGACCTTAAATTACAATGTTCACAATGCCCCTCATTTTCCTAATGTGAGGCACCTTTAGGCGTGAAAGAACCATGGTGTTGTACAAGACTGACTTTGACATTCTGCATTGATTGTGAAGGAAAAAATATAGTCTTGTATGTTTTTTTATTAAAAAAAATAAATGTGATATCACATACAAGAATGTGGTACTACAATTTTAGTGAAACGCTTCACTTTCTTGAAAATGCAATGTATTAATCTTAGTGCCTTTACAAGCATGGGTGTGACAGCAGTGGAAATGTATACAAAACCCCTCTCAATCTAATGCCTCTTTCTTTTAGATTACTACAATAGTGGAGAAAATGGTGGAGCTGCGGCTGCTGGCACTGTTACTGAAGGCCCTGCGGCCAGCACTACAGGCGTGGCAGCTGCAGGAACCTACGGTTCATACTACCAGAACGACGGTGGCTACTCCACCCCTCCTCCAGCCCCCAAAGCCCCTGTCAAAAAGGAGGCCAAGTCAACCTACCCTGGGCCGCCAGGAGTTGGTGGCGTGACCCAAGGAGCCTACCAGACCACCCCTGGCCAGAGTGCCTATAACCAGTATGGCCAGGGCTATGGGCAAGGCAATAAGACCTTCAATGAAAACCAGGCAGGAGCAGGGGTTTATCCTTACAGCACTGCCTACCCCAGCCAGGTGACGGGTAGTGCTGTTGCCAGCCAAGACTACAGTTACGAAGGTTAGATGGATTCTCTGCAAAGGGGAACACAAGTACACCATAACTAAAGCTGTTTTATCGACCGTTTCACTAATTAACTTCCTCTTTTCCATAGGTTACGGAAATCCGTCAAATTACAACGCACAGGCAGGAGCCAATCAGAGCTATGGTGCAAATCCAGCTCCATACCACAACCCAGTAGGATACGGCCGGGGAGATCCCACCATGAACTACCAGTACAGATAGACTAAATCTGCCGTTGGCATACCCCCCCCCCATCTGAGCCCCACAGTACCACCCCCACAATCCTGTCACAAGCCTTCTCCAAAGAAGCGATGGTGGCTGTCCTGTGATCCATGGCCTTTCCGTGTCTGCGTGCATTTGGCTATTTTTTTTACTTTAAAGTAATAAACTGGACTTATTAGTTGGCAGCTCCTGAATCAAATGTTCTAGTTCATCAGTTTGGTCAGTGTTCAATCTTGTAATTTATTTTCTTCCCTTCACCTTCACTACCTTCACCTTCAGTTATGATTTTTTTTCTGTCCATACAAAGTTAACTATGTTGACCACTGGTTGTTTTTAGCTGAGGATTTGTTTAGTTTTACAGTACATTGTCCCGGAGAACTGCTTGCTTGTTGAAGTATTTGCTTGTAATTTTAGGCATTTTATTTTTCAATATTTTACTTGACGTATTTCTGTAGTTTTAATTTTAACACATTTTGGAAATTACTAGAAAATACATTTTTTTAAATGTCCATCACATTTCTGGTCATTGTAGATTTGGGGTTATTTTTATTTTTTTCTCAGAACTGTGTATAAGAAAGTGGTGTTTATCAATAAAGGACTTATTTTGGAGGAAAGCAAATCAATTGTGTTGACAAAGCATTTCACTTCATGAAAGATTGTCTCTACTAACCTTACGTTCCCTCCCAGATATCGGAAAATACATTTTGAAGTCTGGAGGAGAGTATGGGGTCGAGCGGGCAAGTTGTCAGGCGGCCGGACATAACTAGTAGCAGCGTTTAATCTGGGGAGAAAGGTCAAGGCGTAGGGTCGTTCTGTGGGACCAGTGGACTCTTAAGTTGTGTGACTGAGCAGCGGATGTAGTCAACTTTTTCAAAGTGGTTGGTGTCCGCAGAGGTGGTAAAGTGTTTCCTAGGGTTACAGGCAGGCTCTTGAAATTGAGTGATTTAAAAAATGGCTTTAGCAGCAGAGGAAGTGTGGATAATGGGTCCTTCGGAAGTTTTTGGTTTTGTTCAGCTGCCTGCACAAGTTTTATTGATAGTCTAAACGTGTTTTTAGTAATTCTGTAATCTGAGGTTGCTCATGTTCAGATGTAGCCTGAAGGATGTGAACATGTGGTGGATTGTGATGAAGTGTCATGCTCCAACAATTTCAATCAGAAACCGGGATAACTGCTCATTGACTTTACATCTGATCTGGATGTCTCCCTCTGCCTTCTCTTTCTGCTTCAGCACTGACTGTCAGTCTCTAGGAGTCACGGTGGGATGCCAGCTAGGTGTTTGTACCTTCTCTTTCTGCTTCAGCACTGACTGTCAGTCTCTAGGAGTCACGGTGGGATGCCAGCTAGGTGTTTGTACCTTCTCTTTCTGCTTCAGCACTGACTGTCAGTCTCTAGGAGTCACGGTGGGATGCCAGCTAGGTGTTTGTACCTTCTCTTTCTGCTTCAGCACTGACTGTCAGTCTCTAGGAGTCACGGTGGGATGCCAGCTAGGTGTTTGTACCTTCTCTTTCTGCTTCAGCACTGACTGTCAGTCTCTAGGAGTCACGGTGGGATGCCAGCTAGGTGTTTGTACCTTCTCTTTCTGCTTCAGCACTGACTGTCAGTCTCTAGGAGTCACGGTGGGATGCCAGCTAGGTGTTTGTACCTTCTCTTTCTGCTTCAGCACTGACTGTCAGTCTCTAGGAGTCACGGTGGGATGCCAGCTAGGTGTTTGTACCTTCTCTTTCTGCTTCAGCACTGACTGTCAGTCTCTAGGAGTCACGGTGGGATGCCAGCTAGGTGTTTGTACCTTCTCTTTCTGCTTCAGCACTGACTGTCAGTCTCTAGGAGTCACGGTGGGATGCCAGCTAGGTGTTTGTACCTTCTCTTTCTGCTTCAGCACTGACTGTCAGTCTCTAGGAGTCACGGTGGGATGCCAGCTAGGTGTTTGTACCTTCTCTTTCTGCTTCAGCACTGACTGTCAGTCTCTAGGAGTCACGGTGGGATGCCAGCTAGGTGTTTGTACCTTCTCTTTCTGCTTCAGCACTGACTGTCAGTCTCTAGGAGTCACGGTGGGATGCCAGCTAGGTGTTTGTACCTTCTCTTTCTGCTTCAGCACTGACTGTCAGTCTCTAGGAGTCACGGTGGGATGCCAGCTAGGTGTTTGTACCTTCTCTTTCTGCTTCAGCACTGACTGTCAGTCTCTAGGAGTCACGGTGGGATGCCAGCTAGGTGTTTGTACCTTCTCTTTCTGCTTCAGCACTGACTGTCAGTCTCTAGGAGTCACGGTGGGATGCCAGCTAGGTGTTTGTACCTTCTCTTTCTGCTTCAGCACTGACTGTCAGTCTCTAGGAGTCACGGTGGGATGCCAGCTAGGTGTTTGTACCTTCTCTTTCTGCTTCAGCACTGACTGTCAGTCTCTAGGAGTCACGGTGGGATGCCAGCTAGGTGTTTGTACCTTCTCTTTCTGCTTCAGCACTGACTGTCAGTCTCTAGGAGTCACGGTGGGATGCCAGCTAGGTGTTTGTACCTTCTCTTTCTGCTTCAGCACTGACTGTCAGTCTCTAGGAGTCACGGTGGGATGCCAGCTAGGTGTTTGTACCTTCTCTTTCTGCTTCAGCACTGACTGTCAGTCTCTAGGAGTCACGGTGGGATGCCAGCTAGGTGTTTGTACCTTTTCTTTCTGCTTCAGCACTGACTGTCAGTCTCTAGGAGTCACGGTGGGATGCCAGCTAGGTGTTTGTACCTTCTCTTTCTGCTTCAGCACTGACTGTCAGTCTCTAGGAGTCACGGTGGGATGCCAGCTAGGTGTTTGTACCTTCTCTTTCTGCTTCAGCACTGACTGTCAGTCTCTAGGAGTCACGGTGGGATGCCAGCTAGGTGTTTGTACCTTCTCTTTCTGCTTCAGCACTGACTGTCAGTCTCTAGGAGTCACGGTGGGATGCCAGCTAGGTGTTTGTACCTTCTCTTTCTGCTTCAGCACTGACTGTCAGTCTCTAGGAGTCACGGTGGGATGCCAGCTAGGTGTTTGTACCTTCTCTTTCTGCTTCAGCACTGACTGTCAGTCTCTAGGAGTCACGGTGGGATGCCAGCTAGGTGTTTGTACCTTCTCTTTCTGCTTCAGCACTGACTGTCAGTCTCTAGGAGTCACGGTGGGATGCCAGCTAGGTGTTTGTACCTTCTCTTTCTGCTTCAGCACTGACTGTCAGTCTCTAGGAGTCACGGTGGGATGCCAGCTAGGTGTTTGTACCTTCTCTTTCTGCTTCAGCACTGACTGTCAGTCTCTAGGAGTCACGGTGGGATGCCAGCTAGGTGTTTGTACCTTCTCTTTCTGCTTCAGCACTGACTGTCAGTCTCTAGGAGTCACGGTGGGATGCCAGCTAGGTGTTTGTACCTTCTCTTTCTGCTTCAGCACTGACTGTCAGTCTCTAGGAGTCACGGTGGGATGCCAGCTAGGTGTTTGTACCTTCTCTTTCTGCTTCAGCACTGACTGTCAGTCTCTAGGAGTCACGGTGGGATGCCAGCTAGGTGTTTGTACCTTCTCTTTCTGCTTCAGCACTGACTGTCAGTCTCTAGGAGTCACGGTGGGATGCCAGCTAGGTGTTTGTACCTTCTCTTTCTGCTTCAGCACTGACTGTCAGTCTCTAGGAGTCACGGTGGGATGCCAGCTAGGTGTTTGTACCTTCTCTTTCTGCTTCAGCACTGACTGTCAGTCTCTAGGAGTCACGGTGGGATGCCAGCTAGGTGTTTGTACCTTCTCTTTCTGCTTCAGCACTGACTGTCAGTCTCTAGGAGTCACGGTGGGATGCCAGCTAGGTGTTTGTACCTTCTCTTTCTGCTTCAGCACTGACTGTCAGTCTCTAGGAGTCACGGTGGGATGCCAGCTAGGTGTTTGTACCTTCTCTTTCTGCTTCAGCACTGACTGTCAGTCTCTAGGAGTCACGGTGGGATGCCAGCTAGGTGTTTGTACCTTCTCTTTCTGCTTCAGCACTGACTGTCAGTCTCTAGGAGTCACGGTGGGATGCCAGCTAGGTGTTTGTACCTTCTCTTTCTGCTTCAGCACTGACTGTCAGTCTCTAGGAGTCACGGTGGGATGCCAGCTAGGTGTTTGTACCTTCTCTTTCTGCTTCAGCACTGACTGTCAGTCTCTAGGAGTCACGGTGGGATGCCAGCTAGGTGTTTGTACCTTCTCTTTCTGCTTCAGCACTGACTGTCAGTCTCTAGGAGTCACGGTGGGATGCCAGCTAGGTGTTTGTACCTTCTCTTTCTGCTTCAGCACTGACTGTCAGTCTCTAGGAGTCACGGTGGGATGCCAGCTAGGTGTTTGTACCTTCTCTTTCTGCTTCAGCACTGACTGTCAGTCTCTAGGAGTCACGGTGGGATGCCAGCTAGGTGTTTGTACCTTCTCTTTCTGCTTCAGCACTGACTGTCAGTCTCTAGGAGTCACGGTGGGATGCCAGCTAGGTGTTTGTACCTTCTCTTTCTGCTTCAGCACTGACTGTCAGTCTCTAGGAGTCACGGTGGGATGCCAGCTAGGTGTTTGTACCTTCTCTTTCTGCTTCAGCACTGACTGTCAGTCTCTAGGAGTCACGGTGGGATGCCAGCTAGGTGTTTGTACCTTCTCTTTCTGCTTCAGCACTGACTGTCAGTCTCTAGGAGTCACGGTGGGATGCCAGCTAGGTGTTTGTACCTTCTCTTTCTGCTTCAGCACTGACTGTCAGTCTCTAGGAGTCACGGTGGGATGCCAGCTAGGTGTTTGTACCTTCTCTTTCTGCTTCAGCACTGACTGTCAGTCTCTAGGAGTCACGGTGGGATGCCAGCTAGGTGTTTGTACCTTCTCTTTCTGCTTCAGCACTGACTGTCAGTCTCTAGGAGTCACGGTGGGATGCCAGCTAGGTGTTTGTACCTACAGATGGAGGAGTGGAGACGGGCTCTTGTACCATAATAACCAGGAATTACCTGCTCAGTTTTGAGTTCGTCGGAGGAAACTTGGAAAAACTCAGGACTGTCAGTGATATTGTTAGCTACCACCAAACACTGCTATGAAGGTCTCGATTTTTTTGGGGCTATTTTCCAGGGGGAACAACTGTGTAATCGTTGTACAGCATGCCAGGTATCTAGTGATAGTTTTGCCAGATCTCACAAATGTTCTGCTCATATGACCTCTTGACACGTAGCCCAGAACCAAGGTAGGCAGGAGTTCAACTAGAGTGAAAACCTTTTGGTCTTCAGGGTAGGTCCTCCCTACAAATCTGCAGAATATGTATTTGAGGACAAACTCGTAGCTAAAACCGCTTCTTGCAGGGCTAGTTTGTTTCCCCAGTGTACCTTATGGACAGAAGTTATACATTCTAAACACCTGCCTTGGTTCAAGATGGAGGTTGGCCATCATTTTCAACACTGACTCCTGAAAAGAAATCTAGCTTGCTCACAGAACAATCAATGACCTGCCAGTCATGCAAGTCTATGATTTTGTATTTTTGGGTGTCATCGTAGATCTGAATGAGCAAGAGAGAGACATTGCACCTCGTAGTGTCTGAGTGAACCAGCAAGTCCTTTTCTTCTGTTGGGAGTCCTATTCCCAGTGGCCTCCGATTAAGCTAAAAGTGTTAAGTGAAGGGTTAGCTAATATGCTAAGTAGTTGCAAAGTAGTTGAAAAGTTACTAAAGTTGTCTGTGATGAGATTCTAACTCTGAACTTTTGGGTTGCTAGACGTTCGCCTTAGAGTAAGGAACCATCTGTAAGACGAACATGACAGCCCGCCATCGCTGGTCTGATGAAACCAACAAGATTGAACTGTTTGGCCTGAATGCCAAGCGCGACGTCTGGAGGAAACCTTGTGGTGGCAGAATCTTGCTGTGGAGATGTTTTTCAGTGTCAGGGACTGGGAGACTAGTCAGGATCGACGGAAAGATGAACGAAGCAAAGTACAGATCCTTGATGAAAACCTGCTCTAGAGCGTTCAGGACCTCAGACTGGTGCTAAGGTTCACCTTCCAACTGGACAAGACCCTAAGCACACAGCCAAGACAACACAGGAGTGGCTTCGGGACAAGTCTCTGAATGTCCTTGAGTGGCCCAGCCTTGAGCCCGATCAAACATCTCTGGAGAGACCTGAAAATAGCTTCCAACCTGACAGAGCTTGAGAGGATCTGCAGAGAAGAATGGGAGAAACTCCCCATGTACAGGTGTGCCAAGCCTGTAGCGTCATACCCAAGAAGAATCGAGGCTGTAATCTCTGCCAAAGGTGCTTCAACAAAGTACTGAGTAAAGGGTCTGAATACTTATGTAAATGTCATATTTAAGTTTGGGATTTTTAATACATTTGCAAAAATGCATTCAAAATTCACTGTATATACTGATTTGAGTGATGAACGCACAGCTTTCTTTCTGCACGGGTGTATTACAGTCAATTGAGCCAAATATACACTGAACAAAAATATAAACGCAAGTTTCAAGTTACAGTTCATTTAAGGAAATCAGTCAATTGAAATAAATTAATTAGTCCCTATTCTATGGATTTCACAAGACTGGGAATACAGATATGCATATGTTGGTCACAGATACCTTTTTTTTTTTTTAATGGAGTGGATCAGAAAACCAGTAAGTATCTGGTGTTACCACCATTTGCCTCAGGCAGCGCAACACATCTCCTTCACATTGAGTTAATCAGGCCTGTGGAATGTTGTCCCACTCCTCTTGAATGCCTTGCGAAGTTTCTGGATATTGGCGGGAACTGGAACACGCTGTCTTACACGTTGATCCAGAGCATCAGATCCGTTATTCAACTATATCCATTCATGTAAAGTGCTAATCATTCTCATACTCTGTCGCAATTAAGTCACTGTCAGTACATTGCATGGGATAAATCAAGTCTCGTTGTCTGGCCCTCATTACATATTGGTCGCCAAACCCACTGGCTCCAGGTCATCTATAAGTCTTTACTAGGTAAATCCCCGCCTTATCTCAGCTCACTGGTCATCATAGCTACACCCACCCGTAGCCTGCGCTCCAGCAGGTATATTTCACTGGTCACCCCCAAAGCCAACACCTCCTTTGGCCACCATTCCTTCCAGTTCTCTGCTGCCAATGACTGGAACGAATTGCAAAAATCCTTGAAGCTAGAGGTTCCTATCTCCCTCACTAACTTTAAGCATCAGCTGTCAAAGCTGCTTATCGATCACTGCACCTGTACATAGCCCTTCTGTAAATAGCCCACACTACTACCTCATCCCCATATTTATTTTATTATTTTCGCTAATTTTGCACTCCAGTATCTCTATTTGCACATAATTTGCACATCCATCATTCCAGTGTTAATGCTAATCTGTAATTATTTCACCACTATGGCCTATTTATTGTCCTACCTTCCTAAACTTACTGCATTTTGCACTACATTTGCACTCTGTATATAGATTCTCTATTGTGTTATTGACTGTACGTTTGTTTATTCTCATGTGTAACTCTGTGTTGTTTTTTGTCGCACTGCTTTGCTTTGTCTTGGCCAGGTCGCAGTTGTAAATGAGAACTTGTTCTCAACTGACCTACCAGGTTAAATAAAGGTGAAATAAAATAAAAAATAAAAAGTGTGAAGTGGATTTTTTAAATTCTTCAACATGTCAATTCAGGTATTCATTGTCGCTTGTTCTGAGGGGTTTACGGTATTAAAAAAATTCAGGCTCTTGTTTTCCACTACTGAGCTCACTATCGGTCTCTACGGCGTCGCCGGGACAAGCATGGCTGACGCTGGTATTGTAGAAGCGCTTCTTCGGCTTCTGGAAAAGGTGGCTGGTGGTTTTGACAGTCAGGATGTCGCGGCCAGTCTTGGGGTGGATCACCAAGCTGTCGTCGGGGCTGTGAAGAGCCTACAGACACTTGGTGATGTGAGTTTACCTGCCCGTGTTGAAGCAGGAGTCGAGACTTAAACAGACTTGAAAAACCTCAAACTGACACGTACCTTAATCTAATTTTAATACATTCTGTAATTAAATATCGGTTTGAGCGTCAAGCGTGGCGGTATAACTTTAGCATTTTCCTTTTAATTATATGATTATGGGCGATTGGATAGGAAAGTGACGCAATAGGGACGTAAACTGGATGATGTTAGCCAGCTAGTTAGCAACCTATTGTGAAGAATAAATACATAATTTAGCTACCCTTATTGAATACAGTCACAATACTTTTACACAGACATGCATCCCTGTCAAGACACACAGGACAACCAACAATTCAATGGTGACTACAATGCAGTGGTGACTTCAGTCTGACTGTCCCACTGCACTGCTAGTCAGCAGACTTGACAAAAAAACAACAACTTTTAGACATTTTCAATATGAAGTCATTTGCCTTAATTAAAAAAAAAAAGCTATCTACCAACGTATGATATGCTCCTGGCTACTACTTGTATAGGATGGTAATTTAATGTCAACATTGAGAAATTTGGGAGCTGTTATTGTCACTGGATGTAAAAATTAGTCCATGGTAAATGTATAATATGCAGTGACAGTAATTCATGATGTATACACCATTTAGATCTTGAGAAGATGACAAATAAGTGGTCCTCTGCCTCAAGGCTCCATTATGATCATGGTTGTTTGTTTCCCTGTGCAGGTGATCTCAGCTGAGCAGCGCTCCTCGAAGCACTGGGAGCTGACTGAGGAAGGCTGTGAGATAGCCGAGCAGGGAAGCCATGAGGCCAGAGTCGTCAGCTCCATCCCAGAGGAAGGGATGCCTCAGAGCCAGCTCAAGGTGAGAGGACCTGCAGGGTGCCTGGACGAATAACATGTACCATGATGTTGTGATGTTATATTATTTGGATGGAAAAACATCTGGAAAATATAAATTTAATGAAAGTTGAGCTTTACATTTTGATTTTGGGTCACAGCATAATACAGTAAATGCTCTCTACTTGGATCATTGGGGCAGTGTTTACCATTGGGGCAGTGTTTACCATTGGGGCAGTGTTTACCATTGGGGCAGTGTTTACCATTGGGGCAGTGTTTACCCATTGGGGCAGTGTTTACCCATTGGGGCGGTGTTTACACATTGGGGCGGTGTTTACCCATTGGGGCAGTGTTTACCCATTGGGGCAGTGTTTACCATTGGGGCAGTGTTTACACATTGGGGCAGTGTTTACACATTGGGGCAGTGTTTACCATTGGGGCAGTGTTTACCATTGGGGCAGTGTTTACCCATTGGGGCAGTGTTTACCCATTGGGGCAGTGTTTACCCATTGGGGCAGTGTTTACCCATTGGGGCAGTGTTTACACATTGGGGCAGTGTTTACACATTGGGGCAGTGTTTACACATTGGGGCGGTGTTTACACATTGGGGCAGTGTTTACACATTGGGGCAGTGTTTACCATTGGGGCAGTGTTCACACATGGGTTTGTCTCTATTTCTGTGTAGAAACTAGCATATGGCAAGGTGGGTTTCAGCAAGGCCATGTCCAACAAGTGGATCCGTCTGGACAAGGGCCACGAGGGCGGCCCCAGGATCTTCAAGACTGTGAGTTTATCTTTACATCTGACCTGGTGTGCTTTGTGATTGAGTGTTAGTGTTGCATTTATAATGGAGAAAAGAAGTATGTATGACACACATAAACATCGATCGGTTGTGTGTGTGTGTGTACCCAGGTGGAGAGCGTAGAGGACTTGGTGAGGGACAAGTTGCTCCTGGTACAGAAAGGCCAGGCGTCTCAACTAGAGGAGAAGGAGAAGAATGAGATGAAGAAACGCAAACTACTCTCTGAAGTGTAAGAATTAGACCGGTTGATGATATTTGACTACTGTGAAAACGTCTGTGAAATGTTAGGTATAGGCCTAACTGATATCTACCAATAGATGGCATTCAGCAGTACAACGCAGTGTTCACTCATCTGTCATCCAGGCATGTTCAGGATGCCACAGTCCCAACTATCCTCTGCATAGTCTAGCTGGAACTTCATACCCACTCCTATTTGAGCTTATTGATCACGCTGATGATGTTTTCTGACTTGTTGACCCCTAAGTCTTTAGTTGAATAACATCTGAGAAATTATATGAAATACATAAATAAGATTTGGATTAGAATATAAATTCTGTCTTACATCATAGTTACATCCTACTTACATAATATTCACAGATCAGATGTAAGTCAGTGTTGTCTTGTTTGAGTCGAGATGTCTAGTTCACTCAATTATATATATATATATATATACCCTAAATTATTGGGTTTTTCCAAACAGACTACACGAAAATGTCCAGTAAATGAATGCACCAGCTAAAAGACCACGAGTACCTTTCTGGTGTCCAGTCAGTCAGGATCCCAGCGGTGAGGTTTATACGGTATCTGGGAACAATAGCTCATGCCATTGTTCCCCAAGGTAGATCTCTCTCTCTCTCTCTCGCTCTCTCTCTCTCTGTCTGTCTGTGCCCTAAATGGCATGCTTCCAGCGCCAGGCATTGTTCGGTTTTAATATCACAAATGGACAGTACTATGAGAACTCAACCCTGCAACGTTCCCCGCGTCCAGAGTTTCGACACACTGAGCAACATATTGTTGATTGTCTACTTCCCATTTGCTGAATAGTGTCCCGGGCCCTCACCACTGCCACCTGGTCCCAATCTCCAATGTTCCCCAAGATAAGACCTCTTGTGGCCTTTGTGACTCATCTGATATAACACATTCAAATGACCACATTTAAGAAGTTTTAATGAGAATGATTGTATTTAGTATTTATTTCTGTGAATTTTAGGACGGTCAAGTCATACTGGATCACAAAGGGCAGCTGTTTCAGCACCACCATCACCAAGCAGGAGACAGAGCTCACCCCAGAGATGATCGCTAGGTGAGTCCTGATTGCTTAGATGGACTGGGGATTCCTCATTCTGTATCTCTAACCTGAATGCTGCTGCTGAGGACCCTGTCCCAAGGCAAATGTATGTTAGCCTGAAGTGGTTAATTCTCTCATAGTGATGTATATGCAATTTCTATTCATATCACTGCCTGTTCTAGTGAAATTGGCAGCGTTTTCATCAAGTCCCGCACATTATCCAATTAGTTTTGTTTTACCTGGAAACTGCAGTCTCTCTCAAAATGCAGCTGATCTCTTGATCAAGCCTGGTTTTCATCTGATTGTCTGAAACAATTTTTTAGTTCTCATACCCCAAAACTGCTAAATGAAAATGCACCGTCTCCTGGTCTGCAATATTACATGAGGGGATTTGGCACAGAACTGTATCCAAACACAAGCAAAGTGTTTGTGTTTGGCCACATATACACACATTCATTTGATGTTCTCTAGAACATATTAGATGTTCTCCTCCAAATTGACCTATCTCTGGTCTGTGACAGTGGGAGCTGGAAGGAGAAGAAGTTCAAGCCCTATAACTTTGAGGCCATGGGTGTGGCCCCAGACTGTGGCCACCTGCATCCGCTCATGAAGGTCCGCACGCAGTTCAGACAGATCTTCCTGGAGATGGGGTGAGTCGCCTATCCTATATTCTGCCCTTGCAGGACCCCATCAGTATATACACACAGTACCCTGTATCGTCTTCTTCATTACACTAATGTACGGTAAGACTAAGTTCTAAGACCTGTCTTCCTTCAGCTTCACTGAGATGCCCACCAACAACTTCATTGAGAGCTCCTTCTGGAACTTTGACTCCCTGTTCCAGCCCCAGCAGCACCCAGCCAGAGACCAACACGACACCTTCTTCCTGTCTGGTGAGAGACTGGGTTTCTCTGTGTGTCTTGACTTGACAGATAAGATACAATGGCGCATTACTGATTTCCCTAGCTAAAACAGACTCTAGATGTACATGAGATATAACTCACCTGTTTTCATCATAGACCATCATTGTTATTGACATTTGACGGTATCTTCTGCCCCGTCCGTTGTATTTCTCAGACCCAGCTCAGGCCCGTGAGTTTCCCCAGGACTACCTGGAGAGAGTGAGGAAGGTCCATTCAGAGGGAGGCTTTGGATCACAGGGGTGAGATCTAATCTTCCACACGCATGCATTTACAAACACACTCACCATGACCACAACCTGTTCTATTTTATTAACGCTGTCTGTGTTTGACAGGTACAAGTATGACTGGAAGTTTGAGGAGGCTCAGAAGAACCTCCTCCGTACTCACACCACAGCAGTCAGCGCTCGCATGCTGTACGAACTCGCTCAGCAGGTAACCCACTAAATACGTTTGTTCATGCTGTCCCAGTATTTACTCCAGTTAATTAGAAAGCAATTGCATGAGGGTGGCATTACATTCTAACTGTGCAGCAATTGAGCAACTTTCCTCTGTAACCATTTCAAATGTACCTTTCTCTCTACTAGGAAAAGTTCACCCCTGTCAAGTACTTCTCCATCGACAGAGTGTTCCGTAATGAAACTCTGGACGCCACCCACTTGGCTGAGTTTCACCAGATTGAGGGAATGGTGGCCGACTATGGCCTTACCCTGGGTGACCTCATGGGCATCCTTCATCAGTTCTTCAATAAACTAGGTGAGGGCTCTACCAGTGAGGTGTCCTAGCTCTGTCTGTCATTAAAATGGTGACTACTATTTATTGAATAATTACCTATGTCTAATTATGGGATTTAAATGAATCCTGCAATAATTATCTCATTAGGATTCCAGGGGCTCCACGGAGAGAAATGTATTCTACTGAGTTGCTACTCTCCGAATTTAACTCAAATGTTTGTCCCATCTTCTGATATATAGCAGCCCTTATTTAATGAATGTTGCCTCATCAGTCTCGTCCTAGAACGGTCATGAGTCCGTCAATCTGCACAAAGAGAGAGAGAGAGAGTGGTAGAGAAATAGACAGAGCAACAAAATTCAATACATTTGGAAACTACGCTGAGCCTAGCCTTAATACCTTTCCCACTCTCATGGGTCAGAATATAATGCATGTATTTACTTGTGTGCTGATTCTCTCTGCTCGGTGCTGGCTTGCTCTGATGGGTACCGGTCTCTGGTGTAAGTCTCTGATTGTCCACAAGATGTCACAATGTCCTTTCCTTTCGGTGTCTGCTTCCTATAGGACTCGTTCCAGGAGACGGCTAATCAGCCGTGTCGATATCCCCACAGTTTGGGGATGTGGTCAGTGTAGACAAGCGATGACTTTTGAGAGAATAACCGGGTGGTTCTGCTCGAATTCGCCTTCTTAAATACAGTCGTTGGCCGTAGCGTTGATTGTTTCAGAGTTCCGCTGTGGGAACCACGTGTTGTCTTTTTGTGGAGGTCGTGAGAGGAGCTTGGCAGAGATAGCTCCATCAAATTCCACGTCAGTCTTTGAATTCAGAGATAATTCAATTATCTTAATTCCAATTCAATATTATCCCCAACAATTCCACAAATTCAAATTAAATTCCTTCAGGCTTTTCAGGCTGATCATGTCACTGTTCAGACAGACCAGCTGGAAATATCGGAATACAGGTTGAAATTATTCAAAACAAATCCTACAGTAAATGTTTAATACTATATGCATGAATTCCATTAACTGGGAAGTGTAAAAATATTGAATTCCGATTAGCTGTTTTTACAATTCCAATCCCATGACAAAAAATTAGAATTTAATTCAACGTTCTTTCTCATGAATGAGTGAATTCAATAATTTAATTGAAATTTCAAATTAAATTGGAATTGACCCCCACCCTGCTACCAGTGCCTCATTTATTTATTATTATGTATATATTTTTTTTTTACAGCGGGTTAAATTGTCCGTACTGAAGTGGCCTCTAATGCATCTGAATACCTGAAGTCCAAAATGAGCTTGTTTCTCTTTCTGACAGGAATTACCAAATTACGCTTCAAACCGGCCTATAATCCATACACCGAGCCGAGCATGGAAGTGTTCAGCTATCATGAAGGTACAGTTCTTGTGGATATCGTCAAACCCTGGCATTTGTCACGTTTGAGTGATGTGTGTATAGATCTTGGGCTTTTGTCTCACTCTCAAACCCTAAAGCCTGTAGACGATGCAGTCCTATCCCCACTGAATGCATCTTCATTTGTCCATTCCTGCTCTCTCCAGGCCTGAAGAAGTGGGTGGAGCTGGGGAACTCTGGGATGTTCAGGCCAGAGATGCTGCTGCCTATGGGGCTCCCTGAGGGGGTGACAGTCATCGCCTGGGGGCTGTCTCTGGAGAGGTGAGTCAATGACAAAGAAGCACATTATTCTCTGCTGCTCCTGGTTTGACGTTTGTCAAACTCAAGAGCTACAATACACATCCCCTTCTGCCAGGCCTACCCCACTTCCACGCTCTCTGACCCCTTTCTCTAGGGTTGGGATTTCACGATACAATATTATCACGATACTTAGGTGCCGATACGATATGTATTGCAATTCGGTACTGCGATTTTATGTTCCAAACATACACTGAGTGTACAAAACACTTTCCATGACATAGACTTCACCAGGTGAAAGCTATGACCCCTTATTGATGTCACTTGTTAAACCCACTTCAATCAGTGTAGATGAAGGGGACGAGACGGGTTAAAGAAGAATTTTCAAGCCTCGAGACAATTGAGACATGGATTGTGTGTGTGCCATTCAGAGGGTGAAGATTTTAAGTGCCTTTGAACAGGGTATGGTAGTAGATGCCAGGCGCACCGGTTTGTATCAAGAACTGCAGCGGTGCTGGGTTTTTCACGGTCAACCGTTTCCCGTGTGTATCAAGTATGGTCCACCACCCAAATGACCTCCAACCAACTTGACACAACTGTGGAAAGCATTGGATTCAACATGGGCCAGCCTCCCTGTGGAACGCTTTGGACACCTTGTAGAGTCCAAGCCCCGAATAATTGAGGCTGTTCTGAGGGCAAAAGGGGGTGCAACTCAATATTAGGAAGGTGTTCTTAATGTTTGTTATACTCAGTGTATGTCTGCTGCAGAGAGACGAGAGAGCTTGAGAAAACGATCAGTCAGGGAAATAGGAAGTGCTGAAAACAATGTTTGCTCACTATTTAAAAAGACGACGGAGAACAAGCTATAGACAGGTACAGCCGACTAGTGCTAGCTAACGCTACCTGAGTAGCAAAACTATTTATTTATTAGTAATTACAAATCAACTTGGAGTAAAATATCGATATAATATAATCCAAAAGTAATATCGCAATATGTAACTGTATCGATCTTCCCTCCCTCCATCACTATACGGCTCTCCACTGCTCCACTGTTGATCCACGTCAGCACCATATCCCTTACCCTCACCGTAACCCTCTCATAACCAGATGCACAGTCTCAACTGTTAAGGTACTCGAATGGGACATTTCAATAGGAAAATGTGAAAAAATAAAATGCTATGCCTGTAATCCCAGTGTGATTTCCCATAGAGGGGTAAAAGGTGGACAGTAGTGCGGTCTGTCTGGTCAGTGTCTGACATCATCATATCCCCAGATGTACAGCCATGCTTCCAGCACACACCACTAGTCTGTTGGCCCACATGTTGACCATTTTTGCTTCTGGATTGTTATATCTGAGCAATGAGCCTAGGATAATGGTTTCAGAACAGACCATTTAGATAGATTTGTGCTCTACTACGGGTGCTTGATCCCTGGTGACACTGAGTAGTTGTGTATATATAAGAACAATCACTGCTAATGGCTATAGTCAGTGAGCTGCGAGGGACCAGTGTAATCCTCTCCTCTTTTCTCTCTATCCCTGTTTCTCTCCGCTTTCTCTTTGCTCTCGTCTACCTCTCCTTACAATGTACTGTGTTATCTTCCTGACTGACACGCTTTCCTCTGGCCTCCTTCAGGCCCACCATGATCAAGTATGGCGTCAACAACATCCGTGAGCTGGTGGGGCACAAGGTCAACCTACAGATGGTCTACGACAGCCCTGTGTGTCGACTGGACTCTTAGATTCTGTTCAGGCTTCCTCTTGGACAGGCTCACATTACCATACACATCCCATCCAAGGCCCGTCTCATAAGGACCCCTTTGCTCCATAGTAACCATATGAACACTGAACAGTCCCCATGAACCCTTAATCTACCCTGGCCAGAGACGGCCAGAGAGACAGATCTGTGTCTGAGAGGGAGGGGAAAAAGAGAGAGAGAGAGGGAGGGAGGGAGGTACCTATGTTTCTTCTTATAGCTTGTCTTTGATTCTAGCCTCATTATTGCCATTATTTTAGCCACGCGATAGAAACAGTTTATACTTTAAACCTAATTTATGACACCGTTATAACTCATCTTTGGTCCTAACCAGCAGCTATGCATGGGTAGTGTTAGTACGGTGTTCTCTGCTGATGTGTGCACTACATCAGAGCATAAGGAACTTCGCCAGTGGGTCTGTTGTTGTTGTTTTTTTTTCATTTAAATATCAGAAAACTGCACAGCGGTTACCATTGAGCTCCCATGTAATGAAATGCTTGTACAGTAAAGATGCTAACTTGAAGCCTTTTAGCCCTGCCTGCATACAAAACCAACCAACTCTGTGCTGTGTTCACTCAGCTCATGAGACAAATTAGAAATGGCCAAATAAAGATGTTTGAAAGTACCACTATTTATGTCGTCAGTCTAATTAAATCACCATTGGTAACGCTGAGTTTTTGTTATTCTAGAAGCTACTATCTGGCTGTACCAGGTCCGGTTTTAATCTGTCAGAAGAACATTCTTGTTTTCCTCAATGTTGTTGTGGCTGGTGTGTAACGTGGCTTGGCGTGTTGAATGATGTGTGACAAGGTTTAACCCAGAGGATTTAGGAGTTATTTATGTCGTTCCAGTGAAGGAGGAGGGATTACCTTCATCTCTTCTAAGTCTCATGTCATCGTACACAGGGTAGTCTCTTAACTTTGTGTGTACCGTGTGTACAGGAGATAATTAGGTTAACACGTTAGAGCACTTTGGTTGTAAGTGTAACCTAAAATAATTTGCCATGGTACTAATACTAAATAAAGAGTCAGGTCTGTTCCTGTTAGTTTGTTTTAGGCATTGGCACATTGGATTCGTTTTTTGCTGGTAGCCTAGTTCATCGCCAATCCATGTTCAGCCATGTGTAATCCCTGGAGTTACTTCTTCTGAAAACTTGTGCTTCCTCTTATGAACCTGGCACAGCAATGTCGTGGTATATAAAAATCTCCCTGAGCAACGTGTGCTGTCTTTAGACGCTTGCATGGAACAGAATAAAATAAAAATAAATAAAAAACTTACATGCTATTGAAGCTGACTAGAGGGCCCAGAATTGATCCTGCTGAAAGTTTGTGACAAAGAGAACGTTGTTCCGATGTTGCATGCTCTGCCAAGACTGGGAAATCCTGTGTCGGCTGCAATAATCGACAGACAGGATTAAGTGTCGTTTTCTTAATCATTTGCAGGAACTCCTTAAGTCTTTCTGTTCGGCTAATCCTTCAACGTCTGGAAATAACATTTTAAACCAGAGTCTGGGAGTCCAGCTAAGGGTTCCCCACAACAAAACAATCTATAGACAGAACAGATCAACCAAGTTTCTCTGTAGAACCTCTAATTCTAGTTGGAACATATATTTTTATTATTATTATTTATTTAACTAGGCAAATCAGTTAAGAACAAATTCTTATTTACAATGACGGTCTTCCTACAGGGTCAGCCCCAGAGCAAATTAGGGTTATAAAACTGTTTTATCCTTTATCTGATCTTGTCATGTTTGCAGTTTCTAACTTGCAGAAGTTACACTACATACCCAAATCAATAATAACAACAGATGTAATAGCCATTAGTTTGAACTTGGTACATACTGTATATTTACTACTTCAATTAACATCTCGGCTTTGATGTGGTACTGTATAATTGTAGTCCCCTTTTCATGTTATGTGGATAAAGACAGTAATGTCAAATTCCTGTTGAACCAGTGATGGAAAAAGTTCCCAACTGTCATACTTGAGTAAAAGTAAAGATACCTTAATAGAAAATGACTAAAAGTGAAAGTCACCCAGTAAAATACTACTGGAGTAAAAGTCTAAAAGTATTTGGTTTTAAATATACTTAATTATCAAAAGTAAAAGTATGAATAATTTCCAATTCCTTATTTTAAGCAAAACAGACAGCACAATTTTCAGTTTTTTTACATTTACAGATAGCCAGATAACACTCCAACATTTAGACATCATTTACAAAATAAGCATTTGTGTTTAGTGAGTCGGCCAGGTCAGAGGCAGTAGGGATGACCAGGGATGTTCTCATGATAAGTGTGTGAATTGGACCATTTTCTGTCCTGCTAAGGACATTTGGGTGTCGTGGAAAATGTATTTTCTTTAGGAATTTAGTGAAGTAAAAGTCAAAGTAAAAAATAGAAAAAGTAAAGTAAGTACAGATACCTCAAAAAACTACTTAAATTGTACTTTAAAGTATTTTTACTTAAGTACTTTACACAAACCCATTAGCTGGTCCTTAATCTTGTCCACCCTCATACTCTCATTTCAACTACAAAGCCACATCTGGGAGTCATTTTGCACATAGTTCCACATACTGTATATCACCATGCTTAATACATTCAGGAGTTCATTAAAAACATGATCTACCAAGTCATCATGAGAGACTTGCTGAAAGCTTTATGTAAAGTAGTTTAGATCAGATTTAGCAATAAGCAGTTCCCTTCACCGTATAGTTCTCAATATTTCCCTTGGATCATTTGTCTTTGAAATGATACAGCTCAAGATTGATATTACAGAAGAATGGCTGTTTTTAAAGGCCCCCAAATCTCTTCATATTTTGATGGGTACTGAAGCTGTATTTAGATGTTATATAAGAAACGGGGGCTGGTGCAGGTAGCTGGTGGTGATAGGTTTGGGATGAAACATGGCAAATCGTTTTCCATGGGATCAGTCTGGATCATTTTGAATGTGTTGCACATCTTTAAATAATCTTCTCACAGCAATAGCCACTGATTAACCCCTTCCCTGCACATGGTCCATTCAGTAGACCAGGGGTTCTTAAACTTTTTTCAGCTCGAGACTCACCTCTCACATACTCAGGGTCCCAACCAATAGTTAATTAAGAAACTCTGCGGTAGACAAATCAGTGTCAATACAGGATGATACTGTATAGCACCAGCATGAAAGTTATCTTCAAACTTTCCTCTGTCAAGCTTTGGTTGCTATGTGGTGTTAAACATAACTACCCATTGAATTGTCTTGTTAATAACCTTAAGTAGGTCTGTTGAGTCCTGTGACGTGCTTGATGTAATCAGAATCAACCAGTGAACACAGGGCTGGAAGGAGGTGGTGCTGGGTCCTCTCAGATCTCCCTGGGGAGGGAGTTAGAGAGCCCAGGCCCGGGGCTGCTGTCTATGGCCAGGGCAGCAGGGCTGTTGCTGTTGACGGTGCCATGGGCGGGGAAGAAGGTGATGTAGGGGATTGTAGGAAACAGCAAAGGACTGTCAGGGGGGCTGTCATCCAGGGACATGGGGAAGCCCACATCATCTGTGTCCCACACGTGGAAAGCATTGTGGGTCAGGACTATGGGGGGGTGTCTGGGAATTAAGCACTGTGGGTTTCTGTTCTTCTCTAGATCCTCCTCAGTGGGGCCAAGAAGACATTCTGATAAAAGGGGAAAACGGGACACAGGGGAGATAAACACTTTTGATTCATGACTGATAATCATCCCCCTGATAATCATCTCTAATGTGTTAGTCATCTTGCCATTTTGCACAGAAAAGTTTAGGCCTACGCCTATTTGTCACAAGTAATTTGGTACACTTATACATTGCGACCGAACAGCCTAACAACCACATAGATTAGTTACATTTCCAACTGATTTTTGTAACCTTTTAAGTTCATACCTGTTATATCAAGGGCCAGGTCCTTGATCAGATGTCCAACAATAGCATAGGCGACTCCGACAACTACCAGTGCTGCAATCAGCAGGTACACCACTGCCTTTGGCAGAGGAATGAGGTCCCGGACCGCCGGCTTATACTCCTTGTACAGAGGATCTTCCGTCGCGACTAGTACATCGAATTTGGAGACTAGCGGGGAAGAATGTGCATCATCAATGAAATTAAAACTGGTGAAATTGAGGGCATTCATTATGGAAAAGTAGCCTAAGCAATGTAGCTCTAATGACGATGAACGCACGGATGTCCGGAGATGAGGCAAGTTGTTTCCCCCCGCAACACCAAGACCAGGACTAGATGGTGATTCTAGTATCCGTGCAACACTCAAGTTTCAACTTGTTTGTTGTCTCCGTTCGAAGGATCCTAAAGGAGATTGAAAAGCAATGAAACATGTATATATGCTAATATCTCAGTGGAGTTGGAGGTGAACACAACTCCACCAAATATAATTTTGTGTTATGGAGATATTACTTCCAATTTGAATACCTATCTACAATAAAGATAGGTATTCTCCAAACAATAAAGTATATATCTATCTATCTATATATATATATATATATATATATATATATATATATATATACCATTTTGACAGTACAATCGTTAGTCGCATACCTTGATTTTGGACGACTGGCTTTGCTTTGGTGAAGAGAGAAATGAAAAAAAAAAATCCCTAAATTGGAGAAAATAATGTGTTCCCTAAAGTGGAGAAAATAAAACTTTTAGATGTTCAGAAGTCAGTCCTCCTGGAGTTTCCCTTGCGCTTCTTTTTCATCCCTCTGTCTCAGTCATTGGTACTAAAATGAACTCAACCTACTTTCACGCTCGCAAATAGAAAACAGTAGTATTCCTAGACCGCCCACAGTTAAACACTCGAGGGATAAACTTTAACCCTCCTCCACTTAAACAGCCAACCTGTATCAGCTAGATGTAGTTGATAACGTGCCCTTAATTCTATAGTTGATGGATTTACATTACCAAGAAATGTTGTCTCCTTAATTGTACTAAGGAAGCATGGCGTGAAGATCCTCATGCGAATTATAACCTTTCCAGGAGATAGTTAATTGACACACGATCGCGTTTAGTGGGCCTATTTGGTTAATCCGTGTTGTTTAGGAAATACTGAAGAGCTCTTCATATTCAATATAGACCTATTATAATCTTTGGAACACGTAGTTGTTCACCTCCATTAGATTATTTTAGAGGGAACATACATTCTCCTCTCCACTCTACTGGGCATAATTCAGGGCACAGCCCTGCCCTTTGACCTTCAATGCTTTCCCACCATAGACTGGATTAACTGCTAGTTGCACTAACAGTGCTAATTGTAAGAAGATTTTGAAATTTATCCCCATGAGCCAAATCCTAACTGGAAATAAGCATATAGTTCATGGCCTCAATCTGTCAATTTAGGCTGTCTGTCCCTATCAAATAAATAGATTATTATTAGGCTATGTGTTAAAACGAATGATTTCTACCAAAATAGGAGCTACCTTGGTTCAGTGACTGACTTCTATTTTCTTATGTAGAGAGCATGCTTGGGCATGTATGGGATCTGTCTGTTTCATAATTCCCCATTTCAAAGCAGCAGTAGACATGCAAAGAAGCAGAATCTGGAGAGATTATAGGCTGTATTCCTCCAGAGATTATCTCCTGAGTTTTGAGGACGTTTTGTTCTGTTGGTTCAATATTTCTATAATGAAGTAGGGGTGCTGAAAAATCATATATTATTTTTAACAATTTTGTATTTATTTTATTTAATAATTTTTCACAAAAGTAGTGTGCTGGGCCCTTACTAGTCCTGTATTATCACTGTGCAGATGATCCAACCAAAGACCCTGTTTCCAGTGTTTGCTATGGAATTATTGCAATACAACACCACTCATATATCAGTTTGACTCATGTGCAGCAAGATACTTCTATTGACTGTGGGGAAGGAGGAAAAACGCCCAGGTCACAGACTATAGCTTCCTCTGTCTGTCACACCATCTCCTCGGCATCATCCTGTTCACCATTCTGGTGCTTGGTGTTTTGTCTATTGTTTGAACTTCTTCCTGTCTCCCACTCTCTTTTTCGGTCTTTTTTTTCTTCTTCAGTTTACACTTTAATGCACTTTAAAGTTTGTTTGATCACACAAAGTTGAAAATCCCCCATCTCTGGTGCTCTCTGTAAATGCCCTAACCCCCCACCCCACCCCGTCTTGACCGGACCCCAGCCTCACAGATTACAAATCATTTGAATATTAATATGTTTGAGAATTATTTGAAAGAATATGCATTCGAACGTTCAGAATGCGGGCAGGTGTTCTGACGTTCACAGCACGTGTCTTCCAGAACCCGTTTTTCGCGCGCAATTTTCGAGGTGTCCAGATAGTTCTGACGACAGTGCAACTGAATAATAGTTTTTTTTGGGTGGGGGAGGTAAGTAGCCAGCAACAGTATTTTGTTGTTTCCAAAGGAGTTTCGCTAAATATTCCTAATCTTTCGACAAAACTCTGGAGACTGGATAGTTATTTGGTTTTGTCACGATCAGATCAGACTGAGGTTAGCTTTATGACTAGCTAGGCTAGCATAGCCAAATGTAACGTTAGTTGAGTCAGAGGTTAGATAAAGTGATTTTTGTTGAATTATTACAGAATTAGCACCATTCTGCTCACACACAATGTCCCAGCTCTTCTTTGGAAAGCGAGCCCCTACTTCTCAGTCTACACCAAAACCCAGTCATCATCATCCCTCATCACCCAAGGTAAATTAAGGAAAATATGAGACTGTCCAGCTCAACTTTGAATGACTGATATCTTGCAGCTGTGAATAATTTGCTACTTATTTTTCACAACTATATGCTTTGTCAATGTACACTGGAAGGATCAGAAAATGTTGTGTTTTGATTTGACATTTCTCTCTGTATACTAAGGATCCTGATAAAGGACATGGGCCAGATGAGGACATCACTGATGAGACATTTTCATTTGGGACACTGGATAGCCATGGACAGCAAAGGTATGGAGTTACTGGGTTTCAAGTATTATTCATTATGTGTTCTGTTCAGTATTTCATTTTGTATTTATTTTTTTCCCTCTTGGAAGTGAGGACTCTGGCATCAACATTTCAAACATCTCCAATAGAGGTGATGTACACAGTACTTCCATCAAGCTCCCAGGTGAGGAGACTACGACTGTTCTCAGTTCAACAATAGAGGAGATAGGGAAGAAGGCCCAGGATCTGATAGAGAGAATCAACCAGAGCCGAGCCACGGACCAGGAAATCATGACCACCTTTGAGAACAAGTTAATGAATAAGGTATCACTGTCCTACTGTTGAGTAAAAAGCACATGGTCAGATGTTTCTGCAGTTACCAGTCTAGTCTAATGTTTATGTGGAGGAGTGAGACTGTGACTAGTGCGTATTTGCACGTGTGGGTCCCTCCCCAGGTGAGTGAGGTGTGCCAGCAGGTGAAGGAGCAGATGTTCAGCAGATATGAGGAGTATGGCCGCGGGATGGAGGCCAATCTGCAGGAGCTGTCTGAGGTGCTGGAGAGGAGCAGTCAGCTCAGTATGGAGCTGCAGGGAGCCAGTCAGACCTTATCAGCCATCAACAACAGCCTGCAGCAGACAGCCGAGCACTGACATCTACCCAGCCATTAATTTATTTTAACTGCCTTATAGCATCCCCACTTATGGGAGTTCTAGCATAATTAACGCAATGCCTTGTGTTTGTTTGAGTGTGGTATATTGTCAAATAGAACATTAAACAGTGGTTGTAAACTGAGCAGGTGTTGGAAGAAGCTTTTGTTTATTCAATTATTTATTACATAATTAGTGTGGATATTTTTGTTCATACCTATGACCAAATAGCATTATATAACATTTTTAATGGCCAGAATATACGCTTGTGCCCAGTTTAGAATCCAAAATATTCACCTTAATGCATATGGGTCGTTCCACCAATTTGCCTTTGGAAGAATATGACATTCGTTCATAAAGAGCACAGAGAACTTTCTATTGAAAGACATTAAATAGAAATAATTACTATAGTAAGTGCATATTAAGTGTTAAATATTTTTGGGCTCCCAAGATGACGCAGTGGTCTAAGGCACTGCATCTCAGTGCTAGAGGTGTCACAACCTGGTTCGAACCCAGACTATCCCAAACGGCCGTGATTGGGAGTCCCATAGGGCGGCGCACAATTGGCCCAGCGTCGTCCGAGTTTGGCCGGTGTAGACTGTCATTGTAAATAAGAATTTGTTCTTAACTGACTTGCCTAGTTAAATAAAAACGTGCCAAATAAAGTAACAGGGTTGACGACTTCATCTTAAATCAGCCATAAATTCCCTTGTGACAGAGTGAATGGAAGCCTGTTGTGTGCAATTGAATGTAAGCTTCACCCCCAAAAATGAAATTGTAAATACAATTCTAGCCTGTCTATCTATGGGTAACAGGGTTGACGTGTTGTGTTCGACCCGCTCAGTTTTCCATCACAAAACAGAAAATAACCTGCCTTTACACTATGATTCGACTATTAGATGTTAAATGTTCAGAATGTTTTTTTATAAAAAGGAGTTCAGTTCACGTAACAGGGTTGACCTTAAAATGAGGGACAGATATAAATGAACCACTAATCGCATAAAATTAATAATAATCTTCGGAATGACCTTGTCAAGGCAACAAAATAACTGGGGCTTTAAGATGGTGAAAACATGAGACATTTTGGGGTAAAATGGGTTCAAATCTTCCAGAAATCACTGGGCAGAGGGGCATGTCAACATGCTGAATTTTGGCGATGTAGTAAGTCTTTATTCATAATACAAATCTGATTTATTGAATTCTCCATGTAGTCTATAATAAATGGCACTTCATTTAATGTAAGAGGCTTTTAAAATTAAATATCGGTGCACACAATTTTCTATTTCAAATATCAAAGGGACGCAAAAGGCACTTTTTGTGAATTGACCTTTGATATTGCAAATCAAACCATGCATAACATTTACATCTGGTTGAGTTCTGAGGAGAGCAAACAGCATTCATTGTCCTGTACCCCAAAATAAACATTATCTGACCTGCTTAAAGTCACAAATACAATATTCCAATTACTAAAAAAGCAATGGCATGATTATTTAAACTGCTTTAATTTAACTTATTTACGTAATTTAACTTCATAAATTAATTCAACTTATTTTCAACTCTAACAATAAATGCAGTATCAATTATTTGGCATTAACAATAATTGGTCATTAGTACTATTACAGTTCTAAAAACTCAGGACATACATATGGATATCGACCTTATTTTAAAAATGTTTGTCCAATAAACATTTTACTACAAATGCTGTGAGGAAACAAGTTATTCATTCTGAACCATCTTAACTTCCACTGTGTAGTAAACGATTACAAACACATTGTAGTCAGAAATTGTGCAAACAAACCAGTAAGTACTAAGGTTTTATGACAGAGTAGAAAAATAGTTTTTGAAATTAAGTTGAAATAATTACATTCATGGACGATGATAGACTAGCCTTTAAAACCCGACCTGGTCTTTCGCATAAAATAAAGATTTAGGACTGGTTTCCCGGAAACAGGTTAAGCTTAGTCCTGGTCTAAAAAGCTATTTCAAATCGAGATTCTCCACTGAGCATGCTTTTTTTTAGCCCAGGATCAAGCTTAATCTGAGTCCAGAAAAACCGGCCCATATTCTACAAACTCAAGAGAAAGGAAACATTAGTGTTACTGTAGATGACAAGCCATCAAAGCAGTGTAGAACTACTTGTCCTTTGCTTAAGGAACAGATTGACTTGAGGTTTCTGTTAGTGGTCTGTTTGAGCACTAGCTGTTAGTTATTAACAGTGAAAGACTGCAGTCCAGTGATGGCTCTACCCAGAATCAGGGCATGGATGTCATGGGTTCCTGGAAGACAAAGAATACAATATGAGGAACCACGTGGAACAGTTAAACAGTGCTGATGCTAAAGTTGATTTCCCCATATGACCTACTTATTTATTGTAAATGACATATTACTGACCTCTAGAGGTGAGGAAATATACCAAGATAAAACAGTTTTAATTCCACATCCATATCCTCTTAGGCCTTGTTATGGCCTTCCTTCTCCCCACCTTCGTATGTGTTGACCGCCTCCAGGTTCATAACATGGCGGATGATGTGGTACTCGTCAGAGATGCCGTTTCCTCCCAGCATGTCTCTGGCCTGCCGGGCGATGTCCAGGGACTTCCCACAGCTGTTCCTCTTCAGCATAGAGATCATCTCAGGGGCTGCCCTGAGGGAGGAGAGAAGACAACAAATATGAGATAAGTCTCTTCCTCAGGTTCTAGTCACTCTGAAACAACCAGAAGTTGTAGTTCCCCAATGGTGTGTGGTTCTTTGCTAAAAAGTTGTCACACTACAAGATGATTATGTCACATCATTTCCAGTTCCCTCTTACTTCTTGGCGTCGATGAGTCTCCCCAGCTGTAGACAGGCCTGCAGGCCAATGGTGATCTCTGTCAACATGTCGGCCATCTTTTTCTGCATAAGCTGGTTTCTGGCCAGAGGCACTCCAAACTGGATTCTAAGATTAACACATTTCATGAGTAGCAGAATATCTTAAGTTCACTCAGAAAGGCTGAGAAGACAGAATAAGCTACAGACTTTTGCTCAGTCCTTCTCATCCAAAGCAACATCTCATACCAATAGTAACTGCAGAATCCTCACCTGTCTAGTGTGTACTGACGGGCCGTGTGGAAGCAGAACTCTGCAGCACCTAGTGAACCCCAGGCAATGCCATACCGGGCGTTGTTCAGGCAACCAAATGGACCCTAGAGCCAAAGAGAACAGACAAAACATTAATACCATCAGGATTAAACAACATTATAAGAAAGTCTGGCCATCCACATAAAAGTTATTACATGACAGTGGTATCCTGGCCTCTACTCACCGCCAGGCCAGAGACTTTGGGCAGCAGGTTCTCCTCAGGAACCTCCACCTCGTCCATGATGATCATGCCGGTGGCAGACGCCCTCAGGGAGAACTTGCCCTCGATCTTGGGTGTGGTGAAGCCTTTCATACCGCGCTCCAGGATGAAGCCACGCACCTTCCCGTCGTCACACTTGGCCCAGACCACAGCGATGTCCGCCACAGGGGAGTTGGTGATCCTGCCAAAGGTGAGGGAGATGAGGGAAGGCATTGCAATTTAGGGAGGAGCCATACTAGCAGCATTCTACAGAGTGAGCCTGGTTCCTAGGGCTATATGAGGACAGTTTTGCAAAAGTTTCACAAGACGTGATGGTAGAATTGAGCAGAACCACGTACTCAATGTCAAACTAAGCATTTGGTTGAGGTTGTTGAAGTTGCAGAGGAAATAGTTTCACATCAAATACACAGAACATGAACTACAGGCCCAGGTTACCAATTAACATTTATTTATTCAGTGTTAAGCTTATGCAATGTGAGGGCCAATGCACTCAATGGTTAAGTATACAACCACAAAGTCCAGTTCAGTGCTCAGCCACTGCTTACGTCTCTCAGTTCAGAACCATAACACTGTGAACCAAATATTTATGCACCTAGCATGAATAGATTTGTAAACAGCACCACCCTGTGGACTAGTATACAGAGTGAAATGTTTACAATTTAGAGAAGAGCCAAACTGCTTGATCTTGTGTTTTATTATTTGAAAAATACATTTAAAAAAAATATAAAAAATTGCTCCAATGAATACAAAAACTCTAATGAATCTTTCTGTATAGTAGAATGCATATATAGCTATTCTTGTCGTTTCATGAATCGGTAGCCTTTTCAAATCAGTAGAGGAATGCATTCTCAAGTGACAAAGCTAGCTTTTATCAATGTCTGTGGTCTGTGGGTGTTTGTTCTGTTATATGATCCAAAGGGCTATTTATAGGAAGCAATTCCAAAGTTCTTCGCATGGGCTCAAACTCAAAACACAGAGTACATCACAGCCAAATATCAAGGTTCCCCTAATGTCTGCTATCCCGCTACAAACAGCTCTAACCAGTCAGTCCTGATGTCCTCATGCTCATGGGGTGAGGAACTGTTTCCGTCACTATGTAGTAGGGCTGGGAATTGCCAGGGACCTCACGATACACTAGTACCACGGTACTTAGGTGCCGATACGATTGTATTGTGATTCGATATTGCGATATTATATTCCAAACACATTGCTCAAAAGTGCTGAAAACATGTTGGCTCACTATTTAAAAAGAAGATGGAGAACAAGCTATAGGATGAAAAATACCAGAGTTGACAGTCGTACTCACCAGGTCTTAGAGCCAGTGAGGGTGAAGGTGCGGCTGGAGGGGTTGAACTTGGCCCGGGTCTCCATGCCACTGGGGTCACTGCCGTGGTTGGGCTCAGTCAACCCAAAACAGCCCAGGATCTCTCCACGAGCTGGGAGGTAGAGGACGTGTTACAGGACAAATACACCCAGATATAAACAGGATTGTGCTTCATTTAAGAGAAGGCCTAAGCGATGTGGATGTCCCCTCCTCCTTACCCAGCCTGGGCAGCCACTTCTCCTTCTGCTCTTCGGTACCGTATGCGTAGATAGGGTGCATGACCAGGGAGGACTGCACACTCATGACAGAGCGGTAGCCGCTGTCCACCCTCTCCACTTCCCTTGCGATCAAACCGTAGGCCACATAGCTCGTCCCAGCACAGCCATAGCCTGGTCAAAGTGTGGAGGGAGAGAGGTCACATCATAGGCAATAACCTCCAAACAAACAGTAGGCCTACATTAAGGGTGAATTAAGTGAATTGACATTATCTTCCCAGTTATATAATTGACATGATCTACCCAGTTATACAATTGACATTATCTACCCAGTTATACAATTGACATTATCTACCCAGTTATACAATTGACATTATCTACCCAGTTATACAATTGACATTATCTACCCAGTTATATAATTGACATTATCTACCCAGTTATATAATTGACATTATCTACCCAGTTATACAATTGACATTATCTACCCAGTTATACAATTGACATTATCTACCCAGTTATACAATTGACATTATCTACCCAGTTATACAATTGACATTATCTACCCAGTTATATAATTGACATTATCTACCCAGTTATATAATTGACATTATCTTCCCAGTTATATAATTTACCCAGTTATATAATTTACATTATCTACCCAGTTATATAATTGACATTATCTACCCAGTTATATAATTTTACTTTATCTATATTCGAGTGCTTCTCAGATCTAGATAGGAGTTTTTCCCACTCCTTCCCATCCCGCTAATCAGTTTTATTGAGTCCAGTATATTTGTCCAAGCCTCAATTGTTCCTTGAATAGCACCATTCATTCTCGCTGTCAATAATTCTAATGTTATAACTTCTAATAGTAACTGTATCCACTGGCGAATTGGGAGAGAGTGAGGTGATAGCCATCTAAGAGCCAGTAATCGTCTCTGATTGATTGAGAGATTCAAGGAGCTATCGTTAGGTAACATAATATATGCAAAGCATTGAATATTCAACCTTTATTTACCCAGGTTAATCTCATTGAGATTAATCATCTTTGCTAGAAGCATTTAACTGCAGGGCACTCCCACATCATATAGTCGGGGCCAATTTAATCATAAATCGTTTCCTTGGTGTTAAATACAAACTTTTAGAGAGATCAGTCCTTTCAGAACCCAGGTCATTTATTTATAAAGCCCATCGTTGTTTCCCAAGGTGCTCCAGAGAACAGTATAGCTGACCTAAATTGTAAATATAGAAAAAAGGATTTGCCTGGTAATGTGTATGTCTTTCAAATCTTGGAATGTTCTCAAACCATTACTCCCCATGATATCGGCAAGGGTACATATTCTCCATTTGGACCATTGGGTGACGCAAAAGCCCGCACCCCCACATCAAAAGTTTTGACTCACCTTTAATGGTTGGGCCCAGGACACCCAGCTCCCCCATCTCTGACACAATGTCCCGATGGAACACTGAGAAAGACAATACAAGCAGCATGTTATGTTGACACGGTTTGCATAAATTACAAAATTCATAATATTTACATTCCATCTTAAAGGGCAAAACTGATCCTTAAGGTTTCCTTCCTAGGTTGTTGGCATAAATAGCCCAATGGGCCCTGCCTGGGTGATGGTGTATCTCAAGAGTCAGACCCACCTTCGTTTCTGTTGGCCATCAGAATGCGGGGCATGAGTTTGTCCTGACAGTAGTCACGGAACGAGTCTCGGATCATGATCTCTTCCTCAGTCAGCTGACCCTCCAGCTCTAGGCCATCCCGCCAGTTAAACTGAACCTTGGCTGGTGGTTCAGTAGAGAGGGCTCATAGAGCAGAGAAGCACAATTTAATAGTCATCAGACCCCAAAATGAATAGAAGGGCATTATATTTATGATTGATCTGAAATGGAGTTGATATCGACATACGTGCTTTAGCCTTCTTCTCACTCGCTTTCTCTGCATCTGTGAAAACAAGGTTTGTCTTCATAAGATACGCTTGAAGGACACAGTTTGATTACTTCCCCTGACAAATAGAGGCATGCTGATTGTAAGAACGGCTTTGTAAAACTGCTACCATTGTGTTCTCATGATGGCAAGGTCATTATTGAGTAAAGTTATACCTTTTTGTACAGGCACTGCTGATCCTTGTGATCTCGATGCTGAAATGATGGCACATCTCTGGGGGTTGACCAGCAGACGGCACACAGCGCTTCTCAGTGCCATGACGGGTAGCTAGATTTCTATGAGAGAAAATCAAGGAGGAAAACTTTTTTAGAAGCAAATAATCCATAAAACAATGCAACAAACCCAAATCGTTGTCATTTCAAAGACATTTTAACAATCATGTCATTTGAGAGCCGGTGGCTCAACCTGAGAAAGCAACCTCATGTAGTTGTATAGGATAGTTTGAGGAGTCATGATTCATTTCGGAGAATGTTGAAAGAGAGATGTGGTGGTTGGCAGACAGGTTGTTACACTAGACAACATTAGCACTAGCTAGTAACTATGCCAACTATTTATAGTTAGTTAACGTTAGGTAGCTAGATAGCCAGCTATTATTGGCAGCTATTAACACTTCTCACTGTGTGTGTTAGTTAGTTAGTTAGTTAGTTGAGGTTAAAATGTTCGTTGTGATAGTTAAAAGAGCTAGCTATTTAGCTAGCTTCTACATGCAGATACATTAATACTATTAGTTATTTTACGTTAGCTAGGCTAGTTTGATAGCCAGTCAGTCAGTCTTGCTCTCAAGCTGGAAGAGCATGGTATCGAGTTTGTTTACAGACTTGACACGAGCACAAGCTTACTTTTTCATCAATGTCCCAAATATGTTGGCTAACTTCAATACATAGACTGACCTGTAATTTACAGTGCTGGAGAACCGTGACCAACGCTCCGCAGTCCTTTCTAGATTGACACCGTAGAGGAGGACAAACGTCCGTAAATAGGTCAGGAATGGTTAGGTTCTGTCGCCATTTTGAGTGTGGCAAATTGAGGTTGATCCACATTTAGTATGATAAAATAAAATTTTCATGGAATGTCTGAAACTAAATGTAACTGATAGTGGGAAGAAAATTACTATGAACTTCAAATGCGTGTTTTTTTGGTGCAAAAGCGTTGTTCGTTTTTTGTTTTTTTTTCTCTTTTCATCACCCACTATGGCTGCTTTCTAGTGTCTCTCCATGCTGGCGCGTCGTTTTTGACTAATCTCTAATTGGTTTATTAGCGGGGGCGTGCAGATTCAAGGCGTGTCTATGAGAGTGTTTTGTTAACGCATTGACCTCGTTCACTTTCATAACTATTTTCAGAACATATGGACAGTGGTGGAACAAGTACCCAATTGTCATACTTGAGTAAAAGTCACCCAGTAAAATACTACTGGAGTAAAAGTCTAAACGTATTTGGTTTTAAATATAGTTAATTATCAAAAGTTAATGTAATTGATCAAATATACTTAAGTATCAAAAGTAAAAGTATACATCATTTAAATTTCCTCATATTAAGCAAACCAGACTGCATAATTTTCTTGTTTTTATTATTTGTGGATAGCCAGGGGCACACTCCAACACATCATTTATAAATGAAGTATTTGTTTTTAGTGAGTCCTCCAGATCAGGGGCAGTATTTCAACAGCACACTGCTTTTTTAAATTTTATTTTAATTTCACCTTTATTTAACCAGGTAGGTCAGTTGAGAACAAGTTCTCATTTGCAACTGCGACCTGGCCAGGCTTCTGCCAAGTGTCACACAGGATTGAAGTGCTTTTTTCTTCAAAGATACATTTATTTCATTCTAATTTAGTTATAGACCGTTTGCTAAATGTGGGATGTGGAGGTGCATGTCTGCAATCAACATCTCTGCACATTTAACTGGCAACAATCATAAACAAACCTCCAATGAGCTTTGTATAGTATTATAGCTCTATCATACTCTATCAAATTAGTGCATGTTACACAAATGCCAATGTGCTGCAGTTTGCTGGTAAAGTCAGGGCCAACATCTTAGAAATAATATGAAAGTGATCTTTTTTTTGTGTGTGCTCCCGAGAGAAAGGCAAAGTCATACAAGTGTTTGCTCAAGTAATCAGATTCTAGTGACTCAATGTTTTAATTGTTATCTACAGGCAACATTCCAAGTCATAGTCAAGTTAATGTATGCTACAATAAATTACAAACGTTTTTATCAGCTTGATCAGTCTGGAAAATGCATGGGGCCACAGATCCATATGCAGTGGTGTAAAGTACTTAAGTAAAAATACTTTAAAGTACTACTTAATTCGTTTTTGTGGGTATCTGTACTTTAATATAATATTTATATTTTTGGCAACTTTTACTTTTACTTCACTACATTCCTAAAGAAAATGATGTACATTTTACTCCATACATTTTCTCTGACACCCAAAAGTACTCCTTATATTTTGAATGCTTAGCAGGATAAGAAAATGTTCCAATTCACGCACTTATCAAGAGAACATCCCTGGTCATCCCGGCCCTAAGGAATCCTGCTGTGAGATGCCCATTTAGTTAAGACCTTCAAGGTACCAGCCATGCGGAGACAGTAAAAAAACAGACATGGTGTATAGTCACCTGCTGTTAGGCTGAAATATGAATAGAATCTATAATCAATATTCTCAATATACCAGGCCAGTCACACATTGATTTGGAACAATAGCCACGTTGATATGCTGCCAATGTGTTGCCCCCCCAAAAGTGTAATGAAAATGTAATTGTTTTCCAATCATCTGAGTTGGATATATAGGCACCAATCCCAGCATTATTTTTTCTTTAGAAAATCATATTTTAGCTTGACTGCACGTCCAACACAGTTCTTACACATTTTTTGTGTAGCTCAATATTAATCTGATAAATTAGAAAACAAATTACTGAGCAAGTAGGCTTAATTTGAAATTACTGAGCAAGTAGGCTTAACCTGTATCGTACTCCTAGTCCCTTTTCACAGCGGCTTTTCCACTTCAGTTCTGACATAGATCATTTAGTATTTCAGGAAATCTTGCAGCTTCTCATCTTGACACACTGTATCATACTGTATAAAACGTCCTTGTGCTCAGCATATGAAGATAAATAGATAGGCTATGCTGTGTACGATATGGTCACTTTGATGTACCGTTATGGATAGCGGTGTGTCAGCGTGTTCCCACCCACGTCCAGTGATTCGTCTATTTGCCCGTCATTCACATTTTTGTTGGCATTCGTTGGTCAACTTTTTCAACGAAGGAACGTCTCGCTAAATGTTATGAGTTTGATCCAGATTTGGAGTGGTATTCAGCGCAGTAACCTTATCCGTAGGCTACCCATTTAGACTAGAAATTGTGATATATGTTGTCTTAAAATTTTAGTTTACAAGTGGACTAATTCATGATGGAGGGTGAGAAACCAAAATATGGTAAGTTGTTAGCTTGTTTAGTTTATTTGGGCTACCAAATCTCTTTAACAGCGCTTTCACTGTCCCGGGATAGCAAACAGACCAGCCCCACATAGTTTCGTTTGCAATTATCAAGAAGACTGGAGTGTGGAGTGCAACATTGTATTGGTGTGTGCTGGATGCATGTAACAATTTAACTCAGCATTTGACAACTACATATTTGATTTACACCATTGAAGTAGCCTAACTCAATCAACTTTTTGCCTGTCTCCTTTCCAGAGAATTGACGAATGGAAATGGACTCTCACAATATGAGCCATAATCTCCATGCTTCTGTTTTGGGCTAGCCTACAGATTGCATTTGATTAGCCTGTGTTGTTGTTGCCTCTCTCACACTCCCAAGCCAAGGTCTCATCCCTTTGCCAAGCAGTGAGACTGCTGAGAAGTTAGAACTATAAGGGTCCTACAACATTCCATACAATAAGAGCACACATGTTTGCAAATGAAAATACTGTAGCCTATCTGAAATTATCATACAATATGATTCTCAGATAGACGGTGGGCTTTTTACGTTTCTTTCAATTCTCAGATTTAGACTTTAATATTTTTAGTTAATCAGTAGTAAACATGTTTACTATTGTTAGAGTTGAACTATAGTGTCCTAACTTTACTCAGCCTTTTCATGTCCAGTTTCTACATTCCTCAGCCGGGTATGGCATGGTAGAGACTTACCAGCTTTGTGCTGACAGAAATATGACCACCATCCATAAATAGATTAGGTAATAGAAAAATGCCTCATGGTAGGTCTGAATCTGAATTTAGAGAAGGTACTGTGTGTATTGTTTCAGCTATTGTCAACAAAAACCTGCTATTCCATGCAATATTAAGGTGTTGGTAGGCTAATGGATCCGAACAATTGTTGTTCATGTAAGGGAAAGGTGTTTCATTGAAGATATGTTCCTCATAATACATTAGTTCATTTATGCTGCCTAAAAAGAGCAAGAATCTCTGCTGGAGTAGGCCAACCTGTCAAATTTATAGAGTCTGACACCACAGTTGTAATTTTAACTTAAAATATATACTTCCAAAATGTGTAAGTAGTGTCACACCCAGTCATATGGTGGGGTACGCTACTGCCACCTGCAGTTATAGCGTTGACATTCTAGTACAGCATAGCATGGTGAAAACCAGTAGAAGATAGGAAATTATGAGATTCGCTCAAAATGGAGACTTCCCTGCAGCATCACTAACATCTGGAACCTTTTGTTGTTTTTAGGGTCAACCCTGTCCACAAGATGTAGAAACACTTGACAGATGTTCTCGTTTCCACTTTTCGTGTTTTGGTTTTATGTGGGGTTTGCAGGGCCCTGTGAAAAACATGGAGGAGGGCTAAGGCGAGTTTTGACGGTTGACTTGTTAGCTGTCTTCCCTCTCCAGACATATGGAAGCTGTCTTTCTTCTTTCCTCCACACACAGTATTTTCCTCCCTCTGCCTGTCTTATGATGACTAATGTATTATTTAAAACCCTCTCTTTCATTATCTGAGACTTTTTCCACTCTTCCTGGCACAATGAGTACTCATTTTACAACCTTCAGTATAGGTTACTATTTTGTATACAACACTGTTTGCCTCTTCCCTCACTACAGGGTTTAGGAATGTGTTATAACCCTCATACAAACAAGCAGTGAGGTCAACACCAGAGCAACATCTTGATGGGAAGAAAATTAGAGCAACCAAACTGCATTGTGGGAATAGTAAGCTGTGACTGGGCAGGAAATGCAGTTGAAGACATTCTGTGAAAAGCTGTGGGGTTAATGGCCTCTACCACAATATTGTAACACAAATGACTCTCCCGGATGACTGTCAAATTTGTTGTAGCACTCTTAAATGAAAACAATGATGGAGAAGCAATGATGATAGACAGAGAACTAATAGAGGCCCTTAGTTTTTCTTCTTCACTGGTTTTTCAGTCGCATTAAGTCTTTTTGCATTTCACTGTCAGGGTTTCACATAAAAAGGCGAAGGACACAAAACGTAACTATGGGGAGTTTGACACAGGCTACCACCGTGCAGAAAGGAACAGCCCTCGCTTGGTTTTTGATTGTATTGTTTTGGCTTTTATGAAGAAATGTTTTCAATATCTCCTCCAGCGTTGCTAAACATTCCTTTGACCCAGACTCTCCCATGTGCTAATGTCGTTGATGCGTTCTCATGGTTCTAATTGAGGTTTTCATGGTAAAGTAGGACTGCCTCAGAAATGCAGTGGAGTTTAACATAGCCACGCCCATTTCACATCATGGAGTAATCTCAGGCCAACATACAGTCGTGGCCAAAAGTTTTGAGAATGACACAAGTATTGGTATCCACAAAGTTTGCTGCCTCAGTGTTGATGATGGAAATTTGCGTACACTCCAGAATGTCATGAAGAGTGATCAGATGAATTGCAATTAATTGCAAAGTCCCTCTTTGCCTTGAAAATGAACTTAATCCCCCAAAAACATTTCCACTGCATTTCTGCCACAAAAGGACCAGCTGCCATCATGTCAGTGATTGTCTCGTTAACACAGGTGATAGTGTTGACGAGGACAAGGCTGGAGATCACTCTGTCATGCTGATTGAGTCAGAATAACAGTCTGGAAGCTTTAAAAGGAGGGTGGTGCTTGAAATCATTGTTCTTCCTCTGTCAACCATGGTTACCTGCAAGAAAACACGTGCCGTCATCATTGCTTTGCACAAAAAGGGCTTCACAGGCAAGGATATTGCTGCTGGTAAGATTGCACCTAAATCAACCATTTATCGGCTCATCAAGAACTTCAAGGAGAGAGGTTCAATTGTTGTGAACAAGGCGTCAGGGCGCCCAAGAAAGTCCAGCAAGCGGCAGGACCATCTCCTAAAGTTGATTCAGCTGCGGGATCGGGGCACCACCAGTGCAGAGCTTGCTCAGGAATGGCAGCAGTCAGGTGTGAGTGCATCAGCACGCACAGTGAGGCAAAGACTTTTGGAGGATGGCCTGGTGTCAAGAAGGGCAGAAAAATGTCCGTATCTGAATCAGATCAATGAGTAAGGGTGACAAAAACAGAGCACTATCTTGGAAATTATATTCATTTAGCCGACTTTTAGAGAATGAGATCTTGTTTCCTTTGTCAATGTCATCAAAACGTAGCAAAGTAATCTAATTGATGTTGTCTAATGGGTTGGTGCTGAGGCTCTGGCCTGTCTATCTCTTTGTTGAAAACAACAAAGACAAGACATGAATGGGCTTCTGTTTCAGTGAAGTGCAGTCCTGTCTGTTGTCTCTGAGAGATTCTCTCACTGGAGTAAATTAGGGACACAGACAGTAGAGGTGACACTCTCTCCTCAGGAAGATGGGCCTGTTTATCCAGCAGGCTTCAGACAGTGGAAACTGAAGAAGAGGAGATGGTTAGGACTCAGGAGCTTCTTATATTCAGAGATATTTGTTGTTACAGCAGAGTTTTGTTTAGGAAGATAGTCCAGAACAGAGTAGGAATTACATTTAGACTCTTGGGGATGTTCTAAAAATAGTGGACTGGACCAACATTGATATTTGTAACGTTTATGGGGGTGTCCTGGTTTGTTATTCGTGCCCAGCACCACCTGAAAGCTCTGTCATTCAAACCCTGATCCAGACCATTAAGAGGATTCTGTTTTTACCAGCAGAGATATTTGGAGAGAAGACTTCCCTACCCTAACCACCAACAAGGCTCCATTTCTAGTTTTTTGATATCTCAGAAGTAGGTATGTTATCTGCTGCAGTCTAATCTTGGTGTTGAAAACTCCCTGTGAGGGGAAACGGTTATGAGGATTGGTCTCCACAAAGTTTGCTGCTTCAGTGTTCTTAGATCTTTATGTCAGTAGTTACTATGGTACACTGAAGTATAATTACAAGTATTCCATAAGTGTCAAAGGCTTTCATTGACAATGACATTCAGTTCATGCAAAGAGTCAATATTTGCAGTGTTGACCCTTCTTTTTCAAGACCTCTGCAATCCGCCCTGGCATGCTGTCAATTAACTTCTGGGCCACATCCTGACTGATGGCAGGCCATTCTTGCATAATCAATGCTTGGATTTTGTCAGAAGTTGTGGGTTTTTGTTTGTCCACCCGCCTCTTGAGGATTGACCACAAGTTCTCAATGGGATTAAGGTCTGGGAAGTTTCCTGGCCATGGACCCAAAATGTCGATGTTTTGTTCCCCGAGCCACTTAGTTACCACTTTTGCCTTATGGCAAGGTGCTCCATCATGCTGGAAAAGGCATTGGTCGTCACCAAACTGTTCTTGGATGGTTGGGAGAAGCTGCTCTCGGAGGATGTGTTGGTACCATTCTTTATTCATGCCTGTGTTATTAGGCAAAAATGTGAGTGAGCCCACTTCCTTGGCTGAGAAGCAACCCCACACATGAATGGTCTCAGGATGCTTTACTGTTGGCATGACACAGGACTGATGGTAGAGCTCACCTTGTCTTCTCCGGACAAGTTGTTTTCCTGGATGGCCCAAACAATCGGAAAGGGGATTCATCAGAGAAAATGACTCTACCCCAGTCCTCAGCATTCCAATCCCTGTACCTTTTGCAGAATATCAGTCAGTCCCTGATGTTTTTCTTGGAGAGAAGTAGCTTCTTTGCTGCCCTTCTTGACACCAGGCCATCCTCCAAAAGTCTTCACCTCACTGTGTGTGCAGATGCACTCACACCTGCCTGCTGCCATTCCTGAGCAAGCTCCGCACTGGTGGTGCCCCGATCCCACAGCTGAATCAACTTTAGGAGATGGTCCTGCCGCTTGCTGGACTTTCTTGGGCGCCCTGACGCCTTCTTCACAATAATTGAACCTCTCTCCTTGAAGTTCTTGATGATCCAATAAATGGTTGATTTAGGTGCAATCTTACCAGCAGCAATATCCTTGCCTGTGAAGCCCTTTTTGTGCAATGCAATGATGACGGCACGTGTTTCCTTGCAGGTAACCATGATTGACAGAGGAAGAACAATGATTTCAAGCACCACCCTCCTTTTAAAGCTTCCAGACTGTTATTCTGACTCAATCAGCATGACAGAGTGATCTCCAGCCTTGTCCTCGTCAACACTCTCACCTGTATTAACGAGACAATCACTGACATGATGACATCTGGTCATTTTCATGGCAAAGGGGGACTTTGCAATTAATTGCAATTCATCTGATCACTCTTCATGACATTCTGGAGTATATGCAAATTGCCATCATCAACACTGAGGCAGCAAACTTTGTGGAGACCAATACTTGTGTCATTCTCAAAACCTTTGACCATGACTGTACAGACAGATTAGGGGATGCTGCCTACTGTGTTGATAGTAGTCGACGAACACATTCAGCATGACAGTCGCAATCTATTGGATAAATGAGCAACAGTACTTTATATTCTGTAGATAGAGCACTGTAGACATTGGTGTGGGTATAAATACAGGCATGGTGGACAGATTAAACATGTTATGGAAGGTTGACTTTATTTCTGGATGTTTTCACTATGAGAGGAGGCTAGAGAAGAAAGACAACAATGAGGGGAAACTCGACTCAGGAAACTAGGAAAGTTCCTGAGCAAACACCTGAAGGTCAAGAAAACCAGAAGCAAAACTGCCTTGGACCTTGTATAGTACCCTGTACAATGAGCTTTCTTTCCACAAATCTATTTCTTTGCAAAGATTCTTGGGAAACGTCTACCTACAGTAGTGTTACCCTAATAAAGTTATTACAACAACAGTGAATGTAGTGAAGCTGAGGCCATAGGCAGCCCTTTAAGAAAGGATGCATTAATATAGTGTATTAAAGCTGGCTGGGACTATGACATCACACTCCCACTCACCTTGCTTCCCCAACAGCATACCAGCATGTACTGTAGCTTCCCCAACAGCATACCAGCATGTACTGTAGCTTCCCCAACAGCATACCAGCATGTACTGTAGCTTCCCCAACAGCATACCAGCATGTACTGTAGCTTCCCCAACAGCATACCAGCATGTACTGTAGCTTCCCCAACAGCATACCAGCATGTACTGTAGCTTCCCCAACAGCATACCAGCATGTACTGTAGCTTCCCCAACAGCATACCAGCATGTACTGTAGCTTCCCCAACAGCATACCACGCTGTGCTCTTGTTCTTAATGTACTGTAGCTTTAAAAAAAAAATATATATATATATATATATTTTCCCAAGCCATAAAGTTGTGGGAATTTATATCATACCCCTATTATGTATTCTGTGGAGATCCAACTCTTGCAGGGTGAAATATCCTCCCTGTGCCCATCGAGATGTTGAGACTGTTGTTGATTTGCTATTTTGTGCTGGTAGCTTGTAAACAGTCTGCTACTGTGCTTGTAATAATGAGGCCAGTATGGTTTTACAGAAAATGAAGACAGAGGGAGCCTTTGCTTTCTCTCACTAACTTGTAATGAATGGAATATTGGCCATTCCCAGAATGACATAGGCTATCCCATTGGCCAAAACAAGTGACTACACTGCCTGGAAAAGTAGTATGAGGACTATGGGGAGATTCCAACAGAAGCTTCTCATACAATACCCAGCTCATCATGAAACATACTTAATTACCCCATAATCTGTCTGAATCATCAACATTCACAGCATCCCCTTGGGTTCAGACAAAGGCAAACTAATTTTGAATTGTTATAGAGATTGCTTTTCATTGGTCACTGCTAAATGTTTTTTAATAAAAAGTAGTCTAATAACCCCCTAGCGTGCAAACCCAGTGTAAAAGAGAAAATAACACAACATGATGTGGTTATGGATATGTGAATATCCAGTCAGGCTGGGCGAAACCACCCAATGTAATACAGTCATGTTGCCACAAGAAGGTAGAAAACACCTATGAATATGACATGCAATGACTCTGAGAGGACACACCTGGATACAACAGAGAGAAGTAAGCGAAGCAAGAGGTTTTACTCAGCCCAAAATATCTTCATGAAAATAAGCCCATTAAGTGAGGTATTTTTGTATGGAGGTCAATGAGAGTTTCGAATTTGGTCAACAGAAAATGTAAGGTTAAACTTTATTTTAATAGTCCATCAAGTGTAATGGTTTATACTGAATGACACATTTCCACAAACCATTCTTGTACATTTTTTAACAGAGTTTGAGGTACGTTTGGTATATTTAAGCAATAACGCTCGAGGGGGTGTGGTATATGGCCAATATACCACAGCTAAGGACTGTTCTTACTCACAACGCAATGCGGAGTGCCTGGATACAGCCCTTAGCCGTGGTATATTGATCTTATACCACAAACCTCCGAGGTGCCTTATTGCTATTATTTTATAATAGACCATATAACACGGGTATGACAAAACATTTATTTTTACTGCTCTAATTTCGTTGGTAACCAGTTTATAATAGCAATAAGGCACCTCAGGGGTTTTTAGTATATTGCCAATATAGCATGGCAAAGGGCTGTATCCAGGCACCGTGGTATATTGGCCATATACCACACCTACTTGGGCCTTATTTCTTAATTATATCCAGCACACCTGAGTTTCCACTACACACAATTGAAGACTAGCAAACTGATTTTTTGTTTTTCCCCAAACAGATGCTTTTGAACACTCCTGTGTAGTTTGCTTGAGATCCGCAAAGATTTCCAGCAGCTCTTTCACAGAAGGGCGAGGGGAGAGTCAGTGTAGTCAAAAACCAGAAATTGTCTCCACAAATTTTGCCTCAGTTGTGCTCCGACCCTTCCCTGTAGGTGAGCCACCTGACCAAACTCTGGGGAGAGGGTGTGAACTAGGTAGAGAAAGCCAGGAACAAAGGCGTGAGAGAGAGAGAGAGAGAGAGAGAGAGAGAGAGAGAGAGAGAGAGAGAGAGAGAGAGACAAAAAGAGCTCTGTGCAGAGGGAAGAGAGAGTGAAAACAGATGGATCCGAGGTTTGAGCGAGGCAGCTGTTTGGGGGAGTGAAACAGTGGGTGAACTCTGAGGATCAGGGCTGTGCTCAGAGCTGTTGCAGACAGGTCAGACAAGTTTCTCCCCAAAATACTTGTCTCTCTCACATTTTAAACACACCAATTAGCAGGAAAAGGAAGTGAAGCTAAAAAAAAAGGCAGAAGAAGAAGAGTAAGAGGCAGAAGAAGAAGACTCCCAGAAAGGAATTTAAAGATGCCTGAGGAGCAACCCTATTACGGAAAGCATGGTAACTTCTAATTGGTTTTAGATTCACTAGAGTTTGTGTTTTACCCTTTTTAACCCATATGGAAACCTGTTTATGATGGCTGGTTTGGTTGTAGCATAAGTTTGTTCTTGAAGTGGGATAGAGCTTTTCTCACTGCTGGAATTTTCTAACGAATCTGTCAGTTGGAGCTTCTTAAAAGGCGGTGTAATCTGTCAGTTGGAGCTTCTTAAAAGGCGGTGTAATCTGTCAGTTGGAGCTTCTTAAAAGGCGGTGTAATCTGTCAGTTGGAGCTTCTTAAAAGGCGGTGTAATCTGTCAGTTGGAGCTTCTTGAAAGGCGGTGTAATCTGTCAATTGGAGCTTCTTAAAAGGCGGTGTAATCTGTCAATTGGAGCTTCTTAAAAGGCGGTGTAATCTGTCTCCGGAGAAGAGCGGCACTGGGTGAAATTAGATCTCCAGTATCGGCATTATGACAGCATGGTCGAGAATGGGTGTGGGTTAAACCTGCTGATTATACAGGTGTGTAGAGAAATGCAAACACACATTGTATCAGAATGTTTTCTCTCATTCATTCAGTGCTGCTGCACTGTGTATATAAGGACTGGACAGAAAAATTGCCAGGAAACATTATTTGTTTTCAGCCCTGATCAAATATATTCATAGGTCAGCCATTGTTGTTTTGGGCAAATGTTTCCGTACTTTGCTCCAGCCTACCTCCCTCTGACAAGCTGTTTTCCACCATGTCTTTGAAGGGCTGGTTATGCCCATTTAACCCTTTCACATCCAGACCCTGTATCTCTGTGCCTAAGAGGCCTGCTGTGTCCAGTGGGTTGATGTTGTCTGGGGTCAGGCCCACTATAATGTATGCTCCAATAGCAACCTGACCACTGCTCTGCTTTATTATTGGCCACCATGCTGAACGTCATACTCTATAGTCTCTAGTCTAGACCCAGTGGTTCAGCCTCCTTCTTAAGACTGTGATTATTGATGCTATGTGAGGTTGAGATTCACTATGGCTCAACCTTAACACTTCTGACTGATTTGAGTTGTTATTACCTGTACCCTTTCTTACTCATCTAGGCCTAAATGTAGTCGACAATATCTCCTTTTGGTCATCTGAGTATTTAGAACTGGCAATGAGTGAATGTAGTCTACACCTGTTGTTTATGAAACGTGCAACAACTTCAATTCTTTGTTGAATAGGTTACGCCCAGACAGTAGAGTCGCTGCCCTCTGGTGGCTGTGTTGTCGTACTGCAGGTTCTCATGGTGCAGAAGGGCTGCTTAGTCAGAGGAATGTGTTGGGTTGCCAGGTGTGCCTGCCCTGAGAAGTAATCTGACAAACAGTAAAGGGAGCAGAATGTCGACGTGTGGGCAATCCACTCTGTTTACCCCATGAAATATATAACTAGGAGGCAGACGCCCGCACATGGGGCAGCAGGTAGCTGAGTGGTTAGTGTCACGCCCGTAACCGAAAGGTTGCCGGATTGAATCCCCAAGCTAACAAGGTAAAAAAAATCTGTCGTTCTGCCCCTGAACAAGGCAGTTAACCCACTATTCCTAGGCTGTCATTGTAAATAAGAATATGTTCTTAACTGACTTGCCTAGTAAAATAAAGGTTAAATTAAAAACATGGAACAGTGTCCAGGTGCAAAGTGCATCTTGGTTATTTAATGTCTTCTGACAGCCCTGCAATGATACCAGTGTTTACACTTTCATTCAACTTCTACACTGCAAGCCATTTACCATCTGCAATGGTATTCATATTGTATGTTTCAATATTTACCATCTGAAATTGTATTCCTACTGGATGCTTCAATATTTACCATCTGAAATTGTATTCCTACTGTATGCTTCAATATTTACCATCTGAAATGGTATTCCTACTGGATGTTTCAATATTTACATTCTTTCCATCTAGGTGAACCAAGAAAGTATGACCCAACCTTCAAAGGGCCCATCTATAACAGGTGAGAGAGGGTTGCCTGTTCAGCAACACATAATTCACATCTTAAAACGATTGGTCCCATAACGTTTCCATCTCACCCCCTGTCTTTACTCTAGGGGCTGCACCGACATAGTATGCTGCATCCTCTTCGTTATTTGCATAGTGGGGTATGTTGCAGTGGGAATTCTTGGTAAGTAAATGTGTCCTGTAGGCACAAACAAGCTTAGCGGAGCCCATATTAATGATGTGGGCATATCCTGAGTCATACCCTTGGGTATGTCATGGAGTGGTGGTCACCTAAAGCATGTCTGAGAGTGTCTGTGTTAGAGATGTCTGGCATTTCTTTGTCTTGTTGTTGTTGATGGTTCCTTTCTCCTCTAGCCTGGTCCCAGGGAGACCCCAGGAAGGTGATCTACCCCACGGACAGCAGAGGACAGTTCTGCGGGCAGGCAGGCACCCCTCTGGAGTAAGTTCTGCCCTCACCATTCGCACACAGTGGAACACGTAACACACAATCACTAACACTCACTCCACCCTGGCCATTCACTCTCTTCTTAAACCTGTCTTACCCAACACTGCTCTTGTGTTCCCTGAACATCTGGATGTGTGTATTGTAGGAAGAAGCCTTTGCTGTTCTACTTCAACATCATGAAGTGTGCCAGTCCCGTGGTGCTGCTGGAGTTCCAGTGCCCAACCACACAGGTGACCTGAACCTCTGTCTGTTTTCAGCTGATACATTCTTGAGCGCCATGTTGTTTATGTATACCTATGCACTTGTATTATCTTGTCCCATGGTGCCATTTCTTTTGCCATCAGATGTGTGTGGAGAAATGCCCTGATAAGTTCATGACGCTCCTGAAGGCCTACACCAATAAAGAGTACTTTATGTATTATAAGAACTTCTGCAAGGAGGGCTTAGAGGGACTGGTGAGTAGCATATGAAGAGGAAACTGAGCTAGCTGGCTTAGTAGTTTTCCAAAATCAACACGGATGACAATGTCCCGATTCTTGGTTTCCAATCTCATTTAAAATGTCAAGAATGTGACAATGTGTATTTTTCTACAAATATAATAGTGTGTCCAGTGGCAGTTTTAGTGTGAACAATTCAAACTTTGAATATACATTGCCGCACCAATGGTTGAGATACTAAGTGCTGGTTGTTCATGTGTGTTTTAGACTGTAACACAGATCCTGAGTTCTGGCCTGTGTCCTGCCATGCTGACACCAAGTAAACCCTGTAAGTACGGCTCTAGTCTCCTTTACACCTCTATCCTGTCTTCCTGCCCATCTTCCAGTCCTCTGTTCCTCTGAGTCAAACTCCCCAACCCTCCACCTGACCACCCAATCCTCCCCGTTTCCTACTCTCCCTCATCTGTCTTGTTTCTTCTCCTTCATCCTCTTCCTCTTCCTCCAGTCACCCGCAGGTGCTTCCCTGCCCTGGGCCAGATGAAAGGAGGGGAGATCACCGTGGGAAATAACTCCCAGTTTGATGACGGGGAGGGGAACATTAGAGAGGCCAAAGATCTGGTGGCGGGGGTCAAGTGAGTCCACAGATAAACAGAATTTGCATAATGTTTTCCTTTGATGGGTACTAGTGCTACATCTACAATCAGCGTCAGTCACTCCGTTTTCTCCTATAGGAATGCCACTGTGGTCATTGAGGCTCGACAAGTGGCCATGAAGATCTTTGAGGATTACACCCAGTCCTGGTACTGGATCCTAATGTATGTCAGCATCTTCCCTTTGACACTATTGTGCAGTAAATGCATTCACACTGAATTCCAAAGCACTTGATCAGCAAAGAGTCAGTAACGTAGCCACTCAGGTCTGTCTTTGTGTCGGTGTTCAGAGGGTTGGTCATCGCCATGCTCATCAGTCTCCTCTTCATCGTCCTGCTCCGCTTCCTGGCCGGGATCATGGTGTGGGTCATGATCGTCGCGGTGATTCTGGTCATTGGAGTCGGTAAAGACCACTTAAACAGAAGTCCCATTTTTGAGTTGTTTCTTAATGTTCATATCTTTATATAAACTCTCTCTAATAAAAAAAAAGCCATCTTCTCTGTTTCTCTTTCTCACCTCCCGATCTAAATGCTGTACTTCCCTCTTGTGGCCATGATCTGTATTGCACCATAGGCATATTCTACTGTTCCAGGGAGTATGTTAGCCTGAAGTCAGAGGCAGGCTCTAATGTCACTCTAAAGGACCTGGGCTTCCAGACAGACTTCTCTGTGTACCTGCATATCAGACAGACCTGGCTGGCCTTCAGTAAGTCTCCCCACTAACCTCCTCTCAACTTTACAGCAAGTGTGGCTCAGGAGGTATACAACTGGACCAATACATTAGAGTTATACTGTATATCACGAAGCACGATCAACGTTAGCCAGGTAACTTCTCTAAACCCTTAGATAATAATGCATTGCAGTGTTATCGCAAGCATGAACTGGCACTTAGACCCCTAGGATTCCCGTATAAATGGCCGTGACTGAACTCCTCATTTTGTTTTCATGCTTTTTCTCTCACCCGTTCTCTCAGTTATTATTCTGGCCGTTGTGGAGACCGTCATAATTTTGCTGCTCGTCTTCCTCAGGAAAAGAATCCTCATCGCCATCGCTCTCATCAAAGAAGCCAGCAGGTCAGGAAACTGGAGCGCTGTCTGCACTCAGTCTTTTCTAATGAGATTAGATGGGAAATGGATCAACGAAGGCTAGATTGTTGGTGTTGAACTGGGGATGCAATTCATAGACATTTCTAGTACTAAACTGTGATGCTTTGTTTACAGGGTCATTGGGCATGTGATGTCGGCCCTGTTTTATCCCTTGTTCACCTTTGCCCTCCTGTCCATGGTCATCGCCTACTGGGCCGTCACCGCTGTGTATCCTTCATGTTCGGGGAAAAATGACTCATAGGCTTGAATAACTCAACATGCTCTTCTGAATGATGGATGTGTATTTGCTGGGATTTGTAGTTCTCTTGGTCATATTGTAGTCCTTGACAGCACCTGGCCAGGTTCCTGTCCACCTCCAATCAGCCCATCTATAAGGTGTTCAATGAGACGGCCTGCGATCACTCCAGGAAAATCTGCGAGCCAGCTGTGAGTTCTGCTTTTCCGTTAGCCCATGCAATATGTCACCATCTAACAGTCTGATCTTAATTGGAGAGACATTGAATCACCGCCATGATAAAAATGTATACAATGGATAGACTGTCAACTGTCGATTCTTCTCTCTCGGTCTCCTCCAGAACTTCAGCACCTCCAGTATGAAGGCTGATTGCCCAGACTCTAAGTGTCTGTTTGCCTTCTACGGTGGAGAGACGGTCTACCACAAGTACCTGATCGGCCTGCAGTTCTACAACGTCTTCCTGTTCTTCTGGTGTGCCAACTTTGTGACAGCGCTGGGTCAGATGACCCTGGCTGGGGCCTTTGCCTCCTACTACTGGGCCTTTGTCAAGCCTAACGACATGCCTGCCTTCCCCGTATTCTCTTCCCTTGGCAGATCACTCAGGTGTTTGCGACTGTTTTAACTTCCTCTTCCTAATCTATTTACATGATGCTCTGTTGCATATGTGGGTATCTTGACAACATTTAATAAGGTTTGTTAGTGACATCTCCCCTGCTCAGGTATCACACAGGTTCCCTGGCTTTTGGCTCTCTCATCCTCTCCATCGTCCAGATCATCAGGGTTCTCCTGGAGTACATCGACCACAAGCTCCAAGGTGAGTCATAGATACTGTATTAGCAGTACTATGGTATGTTGATATGAACGCACAGCTGTCATTGTATGCCCCTCATCATACTTTACACCTGCCGTGTATGAATGCTGGCTTTTTTTATTACGTGTTGACTCTGATTGGTTGTGTGTTATTCTCCCCTAAAGGAAGCCAAAATAAGTGCACTAAGTTCCTGCTGTGCTGTCTCAAGTGCCTCTTCTGGTGCCTGGAGAAATTCATTAAGTTCATCAACAGAAATGCCTACATTATGGTGCGTGTCCCAGCTGTTTGTGTGCACCTGCTATGCCCAATGTCATCCAGTTAAATACATGTAATATTGGATATAATTCATTGTAGATGAACTTTGTTACCTGGATCATCTGTAACCTCTTTAGCTGTGGGAAAATGTTTGGTTTGTACTTCATTATGAACTTGAGTGTCTGCTGCCTCTAGGTGGCGATATATGGCAAGAACTTCTGCACGTCTGCCAAAGATGCCTTCTTCCTCCTCATGAGGAACATGATCAGGTGAGAGAGTGTGCCTTCTCTTAATCTTTGTGTGTTGACTTAACAAGCGTAACAAATGGACTATGATCCATCACAAACGTATCACTGTTCGACCTTTCACAAACGTATCACTGTTTGACCTTTCACAAACGTATCACTGTTTGACCTTTCACAAACGTATCACTGTTTGACCTTTCACAAACGTATCACTGTTTGACCTTTCACAAACGTATCACTGTTTGACCTTTCACAAACGTATCACTGTTTGACCTTTCACAAAAGTATCACTGTTTGACCTTTCACAAACGTATCACTGTTTGACCTTTCACAAACGTATCGCTGTTTGACCTTTCACAAACGTATCGCTGTTTGACCTTTCACAAACGCATCACTGTTTGACCTTGCAGGGTAGCCGTCCTGGACAAGGTGACAGACTTTCTGTTGTTCCTGGGCAAACTCCTCATCGTGGGACTTGTGGGTAAGTGAGGCTGTTTCTAGAGGAAACATGATGGGCCAGTGTTCTAATGAGTGTATTTAGTTTGATGACGTCTGAGACAACTCTTCCCTCCTGTTTCCCAGGAATCTTTGCTTTCGTCTTCTTCTCTGGGAGGGTGAAGGCCTTTGAGAACACAGCCCCCAACCTCCACTACTACTGGATCCCCATCCTGGTGAGTAGCATAGCCAGTCTGGTGAGTTATGTACAAAAAAATGTAGTTTAATCTCTAAATATAGCCGAGTGTAACCTACTGTGTTGTGTATAGTAATGGTTGGAGTGTGTTTGTCCCTCCTCAGACTGTGATGGTTGGCTCCTACCTTATTGCCCACGGCTTCTTCAGCGTGTATGCCATGTGTGTGGACACACTCTTCCTCTGCTTCTGTGAGTAACAGTAGAACCTTCCCCCTCTTGCATTACGCATTGTCATTCACTCCCAAACACAAGGTACCAGTGGTGAGAAGGTAAAGGATTATGGTGTAAACGGTGTATTCAGGAAATGGCTGTCGGCAACTCGTGCATCTCAAAGCTTTACAGAATTGCAAGGTTTGTGAAGTCAAGATGTCCCAATGTGTCTAAAGTTCATGTTGTTCTGAAACGGTGCCTTCACCCCCCTTTCTTCATGAACTCTTTCACTGCTAATGGTGTTGGGCTGTCACTAATTAGGAATTGCATGATGATACTCTGGTATTCTTCATAATGCTTTATTGCTAAGTTATTGACGCTAACCTGGCTATCTATGACTTGTATAACTTGGATGCAGGCATTGGGGAAGTTTGGGTGTTGAACTATTAGCTTAAAATTAAAATGTGAAAGGGTGCTTTTGCTGGGAATTCTGACTGACTTTCTCTCTTTCTCTCTCTTTCTCAATGTATTGTTTTCCTCCACATCTCCCTTAATAATATCACCCTTCACCTTCATCCTCCTGTTTTTCTATCAACCATCCTTTTACCCCATTTAAAACACACACACACACACACACACACACACACAGGCGAAGACCTGGAGAGAAATGATGGTTCTCCGGCAAGACCGTATTACATGTCAGCTTCGCTCAATGACATTCTGTCGAAAAACAAGGCTGGGGAGGAGACCGAGGCGCCAACCCAGTCCGCGCCACGTCAGCCAGATGACCAAGACGTCCAGCTGAAACAATAGCAGCCTCAGATGCAGGATAAAGACGAGAAAGTTTACGATTAGCAAAGACACTGTGGACGAGAACTCCAACTCCACCTGCAGATCCGCCTTGTAGAATTGTACACACATGATTGGTAGAAATGTTAACACATGATTGGTAGATAGACATCAAAGCCTGAATTTGGACAACAGTCAACTGCTTGACCACAGTATATTTGCATCTCACTATAGAAACGTGTGTGTGTTGTGGTCTTAATGGCTGGAGTTGGCAAATTATAGTTGTTTCAATGACTTGAAAAAGAAAAAGAAACAGACTGAACCATAACAAACAATTCTAGGGATTCCACGGATGTTTTTGTGAACATGTTGCAGTTCTGAGGTTTGATTTCCTTCTAGAAGGGAAACTCACACATACGCACACTGTCGGCCATAGGAAACGTGAAGACAATGTGCCTAATTGACTAACTATCTGTTTTGGCCTGATGTATTGAACCTCACATTGTTTACAGTCAAAGCGACGGTGCTCTGCAATGCTACCATCGCTAGTATTACTGCAATCAGTGCACTATTGAAATATTGATATTTTCAATTATCTAGAAAAGCTATATGTAATTTTGTGTATACTGAAATGTATTAGTTCCACTTGTGAGGGAAGTGGCTCCATTTTGTTCTATACAGCAATGCAGTCAGATCCCTCATTGCCTTGAAATGTGCGCGTAAATGAACATTAACTGAATACAGCATGTTGGTAGTATGTCTGCTATCGATTAAAGCTACCAGTCCTTCTGTTATTTGCCTTTCGCCCTCATTGTCGTTCGGCCTTGTATTGGTGTTGATGGGGAATCAAGCTAAGGTAACTGACTTCCTTTTGGGTTTGACTAGGCGAGCTTTACCAATTCTGTCAAAAGCAGGTCAATTAGATGTTTTGTAGGATGACATGTTAAATTACTTAAAGCACTTCTGTTTAACTTGGTGTAATCATTTAAGCTTTACTAATGAATTATAAGTTGGTTGTGATCCTTCCCCTGCCTGGAAATGTAACAATGTTTTTCTTTTTTGAAATAATTTCCTATTTTTGTCTCGTGATGTTTCCCTTGATTCTTCAGTGGAGGACCAGGAGAGGAACGATGGCAGTTTGGAGAGACCCTACCTGATGTCTGACAGCCTCCTCAAAGTCCTGGAGAAAAAGAACAAGCCTGAACCAGCAAAGTAGAGCTCTCCCAGGTGGTGTGGATGCTCTCGTGTGTAGTTGTATATAGTGGAGTATGCCTTAAGGACCGGGTTGGCCAAGGACCTCATGCTTTCACTCATCCAGTACCTATGTGGCAATCTGTTGTCAAAAGTCCAAACGGGTTGGGTTAAATGTGGAAGACACATTTCAGTTGAATGCATTCAGTTGTACAACTGACTAGTATCCTGACTAGTATCCTGACTAGTATCCTGACTGAGTAAGGCGTATAAATCCCAAATGTAATTTTAATGCTGCATGCAGAGTGCTTCTTACAAGGACGTTTTTTACATTTTCATTCAGGTATTTAGTTTGGACTAAATCATTATTTTTAGTATTTTGTTTTGAAGTATATTTTGATGACCTCATTTTCGAAAACCGGCAACCAAATGTATTTCTTATTGAGTATAGTTCTACGTTACTGTTATCAGACCAGCTGTAAGCCAAAATCTTATGAGCATGCTTTGTTATGAATATTATTTGGAGTGTTGTTACATGACTGTGAGCACAGAACTGATCTATGTAGTTAAGTATTTTTTTTTATACATTTAGATAAAGCTGCACTTTTGTATGTAACCTATGCCACATTACCTATACATAATTTCAAACAAGTATAAAATGCAGAACTACTTTTTAATTGTAAAATATTTTCTCCGCTTTGTCATTACCAAAGCCATTAATACAGGACTGTTTGTCATTACCAAAGCCATTAATACAGGACTGTTTGTCATTACCAAAGGCATTAATACAGGACTGTTTGTCATTACCAAAGCCATTAATACAGGACTGTTTGTCATTACCAAAGCCATTAATACAGTACTGTTTGTCATTACCAAAGCCATTAATACAGGACTGTTTGTCATTACCAAAGCCATTAATACAGGACTGTTTGTCATTACCAAAGCCATTAATACAGGACTGTTTGTCATTACCAAAGCCATTAATACAGGACTGTTTGTCATTACCAAAGCCATTAATACAGGACTGTTTGTAGCCCCTTTTTAACCCACTGTTAATCATGCCCTAGTAAACGTCAGCGCTTGCTCTCTGTTATAATTGCCAGGGATTTAGTGATGAAGGATTGCAATAAGATGGTGTGAGCCACAGTGGAGCTGAAAGCAGGGCAGACAGTGTGTGTGTATGTGGACCTGTTTTGTTTTAAGTGCCTGTGGAGTTCTGAAACTAAAATAAAAAGTTTTGTACATTAGTCCTGTGTGTGACTATACCTGCCAGGGCAGGTGTGATTATTTAACTATAGAGTCAGTTATAAACCGTTTTAATGGTCAACTGTGGACCCTCACGGCCCTCAGAATGACACGAGTAAAGCATCTAATAACAGAATGAACTGTTCTACAATCATCAATTATATATCATTGAAAGAACAGCTCAGCATAGCTCATTCTGCAGAAGGTGACTGAGTGATAAGGCATCTCCATACCTCTCCCAGTCCCAATGCTGGCTCATCTGGCTAAGAACCATTGATGATCCAAGTGTCATAATCCAAGAAGCATCCATCATCCTTGATACCAGTATGACTGACTTTGTCTTGGTATTGTTCCAACCGAATACAACAGTTGTAGACAGTGAAGTGCTTACTTACAAGCCCTAACCAACAGTGCAGTTTCTAAGTAAAAAAAGTTATCAGGCTTTCGGGCATATGTTCAGGAATATGTTCAGTGACCTCCTCACTTAGGCTTGTGATTATTTATGTCTGTGGATCCTCCATGGGTCTCTGATTGAACTGTGGATGTTTCCTGGGTCAAATACGTTTCTGTGAGGTGATGACAGAGCCAGTGCACCTTCTCAATTCAGGAAATAACTTGATCCTATCCAATCTTAGAAAAAAGGATTCCAAATGGGTTCTTCTGCTGTCCTCATAGGATAACCCTTTTTGGTTCCAGGTAGAACCCTTTTGGAACCCAAAATGGTTATACCTAGAACCTTTTAGGTTCTTGATGGCAGTTTATTTTTTAGTTTTTTGTTCATGCTAGTCCTACAGCACAATAATGGGGTGTTTAGTGTGCAAGAGAGGACACTTCCCCCAGAGGTACAGCTTATAGGGACAAAACTCCATCGTTGTAATATAAGTGATGCTATTATTTTTCTCAACCCCTTTACCAGAAACGTAATTCAGTTGTCCAGCTTCTATTGGCTGGCTGGACCACATGAACGTATCACAGTGGCTTTTATGTAACAACTAAGTGTGTATCTTGTTTGGAATCAAACCTGGTAACAATGGCGGAGGCATGCTGGTGGCGGTGTGCGTCAGCACTGCAGAGGTCTGAGTCAATGACGATATTATGGATTCCTCTCATTCTTGTCCCAGTGGACCTAGAGGGTTACAGGGTCATTATCAGTAGAGGTACCGCCCTTGAGACAGTCTGGCATGCACTGAACGTGGCATCATGTTCTGACTTCTTCAGAAATGTCAAGTGCCTGATGGTGCTATTTAGGACTGTAAATAAAGGATTATTATGTGCAAAAATGCCACTGACTAGCACTTCCTTATACAAAATGCTTAGAGATTTTATCTCATGGCATGCAGTATGACGTGATCTTAGTCATGTGTAAATGTGACCAACCACCAGGCTATATCAGACTGTTAGCCCTGCTGATGTGACCAACCACCAGGCTATATCAGACTGTTAGCCCTGCTGATGTGACCAACCACCAGGCTATATCAGACTGTTAGCCCTGCTGCTGTGACCAACCACCAGGCTATATCAGACATGCCACAGAATGCCAACAGGGAGGAGAGAAAGAATTCACCTTCTGTGTAATCATGAGGAATGTTCAGACTGGTATTCAGCATGCAGTGTGACTCCAGCAGGCATGCCACAGTTTACATGCAAAACAAGTTGACCTCATTCAGCAGTAATTTATCGAAGAGACGCTGAAATTGCTGTCAATGTCACGTGTAGAGGTTGATGAAATGAAACAAAATAAAAAAAGACATATATTTCATTAAGGATTGAGGCGTTCTGCAGCTTGGCATGGGTTATGGAGTCATCTCACATTAATCCACTCTTGAGGTCTGAAAGCTCTTTTTGATTTTCGTGAGAGTGAACTATCCTAAAATTCCTCTTTTTACTCATTGTTCTGTTATGGAGTGTTACATGATGTAAGTATCCAACCACCATCCAACCATATAGTATTTCACCAGCAGAGCAGAGACAATTGAAAACAATCTGAGAGCTTAAGTGTTTTACACACAGGTTTGGGGAGTAACTGATTACTTTTTTTTTTTTTACTGTAATTAGTTACCAGCACAAATACTGTAATCAGATTACAGATACTTTTGAATAACTAGATGATTACCTCTTGGGTTACTTTTAAATTCAGAAAGGATATTTGTTGGGGGGAAAAAATGCAGTGTGACACCTTTTTGTTTTCTTAATGACATTCAATTCGGTTTGTTCCACCTGAGCGAGTCTGACGACAAGTCAGAGACCACTATGATGACACACGTTTGATGGATCATTTTTATGTTCTTCTATTGCTTCCTGATTTGGCCTCGTTTTTTATATCAATGCTCATGAGGAAATGCTAGCGGCCATGACTGAAGACAAATGAGAGTTGTCTTGGGGGTGTTGTTTAATTTGGTGTTTCTTGGGTGTGTCTTTGCCATTCAATCACAACAAACAAGGACAGTAGTTCGAGTTGAAACTTTTGAAAGCAAGCTGGCAACATGCTTGCATCAAACATGTCATCAGGTTTACTTGATTATGAGATATGCAAATCTTCCTCTAACATCACACGTTAGAGAGAGGCTGTATATTTAGCTATTTACATCACAGTATCATAGGCTATGCTGCTATGATACTAGCCTATCAAATAATGACAAAACCTTAGCTACTTAGCAACAACACACCAGTCTCAGATTTGACGGTTGACAGCCCAAGTAGAAAATGCATGGATATGTAATCCATATCCGTGCATTTCCATAAACAACTTTATGGAAGCACATTTTAACTAGAGTAGCTATTTCCCAAGCAAGGGCAACTACTAACCACACGTCTTGTCTGGGGAAGAGGTTCCAGTGGGCCAGTTCGTTTTGTGTGACCCAGTGCCCCTGGTGGGCGGGGTTTACTTATTTTAACCGTTCCATTGGTCCTCTTTAGGAGAGGTCTCTGCCCGCCCGGAGCACCGGGCCTTGCAAAACGAACTCGTACAGTTTTTCTCCCAGAAAACACGGTGCCACCACGTGTTAATAGGCAAAAGGGGGCGTGAATTGTTGACGTAACTGTAATCCAAACCAAAACCAAAAGTGAATCATGACGCAACCAAACTCCGACTTTATGACCAAAATGATCCCATGTACACTTTTATAGTCAATTTTGACACTAGAATGACTGTTTCTAACTCATTAGAACCAACTTCTCTGATTTTAAACGGCCTAAGAGGTAGTTGACCTTTAAGGGGAAAGTAATCCAAAAGTAAGTAATCAGAGTAATCAGATTACATTACTGAGTTTGGGTAATCCAAAAGTTACATTACTGATTACAATTTTGCACAGCTAACTAGTAACTGTAACGGATTACATTTAGAAAGGAACCTACCCAACCCTCCTTACAAAACCAGCTTAGTGAGGCTCTTGTATATGAATAGGAGTTCAAGTTTCAACTTTATTTGTCCCAGAGGTTGTACATACAATGTTAGTGCATCAGTCATGGGCTGGCAGCCATCAATATAAACATTAACAATATTAATGATCAACATTAGCAGCAGCAATAGTAGAAAGTACAATACTGTGTAATAACATACAATCTAATACTAATTACTGTGTAATAACATACAATCTAATACTAATTACTGTATTATAACATATACAATCAGTAATACAAATTACTGTGTAATAACATACAATCAGTAATACTAATTACTGTGTAATAACATACAATCTAATACTAATTACTGTATTATAACATATACAATCAGTAATACTAATTACTGTGTAATAACATACAATCAGTAATACTAATTACTGTGTAGTAACATACAATCAGTAATACTAATTACTGTATTATAACATATACAATCAGTAATAGTAATTACTGTGTAATAACATACAATCAGTAATACTAATTACTGTGTAATAACACATACAATCAGTAATACTAATTACTGTGTAATAACACATACAATCAGTAATACTAATTACTGTGTAATAACACATACAATCAGTAATACTAATTAATGTGTAATAACCATACAATCTAATACTAATTACTGTGTAATAACATACAATCAGTAATACTAATTACTGTGTAATAACATACAATCAGTAATACTAATTACTGTGTAATAACATAATCAGTAATACTAATTACTGTGTAATAACATACAATCAGTAGGAATAATGTCTTAATTTTCTTTCAAAATGAACTATCAGATGTCTGTTCTGGAAAGAAGAGTTATTTGATAGGTGGCGGTGTGCGTCAGCACTGCTGAGGTCTGAGTCAATGACGATATTATGGATTCCTCTCATTCTTGTCCCAGTGGACCTAGAGGGTTACAGGGTCATTATCAATAGAGGTGGCATGCACTGAACGTGGCATCATGGTCTGACTGCTTCAGAAATGTCAAGTGCCTGATGGTGCTATTTAGGACAGTAAATAAAGGATTATTACGTGCAACAATGCCACTGACTAAAGGTGAGCATCTGTGCAAATGTATTGAAACTCACAGAGAAATACTCTTTCCATTCAACGACACACATATTACACAAGTATGCCTACATTGTAGGCTTTGTTGGCATAGTCTTTCTGGGGTGACCAGCTCTTTAGCTTATGGGCATTGAGTGAAAGTGTGTCAATGAGATGTGCTATGTCTATACAGTATGATTGCAATTATATCCATGGAGGGAGACTCAGACTGCAAGTCAGACTTCAAAGGCCCTTTGAAGGAACTAGTTGGGTCAATCTAATTAATTTGTTACTCCTGAAATGAGTGTCTGACCTTGTGTGTGAATGGAATCAGTGGAAAGTGTTTCCATGTATCTGGTATCATTCCATTGGTCCCATTCCAGCCATTACAACGAGCCCGTCCTCCCATAGCTCTTCCCACCAGCCTCCTCTGGTCTCCACATACACTACAGCCTTGGTAAAAGAGACCAAACTGAGTTAATTCAACATTTAGTGGAGAATAAATGTCCACTGAACTTTTTTTGTTGTTGATGGCTCTGTATGGAATTCTACAAAACATTAGGAACACCTTCCTAATATTGAGTTGCACCCCCTTTTGCCCTCAGAAGAGCCTCAATTCGTCAAGGCATGGACTCTACAAGGTGTCGAAAGCGTTCCACAGGGTGGCTGGCCCATGTTGACTCCAATGCTTCCCACAGTTGTGTCAAGTTGGCTGGATGTCCTTTGGGTGGTGGACCGTTCTTGATACACACGGGAAACTGTTGAGTGTAAAAAACCCAACAGCGTTGCAGTTCTTGACACACTCAAACCGGTGCGCCTACTACCGTACCCCGCTCAAAGGCACTTCAATCTTTTGTCTTTAAAACCCCCAAAATGCTATTTTTAGAACTACAATATAATACATGTTATCGCTGTTATTTTTGTCAACAATTATTATAAATTCTATAGACAAAATACTCACCAAATATTATTCTTTAGACTACAGGAGACGCTAAGTCTTGAATGTGGAGTCGCTACGCTTAGAAAACTGCAAAGGACTACACCTACATCCCAGAACTTCAGAGAGCAATGTTGAGAAGACTGGACTCTCAATTGGCGCTACTAAGGAGAATGATCCCGAGATCAGATGAACCAAAACTCCCTGAAGTGCCACCACCAACATTGAGTGCTGCTACAACATTGAGGAGACGTCGCCACGCAACGCAGGATGCAGTTAACACACCTTTGAGCGGGGAAGGAGCTTTCCCTTATGTCAGACTTGGTGGTTCCCGGGAAAGTGTGAAAACCTACAGGGTACTCAGAAATGTTGTTGAAAGAGGGTGGCGTACAACCTAACTTAAATCATATGTAAATAAGGGAAGTCTGTGTGGGCAACAAACTTGTGTGAGAAACAATATTTGTGCATTCTTTATCTAATATATAGGCATCATTATTGTAATTTTGAAATAGTTTTTTAGAATGATTTACTAAACTGTTTTCCGGGGTATCTATGCTCCTGATGGTTTTCACTTCAAATTAGCAGACCTACCTGAGGGTACATGGATGGACTACCCTGGTGTAAATACAGTACAAAACAAGTCAGTCAGTCATTACACAGATCAGGTCAAATAAAGTTTTATTAGGAAGATACACAACAGTACAAGATAGTCTCTGTAACCTTCTTAATATAACAAAAACACAGTGTAAAGAAAACATTCTGACAAAGTACTGAACTGATATCACCCAGACCGAGGAAGAAATCGCTAAAAAACTACTTCAAATTGTATTTGTCACATGCTTCGTAAACAACAGATGTAGACTAACAGTGAAATGCTTACTTACAACAATGCAGAGAGAAAAAAAAAAGAAAAATAATAACACAAGGAACTTGACTATATACCCAAGGTACCAGTACCGTGCAAGTCCAATGCAGCTGTTTTTATCACAATATCAAATAATTTCCGGGTAACAACTACCTTCCTGTTTGCAATTAAAATGGCAAGAATTTGGTTAGGATTGTTTGGGAGTGGTCTGAGTGGGGAGGGGAAAACAGAACACTAGCTGCTATTGGCAGAGAGGTTTGGAGCGCTCTTTCTTATTGGTCTATTAACTAATTTAGCACATAGTGGTGTCGCCAGGCAGGATGAAACTCCATTCTACCAAAATAGTTTGACATTTCAGGCGGTCATTTCAAACAGCTCTTACACTAAAAGGGTATTATCCAAATGTTCACAATTTCACAGTATTAGTGTGGAAATGTATCTATAAAACACAGGAAAACAAAGATGATGGTACATTTAGGTAATCATTTTGCCAAACGACCCAGATTGGCTACACATACAGTAACATCAATCCAACATACAACAATTTAAAATTTTAGCAGACTCTCTTATCCAGAGCGACTTAGTTAGTGCATACATGTTCATATTTTTTTTCTCCCATACCTGTCCCCCATGGGAATTGAACCCACAACCCTGGCGTTGCAAGTGCCATGCTCTACCATCTGAGCTTCTAATGAGTTACAGTTCACATAAGGAAATCAGTCAACTTAAATAAATTCATTAGGCTCTAATCTATGGATTTCACATGACTGGGAATACAGATATGCATCTGTTGGTCACAGATACCTTAGAAAAACAAAGATAGGTGTGTGGATCAGAAAATTTGTCAGTATCTGGTGTTTTGCCTCATGCATGTGAGACATCTCCTTCACATAGAGTTAATCAGGCCTGTGGAATGTTGTCCTACTGCTCTTCAACGGCTGTGCCAAGTTGTGCCAATGATGTCTGTCTGTCTGTCTGCCTGCCTGCCTGCCTGCCTGCCTGCCTGCCTGCCTGCCTGCCTTCCTTCCTTCCTTCCAGTGTCCACTCGCTGTGAATAATGAAAAAGGGCAGTAGACTCCAACAACAAGCAAAACTATCAGATGGAGAAAGCAGTGTGTTTGTGTGTTCACAATATGTGAGAGAGAAATATTTCTGCCCTTAATTGCAATAGTTATTATATTCAGAATCATTTTTTCAAGGGAAATACAGTATTCTTTCTAACAATTATATCTACATATATTTCAGGATGATCTGTATCCCTGGAAATAATCAGAATTCATATTAAACATTCGTTTTGAAATCATAGCCAAAACAAGTGGTCTCTTGGCACACCTCATGCTAGGGTCAGGATCTCATATTGAAGCTTATAGAGACCCCAACTGATGTATAGAACAATCTTACAATTATCTACTTTGGTTTGGATACAAGCATCATGAAACCCCTAACACAATAAAAGCATTTGACTTGGTGAAAATCTTTTTGACCTAACTTGCTAACCACTTTTCCATGTGGTTTCATCTTTCACAGACTCCATAAAATGATGATCTCTTCCTAAATATTTGGTAAAAATATCAATTTTGTGTATGGTTCCCTAGAAACAATGGTCACTCAACTTACCCCTTTGGCTCAACTTACCCCTTTGGCTCAACTTACCCCTTTGGCTCAACTTACCCCTTTGGCTCAACTTACCCACTCTCCTTTAATTATCATTGTGCTCAGTTGAAGTTGTAAGTCTACATACACCTTAGCCAAATACATTTAAACTCAGTTTTTCACAATTCCTGACATTTAATCCTAGTAAAAATTCCCTGTCTTAGGTCAGTTAGGATCACCACTTTATTTTAAGAATGTGAAATGTCTGAATAATAGTAGAGAGAATTATTTATTTCAGCTTTTATTTATTTCATCACATTCCCAGTGGGTCAGAACTTGGGTCAAACGTTTCTGGTAGCCTTCCACAAGCTTCCCACATTAAGTTGGGTGAAGTTTGACCCATTCCTTCTGACAGAACTGGTGTAACTGAGTCAGGTTTGAAGGCCTCCTTGCTCGCACACATTTCTTCATTTCTGCCCACACATTTTCTAAAGGATTGAGGTCAGGGCTTTGAGATGGCCACTCCAATACCTTGACTTTGTTGTCCTTAAGCCATTTTGCCACAACTTTGGAAGTATGCTTGGGGTCATTGTCCATTTGGAAGACCCATTTGCGACCAAGCTTTAACTTCCTGACTGATGTCTTGAGATGTTGCGTCAATATATCCACATAGTTTTCCTTCCTCATGATGCCATCTATTTTGTGAAGTGCACCAGTCCCTCCTGCAGCAATGCACCCCCACAACATGATGCTGCCACCCCCGTGCTTCACGGTTGGGATGGTGTTCTTCGGCTTGCAAGCTTCCCCCTTTTTCCTCCAAACATAACAATGGTCATTATGGCCAAACAGTTCTATTTTTGTTTCATCAGACCAGAAAACATTTCTCCAAAAAGTACGATGTTTGACCCCATGTGAAGTTGCAAACCGTAGTCTGGCTTTTTTATGGCGGCTTTGGAGCAGTGGCTTCTTCCTTCCTTTCAGGTTATGTCGATGGAGGTCTACAATCTTTTTTCTGAGGTCTTGGCTGATTTATTTTGAGTTTCCCATGATGTCCAGCAAAGAGGCACTGAGTTTGAAGGTAGGCCTTGAAATACATCCACAGGTACACCTCCAATTGACTCAAATGATGTCAATTAGCCTAGCAGAAGATTCTAAAGCCATGACATCATTCTCTGGAATTTTTCAAGCTGTTTAAAGGCACAGTCAACTTAGTGCATGTAAACTTCTGACCCACTGGAATTGTGATATAGTGAATTATAAGTTAAATAAATTGTTGGATGAATTACTTGTGTCATGCACAAAGTAGATGTCCTAAACGACTTGCCAAGACTATAGTTGAAAAATGAGTTTTAATGACTTCAACCTAAGTGTACCGACTTCAACTGTTGGTTGTGGAGCTGCCAACAGGTCTACAACAGATTTTACTTTCAGCATCCACATTTTTCTTTATCATCACAGAAAATTCACTAGAAAATGAACTTGAAGAAGCAATGAGCTCGAGTTTCGATCAGATGATTACCACCCCCATGTAGTTTTTTGTAGGCAATATGCAAATACATACAGAAGGGCAGCCCAGAGAGCACACCCCTTTCCTCAAGATCGCCCTCAAATGAGTAGCCTATTCTTCACATAGCCACCACCCACTGCATAAAAGCTGGGAGTTTCAGGCAAGAACGCCAAACTTCCCTTTGACAGATTTAACGACAGTGTCATTGTGCGCGGAGCTAGTGTAGTTAATTGCTCTGCCTGTTGATCAGCTATGTGAAGCTCTTGACAAATGATAGCGTGTTACTTTGTATGCGGACGCAAAATGTGACGAATAGTACGCAGATAAAATAAATAAAAAAATACATTATATATGTTTTAAACACATGTAGTTTAAAGGAAGACGTTTATGTAAAACATTTATTCATATCACCATGCAGCCGTGAACGTCAACTCCTTCGAAGTGGATGTGTATTCTCAGCTTCAACACTTCGTTTAAACAAGATGGAAGTTCTCACACCATAAACGTTCTGCGGTGCTGACGAGATGGGAAAATGGGAGATATCAATGGTAATTCCTAATTATATGCATAATAATTTTGTGGTTGTGCGGTATCATTTCAATTAGAAATTATAGTTATTCCTTAGTTTTACTGTATTTTCAGAACTATAATGTAATGTAGGCTATTTGAATCATAGGCTATGCACTGTTTTAATAAAAAGTTATGCGGTTAATAGTCTAATTTCTCTTCTCGCACCTGTTGGTCATAAATCGGACAGTGCTGTCTTGTCAGAGCGTTATTATAGTCATAAGTGCAGCTATAGCCCAATAACGGACCAAATGAGCCTAATGTTACTCCTTATAATCCAAGGATCTTGCATGTTCTGTTCTGTTCTGTTCTGTTTAGAGGCGAATTGGTTATGGCAGAGAAACGGCTCCGTCTAAACAATCGATTCTCCATCTACTTTCATGTAACATCAAAATAATTTCACAAATGCAAAATATAGGCTACCCTTACTGTCTAAACCGGTTTTAACAGTCGCATCAGACATGGTGTATCAGTGACATCAGTCTTCTGTTTACACACAGGGTGTTTGGAGAAGCAGATAACTAATTCGCGTAGGTAGTGGACTCAGTCTTCCGTATGTTTTCTGTAAACAAGCGCTGTAATATGGCCATGTGGGAACCCTAACCCAATAAAGGCGGGTAGTAATTTAAGAGCCCAGACACTTGTTCTCAATGTTAACGCGCATCGCTTGTGGTATGGTTTTGTAAACACAGGGACCAGTGGAGGCTGGTGGGAGGAGCTATAGGAGGACAGGCTCATTGTAATGGCTGGAATAGAATTAATGGAACGGATTCAAACGTGCCATTCCAGCCTTTACAATGAGCCCGTCCTCCTATTGCTCCTCCCACCAGCCTCCTCTGATACGGACCGTTATCTCCTCAGGCATCTGTTTCATATCAGCATTTAAATAATTTTAAAAAAACTAAAAGGTTAGCAACTTCCCTAGCCAGAAGATACTATCATCAATAGGCACTAAAGGTAGTTCTATTAATGGGCTAATGTGCAGCTAATGAATAAGGCTGCAACATATTGCATATGCGCAGGGCCGGCCCTAGCTATTTGGGGGCCCTAAGTGAGATTTGGTTTTCGGGCCCCCCACCTCGCGGGTAAAATTTTGGTGGTCCCCCTCTTGATGTTAGAGAGAATTATTTTGTTGTTGGTACGTTTCCTGTAATTCTCTCCATTTTGCCATGAGGCATAGAAAATATGTTGTGGTTTTAAAGCAAATTGGGGGCCCCCAAGCGAACCCTTATATCGCTCATGCTCAGGGCTGGCCCTGCATATGCATGCATCTTGCTTGGATGTACAGTACAGACTTGCATTTACAGTGTGTGCATATCTGTCTGTGAGACTATTATTTGCATAATTGTCCTGTGACGACAGATGGTGCCTCTTTTAGCCTCAAGGTCTATTTATTCATTACATAAAACTGCCTGAATGTATAAACAAGTATTATACCTGGTTTTCTCGGCCAGGTCCTTTGTCAGGTGTATATAATTAGTTTGTGACACACGTCTGCCTGCCTTGTACCTCAGTGACCCTATGTAATTTAGGAGCTGGGGAATGATTATCATGTGCCCTGGGTGCTCTGCCCACCATACACACCTGCACGTCTGACTGATGGCATATGACTTAAAATGCCGTGATCTGCTTTGATCATACATGGATAATATCAGTGCCAACGTTAAAACCAAACTGTTTAGTTCTGACTGAGACGGGGGAAAGCCTACATTTAGCAGATGCTCTTATCCAGAGTGACTTACAGTAGTGAGTGCATACATTTTAATACTGGTACCCCGTGGGAATCAAACCCACAACCCTTGGCATTTCAAGCGCCATGCTCTACTGAGCTACATGGCGTACAATATAAATGATATCAGAAAGTGGGTGGACAGGTATGAGGGGTGTGTATTAGAACAGCGACATTGATTGGGGTCCAGTGACAAGAGGCTTGTTTGGAGGACTGGCATAAGGACCGAGTTGGGGGAGTGGGTGGACGGATAGATTTAATAGGTTACATATTTTAAAGGGGATTTATGCTGATTTCTTTGATCATGTCTTTTCAATTATTTGACCCAGGTTCTGTCTCTTTGTACCACATTGCTCTTTTCCTCAATATGCAAGCTGTGTATCTTTTCATGTTCTGTACCAATGTTCTTTGGCATACATTAGTCAAGCTCCTTGTCCTGCTAAATATGCCAACTATTGTATGAAATGTTGTAGTGGGGTAAATCCATTAGAATTCAATCACTTTTTGAAAGCACCCCCTTTGATTTGAACGAAACCTTCCATACATATTTGCCCATTGTAGAAGTGCTCAGAAAGTTACTTTTTGGACATGAATGCCAAAACATTCAGGAGATTTTCCTATTTTGCATACCCCACCATACCATGACATGCTTGTTTGTTAGGGGTCACCTCTGCTTGTTTGTTAGGGGTCACCAATGGCTGTTTTTACCTGCTAATGATCCACCTTTTGACCTCCGTGTTGTTTCCAAAAACAAAAATGTTTTCTAATCCAGTATGCTTCAATACAAGCATAATAGAGGATTGAAATAATTGAAAGCATGTCTCCCCATCTCATCGTGTGAGTTTCTATTTCCCACCCAGAACCCAGTGCAGGAGTGGGGTGAGGAGTTTGAGGAGGGGGCGTTGTATGGCATCACCCTGCGTCGGGAGCCCGTCCAGATACCAGCCAACCCCACCGAGGCCCGGCCATGCGTTGCCTTCGTCCAGTACCGGACATGCAAGGTGCGCAGGCTGAAGGCAGCCACGCTGAACCGGCTGGTGAGCCACCTCCTGGACCCCTACTGCCAGGAGCCTGACTACAGACGGATCTTCCTCTCCACCTACCAGACCTTCACCACTACCAGTGCGCTCATAGAGCTGCTCTTCCAGAGGTGGGCCATGTAATTTAAGTTACAATACTCAAAACTGTCTCATTTTACCTGACCATTGTCTCACACCATAATGCAGATGCTATTTCACTGTTAAAATTAGACCGTGTGAAATTGTTGGAGTACGTTTGACCTCTATACTTTGAAAGCACCTTGACATTCTAGTTTCACTACCCACCTTCTATCACGTTAATGTTTGGTGAAATGGCCTAAACACGTCTCTCGCTCTTCTTTTGCCTTCTCATCCTCACCCACCTTTTTGCTCTTTTTGACACATTCCGACTAATCCAAGTCACAAATAAGATGAGCCAAATTGGATTTGGAATGTTATGTTGGACACAGATGAGAGGGTACGTCAAGAGTGGCCGTTTTTGAACAACACATCTCGCTGTTCATGCAGTCACTTAGTTTCGTCAGACCATTTTCTCTTGTTTCCTTGACCAAAATGACAGTCTTAGCATCGTTGATGTAATGATAATAAGCACAGGTAGTTAACCAGTACAGCTTTTACAACAACAACAATTATTCACTGATTTTGTAGTGAGTTCAGTGTCAGGATAACAGCAGAGCATATTGACAGACCGAAGAAGAATGTGACCCAACAGGACAGTGGTCCAATCACAGTTTAGATGACTCTGACACTGTCTTCCTAATTGCTCTCACAGGGACAAAGTAGCTTCACGTGTGGACAACAGTGAATGTTACAGGAGGTGAGCTGGCTGCTTGGCCCTTGATCATCATTTATTTCTGTGAATCTGAAACAGGGAAGACGTTGTTTTAACCACATGTTGTCGTCTCCTCAGGCGTCTGTTGCCCCTGATCCAGACTTGGTTGGAGGAGTACAGTGAGGACTTCCGGGATCCTTCTCAGCGCCCCTCTCTAAGGCTGCTGTTGGACCCCCTGCACTGCCTGTCCTTCTGTTCACTGGCCCAGCGCTGTGAAACTCTGCTGAAGAAGTTCCAGAGAGAAGGTACAGGATTATCTACTTGTTTCCCCCTAACCTTTTCTGTCAATTGCCTTTTATTATTATTATTATTATTATTATTATTAATATTATATTATTATCATTCCTCTCTCCTTTAATAGAAGTGGATACTGGTGGCCATTCTGCCCAGGCTGAGGGGAGCCAGGAAGACGAGGGCTCAGGGGAGGAAGGCCCAGAATGGGACAGCCCACTGGATCAGGGTGACATCATGGACTTCTCAGACACAGGCATCGCAGAACAGCTCACCCGACTGGACGCTGTAAGTGTCAATCATGGCAGATAATGTCTGTCTCTGAATATGCGTCCTCAGAGTGGATCACTAACAAGCTTTTTCCATTTGACCTTACCTGTGTGTCTCTCAGGGGCTGTTTGGGAAGGTGGTTCCTTACCAGTGTCTGGGCTGTGTGTGGTCCCAGAGGGACAAGAAGGTGAACCTGTCTGCCACCGTCAGCGCCACCATCGCCCAGTTTAACGCAGTCACCAACCGGGTCATCACCTCCCTGCTCTGCCGGCCCACCTCCACCACCTCCAGCCCCACTTCCATCCGCAGGGCCTCCAGCCCAGCTCAGAGAGCCTGCGTCATTGAGAGGTGGATCAGAGTTGGACAGGTCAGACACATCTAGTAACTTGGACCATTGAGGGATACATTTTCAAATCCCTAGTCAGTCTCTAACTTGTGACTGTTTTCTGAAAAAGGAGTGTCGGCAGCTGAAGAATTTCTCCTCTTTGAGGGCCATCCTGTCTGCCCTTCAGTCCAATGCTGTCTACAGGCTGAGGAAGACATGGGCTGCTGTGTGTAGGTACGGACTGTAGGGTCACACTGGAAGGGTTAGCTGAGTCATGAAGCTAGAGGGCCAATAACATTGACTGAATATACTCTGAGAATGTAAGGCTTACTAAGGAAATGATTTACTCTTAATTGGCCTACATTATTCAACTAACCTTAGTTTGTACTTCATGCCATAACTATGCAATAAACAATTTTTATTGTGTCAGTCAAGAATAGTTGAACAATAATTTTAGGTCAACATGCCATGCCTTACCAACTCTAAATCCCTTTGAAGTTTCAAGGATACCTTTGTAATAAAGTTGCTAGTGGTTTCTTGTCTTGAGTGTTATTTTTGGATTGATTTAATTGGTTTGTTCTTCAGGGACAGTGTGGCCATCTTTGACAACCTCTGTGAAACCTTCCCTGATGAGAATTGTGTGTTGAACAACAGAGCGATTCTTGTGGAGGTAAGAATCCAGCACATGAAGGAAAATGATTTAACTGAATGTTTTACTTGAGTCTCTGTACAAATGTATGCTTTCTTTCTGCAACCATAATGCAGACGATATGACACTGTTGAAATACTTACGATATGTAGTGTTTTTATTGTTTTGAGAGCGGTTGACCTCCGCTCACCGTCTTGACCATCTTCAAGCACCTTGATATTCTACATTTACGACTTTATTAAAACCCATCTTTCTGTCAACTTAATGTTCAGTGAAATTGCCTAACAGTGTAAATAGTAAAGCCATTGTCCCAAAGCAAAAGAAAGGTTGTTCTATTTTTCTGTCAGGTCTGGGTGCAAATCTCCACGAGGTCTGGTTACGGTGAGAGGGCTCTGTGATACTCTACATATTGCTCAGCAGCAAGCTGTTATTAGCGTCTCTGTCAACAAACACTACACCAATGACAATTTCCTCAGCAGTTCCTTGTGAAACTCCTTCATTTGCCTAACAACTTTATTTCATTTTACCGTGTCGTTCCTCACATCTTGACATTTTCCAACTGGTCATGTTTGCAGCTCAATATATTGGTTACATAATGAGATACATGTATCTATTCTAAGAACAAGCAGTTCTGACCTAGACCAGATTTGACTGACTCTTTGCATATGCTGTAGGTCATTGCCGATGGGTAGACAGGTTGACAATGGAAGGCCATAAATGCAGACTGAGTGACTAAGCTGAATTTAGCTTCTATCTCACAATATATGCAAGCAATGTCCTATTGCCAGACAGATGGTAAGCAATACTTCAGAGAGAGTATGTCTGCAATGTCTCTCACTCAGTCTATGTAGACATGATATGTACAGTATAGTGGGGGTTATTGAGTTCGAGCTTAGCTTTCACTTCTTTCCATGTGATGTTAAATTGACAGAAATGATAGCATTGAGAGTATCTGTTAGTAAAACAAATAGGTTTATTATAAGCCGTTACCATGGGGAGGGGGGAGGGAAGGAAGTATCCTAGTATTGTCTACTTCTGCTTCTTGAAGTCACATGTAGCCCACTTTCCCCATTAGCTCTTAACCCACTAGAGGTTACAGTGATTCCCCTGGAGGAAAAAAACCTATTCAAAGACCAAGAGAACTGTGTAGCAAAAGGAAGCCACCCTACCCTTAGCCACTGATGTTTCAAATGGCCACCGATTACTAGGCTATGAAAGGACATTAATAATAGACCAATACCTTTTTTTCTAGCTTCGTATGCACATTCTCTAAAGTGGTGTTACTAGAATCCTCTGCTGACGTTCTCTTTCTCTCTCTGTACTGCTGTCTCCTCAGAGCTTCTCCAGTGGGGTGGTTCCTTACCTGGGCACGTACCTGACTATCTTCACCATGCTGGACACTGCTCTACCAGACACTGTGGAGGTGAGCAAACAGCCATTGACACAGACTGCTATGTTATGGCAGCTACTTTAGGTTCATTCTATATTTACCTTCTTAATGTTTAATATTGATAATACATCTTACATTGTCACGTTTTTACACGTATTATAGCATGTTGTGCTCTTTTCGACAGGGGGACCTCATAAACTTTGAAAAGAGGAGGAGGGTACGTTGTTGCTGTTTTTTTGTCTTTACGTAAAGAAAACAAAAGATACAGGCCAATAAATGTCACCGATGTTATAGGACATGACGTACATTGTATCGATGGTACGCTCACCACCACATTTTAGTGGCCCTTTGACATGCCTAGGGGAAACGTGCACACGTTAGTGCTTAGGGATGTTTGCTTACTGCTCTAAATGACTCTACCTCTCAGATAGCCTTTAAAAGTGTTGCTAGTTCATAACAACCACACAGCTGACATGGGCTTGTGATCTCCCTCCCTCTCTCTCTCTCTCTCTCTCTCTCTGCAGGAGTTTGAGATTCTCTCTCATATCCGGCAGCTCCAAGCCTCCTGCTCTCAGTACAACCTGCCCCATGACACTAGCATCACTGCCTGGTTGCAGGGCCAGAAGCTGCTCACTGACCAGGAGAGGTGAGAACCTGTCCCACACTGGTTTTATGGTAGAGCAATGAGGAGATAAAGAGCTGGTGAGATTTAAGGATTGATGCCGAATCATGTCTTAAATTGATGCACCTTAAAGGCCAATAAACCCCTGTGCAGGGAGATGTATAGAGCCTGAATTGTGTATGTATATATGGTATACACAAATGTACTACTCAAATGATATGTAAAACACAATTCCCATAATCCCTACCCTTGTTTTGCATGTTAAGGAAATGAATAGAAAACTATTCTAGAGTTAGGGTTGACACAGGGCTGCAGTGTGTGCAGGCTTTTGAATTAGACGTGTTGGTGCAGGGCTGGAACAAAACGCTATATACATTTAGACAAGTCCGCCCTGACTTCAGGGCTCATAAGTGTTTTCTATGTGTTCTGCCACAGCTACGAACTGTCCAGAAACCTGGAGCCTCCAGTAGACCCCTGCTCCCCCAGTGACTGGAGACACCGTTCACTCAGCAAGAAACTCTCCTCGTGAGTACTGAACACTCCTAACAGCAGTTGCCATCTTGTTAATTCTACTCACCCCATATATACAACTATTGTAACATTGTTCTTTTATTGATGCAGTATTTAAGGTTTTACTAGTGTTCGTTGACCACATTTGTTCATTTTGTACAAAGTCTGCAAATATGTTTTGTGTATTTGCAGACTCCTGAAAGTGAGTGAGGGATCCAGCAGGAAAACCCATGCAGACCAGATCAGTGTGTCGTCTTCAGGGTCCAGTGGCTCTGAGATGGAGCATCTCTCTACCCCTCCCCCCACCCTCAGACTGCAGGTACAGGGCTCTCCTGTCCCCTTTTAGACATGCCTCTAACTCAGTCTCCCTCTGTCAGTCATTGCTCACCCAGGTTAAAGCTGTTTCAGATGTTTTAATAGACCACACTGTACTATACCACATTATCTAGTACCACATTACTAATACCAGTAGTTACACCATGAAGCAATTCAAAAGTAAATGTAATTATATGGCTTTTAACATAACCTCCCCATTCATAACAGATTTCGCCAATGACATCCCATTGAAAGCGATGTGCTTGAGATCTGGAATGTCAATTGACCAGGTCCTTGACGCCAAGCAGGAGTAGTGCTCTCTGGTGAAGCATGGCTCAATACTTCAGTTGTCCACAAATGTGCTGAGGTCAATATCTCAGACAGACAAACTGAAAGGCTAATTCATTATTCCCTATGGTACTCATGGATGTTCCGTCTCTTTCCCTTGTCCCAGTCTCTGTCCAGTTCCTGTCAAAATGTGGCAGAGGCCTTACCCTCCTCCCCGGACGGCTCCACTCCCTCCAGTTGTCCCTCCAGTTCTCAGCCTGACCTCTCTGCCCTTGCTCCTGTGTCTACCCACCCTAAACCAATGCTGGCCTCTCATCACAAACGCTCTGTGTCCATGACCTCTTTCCCACTCTACAACAGACAGGTGGCTGACTCCTGTATAGTGAGGGTCAGTGTGGAGGTTGGCAACGGCAACATGTACAAGAGCATCCTGGTGAGCTGGGGTTGGGATCTGGGTGTTAGGGATTATCTTCAGGTCCTAGGCTGTTACGGAAATGTTTAAAAGGGATCATGTGTATAGTACTCTAGCTCTGTACATTATCTTTGGTTATGGTGAAAGATAAGACCTGGTTACGTTTACATGTTAGTCATTTAGCAGACTCTCTTATCCAGAGCGACTTACAGTTATTGCATTCATGTTAAGATGGCTATGTGAGACAACCACATATCACAGTCTTAGTAAGTAAAACATTTTCCTCAATAAAGACGTTATCAGCAAAGTCGGTGCTAGTAGGAAAAGACAAGAGGGTGGAGATTGGATAAGACTGAGATGTCTTATTTAAGATACTCTGCTTGGTTGAAGGGAGGTTTTTGCAGGCAAACCCTTCACTTCCTCATTCTTTTACAGCATGTTAACTGCTTTATTGACTCGTGTGTCCTTCTCAGCTGACTAGTCAGGACAAAACTGCCCAGGTGATCCAGAGGGCCCTGGAAAAACACAACCTCGAGCACATGACCTGCCAAGACTTCACCCTCACACAGGTGATCTCCCAGGAAAGAGGTGAGCACACAATCAGTGCTCTTACACAGTACATATGCCCACTTAAAAACAGAGGCCACATAGTTTGGCATTAACTGTACTGATCTACAGTAGAAATATTACTGAGGATGGAACACTGAAGATAGTGTTGTCCTGGAATGATTGACGAGGACTTGTATGTAATATTCTCCTTTCTCATAGCAACCCCCACGTCTTCTGTTTTTCAGAGTTACTCATTCCGGACAAAGCTAACGTCTTCTACGCCATGTCCACGTTGGCAAACTTTGACTTTGTTCTGCGCCAGTGTCCAAAGGGTCAAAAGAAACCACTGTGCGCTACTTCCAGCCTTGGACGTTATTCAAAGTAGACGCCATTCTATGGCAATGATGAGTAACTGCAACTCGAGCAAACCAAGGGGTGCCATGAGAGCAACAGGTGGAAGATGGTACTGAACGATGGCTCTTTATGAAGAATGTCTATATGTCTGAAGACAACAGCTTTGGGGCTGCGTTTGAAACCCATTGAACAGAATGTCCTTTTATTTATTGGTGGAGTGAACTCTGCATGAATTCCACCATTGAACACTCAACGTTCCCCGAAGACTTTACTTTTGTCTCCACCCCTCTGAGCAAAACCAGTGACCTATTTGTTTTAATGAGGGAGATGGCTGACATTTCCCAACAGGGAGAGACAACCTGTGAGCCTTAAAAGGGATCGAGGTCAGATGGTCCGTGCAGGACATGCGTAATGTCCTCGGACAGCAGTTTTCCCCACAGGAGACGGCCTGCCCCTTACCCTGCCACCTGAGAAGTGGATAGGAATGTTGTTTTTCAGTGTATCAGCCCGCCGTCATGGCGATACTGATCGGGCCGTGTGTACGAAACGAGTGGTTGCCCTGACTAGCTGGATGGCATAACGCGTACAGTCAGCTGCTGTAGATGGGACACTGACAAACCTTTAAGGACACAGACTGCCACAGTTGTAATGATGATGGTGATAATAATGTGTGCGTTGTAAATGGTTCTGTGTTGCATTTCAGTGTTAATACTTTGAGATTTTTATCTGTTCTTTTTACATTGTTTTCTATGTATGTCTCTAATGCTCTTGATGATTAGCTGGGCCTTCATGGCTGTGTTGCCTAGCTTTGTGCACAACATATTTGCAAAATAAGCATTTTGTGCGTATGGAAAATTTCGTGGATCTTTTATTTCAGCACTTTACATGTTGCGTTTATATGTTTGTTCAGTATACATTCTAAACATTTGCAGGTTTCTTGGCTGTTTTAAAACTTGCAGATGAATCACCAATTGATAGCTATTTTTTAAATCTAAGTCTGACACCTGTGTAAATCTACAGTAGCTTAATAGTTTTATTTATTTAACCAGGCAAGTCAATTAATATATTTGATATATTTAACATTTCCACTCTGATTGAACCAAATCGGTTGTGCAACATTCTGGAAAAAAAAAAAGTGAAAAGAAATCCAAACACTTCAGACAGAATAAGTCCTTGTATAAGTTGGGTGCTTTAAATGACATGAGGTGCTTTTATCTTCCAGACCATTAACGTACCCCTTTCATCCAGGACTTCCAGAAGTGTCATTTGAACCCAGATTTAAAATCGACTGTATATTACAAATGTGCCTGAAACTGCATTCTCAAAGGTTACTTAATTGTCTCTTTGAGATGAATAGTGTTAAAGGTCATTGTAAACTAAAGAGGACGTGTTTAAATATATGGCTTGTACAATACTATGTGAAAGTCCTGTAAACATATAAAAAAACTACTGAGTGATTCATGCCAGCACTTCTACTAAAGCTGTCCAATTTCATTGTCTCTGTGCTCCAAATAAATAAGTTTCTCAAAACCTTTCTGTACCAAATCACATCGATCTTTGTATATGTCAACCTTTCTTATGCTGTATTTCACTTTATGATTCTAGGATTATTGGTTGCCATCTCTCTGAATATATATATATATATGCACAACATTCTGTAAGATTGGCACTCCTATTCATGATGTAATTCAGGGTTCCCCAACTGATGGCACGTGGCTTGAATTTGGCCTGCAGGTGATTTTATTTGGCCCCACAAGTATTTATATATATATATATATATATACACACATTTGTTTTAGCTGTTGGACATAAGACTGAAAACACCAGCAAATCAGCTCCAAGTGATTTTAATTTTGGAAATCTGTTCCAAAGTATCCCCACGCATAACTGAGCGATATACACTTTCCATTACATAGCTTTCACCTGGTCAGTCTATGATCCCTTATTGATGTCACCTGTTCAATACACTTCAATCCGTGAAGATGAAGGAGAGGAGACAGGTTAAAGAAGGATTTTTAAGCCTTGAGACAATTGACATGGATTGTGTATGTGTGCCATTCAGAGGGTGAATAGGCAAAGTGCCTTTGAACGGGGTTTGGTAGTAGGTTCCAGGCGCACCGGTTTGAGTGTATCAAGAACTGCAACGCTGCTGGGTTTTTCATAGTGATGGGGAAACAAAGCTTTTTTTATTAGATTAGTGTTTATTAGTCACATGTACAGGGATGCAGATGTAATTTAAAATCTTATGCTCTGGGCTCCAAGAGTGCAGGTAAGAAAATAAAATTTAAATAAGTGAATGAAAAAAATATGGATAGCAGTAGTAATAACAATATACATGTTTACAACTGTAGCACTGATAAATGATTGTTGGGTGGTGGGGCAGAGGGAAGAGTCTGTTGGGGAAACTCCATAGGGGAAGCTGCGAGGAGTGAGAAGTGAATGGAACAGTAATAAATAAAATAATCATATATAGATATTGAGGTTTTCCAACCAATTGTGTCAAATAGGTCTATAGTCGTGGTCAAACGTTTTGAGAATGACAAGTATTGGTCTCCACAAAGTTTGCTGCTTCAGTGTTCTTAGATCTTTATGTCAGTAGTTACTATGGTACACTGAAGTATAATTACAAGTATTCCATAAGTGTCAAAGGCTTTCATTGACAATGACATTCAGTTTATGCAAAGTCAATATTTGCAGTGTTGACCCTTCTTTTTCAAGACCTCTGCAATCCGCCCTGGCATGCTGTCAATTAACTTCTGGGCCACATCCTGACTGATGGCAGGCCATTCTTGCATAATCAATGCTTGGAGTTTGTCAGAAGTTGTGGGTTTTTGTTTGTCCACCCGCCTCTTGAGTATCGACCACAAGTTCTCAATGGGATTAAGGTCTGGGAAGTTTCCTGGCCATGGACCCAAAATGTCGATGTTTTGTTCCCCGAGCCACTTAGTTATCACTTTTGCCTTATGGCAAGGTGCTCCATTATGCTGGAAAAAGCATTGGGCAACACCAAACTGTTCTTGGATGGTTGGGAGAAGTTGCTTTCGGAAGATGTGTTGGTACCATTCTTTATTCATTCTTAGGCAAAAATGTGAGTGAGCCTACTCCCTTGGCTGAGAAGCAACCCCACACATGAATGGTCTGAGGATGCTTTACTGTTGGCATGACACAGGACTGATGGTAGCGCTCACCTTGTCTTCTCCGGACAAGGTGTTTTCTGGATGGCCCAAACAATCGGAAAGGGGATTCATCAGAGAAAATGACTCTACCCCAGTCCTCAGCAGTCCAATCCCTGTACCTTTTGCAGAATATCAGTCTGTCTCTGACGTTTTTCCTGGAGAGAAGTGGCTTCTATGCTTCCCTTCTTGACACCAGGCCATCCTCCAAAAGTCTTCGCCTCACTGTGCGTGCTGATGCACTCACACATGCCTGCTGCCATTCCTGAGCAAGCTCTGCACTGGTGGTGTCCCGATCCCGCAGCTGAATTAACTTTAGGAGACGGTCTTGGCGCTTGCTGGACTTTCTTTGGCGCCCTGATGCCTTCTTCACAACAATTGAACCTCTCTCCTTGAAGTTCTTAATGATCTGATAAATGGTTGATTTAGTTGCAATCTTACCAGCAGCAATATGTGAAGCCCTTTTTGTGCAAAGCAATGATGACTGCACGTGTTTCCTTGCAGGTAACCATGGTTGACAGAAGAAGAACAATGATTTCAAGCACCACCCTCCTTTTAAAGCTTCCAGTCTGTTATTCTGACTCAATCAGCATGACAGAGTGATCTCTAGCCTTGTCCTCGTCAACACTCTCACCTGTGTTAACGAGACAATCACTGACATGATGGCAGCTGGTCCTTTTGTGGCAGGGCTGAAATGCAGTGGAAATGTTTTGGGGGGATTAAGTTCATTTTCATGGCAAAGAGGGACTTTGCAATTAATTGCAATTCATCTGATCACTCTTCATGACATTCAGGAGTATATGCAAATTGCCATCATCAACACTGAGGCAGCAAACTTTGTGGAGACCAATACTTGTGTCATTCTCAACTTTTGACCACGACTGTATTACTCAAGGCTTTGATCAACACGGTGTACACTAGTGGCACCTGCTGGTCAAAATAATTCAGTTCACTGGTTAGCGATTTCGATGCATGCCTCATCTCTGACATTAAACGTAACATCACTAGTTGTTCACGCTCAACAATTTCCTCTGTGTAACAACAATGGACCGCCACCCAAAATACATCCAACCAACTTGACACAACTGTGGGAAGCATTGGAGTCAACATGGGCCAGCACCTTGTAGAGTTCATGCCCCCAACGAATTGAGGCTGTTCTGACGGCAAAAGGTGGTGCAACTCAATATTAGGAAGGTGTTCCTAATGTTTTGTAGACTACACTCAGTGTATGTGATTGTATGTGTATCAAATTGTTTTTGTCAAAAATTATCTGTTCTTCTTGCGGTCAATTTGCAGACTACAAATTATTTGTAATTATGTTCCAGCCCCCTGACCATCCACTCATTTGAGGACGACAGCATATTTTACAAGTTAAGGTTGGTCCAAACGGTACCTATCCTGTAACTCCCAGTTATGGATACCAAAAATCTTTGGTTAAATCACATTATCTGGTGTAACAATCTGTAGCTAAGAGAACTGGTGATCAGCAGATGGGAGAGGTGATCATGATGAAAGAAACACACTAAGTTCAGTGAACACTTGTACAACTGTGGAGGTGTTGTCATGATCAGACTGCTATTCAGCTCCTCTTGAGTCCTCTTCTGCTTGAAATCCAGCATAATGTCCAATCCATCGAGAGGGATGCAGTTCACGGGATACAGGTCTGCTACAATGACACAAGCAGGCAAAGGAATTTTGTTTCTCTCCAAGAATCCAATCCATAAAGTAGCCTAAGGAACCACACAGTATTGTCTGTAAGACAAAACAAAATAAATTATACTGCGTTGCACAGTTTGAATGGCAATTGAACAGTATAACACTGTTAGGGTAGACTAATTGAACATTGTACATAGGCACAGAGATTACATTAAGAACAATACCTAGCCTAATATCAATAAATATGGCATGACCCTCAACCTTTGCACAGTGACCAGACTGTACAAATGTACGTAGGCAGACAGTATCCATCTACAGCCCTCTCTAACAAGAATGCTCAGGCAAATATTTGTATAGTAAAACCAGCTTATTAGTTTTGGAGATTTACAACAGTTAAATTGTATTATTTATTATTAGCTTGCTGGATAGCCAATAATTGTTATTTACATCTGTTTGGAATCCTAGCTTGCGTCATGCTTATAATTGTTTGATTTTGAAATGTTTCCACGGTCATAATCATAACCAATGTTGACTCGTCAATTAAGTTGAATAACTAGCTTGTAAAACTATTTACAGTTACTGATGTTACACGTTTGCTAAAAAGTTTGCAAACAGGAGGCCTGGGGCAAAGTAACAAGTTTGCAGGTGCCAGGCTAACTAGCTAGCCAACTCCAGTTGTGCTAACGTATTCTGGTAAACCTAGTTTTAGGTGGCTGGTTGTAAAATGCTCCATCTTCAAATTTGTGTTGATGAGAGGAATCACTTGAAGGCATTGTGATCTGGTCAGTTCTTTCAGTTTTGCCCAAAGGATTGTGTTGCTTGTAACATGCCTTGAGGAGGGATGGGCCAGAACACAAAGCACCGCCCCACACAAGTTGTAGTCTTTCAGAGACTGAAAAACATGTCAGCTTGTATATTTTACTATGAATCCGCTGATAGCAACATTGCTGAAAGACGTCCAAATGTCTCTATCGTACAAGGACAACCATATCGACACACACAGTCAGTATCACATACAGTTGAAGTCATTAAAACTCATTTTTCAACCACTCCACAGATTTCATGTTAACCAACTATAGTTTAGGCAAGTCGGTTAGGACATCTACTTTGTGCATGACTCAAGTAATTCTTCCAACAATTGTTTACAGACAGATTATTTCACTTATAATTCACTATATCAGAAGTTTACATACACTAAGTTGACTGTCTTTTAACAGCTTGGAAAATTCTATTAGAAGGAATTTTAGAAGCTTCTGATAGGCTAATTGACATAATTTGAGTCAATTGGAGGTGTACCTGTGGATGTATTTCAAGGCCTATCTTCAAACTCAATGCCTCTTCGCTCGACATCATGGAAAAATCAAAAGAAATCATCCAAGACCTCAGAAAAAGAATTGTAGACCTCCACAAGTCTGGTTCATCCTTGGGAGCAATTTCCAAACACCTGAAGGTACCACATTCATCTGTACAAACAATAGTACGCAAGTATAAACACCATGGGACCACGCAGCCGTCATACTGCTCAGGAAGGAGACGTGTTCTGTTTCCTAGAGATGAACGTACTTTGGTGCGAAAAGTGCAAATCAATCCCAGAACAGCAGCAAATGACCTTGTAAAGATGCTGTAGGAAACAGGTACAAAAGTATCTATATCCACAGTAAAACGAGTTCTATATCGACATAACATGAATGGCCGCTCAGGAAGGAAGAATCCACTGATCCAAAACCACCATAAAAAAGCCAGACTACGGTTTGCAACTGCACATGGAGACAAAGATCGTACTTTTTGGAGAAATATCCTCTGGTCTGATGAAACAATTATAGAACTGTTTGGCCGTAATGACCATCGTTATGTTTGGAGGAAAAATGGGGAGGCTTGCAAGCCGAAGAACACCTACTGTGAAGCACGAGGGTGGCAGCATCATGTTGTGGGGGTGTTTTGCTGCAGGAGGGACTGGTGCACTTCACAAAATAGATGGCATCATGAGGAAGGAAAATGATGTGGATATATTGAACAACATCTCAAGACATCAATCAGGAAGTTAAAGCTTGGTCGCAAATGGGTCTTCCAAATGGACAACGACCCCAAGCATACTTCCAAAGTTGTGGCAAAATGGCTTAAGGACAACAAAGTCAAGGTATTGGAGTGGCCATCACAAAGCCCTGACCTCAATCCTATAGAAAATTTGTGGGCAGAACTGAAAAAGCATGTGCGAGAAAGGAGGCCTACAAACCTGACTCAGTTACACCAGTTCTGTCAGGAGGAATGGGCCAACATTTACCCAGCTGATTGTGGGAAGCTTGTGGAAGGCTACTCGAAACGTTTGACCCAAGTTAAACAATTTAAAGGCAATGCTACCAAATACTAATTGAGTGTATGTAAACCTCTGACCCACTGGGAATGTGATGAAAGAAATAAAAGCTGAAATAAATAATTCTCTCTACTATTATTCTGACATTTCACATTCTTAAAATAAAGTGGTGATCCTAACTGACCAAAGACAGGAAATGTTTACTAGGATTAAATGTCAGGAATTGTGAAAAACTGAGTTTCCTGCTTTCCTCCTAGAAATTCCTTGGAAGTGATTTAAAAACAAGCCCAGGGGGAAAAGTCTCTTTTTTTAATGATCATGAATAAATATATTACACACCCTCAGCAATTATGTGTAAAGAAAATGTATTTGAGTTGAGTTTGAGTTTATTTTTACAGGGACAGTGCACATTAATCAACGCTTCAGTAAAAGTGCCGGTTTTAGCCAGCCGGCTAACTTTCAACAGCAGTCCCTGGGCAGTTAGTTAAAAACAATACAGCAACATAAGACAAGCAACACATAGCATGCAGACAGAGCAACATAAGACAAGCAACACATTGCATGCAGACAGAGAAACATAAGACAAGCAACACATAGCATGCAGACAGACCAACATAAGACAAGCAACACATTGCATGCAGACAGAGCAACATAAGACAAGCAACACATTGCATGCAGACAGAGAAACATAAGACAAGCAACACATAGCATGCAGACAGACCAACATAAGACAAGCAACACATTGCATGCAGACAGAGCAACATAAGACAAGCAACACATTGCATGCAGACAGAGAAACATAAGACAAGCAACACATAGCATGCAGACAGAGAAACATAAGACAAACAACACATTGCATGCAGACAGAGCAACATAAGACAAGCAACACATTGCATGCAGACAGAGCAACATAAGACAAGCAACACATAGCATGCAGACAGAGCAACATAAGACAAGCAACACATAGCATGCAGACAGAGAAACATAAGACAAGCAACACATAGCATGCAGACAGACCAACATAAGACAAGCAACACATTGCATGCAGACAGAGCAACATAAGACAAGCAACACATTGCATGCAGACAGAGCAACCTAAGACAAGCAACACATAGCATGCAGACAGAGAAACATAAGACAAGCAACACATAGCATGCAGACAGAGAAACATAAGACAAGCAACACATAGCATGCAGACAGAGTAACATAAGACAAGCAACACATAGCATGCAGACAGAGTAACATAAGACAAGCAACACATAGCATGCAGACAGAGTAACATAAGACAAGCAACACATAGCATGCAGACAGAGTAACATAAGACAAGCAACACATAGCATGCAGACAGAGTAATAGCACAAAGAGCAACAAAACAAAACACAAAAGCATTTAAGTGTTTCCACACCTCATAAGCCACAGACAACATGGGAAGCAGAAATAGACAGCTAGGGATTATGTTCACAAGTCTGATTGGCCTTTAGACATGTCTTCAGGTTTTTTGTGAAGGTGTGACAGGTGGTGCAGTTGTGTGTCTGATGGCAGTGTGTTCCAGACATGGGAAGCTCTCACAGAGAAAGCAGATTGACTAAAGGTGATATTCCTCAAGGGAACTATACAGTCACCTCTCATGGCAGACCTTGTGGATCTGCTGCCATGGGTTTGTGTTTTCTGTCAAACAAAAGTACTAAGTGGAGGGGGATTTAGGATCTTGAATACAAGACATGCGTCGGTGTATTGCACAAGATCTTTCCAAATCAGGAGCTCATGCTTTCTGAAGATGTAACAGTGATGGCTATTGGGCTTCCTGTCAAGCACTTTGAGAGCCTGTTTGTAGACAGACTGAATGGGTTTTAATGTTGTACAGCAAGCTTGGGCCCAACTAGTCAAGCAATATGTTAAGTGGGGGACTATCATAGATTTGAAATTACAGGTTGAATTTGGTTATTTGAGTTTGATGCCAAGGTACTTAAAATCGGGTACCACCTGGAGCTCCTCCCCTGACACATGGCTCCTCCCCTGACACATGGCTCCTCCCCTGGGTGAGCTATGTAGGACTACAGTACATGTGTTATTGGACTGCCCCCTACTGACAAAAAGGAAAATTCTTCTCTGTAAAAAGGAGTAGGCTACAGTATTGACTAGTTCAAAGTTTGATTGAAGAACTTTAAACAAGTCTATTGTTTGGACTCCATCACTTTCCTTCTTGGTCAAATAGCCCTTACACAGCCTGGAGGTGTGTTGGGTCATTGTCCTGTTGAAAAACAAATGATAGTCCCACAAAGCGCAAATCAGATGGGATGGCGTACCGCTGCAGAATGCTGTGGTAGCCATGCTGGTTAAGTGTGCCTTGAATTCTAAATAAATCACTGACAAGTGTCACCAACAAAGCACCCACACACCATAACACCTCCTCCATGCTTTACGGTGGGAACCACACATGCGGAGATCATCCGTTCACCCACACTGCGTCTCACAAAGACACGGCGGTTGGAACCAAAAATCTCAAATTTGGACTCATCAGACCAAAGGATAGATTTCCACTGGTCTAATGTCCATTGCTTGTGTTTCTTGGTCCAAGCAAGTCTCTTCTTCTTATTAGTGTCCTTTAGTGGTGGTTTCTTAGCAGCAATTCAACCATGAAGGTCTGATTCACACAGTCTGTTCTGAACAGTTGATGTTGAGATGTCTGTTACTTGAACTCTGTGAAGCATTTATTTGGGCTGCAATCTGAGGCTGGTAACTCTAATGAACTTATCCTCTGCAGCAGAGGTAACTCTGGGTCTTCCATTCCTGTGGCGGTCCTTAAGAGAGACAGTTTCATCATTGCGCTTGATGGTTTTTGCGACTGCACTTGACGAAACTTTCAAACTTCTTGACATTTTCCAGATTGACTTACCTTCATGTCTTAAAGTAATGATGGACTGTCATTTCTCTTTGCTTATTTGAGCTGTTCTTGCCATAATATGGACTTGTTCTTTTAACAAATAGGGCTGTTGTCTGTATACCACCCCTCCCACCAAGTGGTGCAGTGGTCTAAGGCACTGCATCTCAGTACAAGCGGTGTCACTACAGTCCCTTGTTCGAATCCAGTCTGTGTCACATCCAGCCATCCAGCCCCGGGTTTGGCCGGGGTAGGCCGTCATTGTAAATAAGAATATGTTCTTAACTGACTTGCCTGGTTAAATAAAAAAATAAAATACCTCACAACACAACGGTTTGGCTCAAACATTAAGAAGGAAAGAAATTTAACAAAGCACACCTGTTAATTGAAATGCATTCCAGGTGACTACCTCATGAAGCTGGTTGACAGAATGCCAAGAGTGTGTAAAGCTGTTATCAAGGAAAAGGGTGGCTACTTTGAAGAATCTCAAATATATTTAGATTTGTTTAACACTTTCTTTGGTTACTACATGATGCCATATGTGCTATTTCATAGTTTTGATGTCTTCACTATTATTCTACAATGTAGAAAATAGTAAAAATAAAGAAAAACCCTTGAATGAGTAGGTGTGTCCAAACTTTGGACTGGTACTGTATGTCGTTGGTGAATTTTGTCAGGTGACTGTCTAGTGAAGGATTTCTCTTTAGTGAAGGAAAATCCATGGTTATCGGGTGCTCTCCCACACTCAGCGGAGTGATACTGGGTAGATTAATTTGTTAAGGCGCCACAGTCCCGTGCCAGGGTGGGCTGCAGGGCTCTACTTTATACTATGGGGGTGTTGAGCAGAGGAAGGAAGCAGGGGGTAAATGGTTTCTCCGGAGGAGAAACGCGATGCGGCTCATACACTTTATTGTTCTATGTATGCGAGTGATGACCAGCCAAGAGCTTGTGAGTGTGTGACCTGCATACATTTTAAGCACTATCCATAATGTCAATGTCCCCCAAACGCAGAGTTATAATGGCCTAATCTTGCATATCTCAGGGGGTTGTTTATGCAGCGAGATGAGAAAGGCAAGGTCTTTGTTGGGATATGTTAGGAAAACAGTTTTAGTGAGAGGACAGTAGATGTCAGTGCAAATATATCAGTTATTTCCACCCTTTTCACTACAGTAATGCACCTTACCTTGAAGTATAATAAACCATATACAAATATGATAAATTCATTACATGTGAATGAATAAGCCTTCTCATACTTTATAATATGTCTATAGTTACAATCAGTTTTAGGAACATCTCCCAAAATATTTACATTTATTTATTACTTTACCCAAAATATCATGATTAGTGAGTCAAAATGTGTGAAATTTCTAAATTAACTTTTTGGCCATTTTAAACAGTGTCCACTCTATCGGGACAAGGTGAGAAGTGCTGTGAAAATTGCGCTCTTTGTTGGTTCTACTGATGTGCTTTGTCTGTCCCTTGACTTTCCTCCACACAAAATTACTTTCTATGAGTAGGAAGTGTCCAGGTTGCATTGTGTTTCGTACAGTTCGGTAGGAATCCATCGATGTCTGTGTCATTAGGAGAGTAGCTTTTCTAAGGACCGCCCCTTTGACGTGACGTAGAACAAAAGAGCTGACATAATGCATTATAATGACGCAGCCGAACACTGGGTGGAGCTAGAGACACATTCATTCGACAGAGACTCTTCAGTGTCCTATAACTTTTTTTTGTGTTCTGACATAAAACAGCAGTGATGAGGGAAAAAGTACCCAATTGTCATACTTGAGTAAAAGTACAGATACCTTTTAATAGGAAAATACTCAAGTTAAAGTGAAAGTCACCCAGTAAAATACTACTTGAGTAAAAGTATTTGGATTTAAATATGCTTAAGTATCAAATTCCTTATATTAAGCAAACCAGATGGTGCATTTGTTCGTTTTTAAATGTATTTACGGATAGCCAGGGGCACACTCCAACACTCAGACATCATTCAGAAACAAAGCATTTGTGTTTAGTGAGTTGCCAGATCAGAGGCAGTGAATTGTACCTTTTCTGTCCTGCTAAGCATTCAAAATGTAACCAGTACTTTTGGGTGTCAGGGGAAAATGTATGGAGTTAAACATACACAATTTTCTTTAGGAATGTAGTGAAGTAAAAGTTGTCAAAAATATAAATAGTAAAGTTCAGATACCCCAAAAAACTACTTAAGTGGTACTTTTAAAGCATTTTTACTTAAGTACTTTACACCACTGTGAAATTAATAAAATAAGTAATGTAAACATATTATCAATCATTTTTGTGCATGAAATCAGGCACTGTAGACTTGAGGTTAAGTCATGGGCCTTAACTGGGTTTTTTAGGAGCCACAGAGGGCTGGTTTTATTTAATAGGCACATCAGTAAATTCCATAAAACCTCACACTTTTGTTGTGTACATACAGAAAACTGCCAACATAAAGTGTCTTAATAGGGCGTTGGGCCACCACGAGCTGCCAAAATAGCTTCAATGCGCCTTGGCATAGATTCTACAAATGTTTTAACTCTATTGGAGGGATGCGACACCATTTCTTCCATGAGAAATTCAATAATTTGGTGTTTTGTTGATGGTGGTGGAAAACACTGTCTCAGGCGCTGCTCTAGAATCTCCCATAAGTGTTCAATTGGGTTGAGTGGTGACTACGATACACATAATTCTACTGATTACTCCACCTGCTTAACCTACGTCCCTTTTGTTTTGAGCTGACTTCGCCGTCGGCCAGAAAGGGGCGCCTGGCTCGCGCCCGGTAGACAGCCAGGTTCCAAATTGAATGAAGTTGGCACACACACACTCCCTTTAAACTCCCTATTCACCTTTTGAGACCCCATATTTCAAAGTCACAGATCTCTTCTTCTAGCCGTGGCATCCAACATAATGGGCAACTGGGCATTTTTAAACATGACTCTAAGCATGATGGGATGTTAATTGCTTAATTAACTCAGGAACCACCTGCTTTCAATAAACTTTTATCGCTCATTTACTCAAGTGTTTCCTTAATTTGGCAGTTACCTGTAACTCTTACATCCATTGGTTCCAATGTGTCTGTTTTTAACCAACAAGACTGAGTGTTCTCGGTGGTGCGAATAAGTTAAGATAAAGAGAGGTGCTCAGTTGTCATAAGTGTCCATATTTCCAGAGCAGTTTTGCTGCAATTGGGACTGTGCCTCCTTTACTACTGGTGTAACTACAGACTGTTAACTCAGCACTGTTCCTTTCTCAGCCAAGCCTCTGCTGCTGCCCTGGTCGTATAGCCCTGCTGCATCATTTTACCGTTGGGAATTTGAACCCCAGTGGCCTAAAGGAGGTCTCGCTGTTGAAGTGACAATGTTTCAAATCAGGCTATTCCTCTTCTTCCCTAATCCAGTACAGAACATGTTCCCGTTCCTCTGTTTTTCTCATTGAAGAGTTACATGGAAACGTTTCCTATCTTTATTCTGACATTTGGCCCCGTGTGTTAATGTTTTCTCTGGCTTCTCTAACTGTGTGTGTGTGAAGTGGAGGTGCAGTGGCTTGGCCTAAGTACATGGCTCCCAGACAACAGGACAATAACAGTCTTTTTGTTCCTGTAAATTATAAGTTCATTACCCATGTTTGCTGAAACAGTGAACAGTCGCACATTGTTTCTCTCTCACACAGACTTCGGAAGTCTGTACAGTGCCGAGGAAATGTTTAACTTTTTTTTGCTTCAAGATGTCCAGTTAGAATGCTTAAATATCTTAAAAGAGTTCATCAATTGGAATGAAATTGTAAAGATAATATAATGGAACTTTAAAAGATAGTATGACGGTGTGGATTAGGACGCGTTAGCGACTTTTTAGACGAATAAGAGGAGTGAGCACAGCTACATAACACAGATCTGTTTTACTACAGAGCATGTTAAAGCCCAGTTGTCAAACTAAACTTCAGAAGCCATGCTCACTCTCCTTGACGATGAAGGCAGCCCCCCCCCCCCCCCCCCCCCCCGCACTTCTCTGATTAAGGGGTTGGGTTAAATGTCGAAGACACATTTCAGTTGAATGCATTCAGTTGTACAACTGACTAGTATCCTGACTAGTATCCTGACTAGTATCCTCCCTTTTCATTCCTTGTTCCATGCTCCGTCTCGTCTTTCATCCTAATGGTGAGGATCATCTCACCACAGAGATGGTCCGGATATGCTCCCAAGCTTTTACAAAAGTTTAGCATACTTGGTGTTTATTTGCCCATGGCTAAACCTCCACAAGGTCCAAGTAAAAGCAGTGTGTTTTGACAAGATCTGAGATGATAATCTGAAGAACCGGGTTTTACAGGTTTAGCGGACCTCATACTCTCTGCCGCCCCCCCCCTCACTTAACCCATGCCTCTGGAGCTGGAGGACACAGGGAGTCTTTTCTAAAAATAGAAATGTTCACACTCTGGAAGTCTGTGAAGTTGAACGGTTTCAAAGGTCTTATTTTGCCTTGTCTGTTCTGGTTATTTATTGGCTTGTAAAGTCACACTATCTTGGCCTTAGTGTACAACAGTAACAACCAGTGAAATATCCCTATGTATTTATTATCCTATAGTAAGGATCGGCATTTATGCAGTACTTCCTACTTAAGCCTTAGTCTTTTTTTTTGCCAAACAACCTTGTTTAGGAATGCTCCCTAAATTATTTCGTCATAGTTACCTTGGACTCCAGTGATGCAGAGATTTTTCACATTTTAAAATGTATAACAAACAAAAAACAATGATTGCATGTTTAAACAAACCATACATCTCTATGCACAAGGGCGACTTTTACAAATTTCCACAAACAAAGTTTAACCTTGCAATCATTGGTTTTTGCTTGACATGCATTTTAAAGTGAAAATCTGAGTCTCACCATCACTCTTAATACCATGGAGTTGCCCCAAAGTAATGTAACGTTTTCCTAGTCTTGCATTTCATAAATATGATTTGTGACTATTACAAGTTAATGATTGATGCAGCTTATGATGGTGATCTGTAAAACTCATTTCTACTCTTAGTTCCGAAATCTGTCCGCAATTTTGGACAGTAATGTACAGTACTACTATTTTTGAGAACACAAAGCAAGTTGTTTGATTCTTACAACCCATATGGTGGCACACAACAGCAGACACATTACTTCTTTGACTTGATCTCACCCCACCAGCTGGCCCGCCGCCCCCTCCTGTGCCCTTGGCAGAGTGTGCCGAGCAGGCCCTGCTCTACGTAACCTTCCTGGCTCCAGTCAAGGTGTTACAGTAACACGCTGTATGTGAGCTCCCAGTCACATGGGGCCGTCTCTTCCCCCTCCACCCTCCTCCCTGATTAGTGGAGTGAGTGAGTGAGTGAGTGAGTGAGTGAGTGAGTGAGTGAGGGAGGGAGGGAGGGAGGGAGGGAGGGAGGAGGGCTGCCCTGTAAACTGACTCTTCTCCTGTCTGTCTGTCCATTTATAGGCCGACGCTCCCTCAGTACTCAAAGGTCCTCACACTTTATTGCTCTGTTTTTGTTAATGCTACTGTCATCAGTCTTTCCCCTCTGTCCAGCGACGAGAGTGGCTGTTTGCACTTGTGGCTGCTGTCTCTCTTAATGCAAGGTGAGACAGCAGCCGAGTCCTATTGACTATCTGTCAACAGATCAACAGGCCCCTCAAGTATGTTTTAGTGCTGTTGTACCCTTTTGACATTCTATGTAAGCTAACCAAACAGAAAGAGCTCTTTTTTGTCCTGGGGCCGTTCAGTCTCATTCTACAACCAGTAATGTCATGTAATCCACCCCAACTCTGTGTGTGTGAGTCTGTGTGTCTTACGCTGTCCAGGAGAACAGTGATCTCGTTTCATTCATTTGATCTGTGTCTGTAAACAGATGGATGGACCTGTTGAAGCTAAATCTACGGTATCAGTGGGTTTGACTGTCTGTCCTACTTAACTCACATGGCATGGCCCATATTGAAATACACACTCAGTACGAAACCCTCCGTGCCCTATTCCCAGAAGACACTCTGCGTATGGCTTGATGAGAAGAGCACTGATTTGTCAGACAAAGATAAGGCTCTGAGCTACTCATTAACAAATCAAAGATGTGGAAGCTACTACAAGCCTACCTACCTTGTTGTGTGTGAGTGAATGTGAGGGGCTATGTAATAGTGCAATATTGGTGGGAAGGTCAGTGGGTTGTCTCTGAGTGCCCCTGGCCGGTGGCCATAGTGCGCTGACACTCTGGAGGCCTGTGAGGACTCTCTCTCTGACCCACATGGGCATGTGCACATCCAGCCGCTCCACTCACACTACACCCAGCCCACTGGGCAGCACAGAGACAGACTGGCATGGCTGAACTATTAAGCCTCATTAGCCATAGTAGTACACAGTATTTTAGTTATCATAAATATTTATGGTATAAGATGAAAAGAGACACTGATTTGATACAATAATGCTCATTACACGAGCGTAAAGGAATTTGTAAAAATTGTTTTAAATAATTGAGGGTCTCATCCATGGGATAGATAGAGCTGATGTGTGTAGTCTGTGACTGTAGGCTAGATTGAGAAATCTAAATAGTTAACTTTAACAGGTTACATTTTGTCCACTGCTACCACGCATGGCTCCCGGCAACCACATTAAAGACTGAAAGAAAAGCCATTGATGTAATGAAACGCCTGTAATTTCCAGAGCGGGTTTCTCCAATGTTTTTTCCTTCATGTAACCACAGGGCGCAGGCTGTGAGGAGAGCTAATGCAGAGAGCATGACTGTGTGGCTTGTGAGAGGGAATGTAGGTCAGAGAGAAGGAAAGAGACTAGGGACACTGTCTGCTGAGAGACAGCTTTGTGTGAGGCCCGGAGACTACCTGTCAGTGGTACAATAGCACAGATCCACATGGAGGCTCCCCTGGAATTCAGGTCCCCAGCCCGGGCCTTTGTTTTGGGAAGAGAGCCAGCCTCTGGGTGGGATAAGATGTCCTGCAAGATGTCAATCAGCATGATGTTCGTTACACCTGCACTCACAGGTGGTTTGGGCCGTCATTTGTTGAGAAGGACTGATATTTCACTATACAGCACAGTAAAGGGTCTCTCTCTGTAAATCAAGCTAGCGTTGTCAAATCTTCTACTTGCACAGGGAAGCAAACTCTAGTCAGTGTTGTGTGACTGTTACGTAGATTAATAGACAGTGGTCCGGTTGGAGTAGCTGCTCTGCTATTTGCAGTTTCAGTGACCTCTAACCTCTAGAGGAAATGGCAAAGGTCTGTGCGGGTTCATCCTGACATCTGACCCCTGTAATCAGACTAACACAAGGTTGAGTGCTCTGGAATTTCACCACTTTTTCCTCAGGTCTCATTCACCTGCAGGCGTTTACTAATGTGTATGCATAGCGGCATTACGAAGAACACTCTGTTAATCATTTACAGATGTTGTAGTAGTTACAACCGGTCTCTCCACCAGCATAAGTAGTGGACTGGTAACACTAACTAGATGTACAATGCCTGCTTGATCTGGTGGTGATACAACACCAAGCTCTACTGTAATGACCATCTGGTGGAGGAGTGTATCAATGTAGGCTCTCTCCATTGAGGTCCTCCTTCCTCCCAGGGTATCGTATTCAATCTGTAAACCTCAGTTGTGCTGGTGTCTGCTGCGTTGTATGGCTCTTCTGTCATCACTTCGATATTATTAAAGGCTGTTTTTCTTTCTATTATTTATTTATTTATTCTGGGCTGAAATTAGACACTTTGTTTTGAGTGTTGATGAACAGTGGGCGCAGCGGTCTAAGGCACTGCATCTCAGTGCCAGAGGTGTCACTACAGACCCTTCGATACCGAGCTGTATCACAACCGGCCGCGATCGGGAGTCCCATAGGGCGACGAACAATTGGCCCAGCGTCGTCCGGGTTAGGGGAGGCCGGGTTAGGTGAGGCCGGGGTAGGGGAGGCCGGTGTAGGCCGTCATTGTAAATAAGAATGTGTTCTTAACTGACTTGCCTAGTTAAATAAAGGTTAAATAAAATAACATAAAAACAGTTGACCAGCATTTAGTCGTTTCTTGCTTCCTGCCATTTATATGATGGTGTGTGTGTTTTCCAGTGACTATGATGGTCTATGACTGTGTCTGAAACTGTTTGACCTGGCCTCCTAGTGCAAGTCACTCACCCACGCCCCGACATAGTCAGCTGCCAGCAGCCCCAAAGTGGCCTGCTCACATTCCACTCTAAGAGAAAACCAACCTCCCTCACCGACTCACCCCTCCCCTTCGACAAGCCAGACTCAAACGCCCCCTTTGTTTTTGTCTCCTTAAAAGGTTGCCTTGTTTTACTGCTTTCACAACCCCCCCAAAAGACAAACAGTGTCAACATGACGGAAAAATAAAACACTGTTTAGAGATAATGGGTGACTTGCCTGAGAGAGGCCACGACAACACATTCTTCTAGTACACAGAGCAGAACATGCGTATCGTTAAGCCTGTAATCCGGGGGCTGTATATGGTCAGGATTCCTGGAGAAGAGAGACCAGTTCCTCAGAAGTGAAGAAGAAAAATCGGAGGGGGTGCAGGCATTATGGGAGAGCCAAGTAGTGTCTGCCGTGGCCTACTTTGCCTGGAACCCACTCCCACCCCCTTCCTTTTACCCCCAGCCAGACAGGCCACAGCTGCGTTGCCATGGGGAGCAGGTTCACTCAAGGTTCTTCTGGTGAAATCCGTGTTTTGCGGCGGTATGAGAGGTGTGGCCTGGAACAGGGAAGGTGGGGATGACTTACATTTTGCCTGGGCCTGCAGCAGCAGCAGCAGAGAGAGAGAGAAGGTCTCCCCTTAACAGAAAGTCTCTCAGACTGAGGCGAGGCCAGGACTCTCTGGGACTCCAACACACACATTTGCAGTCATTCCACACACTGGCGCCTTCTAGGGAGCTGTACCTCTAAAATAACACCAAGGCTCACTGTCTCTCAATGCTCCACACGCTAAATACGCGTACCAGGCCTCTATATTACCAGGCCTCTATATTCCCTGCGGACCCATAACACCTGTTGCCACAGTGAAAGGGCAGATGGCTGGGCCGTTTCGAAAGTCCCCACTGGGCATACACTGGTTGAATTTGAGCCAACGTGGAATAGATGTTGACTTGACGTCTGTGCCCACTGGGTCAACACTGTCAGAGCAAGGGATGAGCCAGAATGACAAAATACAGATTACCATAAAGATCAATGTATCAAAATAAACGACAAAATACTTGCAAGTAGCCGGCCAGAACAGCATGTTATGTTGTCGTTTATCGGTTGAGCAAGTCACTCCGTATAAGCGTATCTGCTAAATGACCAAAATGTAAAAAGTTCATTTAGCAGACACTTTTATCACAACGTAGTGCTATCGTTCTTCTGATACCAATGCAGGGTGAAATGGGAGGCAACAACATGTTAGCCGCCATGAACAATTGTCAAAATACTCAGAAATACTTCAAATATGTATTTCAAATACATGTAACGGAAATACTGCCCAGAGTGTATAGTCAACCGTCATTAGGTGTTGCCTGAAAACAGTAGCTGACACCCTCCCCACCCATAAGGTGATGTGGACACAAAGACCTGTGGTTGAGGTCATGTTGGTCGGTTGTGAAATGTCTGTAGGCAATGTTAAGCATTCGCTCTCGCGCTCTCTGCATATTTAAGCATATATCTTGAGCTGTCTGTAGCCTCCTGACTGGTGTTTTTTATTTTTTTATTTTTTTATAAACAAAATATGCTTCTCTACATCTCAGCTAAAATCTGGGTAAAAGACTAAAGGATATTTTGAGTCGTACTCAGTACATGTAGTTATTGCTTGCTTTTCTAAAGGAAGGGTCTTCAACCTTATCTTGTAGCTACAACATACCTAATACATACAATACAGCTTTGGTGACACACCTCAAAAACGAATGGTTTAAGCTGCTTAAAGCTTAAACAATTTGGTAAATGAAGCTTTTCCTCCCAACTGTGCTGTTCTGCTTGATTGCTAACTTTACCCACTTCATGTAAAAATGGAAAGCTGCTATTGGCTAAACTATATTTACCTAAATATAAAGTTGAATCCCACTTCTCCTAAAATGTATGTATGATTTATTATACTAGTCTGGTGTATTTGTATGTATTATGGATCCCCATTAGATGCTGCCAAGGCATCAGCTACTCTCCCTGGGTTCAGTTATACAATTTTAAAAACATTACAATACACTCATAACAGAATTCACAACACACTAAGTGTGTGCCCTCAGGCCCCTACTCCACCACTACCACATATCTACAACACAAAATCCATGTGTATGTGTGTGTACAGTGTGTATGTTATTGTGTGTGTGTATACATGTGTCTGTACCTATGTTTGTGTCTCTTCACAGTCCCCACTGTTCCATAAGGTGTTTTTTAGTTTTTTATATCAGATTCTACTGCTTGCATCTCATTCTACTGTTGCTAGTGATATTCAGAAAAACATTGAAATATATATATATTTTTAAATCCACTTCAATCAGTGTGCATGAAGGGGAGGAGACAGGTTAAATAAGGATTTTTAAGCCTTGAGACATGGATTGAATGTGTGTCATTCAGAGGGTGAATGGGCAAGACCAAATATTTAAGTGCCTTTTGAATGGGGTATGGTAGTAAATGACAGGTGCACCGGTTTGTGTCTAGAACTGCAACGCTGCTGAGTTTTTCACGCTCAAGAATGGTCCACCACCCAAAGGACATCCAGGCAACTGTGGGAAGCATTGGAATCAATATGGTCCAGCATCCCTAAGGAACCTTGAGTCCATACCCAGACAAATTGAGGCTGTTCTGAGGGCAACTCAATATTAGCAAAGTGTTCCTAATATAACCGGACCCCTGGTTGAATACCCATGTTCTAAAGTCTACCAACCTTGCCAGCAGGCATGCCAGCTAAGACGGATAGACAAGCTAGCAACTCGAACTTGACTGATAGCCTGAAATGGTTTCTTGGTAGATAGCTTGCCAATTTCCCAACCTCATAACTATCTGGCTAGTAGCCTAGTATTATAGAGAAAAAAACAAAAATGCCCCCTGTAAACAGGAAGAATCTGAGGGAGACGTGCCCCTGTGCCCCCTATGAGCATGCCGCCTATACACACACAACCATGACCAGGCTGAGGAACTATTCTCTGGACTCCCAAACTGAGCCATCTGAATAGAAAACACTGTGTAACACTGAAACACAGAGCCCTGTGTTACTCAGCACAAAGTAGCAGGTTGTTTAATACTCCCATAATGTTTTCTACACCAGATCAGTAATCCCTTCATAAATTGCCTGTTCACAGGCATATTGCAGACATTTTTTGAGGATTGCCAAGGCCCCACTGAAACTAGGTCTGGCGTATGCCCTGATCTCAATAACAAACTTCATATCTGATTGATTGCCAGTTGTTGTTTCACCTTTATTTAACCAGGTAGGCCAGTTGAGTGCGTGCAAATGTAGTAAGATTAGGAAGGTAAGGCAATAAATAGGTCATAGTGGTGAAATAATTACAAATTAGCATTAACACTGGAGTGATAGATGTGCAGATGATGATGTGGAAATAGAGATATTAGGGTGCAAATGAGCCAAAAAAACAAAAACAATATGGGGATGAGGTAGTAGGGTAGGCTATTTACAGATGGGCTGTATACAGGTGCAGTGATCGGAGAGCTGCTCTGACAGCTGATGCTTAAAGTTATTGAGGGAGATGGTAGTCTTCCAGTCATTGGCAGCAGAGAACTGGAAGGAATGGCAGCCTAAGGAGGTGTTGGCTTTGGGGATGACCAGTGAAATATAACTGCTGGAGCGCAGGCTACGGGTGGGTGTTGCTATGGTGACCAGCGAGCTGAGATAAGGTGGGGATTTACCTAGTAAAGACTTGACCTGGAGCCAGTGGGTTTGGCGACGAATATGTAGTGAGGGCCAGCCAACGAGAGCATACAGGTCAGAGTGGTGGGTAGTATATGGGGCTTTGGTAACAAAACGGATGGCACTGTGATAGACTACATCCAATTTGCTGAGTCGAGTGTTGGAGGCTATTTTGTAAATTACATCGCCGAAGTCAAGGATGGGTAGGATAGTCAGTTTTACGAGGGCATGTTTGGCAGCATGAGTGAAGGAGGCTTTGTTGAAGCCGATTCTAGATTTAATTTTGGATTGGTGATGCTTAATGTGAGTCTGGAAGGAGAGTTTACAGTCTAACCAGACACCTAGGTATTTGTAGGTGTCCACATATTCTAAGTCAGACCCGTCGAGAGTAGTGATGCTAGTCCGGTGGGCGGATGCGGGCAGCGTTCGATTTGAAGAGCACGCATTTAGTTTTACTAGCATTTAAGAGCAGTTGGAGGCCACGGAAGGAGTGTTGTATGGCATTGAAACTCGTTTTGGACATTTGTTAACACAGTGTCCAAAGAAGGGCCAGATGTATATAGAATGGTGTCGTCTGCGTAGAGATGGATCAGAGAGTCACCAGCAGGAAGAGCGACATCATTGATATATATAGAGAATAGAGTCGGCCCAAGAATTTAACCCTGTGGCACCCCTATAGAGACTGCCAGAGGACCGGACAACAGGCCCTCCGATTTGACACACTGAACTCTGAGAAGTAGTTGGTGAACCAGGCGAGGCAGTCAATTGAGAAACCAAGACAATTGGGTCTGCCGATAAGAATGCGGTGATTGACAGAGTCGAAAGCCTTGGCCAGGTCGATGAAGACTGCTGCACAGTACTGTCTTTTATCAATGGCGGTTATGATATTATTTAGGACCTTGAGCGTGGCTGAGGTGCGCCCATGACCAGCTCCGAAACCAAATTGCATAGTGGAGAAGGTACGGTGGGATTCGAAATGGTCGGTGATCTGTTCGTTAACTTGGCTTTCGAAGACTTTAGAAAGGCAGGGCAGGATGGATATAGGTCTGTAACAGTTTGGGTCTAGAGTGTCTCCCCCTTTGAAGAGGGGGATGACCACGGCAGCTTTCCAATCTCTAGGGATCTCAGACGATACGAAAGAGAGGTTGAACAAGCTAGTAATATGGGTTGCAACAATTGCGACGGATCATTTTAGAAAGAAAGGGTCCAGATTGTCAAGCCCAGCAGATTTGTAGGGGTCCAGATTTTGCAGCTCTTTCAGAACATCAGCTATCTGGATTTGGGTGAAGGAGAAGCAGGGGGGGCTTGGGCAAGTTGCTGCAGGGGGTGCAGAGCTGTTGGCCGGGGTAGGGGTAGCCAGATGGAAAGCATGGCCAGCCATAGCAATATGCTTATAGAAATTCTCGATGATTGTAGATTTATCGGTGGTGACAGTGTTTCCTAGCCTCAGTGCAGTGGGCAACTGGGAGGAGGTGCTCTTATTCTCCATGGACTTTAGTGTCCCCAAACGTTTTGGAATTAGTGCTACAGAATGCAAATTTCTGTTTGAAAAAGCTAGCCTTTGCTTTTCTAACTGACTGTGTATATTGGTTCCTGACTTCCCAGAAAAGTTATTCGATGCTAATGCAGTACGCCACAGGATGTTTTTGTGTTGGTCAAGGGCAGTAAAGTCTGGAGTGAACCAAGGGCTATATCTGTTCTTAGTTCTACATTTTTTGAATGGGGCATGCTTATTTAAGATGGTGAGGAAAGCACTTTTAAAGAACAACCAGGCATCCTCTACTGACGGGATGAGGTCAATATCCTTCCAGGATACCCGGGCCAGATCGATTAGAAAGGCCTGTTTGCTGAAGTGTTTTAGGGAGCGTTTGACAGTAATGAGGGGTGGTCGTTTGACCGCGGACCCATTACGGACGCAGGCAATGAGGCAGTGATCGCTGAGATCTTGGTTGAAGACAGCTGAGGTGTATTTGGAGGGCAAGTTAGTCAGGATGATATCTATGAGGGTGCCAATGTTTACGAATTTAGGGTTGTACCTGGTAGGTGCCTTGATCATTTGTGTGAGAGCTTAGCTTAGATTGTAGGACGGCCGGAGTGTTAAGCATATCCCATTTTAGGTCACCTAATAGTACGAACTCTGAAGATAGATGGGGGGTAATCAATTCATATATGGTGTCCAGGGCACAGCTGGGGGCTGAGGGGGGTCTGTAACAAGCAACAGTGAGAGACTTATTTCTGGAAAGGTGGATTTTTAAAAGTAGAAGCTCAAACTGTTTGGGCACAGACCTGGATAGTATGACCAATTGCAGAAGATTGCAACTCCGCCTCCTTTGGCAGTTCTATCTTGACGGAAAATGTTGTAGTTGGGGATGGCGGATTCAGACACTGCTAGGACATCAGGGTTGGCGGAGTGTGCTAAAGCAGTGGATAAATCAAACTTAGGGAGGGTGTTGTATGTGGTTGCATAATAAACCATTCTACATTTACCAGTTCTTCGTGACATTTTAATGTGCATCATAGACTATAATGATGACCATAAAGTCAGTGTTTGAATGAGATGATCAGTCCTGTTTATGACTTTGGTTACTTTTATAGTTCTGCCTGCCTGTTTATGTCAGTTGCAAATGATCCTATTTAGACTAAGACGTGACTGTTACTGTTGTCTCAGAAATGTCTACTAATGTAATAATAGTATCTAAGTGCTTTTCAAGATCACAAAGAAATTTCCCCCTCGGGGATCAATAAAGTATCTATCTATCTATCTATCTATCTATCTATCTATCTATCTATCTATCTATCTATCTATCTATCTATCTATCTATCTATCTATCTATCTATCTATCTATCTATCTATCTATCTATCTATCTATCTATCTATCTATCTATCTATCTATCTATCTATCTATCTATCTATCTATCTATCTATCTATCTATCTATCTATCATTACTTATGCTTTGTTTTTGTTGTGCATAAGAAGTTGTCATTGACAACGCTGTACTAGTCCATGTAGTGTTTAATCACTTTGAAAGTGTTTGTTTGCAGTGATAAACACATCTCCTCTTTAGGGGAATTCCCTCCCAGTATAAAATGATGCCATGGAGGGGAGAAGCCCAGAATCTCTCCATCGTCCCCCTGCTGTAGGTAATCCAAACAGCAGAGATCCATACTGTATCACAACCGGCCGTGATTGGGAGTCCCATAGGGCGGCGAACAATTGGCCCAGCGTCGTCCGAGTTTGGCCGATGTAGGCCGTCATTGTAAATGAGAACTTGCCTAGTTTAATAAAGGTTAAATAAAACATTTTTTTGTAAAGATCACCTGGCTGAGAGGGAGGGTTGTTTGGGTGGGGCACCACCACCAGTTAGGTGACGCATGGCCTCTGAGCTCATGAAGCTCTCCTCTGCTCCAACAGGAAGGAAACTCAGGGGGAAGAAACACTCACTTCTTTGTTATTGCTCTGATTTATGCGCCGTTCCGTTGCTGCCCATCCTTTCCCCATTGCTAAATCTCTCTCTGTCTCTCTCTCTCTCTCAATTGTTTAAACCATTTCTATCTCTTCTCTCCCTCGGTTTTCCCGATTTTCCCATGTAGGCCTCTCTCTCACCCTCAGTTTCCCACATGCTCCCCTCTCGCTGTTATATATTCTGACCTACTTTCTAATAAGAGCTACATTATATGATTACATAAGATCAAGACTCTCTGCAGTTGATACCCTGATTCAGTCCATCTCTGCTGTGTTTAGTCTCACAGAGGGGGTGCTGGCACTGGTAGACATGCAGCACCATAGTGCATGAGTCTACACATTTGGGGGGGCCGTAGGTCCTTAGTGAACTACGGCCCCCCAAATGCCGTAGGTCATGACCTACGCCCCCCCCCCCCCTTTTTGACCTCAGAACCGCCTCAATTCGTGGGGCATGGACTCTACAAGTTGTAGAAAGTGTTCTACAGGGATGCTGGCTCATGTTGACTCCGATGTTTTCACCTGGATTCACCTTGTCAGTCTATGTCTTGGAAATAACAATTAATGTTTTGTATACTCTGTGTATAAACCATATAATGTATCTTATTTACATTACGACACTCCTTATATCACGTCAATAGACAAACCTATGTAAGTGATGCTTGTGATTGGAGGTTGGATTGTGACTGGAGAGAGGGGTGGGTCTGAACGCAGGCAGGGAGGGGGGGCAGGAGTGGACCTTGAGATTGGCCACTCCCCAGGTCTATTCACTCAGCCGCTTTGGACCAGTTTGACTCTGTTACATAATGGACACACAGCCCCTCACCCCCTCTCCTCGTCTCTCCCCCTGCCTCTCCCCCTCTCTCCCCCTGCCTCCCCCCCTCTCTCTCCCCCTGCCTCCCACCTACTCACGTTTTTTCTACAATTAGATTTATGTCTATTACAAGGAATGTTTTGAATCTTTCAATTCAATCCCAATGCTCTTTTGATTCGATGCCTAGAGGCAAATAAGACCAGGATATTAGAGCATGAGCCATGTAACCTTTTTGAGTGCAGTTTTCAAAACAGAGATTTTTATTCTGGTATGTTTATTTAATAGTGATTTTTATTCCATCACTGTCAGCCGTGTATAAAAACAGCCATGCTAGAGTTTTTGCAAATAATGAACCGCAAGGAATCACCCCTTTTTGGGTCATGTCTCTTGAAAAATGTGGTCATGTCGACAGCGGCGAGGCATGACAATGCATGCCATTTTGTAGTGTGTGTGTGCATGGTAGGCCCTGATGGGTCATTTACCACAACTGAGCAGGGGTTAAGTGGTGGTTTGGACTCAAGTTCAATACCTGTATTTTCCTCACATGTTTGATCAGTTAACACACTGAAAAAAACGAATTAATTAGTCTTTCATTTAACGAGTATCATAGTCTTCCACAACGGCAGTGTGTGGTTCAGGTGTTGTGTGCTGTAGAAGCACTCTATAACATTAATACCTGACTTTGACTTGCCCCTGCTGTGAAACTCCAAGGTGTCTTCAACCTGCCCCAGAAATGTGTGAATACGTTGCAGCGTGTCACACTGTGTAATCCTGTGGCCCCCTCCCTCGCTTCCCCAGGCTGGGAGGGACAACCAGGTAACCAGAGGGCCTTGTTTGTGCTCTGCACCAGGAGGTCTATTCTGCAGGAACCATTTTGTGACACGCACATCCAGTCCCCTCCTGCCCCCACCTCTCTCCTCCAGCCCCCACCTCTCTCCTCTATCCCTCCTCCTTTCCTCTCCTCATGCCTTCCTCCTCCTCTCGTTGACCTACTTTTCTCCTAACCTGTTTATGCAAGCTACCACATGCTCCATTCAAATGCAGTTGTCAGGAAATGCCACCTTGCTCCTGTCCACTATGGCAGGGGATATCAGATGCACCACCCAGACCAAGCATGGGCTGAACGCAAGGCAAAGATAATTTGTGTGTGGTGCGGGTGCGTTTGTTTGTGAAGGGCATTGAGGTGTCAGCCCTCAAAGAGCTGCTTTGTTTGCAGTCTTAGTACCCCCCCTGTTTGGGAGGGAGGTGAAGATAATAGCACGATCAACAGACACTGCCTCATTGGGCTCTGCCTTCTCGTGACAGGTCTACTGTGACACTGAACCTGGGCCTGGAGAGTTGGAGGCAGGGACTGACTGTTCTTTGTAGGTCAAAGAGCCATCGACATGCATGCCTGCTGAGTGAGAGCTTGTGAGAATAGGCTGTGAGGTATGTTAGGATTGGGCTTAAGAGAAGGAGAGGAAGCATGTCCAGTTTTCCCTCTGGGTAAAGTGGTTTGTGTCAGGTTGAATGAGGCCTTATAATGTGGACTGGGGCATAAGAGGTCTTCCGTTTGGTGGTGGGGGAGGAAGGGGGTGTATATGTGCGTGCGCGTATATCCGAGGGCTTTTGTGTGTTTAGTGGGGTCATGCGGGTACATATCTGCTCTGCGTGCATAGGTCTGCAGGCTTATAGCGAGTTAGCGGCAGGGAGAAGTAGGCCAGTGTTACATCAGGGAGGTCAGACAGGCGCTCTGTCTACAAAATGTGTGTCAGTGTGTCACTCCAAAGCTCCTCTCATTTCAAAGGAATCTTGTGTGCCAGGAAAGTAAGAGCCTAGGGAGTGACTCTACCCAAGCGGTTTGTGAGGACTGGGAACAACACCTAGGTTGTGTTACCTTGATTTAGATTTGTCTGTCTAATTATTGTACCTCGCGGCTCTGCTTTGTGACTGTGTTCAATTAGTAGGCATTGCTTCAAATGACCATAGAAGAACGCTGCTGTGGTGTAAATGATAATTAGTTTATTACGCTAGCTAGCATGTGGTTATTATTATTATTATTATTATTATTTGTGGTGTAATAACTAACCCTTGAATCACTGTGTATCTGTCAGGCTCTGGTTATAGGGAAGCCTTTGGCCCCTCTAGTTATCTATGGTCAGAGCCTGACAGATCTAGGTTTCTGTTTCTATGTGGGGTTTTGTGTTGGTCCCCAATTAGAGGCAGCTGCTTTGCATTGTCTCTAATTGTCTCTCGTAATTAAGTTCAGGTGTTTCACCTGTCTGTTGTGGATCATTGCTGGTTTTGGTTTAGTGCTGGGTTAGCCTTCCGTGTGTTACGTTTGTGTAATCTTTGTTATTTTGTGATATGGATTTAATAAATATCATGCCGCATTACTTCAGCGCTGCGTCTTGGTCTGACGCTCACCACGTTCGTGACGGTATTCAGCATCAAGTGACTGAAACCTCCCTGTAGTTATCCGTCTGTTTCAAACATATCCATCATGAACTGAGTGTCAGAGTAAAGAAAATAGAAAAATCTGACTATTTTTAGCGATATGTTGAGAAATTCCACATCCTTTTAATTGTTTTCCATCTTGAAATGCATCCATCTTCCATGATGAATATTAGTGTCTACATGACACACAGCCATGTTAAAAAGAAGGGATGGTGGAGACCTAGACGCCACCTACTGCTAAACACCACACAAGTCTCGTCTGAATCTTTTTTTGTCCTTTTTTGTATCTTTTTCATAAAACCATCAGTAAGAACACAAGCATCACTGACTTAATACACATTGAAAAAAGAAAGGATGGGGGTATGGGACAAAATACATCAACACGGTCAATAGGAGAAAGACACAATAAGATAATAACAGAACAACACTTAACAATTAACTTAACATTACAGTTTTGTCCGAGGAGAGGCTTTACATTTATACACAAGTGCCAAAAAAGCAAAACATGGTACATATACTTTATAAACTGTGTGGTAACAGTGCAGGCTTCTCATTGTCACCCAATACGAGAAAAGATAAAGGCCGGGGGTGGATGCCCCATGTATTGATGCCCCATGTATTGATGGCCCATGTATTACACTACGGAGGCACATTAGAAAAAGGGGAAATCCTTATTTCTTTAACAAAGTAGAGATTGTCCGTGGTTTTTACAAAACTTCATTGGAATAGCTCGGATTAATTCTAAACCAGGTTTTTCGAATGTCATGGGCTATTTGTGTAATATACTAAATTAATCTCTGTTTCAGAGATCCAATTAGCTAGTATCTCGGTTTAAATCCGTGTCTCTAGGGCAGTGGGTCGACGTCAGGTCAGACCGCAACATTTCAAATAGGACTTAAGCCTGAGGTTCTGAGCTCAGCTGTGCATTGTGTAGTGTGTTGATTTGCTGAGGAGACTAGGTGGCCTCACTCAGGGTTAAAAATATCATACAGATATAATTTAGATTATTACTATATTTTTAAAAGAACTCCCTCCCCTATATGTCCCCACTTTACGGTTTTAACTTGAGCTTTGAAGTTATACACATTCATATTTTAATCTATGTTCCTATTGGCTTTTCTGCAGTGGTGGGAATATGAATAAATACATTGGGCTAAGAGTGGAAGTCTAGACTGTTGATAATGCTAATCTGTAGGCCAGTAGCCCCAGTTCTGTCTCAGATTGACTTTAAATGCTGTCTAATATCTTAAAGATATACCGTAATAACAGGTAAGCTGTATTTCAAAAGCTATTGGCCATGTTTCTGTAAACAGAGTTAACAAGTGATTACATTAAATTTAATTTAAGTGGTGTTTGCAACAGTAGACACAATGTGACTGTACAGGATGATACAGATAACGCCCAAGTCCTTTCTTGCCTCAACAGTTGGTTTCTTCCCCCCCAAAAAAATATATTTTATAAATTATATATATAAATATTTTTTTTATATATATCACAGTAATATACAAACCAAGGAAGTTAATGGATGGGTTGTGTGAGATCATGGAGACGGGAAGGGAAAGTATGATATGGTAGAGGTAGGGTTAAGGAAGAGGGATGGAACTTCTGTTGCGTCTTTGGTCAAAGGAATGTTCCCAGAACGTTGCTACTGCGTTTGTCTAAAGTCAGATGTGCACCATAGGAGGGGCACTTAAAGCTGACAATCTAGTTCCAATAATGGTCAACTTACAGTATATTCTCATTTGAAATGACCAACTGTGGTTTGACGATTTTAAAATGAATCTTGTTGAAAGATTATATAAAAGAGTTTCATCCCTCCTCCATTTATAAACAACAGTCCTTCTGTTATTATGGAGAAGATGCAAGAATTGAAAAGTCTATACAATATATACACAAATATAATACAGTTTTGGGATTTAGTTTAGCAAGTCCAGCATTTTAGTCTCAGGGCTTGAAAGTGAGGGAGGTGAAGATGGGGGTAAAGTGATGATCGTGTATTGACATTGAGAAAGGGAAAGAGTGTATTTTGTTCTTAGGCAGCATCAGAGACACCTCACAATGTAAGGAACCTCAACAAGTTTGTGTTGCCCTCAAGTGTTCTAGAGGCACTTAGACTTGTTCTTGTCTGTTCTTTTCCCAACTCTCCTTACTTGGTTCAGCTGAGAACGGCTGCTTACAGAACCCTGTGGGGGGCTGGCTCTCGCTCTCCCTCTCTTTGCTGCTCTGCTGCTGTGTGAGGGCCAGGTAAGGGTGCTGGGGCAGGGGTAGGATAGAGGAAGGAGGAGGGGTGGTAGGAGAATCTTGCTGGGAGCTCATAGCTTTGTGTTTGAGACGTAATTTGTGGGGCAGGGCAGTGCCCTTAACCTCTGCCTGGGCATCCCCGCTTTGGCATTGGGAGGAGCCCTGCGGGGAGGGTAGAGGGGACCCTGGCTGGTGTGAGACAGACAGGTGCTGGAGGTAGCTCCCAGTGTCAGAGAAGGAGGAGGACGGGGACTCGTCGTCCGTGGAGGCCTCCTTGTCAGAGCTGCGGGGGTCATTGTCACTAGAGGAGGTGTCTTTGCCTGAGGTTGAGTGTTCCTGGTAGTACCCCTCATTGGCCCTGCCCTCATAGGTCAGTATGGGGGGCTCCTCGTCCTGGGCGCTGAGGTAGCAGTGACTAGCCTGGTTGTGGGACGTGACAACCTCCTGTTTTTGGAGGATGTCTGGAGCGAGGCCCCTCTGGGTCTTTTGCTCCTGTTGCAGAGCTCTGTACACCTGCCTCTCTCCTGCCCCGCTGTGGCAGTCTGAGTAGTGGTACGTAGGGGAGTCTAACGTCTTCCTCTCCATCTGCTTGGTCACCTCTGCCAGTCTCTCTGAGCTCTCTGTTTGGCCCTCTTGAGCCTGGGCCAGGCAGCTGACCTGAACACTCTGCTTTTGGGCTGTCTGTTGATCTATGTCCTGCTGCCTTTGGCTCTCCACCAGGTAGGAGGCTCTACTGGAGCGGTAGAGAATGACACTCCTCTGTTGGGTGGGTAGAGCCTGACTGGTCTGGCTGGTGATGCTCTCCTGGTGGTGGTAGGCGTGGGAGTGGTGCTGTTGGCTGCGGTAGACCGACTCAATCTCCTCCTGGTGATGTGTGGAGGACAGGCTATGGTGTATGTTGAACATGCTGCTTCCAATGTCCATCTCCAGGCTGCTTTCCTCCTGCTTGATCTCGACCGTAGGCTCTGGGCTGCCCCGGGAGGACCCATCTGACATGTCTGAGAGGGACCCATGGGGGGAGTACGTCACCAGCTGACTATGTCCCCCCCCGCTGCCTGACTGCTCAGTCTCAGAGGAGTCAGAGTTCATCATGACCCTGGTGCTGCTGGAATAGCCGCTGGAGTAGTTGGAGGAGGATCCTCCATTTCCTCCATTGTTGCCTCCACTAGTGAGCTGCTGGCTCTTCTCCATGTAGGAGGCAGTGCTGATGAGGCCAAAGCGCAGCTTCAGCTGAAGCAGCTCCGTCTTCAGGCGGCAGTTCTCGTCATTCAGCACCATGACGCGGTTCTCCAACACCATGTCATTCAGTCGGCGCTTCTCCCTGGATCGTTTGGCCGCCTCGTTGTTCTTACGGCGCTTCTCCCAGTAGAAGGCATCCTTCTTTTCATCAGAGATGAACTCACGCTTGCGTCTGCAACTCATGCTGGGCTTGGGCTTGACGAGACGCTCCTGGCGAGAGGGGGTTCCTTGGGGCGATGAGAGAGACTCTTCGTAGTTAGAGTATGTTTCTAGGCTGTCCAGGTTATTTTCTGAGCTTGCTGAGTGGAGTTGTGAATTCAGGCTTTCCATTGTTGCTCAGTGGAGGCCAGATTGGAATATTGCTACAACCACTGGAAAAGAAACTCAAGGAAGGGGTTGATAAGAAACGGTGTGATTCAGCTTTGTGTCACTGAATGAATTAGTTTATAGTTCAAGTGTCTAAATTGGCCAAGAAGATCATGAAAAGGTGGAACTCTGCATTAATTCCCCTCATTTATCCAATATATGTTCCGCCATTCTCTAGGCATGTCTCTTCAGCTTTTTCACATAAAAGTGGGTCAAATATATTCCTGGAGTGGAGAATGTGACGAGCTTCGCTGAGCGATTCTCTGACCTTCTTTTCTCTGCGCTGTGCTGAGCAGACAAAGATGTGTCCTACTGCTCCAGGCGTGTTGCTGGATGTAGGTCATTCAGTCTATCTCGGGTTGTTGCAGGATGTAGGTCAGTCAGTCCATCTCGGCTTGTTGCAGGATGTAGTTCACTCAGTCTGTCTCAGCGTGTTGCAGGATGTAGGTCAGTCTATCTCGGCTTGTCTGTCTCTTGGGAGTGCCGCTGCCTTTCTCCTTCTCCACTAGTTTGCAAGATGAAAGGCTGAGGAGACAAAGAAAGAAAAGGCAAAACTCTTAATCCTCGTGGACTACTGTCGAGTGCTATGCATTGAATTTTGAGGGAATAATATCTCCTTTATGTCATTGTTAATGAAGTCAATTTTCGTTTTGGGATCATTAACAATACGCTTCTTCTCACATCCTGCTTTCATCTATGTTCTGCATGTCTGGCTTTGACTGAATTGTTACCCCTGGCAACCAGTGAATATTCACTAGACCCTAGTAACCACTGTCTGACCTCATGGCCCTTCTTTTGAGCTTCTCTGTCTGTGGTCCATGACCCCCCTACCCTTAAGGCGTCACCGGGGTGCCGTGCCGTCGGCAACATAGATCTGGAACTGTTGGGGTGCTAGGACCTAGTTTAACAATTATGCATCTATCCGTGAGTAACTCTGTTCCGTCAGCACTCATCCACTCAGGACCTACTTATTCATACAGGTCTGTATATACATACCCATGTACAGTTGTTATATTATATCACATGCAATATTGTAAGTAATTATTGGACCTAGGCATTCACTCAGGAATGCATATTAGTATCCTGCCAGTTGCACCTTTTCTCATTGCTTTTAGTATATCAAATGTGCAATAAGTGCAGTTGTCTGTAATTAAACCCTGCGCACTAAGGACTGTATTTTAAGGGAATTACTATTATTACCCCAATGATATCATACACACATTTAGCTATTAAAGTATCTCTTCCTGTCATTTACCTGTACAGTTTGTGTAAACATGCAAGTATTCACTTATCTGTAAATATAACTGTATACCTAACTGTACAGCTAATTTAACCATGCAAAATGTTCACTTACCTGTTCATTTACCCAGTCTGTCTATTAAGTAAACTATTATTACCCTCGCTCATATCATACGCATTAGCTACTTAAGTATTTCTCTGCCATCAACCTGTATAGTATAGTTAACCATCCAACATCCACCAATGTATAGTGTACATATTCAGCCAACCACTCATACTATGCAATGTCCTTTTATAGCTTTTTTTTGCACTCCAGATATCCTGTATTTCTATACTTTTTCATACTGCCGCTCTATGTATCATGTATCTGTCTTTTGTGTACTTTCGTTGTGGCATTTTGCACCTGCCCTGTGTTTTTGTTGTAGCTGCTTGATAATGAAATTTCCCCCCCGGGGGATCAATAAAGTACCTATCTATCTATCTATCTATCTATCTATCTATCTATCTATCTATCTATCTATCTATCTATCTATCTATCTATCTATCTATCTATCTATCTATCTATCTATCTATCTATCTATCTATCTATCTATCTATCTATCTATCTATCTATCTATGCTGTAGTTCGGCAGGCGCCTAGCCGAACTGAACGAGTGTGCTTGCATACTCCCTTAAAATACCTTCGCTTGGAAAACTAGAAAAAAAGCGGCAATAGTACTGTCCATTTTGAGACGCCGTAGCCAGAATACACTTCCTCAAAATAGTCAGAAGAAAACTCAAGAAATCGGTCATTTTACGTTTTTGCAGAGTAGATCTTAGTCACGTAATTTTACATCTAACTGTTGTTTGATGCAGTATTTTTTTGGAAATGACATTCCATACTGGTGACTTGAGGGAAGCAAAGGAATTCAACAGGCATCTGAGGGTGGATTCTTCTTTGAACGTTTTTGAGAACTCATTCAGACAATGTTCCCTTGTTCTATGATTCCATTAAACTGGTCTTGTATGCTTTAAAATCAAATTACTTAAATCAAATTGGTTGCTGGCCAACATGAGTTGTTTCATCCCTGCCTCCCTGCCTCATTTTCTTACTGAACAACATGAGTTGAGACACACTTATTCTCTCTCCCTCTGTAATCTCATAATCTGTCTTTTTCCATGGGTTATCTTCTCCCAGGAGTCTGGAGCGATATTACTTAACTACCGACTGCTCTACACTTTTCAAATGTGGGTTCAAAACCAATTTTTTTATTTCCATGCACAATTCAGCAACAAAACAAGTCCAAATCGAGATGGGATATTACACCCCTAGTTCTTAAATTGAAACGGTTTTGCTTCCCACAGAATTATGACAAGCCTTCTAGGTATGGGTAGTTTGGGTCCTGTGATGCAATAGAGTCTAAATAGGGATACACTCTGGAATATAGGTCAGTGGAACCACGGGGGAGGCAGGGAGTCCAATACAGAGAATTAGAGAGTACTCTATTTATAGAGGTGAAAGATGCACGGAGAGAGGGACAAAGAGATTGAGCGAAGGTAGACGACAAAAGAAAGAGCTCAGGTAATTTTTTTAACTAAGCTGCTCATCTCCTCTGCGGGCGGCTGGAATTAGCTGACGACATGCATGGAGATGGAGCATCACAAGCTCTTAGTCTCCCACTACTGCTACAGGAATATATACGTGTGAATCCCACCCAAGCACAGCGTGACACCCTTACTGCCAGAACAAATGTGAAGTAGTAAGAAATTCTACTGCTGCCCTTTTCACCCATCCAATATGCTTACGAGGCTGTGTGTTCCACTGGAACACTCCTACGCTTGTGATAGACCATAATGAATTCTATGTCCAATTTCATGATAAAAGGTGAACAAAAAAGCTCATCTCATCTCATCAGAGTATGAATCTGTTACTGATAGCACTGTTTAACATTAACACAGATCCTTAATATACTTCTAAATATAAAGTAATTATACCACTGGACACTGTCTAGTGCTTGGTTACATTTGTGAAGTGATCCAAGAGAATCTAAAAGTTGCCATTTACAATTATTGGGTCCAAACAACCAAACAAAGCAACATTTGGTGGGGCTTGAGCTCAAAATCGTGTTTTTGTTGAGCTCTTAAAGTAATGGGAGCAGGTGTAAAATAAGGGGGAGGTAGTCAGACCAGGGTGCAATATTTCACTGAGACTGAGGAACTGAACTGCCCCCAGGGGGGAAGAATGCAAATGAATGGCATGTGGAGGGCTGGCTTTTTCCCAAATTAGGCAGATATATGATTAAATAGAATATCGTGACATTTGATGATAGTGCCTCCTGGAAAGTATTCAGCCCCCTTTTCCAACATTTTGTTATGTTACAGCCTTAATCTAAAATGGATTAAAAAAATAAAAATCCTCATCAATCTACACACAATATCCCATAATGACAAAGCGAAAACAGGTTTTTAGAAATGTTTGTGTATTAAAAGAAAAAACAGAAATACTTTATTTACGTAAGTATTCAGATCTTTTGCTATGAGACTCGAAATTGAGCTCAGGTGCTTCCTGTTTCCATTGATCATCCTTGAGATGTTTCTACAACTTGATTGGAGTCCACCTGTGGTAAATTCAATTGATTGGACATGATTTGGAAAGACATACAACTGTCTATATAAAGGTCCCACAGTTGATAGTGCATGCCAGAGCAGAAACCAAACCATGAGGTAGAAGGAATTGTCTGTAGGGCTCCGAGACAGGATTGTGTCGAGGCACAGATCTGGGGAAGGGTACCAACAAATGTCTGCAGCATTGAAGGTCCCCAAGAACACAGTGGCCTCCATCATTCTTAAATGGAAGAAGTTTGGAACCATCAAGACTCTTCCTAGAGCTGGCCGCTGTGTTGGTAAGGGAGGTGAACAAGAACCCTATGGTCACTCTGACAGAGCTCTAGAGTTCCTCTGTGGGACAACCATCTCTGCAGGACTCAATCAGGCCTTTATGGTAGAGTGCCAGACAGAAGCCACTCCACAGTAAAAGGCACATGTCAGCCCACTTGAAGTTTACCAAAAGGCACATAAAGACTGAGATTATGAGAAACAAGATTCTCTGGTCTGATGAAACCAAGATTAAACTCTTTGGCCTGAATGCCAAGCGTCACGTCTGGAGGAAACCTGGCACCATCCCTATGGTGAAGTATGGTGGTGACAGCATCATGCTGTGGGGTTGTTTTTCAGCGGCAAGGACTGGGAGACTGTATCGAGGCAAAGACGAACGAAGCAAATACCCGGGAGAGATCCTTGATGAAAACCTGCTCCAGAGCTCTCAGGACCTCAGACTGGGGTGAACAGGACAACGACAGCTAGGGTTGCAAAGGGTCGGAAACTTTCCGGTAAATCTTCCATGGGAATTTTGCTTAAATTCTTCAAAAAAGTTAGCTTATAACAGTGAACCTATTTTGTGGGATACACATGAGGCAATTCTAGGTCTTGTGGCATATTTTGGTTAAACTATCCTCAATTCAGTGGAATTGCAACCCTCTCCATGCACAGTGCATTCTTCCATTACATGTACATCTGATTCTCAAAATCTTGCACACTAATGAGATGCTATTGAGCCCACACTACTACACTGTCTGAGCCAAGGACTACATGCTTTCTGGTAGGGTTTGATTCCAATACTGGGTGGGGTGAATATACTTTATGACATAAACACATTTTTTGTTAACTAGTAAATAGTAGCCTACAGCAAAGTATGTAAATCACTTCTAACTTGTTAACGATTTCTGCTAGTTAGGTTTTGCTACCATGTGGGTTTTAGCTTGCTTGAGCCTGCTAACTGAGGAGTGTTAATTCACCTGTTTCATTTTAAAATATGTAAAAAATGAATCGGACACCTTATCGATAGCAACAGCTCATGGTCCTCCTGGAATCCTCCTTTGGCTCAATGGAGGAACATAGTCAGAGAAATGCTGATGAATGTCTTGCTTGAGCTGTGTATGCAACTGGTTCACCTCTGATGCTCACAGGCAAACACACCTGTCTCTACATTGCAGATGAGCTGAAGGCAGTCATTGTTGAATATTTTTAGGGCTTTGTTTAGTATTTTTAGGCCTATGATCCAAAGAACAGAATTGGAAGGTTACAACAGAAGTTTGTGAGATTTTCCACTGTTGAAACTAGAAACCACAATAGGTTATTCAGTAAACATATAGAGTAGCAACAGATGGCAGCAGAATGATAAAAGGTTATTAAATAACCCATAGGATAGCAACAGAATAGAGGTCAGAGCAGTCCGCAAAGCCCAACAATCAGCGCAGTCAATGAAGCCCAAGATAAGATAATCATAGGGCTTTATAGGTTGCACTTAGACACACACTATCTATAATATAAGAATGACTAGAATAGTTGGATAAAATAGTGTCTGTACTGTGTTTTGGTTTCAACATGCACTAAGCATTATGGGTGCATGCCTGTTTATCTATATGGGCGCATGCCTGTTTATCTTTATGGGTGCATGCCTGTTTATCTTTGCACCATCGCTATGGGTTCGACACTATTGTTTCATATCTTGAAGGTTTAACTGCCAACGGAGGACGGAAGAGGGCGTAGACAAACCAGAATTGAAAGGTTTTTGAAACGATAGTGGAAGACGGTTAAGAGGTGTTCATCATTCTACCCGTGAGGGAAGGACTATGTATGCTATGTAACCACAAAATGGTATAAAAAGAGCGAGATGAGTCTGGGAAGATCAGTGGTCTCCGGGGGCTCACTCGGCTATGTTACTCGTGTAATAAAGTCTATGTTACTTTTCCAAACTTTGAGAGTGCTTTATTTTTAAGAAACAGAGGGAAGATTTTCCACAACATCATCAATGACCTTGGACCACAGAAGGTATTTGCAATGGTGACAGACAATGCAGCGAACATGAAGGCTGCTTGGTCTAAAGTGGAGGAGTCCTACCCTCACATCACACCCATTGGCTATGCTGCTCATGCATTGCATCTGCTCCTCAAGGACATCATGGCACTGAAAACAATGGATACACTCTACAAGAGAGCCAAGGAAATCGTTAGGTATGTGAAGGGTCATCAAGTTATAGCAGCAATCTACCTCACCAAGCAAAGTGAGAAGAATAAGAGCACCACATTGAAGCTGCCCAGCAACACTCGTTGGGGTGGTGTTGTCATCATGTTTGACAGTCTCCTGGTGGGGAAGGAACCAAATCACAGTCTGCAGATATGGACAGCCCCATCAAGAAAATACTCCTGGATTATGTATTTTGGGAGAGAGTGGTGATTAGCCTGAAACTCCTGAAACCTATAGCCTTTGTTACTTTGGTCCCAGCTCTCTGCAGGTCATTCACTAGGTCCCCCCCGTGTGGTTCTGGGATTTTTGCTCACCGTTCTTGTGATCATTTTGGCCCCACGGGGTGAGATCTTGCGTGGAACCCCAGATCGAGGGAGATTATCAGTGGTCTTGTATGTCTTCCATTTCCTAATAATTGCTCCCACAGTTGATTTCCTCACACCAAGCTGCTTACCTATTGCAGATTCAGTCTTCCCAGCCTGGTGCAGGTCTACAATTTTGTTTCTGGTGTCCTTTGACAGCTCTTTGGTCTTGGCCATAGTGGAGTTTAAAGTGTGACTGTTTGAGGTTGTGGACAGGTGTCTTTTATACTGATAACAAGTTCAAACAGGTGCCATTAATACAGGTAATGAGTGGAGGACAGAGGAGCCTCTTAAAGAAGAAGTTACAGGTCTGTGAGAGCCAGAAATCTTGCTTGTTTGTAGGTGACCAAATACTTATTTTCCACCATAATTTGCAAATAAATTCATAAAAAATCCTACAATGTGATTTTCTGGATTTATTTTTCTGAAGTGTACCTATGATGAAAATTACAGGCCTCTCTCATCTTTTTAAGTGGGAGAACTTGCACAATTGGTGGCTGACTAAATACTTTTTTGCCCCACTGTATATCCAATGCAAAAAACATCTACATGTTAAATGGTATTAATATTAATTTGCATATATTTCTGTTAATTCCCACATATTCCCATTAATTCCCATATATTGTGATGTGCACGAATATACTCTTATTTAAATTTTTACAAAGGAAAAACAACGTTTTATTCGTTAGGCTGTATCAATCTGTTGAAAATAAAGACTGGGTTTATCTTCCCAAGAAAAAGTAAAAATGATTGGACAGGCAGGCAGAGTTCAAAGCCAACTCCTTGTTCCATAAACACAGCAATATCAGCCTCTCTTAAAAAGGAAGGCCTACTTCTCTGCCTCTCCCTCCCAGCCACAGCAGCACAATAACAAAGCACCTACTCTATCTTGTATTATATTTCATTGTGCCAGGAAAACCGGTCAGGATAAACCCCACTCCACATTGTTTACCATCAACTACAATAGGAGTGAAACAAGACATTGTGTAAGCTGCTCTAGTGAAACAAAGGTCATCTCATCCTCATGATAATTATAGCCATGTTATTACCATGTTTTTGGCAATAGCTTACTAATACAATAAGAAATATAATAGCTGATCATTGCATTGCAATTACATGCAAATGCATAGAAAGGTTCATGACTTCTACAGAGAAGGGATTTTAGACATGTTACATAGTCTAAAATATAACTTATAGGCTACATACAGGGCAGGCACATATCCATGTCACAACACAAGTGTTCTGCCTTCTTCAACATACCACCACTCTTTGTTGTCTCTCTGATTTAAATGTACCTTTTGCATATTTAATCAGATACCGCTGTAGTCATTCAAGGCAAATGCAAGTTTCCCACACATAGCTTGTTGCCCTATTGCATTCTCCACCCATAGGCTACTTCAACAACTTGTCACGACTTTGAGATAGGCTCACATTTGACCCAGTAGCCTAAATAAGGACAGAAATAATCATACCCAGTATATACAGCTCACCTTACAGAAACAGCCAATACTTTTAGACGTCATCATTCATATCCAAATCAAACCAAACAGGACAGCACAATATTCCACTAGCCTCTGATTTAGATTTACACCGACCCACTGAGCAGGGGAAGGGTTAATGGGTTGGGTAATCGCTGGGTTAACACACCAGCGATAACCTTTCACAAATACTGTAACTACTTACTACACGTGATGGAGAGAAAGTGTGTCCTCAGACCATCCTTGGCTCAGACCAGCCTGGTCTGACAGACTACTAGACGTTACATAGCAAACGTAAATCCGTGACACTCGAGGGAAGCACATGTTACGTTTGGTATGGTTACAAAGACAAAGTTTACTTAAAGCAAAACAAAACTAGTGTTGATGGGTGGGCATGCAGGGCCGGAGTGTGCGTATAGGCAGACTATGCGACGGCCTAGAGCGGCACTTTGGAAAGGTGGCAAAATGTGGGCTTATAAACAAAAAAAATAATACATTAAAAATAAAAAATACAATGGTGCTCATTTTGCTGCCTCTTGTAGTTCATTGGTGAGGAATTTGTGTCTGTCAATCAAAATCACCAATCAGCGAAGAGGAGAGACAGTTCCTGGAGTCGTGCGGTGTACGGGGCACAGGAACTCTCTGTTAAATCAATCTCTGTCTCATGCCATCCTCTCATAGCCGAGCTCGCAACAGTACACTGTAAAACCATGTCTAAACGACCCAAACTCTTGGGTTGTGAGTACAGAAAAATAAAATGAGGAAAGGAGCAATAATTCTTATTGGAAATAGAGGGGCGGCACGATTGTGTTTCGCCTAGAGCGGCTGAAATGCACGCACCGGCCCTGAGGGCATGTAACGCGACCGTCTAGCAACCCAAAGGTTGTGTGTTTTTGAATCTCATCTTGGACAACTTTAGCATTTTAGTTAATTAGCAACTTTGCAACGACTTACTACTTAAACTACTTAGCATGTTAGCTAACCCTTGCCCTAACCTTAACCCTTTGACCTAATGTTAAACATTATCCCCAACCTTAACCCCTAGCTAACGCTGGCCACTTAGCTAACGTTAGCATTAGCCACCTAGCTAACATTAGCCACAACAAATTGGAATTCGTAACGTATCATACCAATTAGAATTCGTAACATATCATACGAATTAGAATTCGTAACGTATCATACGAATTAGAATTCGTAACGTATCATACGATTTAGAATTCATAACATATCATACGATTTAGAATTCATAACATATCATACGAATTGGAATTCGTAACGTATCATACCAATTAGAATTCGTAACATATCATACGAATTAGAATTCGTAACGTATCATACGAATTAGAATTCGTAACGTATCATACGATTTAGAATTCATAACATATCATAAGAAATGGATGATGGACAGCCACAAATGACTACATACCATACGAAACGTAACATCCTAATTAAAGTGTCCCGGATTTACATGTACGTCTACCCCTGCCTCGCATGGACTCATAGCCTAACCCAAAGGGACACGTTTCGTGCCATAACGGTGCCGTTTCGTGTCATAACGGTGTCCTTTTAACTCACAGGCATTTAAATTAACATTGTAATAATATTATATAAATTACATTGTATATAAATTATAATAGGTTATGTCTATTCATTTATGTTGCTGAAATAAATGCCCATCATTCTGTTACTAAAGAAGAGAGGAATGAATCCAAAGAATAATAATTATAATTATTTCAAGTTGTTTTATCTATCAACCTTTTCAAAATTCTGAAGGAATTCCATGCTCCCTCTTCTAAGCTCGTTATCCTCCCCCTATTATCCTCCCCATATACATTCTACCACTTGACAGAAAATGCATATTTTTCAACATCCGACTCCAATTTAACTTGAAAGTCATGCAAAACAAAAATGATGAAAAGTCTAATCGAAGTGCCACTAAGTAACATTGACATTGGTATTATTAGACTATTGGATTGAATAGTTTTCACTAATAATAAGTCATTAACATTATACACATGAATCAACGGGACATTTATAGGAAATATATGTAAAATAAATGCTTACCTTGTATGTGTAAATAAAAGGCCACAGTGCGAAGCCTAATATAAAAGCCACGTTTCTGTTCAACAATTCCTATTTTCCGACGTCTATCGAATTCAAATGTGAGGTCGTCCTTCACGTACAGTGCGAGATCTGTGATTAGTGCTTGTATCTGAGCATGAATTCTGTGTCACTTATTTTGAATCTGCTTCTCGTGTTACGTTGGGGACTTGGTACAATTTCCTCCTCGCTCTCTCAATGTCTCCAAGTGTATGTTAGTAGGTCAGCAGTTGCATAACATAACTCTTTGGGTGCCTAGTCACGTTTTGTTTCTCGCTCGCGCGCTCCGTAGCTGCCCCCTCCCTTTTATTCTCCTTCGAATCCTGTTGCAGAGAAATGGGGAAGAGGAGAGAGGGGAGGGACTAGTGCACAAAGCCAGACTTGCTTAGATGTAGGGTGAAGATACCCTTAATAAGGTTAATAGAATGGAATGGATAAACCCAATTACTCCAGACAGGGGCTCAGTTTTGCCCTTTTAAATATAGCCTTATTTTTTTTCAGTTCTATTCTAATACGCAAACCAAAATCTTCACTGTCCCTCATTAGCACATGAGTAGTTCTTTATTTATATTCAGAAGATTGAAGGCATGGCCTACATGGCCGAGGCTTTAGCTTAACGGCTTAACGTTGAACAGGTGACATGGGTTTGAATCCAGTCTGACACATTTACCAGGAATGGTCAGTTACAATTGCCACATGGCCACATACAATTGTGACATGCACATCACTGCAACCTAGATTCAGGGGTAGACATAATATAGTGAATGAAAATCCAGGACCTTCAAATTAGTATGATATGTTACATTTGGTATGGTATGTATTAATTTGTGGATATCCATCATCCATTTCATATTATATGTTACGAATTACAATTTGTATGATATGTTAGAATTTGAAAGTTTTTGTGGCTAATGTTAGCTAGGTGGCTAATGCTAACATTAGCTAGGTGGCTAACGTCAGCTAGACTAGGGGTAAGGGTTAGTCGTTGAGGTTGAGGTTAGGGTTAAGCACAGGAGGTTGGTGGCACCTTAATTGGGGAGGCTGGGCTAATAATAATGTCTGGAATAGATTGAATTGAATGGTATCGAACGCATCAAACACATGGTTAACATGTTTGTTTGATACCATTCCATTGACTCTATTCCATTGACATTATTCTCCCCTCAGCAGCCTCCTGTGGGGTTAAGGTTAGGGTTAGGAGTTAGGTTAAAGGGTTAAGGTTAGGAGTTAGGTTAAAGGGTTAAGGTTAGGGTTTGGAAGTAGATATAAAGTAGTAAATAGTTGCAAAGTTGATCTAAAGGTGTCTGTGATGTGATTCGAACACAGAACCGTTGGATTGCTAGATGTTCGCGTTATACACCCACCTATCCACCCTACTTTAATTTTTGCTTTAAATAGCCCTCTGGTCATATTCAACCAGACCAAACGTAACAAATCATACTAATTGAGTGTCCCAGATTTTTAGTTTACTATGTTACGTCTAATGCATGAAACCAGGCTGATCACTCATGCCAAGCAAGACCAGGATGAAAATGAGTTTTTGTAATTTGTAGATGCATTGCAGTAAGTCGTCTGATTTTGTTGTGACACTGGCTCTCATTTCCAGCAGCTGTGGCCTTGTGGTTGGATGCATCTGGGTACATTTTTTGCATAACCACTTGAATCTCAAGAGCTCTGTAGCTAATTCTCATCTGATAAATACGTTGAAACCTCTTTATACAGTAAGCTACTTTATTGGCATCCTCCCTCTTATGACACAATAATTATCATGTTTTGCATGAAATATACAATTGATTGATCACCAAAGTGCCCTGCCATCTTATTCCATATACAGGGTACAACCTAACATGGTTTTAAATACACAGTTGTAACACCATTGGTTAATATTGTGTTTTCTTGGTGCCAAATAGTGAACTAAATGATGAATGTATTTATTGCTGTTATTGCCAGTTCAGAAATATATCACCCTATACATTAATGACAGGGTGAAATTATTTAAATGGAGTGTAGACTATTGGAATATAAACTGTGACCCCTGACAATAATTCCTTGTCCGAAATATCCATATATTTTTCCTAATTTCATGCATATCTTGATTGGGAATGAGCAATATAGGTTAGGCCTAGGCCTATGTCCTAGCTGGATATGAAGATGCCATGTAGTTACAGCAACGGGAAGGTTGATTTCTTATTCTGCTTGTTTTCTGGTACATTAATTCCTGGTGGGACATGCCCATGGTTAATGTAATGTAACCTCCTGTGCTTTCTGATGATTACACCCTCTTCCTCTCCCCAGTCCATCTGCCCTCTGCTCTCTGACCTTTACAAGCTGCACACGTGCCTGTTCTGTCTTGCATCACAGAGAGCCATGGAGACGGTAACTTGAGTGGTAACGGTATTATTTAATGCATTTTGTTGTGTCCACGGCCGTTTTGATTGAAACAAAAGGACTGTCTGGATGCCTAGAGGACTGTTTTTATTTGCAGATGTTTTTATTTGATCTCTCTCATTATCTTCAAGGCGCTGGTTTCTTCTTATGTTGCCCGGTGAGAGCAGCAGGGCATGGAGGGATGAAGTCTGACTTCAGGCTCAGTCTTTGTTCAGCATACTCTCTGTCGCTCACTTCAACCGACCCACTTGAACTTTCAAATGCACTTTGTGGATCTACTTGCAATGCCATGTCTTTTTCTTGTTTTATCAAGTGCAGCTCCATAAGCCTAATTTGATTCACAGGTTGACTCACCATTCATGGTTTCTTTGTATTGTGGATAATGAAAGAAGGGGGTGAGTATGCAGCAAAACCCTTCCTCACACACGTCAATGATAGAAACAACCTTGAGGGTCATATGGAGGCTTAGAAGATTGCTACTCATTTTTCTATGTCTAGTGATTGCTGTTTACCTGAAGATGCCACTCATTGTCCATCTCATCATCTGGAGAGAACCCCAGACATGGACCAAGGACCTCCATGCTTCTATTTTACCCTGCTCTCTCCCATTCCTCTTTGATCAGAGCTGCAGCATTGGCCGTGAACTTGACGCCCCCCCCCCCCCCCCCCCCCCCCACACACACACTCCCTCTGTACCCCACCACACCCAACTACTCCCCCTCCTAGCTACATATGCACGGGTTCCCATGGCAACTGTCGCACTTCCTGCCTAGCAACTGGTTTTATCTCACGCTGAAAAACAGGGGGGACAGAATGGAGAGTAGCGGGGGGGGGTTGCGGTTTAAAGTGTAGTTGGGGCTGGTGGTGGTGTAGTAGTGAACTGCTGCAGTAGTTGGGGGTGGTTGTGGTGTAGTAGTGAACTGCTGCAGTAGTTGGGGCTGGTGGTGTAGTATTGAACTGCTGCAGTAGTTGGGGGTGGTGGTGGTGTAGTAGTGAACTGCTGCAGTAGTTGGGGGTGGTGGTGGTGTAGTAGTGAACTGCTGCAGTAGTTGGGGCTGGTGGTGTAGTAGTGAACTGCTGCAGTAGTTGGGGCTGGTGGTGGTGTAGTATTGAACTGCTGCAGTAGTTGGGGGTGGTGGTGGTGTAGTAGTGAACTGCTGCAGTAGTTGGGGCTGGTGGTGGTGTAGTATTGAACTGCTGCAGTAGTTGGGGGTGGTGGTGGTGTAGTAGTGAACTGCTGCAGTAGTTGGGGCTGGTGGTGGTGTAGTAGTGAACTGCTGCAGTAGTTGGGGGTGGTGGTGGTGTAGTAGTGAACTGCTGCAGTAGTTGGGGCTGGTGGTGGTGTAGTATTGAACTGCTGCAGTAGTTGGGGGTGGTGGTGGTGTAGTAGTGAACTGCTGCAGTAGTTGGGGCTGGTGGTGGTGTAGTATTGAACTGCTGCAGTAGTTGGGGCTGGTGGTGGTGTAGTAGTGAACTGCTGCAGTAGTTGGGGCTGGTGGTTGTGTAGTAGTGAACTGCTGCAGTAGTTGGGGCTGGTGGTGGTGTAGTAGTGAACTGCTGCAGTAGTTGGGGCTGGTGGTGGTGTAGTAGTGAACTGCTGCAGTAGTTGGGGCTGGTGGTGGTGTAGTAGTGAACTGCTGCAGTAGTTGGGGCTGGTGGTGGTGTAGTAGTGAACTGCTGCAGTAGTTGGGGCTGGTGGTGTAGTAGTGAACTGCTGCAGTAGTTGGTGGTGGTGGTGTAGTAGTGAACTGCTGCAGTAGTTGCTTCATTAACTAGCCTCACTCCTCTCCTCTCCTTCACCCCCACCCTTCCGCCCACCCTCACTACAGGAATACCCAATTTACTGAGGAACCTATGAATCCAGCTGCAGGTTGAGGAGAGCCTCTCCTTTGTAATGAGATTGGAACAGCACGGGGCTCAGACACATGGAGTACGTGGAGCCTCTACAGAGGTCTACTGCCAAGCCTGTTCCCTCTCCATCTTGATTGATTTGACTTGTTCACATTGACAGTCATGCTGGTTTAGATAGGCCTATCTCATTCAATGTAGGGTTTGGTTACTAGGGGCAAATAACAATTAAAAGACTTGATGGGTTGAGTGTTGTCATTGAGTGACACAGCATTCCAACCTCTGTGTTATTTTGCTACTACACCTGCACCGAATAAAATCTGTGACACGGAAATAAATGCAGGCGATTATGGCACGATCTATAGTGCGTGCTCTGAATGACAACAATAGCTCCATCAGATGGCCTACTCAACAAATGGTAGTCTTTGCTGCCACCTAATGGTTTCTAAAAGTTGTTATTATGCTGTTAGATTTATAACCGTGCTCTGATCTGCCAAGGGGTTTGAATATTCTTCAGACAAATTCTAGGTTTTAAAGGTCTAAGTAGGTAAAACATCTGCATGATGAGTGAACCTATGGGTGCCGTGCAGGGAGTGTAATTCATTGTTGTTACGGTGAAATCGTATTTCCGCAATCGTTGATGTGAAGGTGTCTTCAGGCACAGTCTAGCTCATACCACCCACATCCCCGGAAATCCCCTGTAATGATTATAATTGCAGTTCCTCCGTAGCTTTACCCTCTAATAAACACTAGCTGACTGGCATGCAGACTCCACCCCTCAAAAGATTTAGAACACCAACTCATTCCTGATGAAATTGCTGTAAAATATTGGCGAGTTTTTACCAAGGATCACCTTCAGTGCTCGGTTGTCTCCACCATCTATCGCCAAACAATTTGATTTGCTGGTTTTAAGTATTAAACTTTCAAATAACTCTTTGTTGACTGTTGCTGGGTGCTATCGTCCACCATCAGCACCGGCCTGTACCCTACCTGCCCTTAGCTCTCTCCTGGCCCCTTACACTAAGTCTGAATTTGAACTGCTAGGTGACTTAAACTGGGACATGCTTAAACCACCTGACCAAGTCCGAAAGCAATGGGACTCCCTAAATTTTTATCAGATTATTAGCAATCCCACAAGGTATGACTCCAAACACCCAGAAAAGGCTACTCTTCCTGATGTTATCCTCACAAATAATCCTGATAGGTATCAGTCTGGTGTTTTCTGTAATGACCTTAGTGATCACTGTTTTACAGCCTGTGTTCATAATGGCTGCTCAGTGAAACGACCTGTCCTGATTTGTAATAGACGCTTGCTAAAAAACTTTGTTCAAGCCTTCCTTCATGAACTGCCTTCTGTAAAAGGGAATAGAATCAGCTTGATCCCCTCTGTCGAAGACGCTTGGACATTATTTTTTGATATTTTCAGTGGTATTGCTAACAAACACGCCCCCATAAAGAAAATGAGAATTAAAAACAGGTTCATCCCCTTGTTCGACCGTGATCTGGCAGAGTTGCATTTGGCGAAAGGCTCGGCACACGCAGACTCAGGCTGACTGGCTCTCGTTCAGGCAAATGAGAAATAAGTGCACTTAGGCTATCCGAAAGGCCAAAGTTAGTTACTTTAAGGAGCAGTGGGTCTAACCCCAAGAAATTCTGGAAAACGGTTAAAGACCTGGAGAATAAACCCTCCTCCTCACAGCTGTCCCTTAAAGTTGATGATGTAGTTGTTACTGACAAGAAGCACATGGCTGAGCTCTTTAATCAACACTTCATTAAGTCAGGATTCCTATTTGACTCAGCCATGTCCAACATTTCCTCATCTGCCACCCCTTCTAATGCAACTATCCCGATGCTTCACCCTCTTTCTCCTGCCCCGCTACAAAGGTTTTCCCTGGAGGCAGTTACTGAGTCCGAGGAACTAAAGGAGCTCCTGAAACGACCCCAAACTTGACTCTTTCTTCTTTAAGGTTGCTGCCCCTATCATCGCCAAGCCTATCTCCAACCTTTTTAACCTGTCTCTCCATTCTGGGGAGGTTCCCATTGCTTGGAAGGCAGCCACTGTTCGTCCTTTATTTAAAGAGGGAGATCAAGCTGATCCTAACTATAATAGGCCTATTTCTATTTTGCACTCTTTATCAAAAGTGTTGGAAAAACCTGTCAATCAAATGACTGGCGTTCTTGATGTCTATAGTATTCTCTCTGGTATGCAATCTGGTTTCCACTCAGATTATGGATGTGTCACTGCAACCTTAAAGGTCCTCAATGATGTCACCATTGCCATTGATTCTAAGCATTGTTGTGTTGCTATTTTTATTGACTTGGCCAAAGTTTTTAATACGGTAGACCATTCCATTCTTGTGGGCCAGCTCAGGAGTATTGGTGTCTCTGAGGGGTCTTTGGCCTGGTTTGCTAACTACCTCTCTCAAAGAGTGCAGTGTATAAAGTCAGAAAATCTGCTGTCTCAGCCACTGCCTGTCACCAAGGGAGTACCCCAAGGCTCAATCCTAGGCCCCACACTCTTCTCATTTTACATCAACAACATAGCTCAGGCAGCAGGAAGCTCTCTCATCCATTTAAATGCAGATGATACAGTCTTATACTCAGCTGGCCCCTCCCTGGATTTTGTGTTAAATTTTGTTTATCTACCCTTAACCTTGTTCTGAACACCTCCAAAACAAAGGTCATGTGGTTTGGTAAGAAGAATGCCACTCTCCCCACAGGTGTGATTACTATCTCTGAGGGTTTAGAGCTTGAGGTAGTCACCTCATACAAGTACTTGGGAGTATGGCTAGATGGTACACTGTCCTTCTCTCAGCACATATCAAAGCTGCAGGCTAAAGTTAAATCAAGACTTGGTTTCCTCTATCGTAATTGCTCCCCAGCTGCCAAACTAGCCCTGATTCAGATGACGATCCAGATGACGATCCTACCCATGCTAGATTACGGAGACATAATTTAGATATCGTCAGGTAAGGGTGTTCTCGAGCGGCTAGATGTTCTTTACCATTCGGCCATCAGATTTGCCACCAATGCTCCTTATAGGACACATCACTGCACTCTACACTCCTCTGTAAACTGGTCATCTCTGTATACCCGTCGCAAGACCCACTGGTTGATGCTTATTTATAAAACCCTCTTAGGCCTCACTCCCCCCTATCTGAGATATCTACTGCAGCCCTCATCCTCCACATACAACACCTGTTCTGCCAGTCACATTCTGTTAAAGGTCTCCAATGCACACACATCCCTGGGTCGCTCGTCTTTTCAGTTCGCTGCAGCTAGCGACTGGAACGAGCTTTAATAAACATTCAAACTGGACAGTTTTATCTCAATCTCTTCATTCAAAGACTCAATCATGGACACTCTTACTGACAGTTGTGGCTGCTTTGCGTGATGTAATGTCATCTCTACCTTCTTGCCCTTTGTGCTGTTGTCTGTGCCCAATAATGTTTGTACCATGTTTTGTGCTGCTACCATGTTGTTGTCATGTTATGTTGCTACCATGCTATGTTGTTGTTTTGTCTTGTGTGTTTGGTCCTATATTTTTTATTTGTATTTATTATTTTGTTTAATCCCAGCCCCCGTCTCCGCAGGAGGTCTTTTGCCTTTTGGTAGGCCGTCGTTGTAAATAAGAATGTGTTCTTAACTGACTTGCCTAGTTAAATAAATAAAGTTTGTTTTTTTCTTTATTTTTTGACTATTTTCTACATTGTAGAATACTAGTGAAGACATCAAAACTATGAAATAACACATGGAATAATGTAGTAAACAAAAAAGTGTTTTATATTTGATATTCTTCAAATATCCATCCTTTGCCTTGATGACAGCTTTGAACACTCTTGACATTCTCTCAACCAGCTTCATGAGGTAGCCACCTGGAATGCATTTCAATTAACAGGTGTGCCTTCTTAAAAGTTCATTTGTGGTAGGGTTGGTATACAGAAGATAGCCCTATTTGGTAAAAGACCAAGTCCATATTATGGCAAGAACAGCTCAAATAAGCAAAGAGAAATGACAGTCCCATCATTACCTTAAGACATGAAGGTCAGTCAACATGGAACATTTCAAGAACTTTGAAAGTTTCTTAAAGTGCAGTTGCAAAAACCATCAAGCGCTGTGATGAAACCGCCTCTCTTTAGGACCGCCTGTCAGGCTCTGGCCATAGAGAAGCCTATTTGCTTCTCTATGTAGCCATGGTCAGAGTCTGACAGGTCTATTCTTTCTGTTTCTGGTGGTGGTTTGTGTGGGATCCCTAATTAGAGGCAGCTGCTGTGCATCGTCTCTAATTAGGGATCCTACACAGGTTGGTAGATTTTCACACTGGGTTGTGGGTCGTTGTCGTATGTTTCGCAGTCACGGTGACAGTAAGTGTGCACATTTCATACGTCCGTTCGTTTGTGTTTGTGAACGTGACGTTTAGTCTATTCGTGTTTTGTTCTGTAGTTCGTCATTTGTGTTTTTGTTTATACATAGTAATTTGTTCAAATATTACATAGTCTAAATAAATAAAGATGTCAAACTACTATCCCTGCGCTGCGACTTGGTCTGTGTATGCACCCGCACGTGACACCGCCACAGGAATGGAAGACCCAGAGTTACCTCTGCTGCAGAGGATAAGTTCATTAGAGTTACCAGTCTCAGAAATTGCAGCCCAAATAAGTTCAAGTAACAGACACATCTCAACGTCAACTGTTCAGAACAGACTGTGTGAATCAGGCCTTCATGGTCGAATTGCTGCTAAGAAACCACCACTAAAGGACACCAATAAGAAGAAGAGACTTGTTTTGGCCAAGAAACACGAGCAATGGACATTAGACCGGTGGAAATCTATCCTTTGGTCTAATGAATTTGAGATTTCTGGTTCCAACCACCATGTCTTTGTTAGACGCGGTGTGGGTGAACGGATGATCTCCGCATGTGTATTTCCCACTGTAAAGCATGGAGGAGGTGTTATGGTGTGTGGCTGCTTTGTTGGTGACACTGTCTGATTTATGTAGAATTCAAGGCACACTTAACCAGCATGGCTACCATAGCATTCTGCAGCGAAACGCCATCCCATCTAGTTTGGGCTTAGTGGGACTATCATTTGTTTTTCAACAGGACAATGACCCAAAACACATCTCCAGGCTGTGTAAGGGCTATTTTACCCAGAAGGAGAGTGATGGAGTGCTGCATCAGATGACCTGGCCTCCACAATCACCCGACCTCCACCCAATTGAGATGGTTTGGGATGAGTTGGACCGCAGAGTGAAGGAAAAGCAGCCAACAAGTGCTCAGCATATGTGGGAACTCCTTCAAGACTGTTGGAAAAGCATTCCAGGTGAAGCTGGTTGAGAGAAAGCCAAGAGTGTGCAAAGCTGTCATCTAGGCAAAGGGTGGCTATTTGAAGAATCTCAAATGTAAAATATATTTTGATTTGTTTAACACTTTTTTTGGTTACTACATGATGCCATATGTGCTATTTCATAGTTTTGATATCTTCACAAAAGCCTTGAATGAGTAGGTGTTGTAAAACCTTTGACCGGTAGTGTATGTGTAAGGCTTAATAAGGAGACATATCAAGCTAGTAGAAAGACAGGTTGACCTTTTGTGCTTACTGATGAAATATGTTCTCAAAAGGTTGCTACTTTTAATCCCTGAAGAAATATTTGAGTCATTGTAGAACAATTATTCCATCTGTTAGATAATGTGAGACAAAGCAAGAGCCATGAAAAAGAAACCGGGTACATATTTCCATAGTTTAAGTGGGTGTATTTTGACTGCAACATGTTGTTTTCTCACTGACTTAATACATGGAGGAAATCTATGATAATGCATGCTTTGGTGGATGTAATGATATCCTAACAGTGGGAGGATCTAGGGCAGGGGTGAGCAATCTTTTTTACTCAAACCTCCCGCGGGCCGGATTGAATGGGCTCACAGGCCGTTGCCCACCCCTGACCAAGTGGCTGCTTGACTTTTTAGTCGAAGTACAAAAACGGATATTGGTACAGATATTCACGTAACAAAACATTTTCATCACCTAGATACAGTTTACAGTGCATGTCTAGTAATTACACAGACCATGTATTCTTTGGACAAAGCTAACAAAAGGTATTCAACTGAGACATAAACACTTTCACTAGTTGCCAGACACAGTGTGTCGTCCTACACGAAGCATTATCACATTTCAATGATTGACATGGCGTGTGTCTGTCCTCACAGCTATGCGGTTGACTGTGCAATGGAATGATACAGTATTAGTTGAGTCCATTGGGTTATAATACATTAAAGAGATGACAATAGTTCAAAGTCCCCATTCAGGGACTGGAGACCGTCACCTTTCAGGTTATCTGTCCTCATAGTGTCTCGTCTCTCCTTTCTATGGTTGTGTTAACAGTTTAAAAGAGTGTGGTGGTCTTTCCTCATGTCTATTCAAAACCAATTAGTGCCAGATCACTAATAATGAGTTTGTTGAAGTTGCTGTTGAATTACAGTGTACATTTAGTTCAGCACCAGTTCACCTCAATGTCTCAATCACTGACATTGCTTTGTCTATGGCTGTGAGACATTGAGAAGCAGCATTGTTGTACATGCAGATTGGAGATGCAGTCAATAATACAGTATCCTCTGGAGAGGTGAGGCAGTGTCCTCCTGTGTCAGTGTTTTTGAGGGTCTCACAGTGTATGGGGCAGAGGGCCACAAGTGAACCAACACATATAGCTTTGTGCTTTCATAAGGTGATGATGGGACTCTGTCCCTGTTACAGAAACATCTCAATTGAGGCGCAGGTAAGCATTTAGGAGTATAAAATCAGGACAGCTCAAAATTAGAGGGTAAAAATACACACACACTCCAAAAACACAAAGGTGAACAGTTGTAATTGTGGAGGATCATAGTCCAGTTGGCCTAGGGCATTGGTTTGTCACCATAGCAGCTCAGTGTGCCAAGGTACTGTGGTGTTTAGAGTCTCTGTTTCCCTCATCTCATTTTCACCATGTGTCTGTGCTTATGTTAGTATTCTAGCTCAGACTGAGCTTCTTCTTCTGGGATGGGACAGTTCAGCGAGCATCCACTGACTCCCTCCTGGGCTCAGTTAACTTTAGCCAGCAACTGCTCTGAGAACAGCTTCTTGAGCTGGGCCACCTCTTCACTGAGGGCGCTGAGGTGGGACTTGAGGACGTTGTTCTCTGTATGGTAATGAGACTCTGTCTGGCCCTGTGGGGGTTTAGGGTGGCCATACTGAGGGGACTCTTGCTGTTGTCGCCACCTCCTGGTCTCCTCTCCCTCCTGCTGCTGCTTTGGCCAAACTCCTACCCCGTCAGCTCCACCCATCGTGATGTGTCCTCTTGCTGCCTCCCGGGGACCGTCTCTTGCTACAATTAACTGTACGGGGCTGTGCCTGTTGTCCTCCCCACTGCTGGGGATCTTGAAGCGCATTTTGTGAGGAAAGTTCTTTATGCCCTCCCCAGACTCCACTTTACCCATCATCACTCTGGAGAGCTCCCCAGGGAAGTGTCCACTGTGGTGCACCTGCGCCTCTGCAGTGGAGTGGTGGAGCTCGTAGCCCAGCTCCTCTGCTCTGTGTGGGGACAGTTTGCCATGATCACTCAGCCGGTCTTCAAAGGAGAGGGGGCTCCCTACACTGGAGCTGCCAGGGGTGGAGAACCCAGAGTCCTCTGACATGCTGCCAGCGTCCCTGGAGCCTTGTACGCTAAACTGGCCCCCGTGGGCCGCAGGGTGGCTCCCTGGTCCACTGGGCAGATAGTAGTGTGGAGCCAAGGTCTGTGGAGCACAGGGGGCTGCGGTGAGGGGCAGGATGGGTGTGTTGGCGGGATCTTTGACCAGACCGAAGCGGAACTTGAGAGCCAGCAGCTCGGCCCTGAGACGTGCGTTCTCTTCCAGCAGCGCCAGCACGCGATTCTCCACCACCATGTCATTGACGCGGCGCTTCTCCCTGGAGCGCTTGGCCGCCTCGTTGTTCTTCTTGCGCTTGTCCCAATAGCCGTCGTCCTTCTTCTCGCTGGGGATGAACTCACGCTTCCGCCTGAGGGCGTTCCCAGAGGCGGGCGGGTCATTTGTGCGCTTCAGAGCAGAGGTGCGTCCGAGCAGAGAGTGGGCCAGCAGGCTGCTGGAGGTCAGGATGGACACGGCCTCGTCTGTGAAGGACAGGGGCCCACCAGGTGCAGCACTGGACTCGCCACCACTCTGCTCCCTCATGTCTTGAGAATCTTCTTCAAACATCTCACTGGTCACACTCATGGTTTCGCTGTGTTGAGATTTACTGTTCTTCAGATAGTGTCTCAAAATCCAGTGTCATGGAATGGTATGGCGGTATATTGTTGCAATAGCCCCACCTAGCGTTCAAAAGATAAAGAAGAAATGGAGAACGGGATTTAGTTGTTATGCAAGATAGGTTACAACACAATGTTATGTAACCCCATTACATCTTTCCAGTTAAATTGGAGCTACTTGCACAACAACCCCACATGACTCTTTAATAAGAAACATGATGTACTAAGTGCTACTAAGACATTTTAATCTCTTTTGAAAATGTTTACAATATAATTATCAAAGTGGGCACCTGCAGCAGTCTAAAGGTTAAACGTTTAATTATAAGATCTATATTCAGTTTTTTTTTTTTTTATAAATGCAAGGCTAAAATGTTATAGTTTTTCCTCCCAATTCCAAAGAAAGCCTTTATTTATAATCCCTGTCCTGGCCCAATGACTGGAACTGAAGTCGCTTCATCAGACCAAATCAGTGTTGACCTACATGTAGGCTAACATAGTGTTCTCTAACACACCGTATCAATCTCTAGAAAAATCCGCGCAATGACCTGCATTGATTGCCTTGTCTATTTTTTATTTAACAAAATGGCTTAACATTTTGAGTTCATGAACAGACGTTATATCTTTCGGGAATCGAATTGCATCAAGGACATTGATAATAGCGATAGCCTAGTTTGCGCCCCACTGCTATTACCCTCCGTTCTTTTAAAATTGGTTCGCTGTTATGTCTCGAACTGTTAACCTACATCCCTAAGCGAAGACTGAACTAGTTATTCTCTAAGCCTGTTAGTGGATGTCATTCTTAATTCCAGATATACAAAAGGAACGAAATAACCCATTGAAACCGCAATAAAAAAGTTTCAACAAACTATTGAATTGAGGGTCTTGTTAAGCATAATTGCAGACTTGTTCCACTAAGTATATTCAGAACATCTTAATTCAGCATAATTATGTGACTTTAAAATAATGTTTGTCTACTGAAAAGGCCTAACAATTACATTTAAGAAATAGTTGCTTTGGCTACATTAATTTAGAATAGTCAGACAATATATAAATATTTTAAAGCTGAATCGAAAGTAGGGTATAGTATTCTTTACTTGGTAAATATTTTATTTTATTTTATTTAACATCAAATCACGGTAGCCTACATAATTAATGGGCTTCTGTTATAGGCAACAATGTCACATTTATTCACATTATGCTTGCTTATTCTCTGTAGTATAATGAATGCACTGTTGTGAAATTACCTTGAGTTGGATTCTTGTTGTCTCGGAAAATCACCGACCTTTCAATTTTCAGAAACGTATCACAATGTAAAGCCAACCGAGCGATCGTAATAATTCAGCAGCTTCGATTCAGCACTGGGTAATCGAATAACCAGGATACTTTGTTGCCTCAGTATTAGGCTATTAGTCTCTGACACCTTGCGTCTCGCGTCTCTGCTCCACTTGGAATGCTGCAGCTCCTATTTGTTTCTTTCCCGGTGAAGTTCAGCCGAGGACGTTCCCTATCCTCACTTGAACCAATGGGCAGCTTATGTGTGGTGCGCTCACTGAGTCCGCCTCTCTCCACGCCAAGACCCACCCCGCAAGAGAAAGCTCACATAACGTTATCCTGCTCACGCATCATCAACTGAACTCGTTCGCCCATCCTTTCGTAACAATTAAGTAATATTGCGAGCTCTGGCTCTCTCACTCTCCCTGCAGATTTCTAATAGACCTATTCTCCCAAATGGCGCAGTGGTCTAAGACACTGCATCTCAGTGTTAGAGGCGTCATTACAGACAACCTGGTTCGAATCCAGACTATCACAACGGTGTCATTGTAAATAAGAATTTGTTCTTAACTGACTTGCCTAGTTAAATAATTACATATAAAACAAAGCGGATAAGAGGCAATCCGTAATTTCGATTAAGACACGAATGAGCGAACTAGGACGGACATAGTCAACTTAACTATTTGTCAGCCCTTTTGAAATGTACAGCGACAGAAATCAGAACATGGGCCGTTCTTACATGTACACCAAGTCAGAACCAAAGGGGGAATATAAGCAGACAATGAATGCTCTTCATCAGGCTACATGTGCACCACCAAGTCAGAACAGTAGTTGAAATAAAGAGGTGAAAATAGATGAAATTATTAGAATGAGGCCCACGGGCTACTAACATCTTACTACACAACAAACACTTAGTATTACTTTCTTAGCTACAGTATACATATCTCCCTGGCATATTACATCATTTATGCAGCAACATACAATACATTTTTGGACTCACCTTGTTGTGTTGTGCTCACTTGAACAGGAAGGTGGCGCGGGGGTCCTTCATGGGCAAATTCTGTCATCAAACTTTGTCACCAAAGTCTGGTATTCTCTGTATCTATGGTGCTTTCAAGGCAACTGGGAACTCGGGGAAATTTTTTTTTTAATCATGATGACGTTAGTGATCTTCAGGTCATAGCTCAGAATTTCAGAATTTCCAATTCCCAGTTGGATGAAAGTTCAAAACGTATTTCATCAGTGGTAGCTTTTTTTCCCCAGCTTCCCAGTTGTCTTCAACTCACTAAAGTCAGATTTTGCAGTTACGAGTTAAGTTGTTTTGAGCCCGGCACAAATCATGTTTCATTGACAGCATGGTCAATGTTGAATGTTTATCATTTTAAACTAGGAAAAGAGACCCTTAATCTTAGATTTACGACCACACAGCCACTCCACTGAATAGCAGGCTAGTGATTGCTTTACAATGTTTGCAGTTGGCCACTGATTCCTTCCAAACCACTCATTGTTGAATTTGCGATTTTCAACTTGTTGTGTAATGTTTATGTCTAATGGCCGATGAACACTGATAGATTTTATAAATAATTTCTCTTCATTATTTATCTTCATATGACAAGGATTAAAAAGGATTTCCCAGTAGATTGTCGACTTGATTCATGATGATGACTGCTAGATAAGATTTTGAAGGTATGATGTTGACATGATCAGTCCAATCAAAGCTACTGTAGATATAATGTGATTTGACATCATTTTATCTGTGGCCAATGACCTTGAGCCTTCTTACATGGGCACTTCTAATGTAACTCTATGGCAGCACCCAAGGGGCTTGAATTTTCTAGAGCTACCCTTAGTGACAGAACACTGAGCCAATCATGGCGCAATGCTCCGTAATTTCTGCTAGCTTGCCCCACCTCCACAGAAAGCGCAGAGCTAGGCTGAAACACCTGCATTTTGGAGCTGCCTTACTCAAGAAAGCGAAAAAGAGACCATGTTTGTATGCGGCTTTATTAGCTCAATTATATATATAGTTTTCATTGTTTGCAAACTGATATGAGACACGTATTAATGCCAAAATAACATGCAAAACATGTTATATTATTATTATTACTATAACTGCCCTCAATTACGGGTTGCCACTGTCTTGTTTTTCATATTGCTTCTTTTGCAATTATCCATATTTCACACACTCCATAACATAAGCGAAGAGATTGACCCAACACAGTGTAGGCCTACTACTTAACATATCATAAAAAATGTGTCCCGGACTTAGATGAAGAGTAATACGAAATATTCTGATACCAGGTTCCAACCGTAGGTGGTAATATGTTCTGCAGGGGTTCCATGAAAACAGCAGAACTCAGCAGTCACATTAGCTTTTAGAGTGGAACATACTGTATGCATCAGTCGAATGACCCCAAAGCATCTTATGAAAATAAATCCTGTGTTTCAAAAAGTCTCTCTTGAGTTAGTTTCAAATCCAGACTATAGGCAACAGCTAGCCTCTTGAGACTTTGTGAAATACTTTCCCCCTCTGTCAGTCTTGTTCCTATGGGATCAATACATTTTTAAACCATATTCTTCCATGTATGGAAGTTTTATTCTGAAATGGATAAAGATAAAGGAAATTAGATCTACAACAAAACAAGTTTTGTCATGTTTTCAAATCTAAATGGGTTCAAATCTAAACTACACACATACACAGAGTATACCAAACATTAGGAACACCTTCATATCAGAATAGCTTAGATTCATCGAGGCATGGACTATACAAGGTGTCAAGTGTTCTACAGGGATGCTGGCCCATGTTGACTCTAATGTCAAGTTGGCTGGATGTCCTTGGGGTGGTGGACCGTTATTGATACACACAGAAAACTGTTGAGCATGAAAAATCCAGCTACGTTGCAGTTCTTGACACAAACCCGTGCGCCTGGCACCTACTACCATACTCTGTTTAAAGGCACTTAAATCTTTTGTCTTGCCCATTCACCCTCTGAATGGCACACATTCCCAATTGTCTCAGGTTAAAGAAGGATTTTTAAGTCTTATCTCCTCCCCTTCATCTACACTGACTGAAGTGGATTTAACAAGTGACAACAATAAGGGATCATAGCTTTCACCTGAATTCACCTGGCCATGTCATGGAAAGAGCATGTTTTGAATACTCAGTGTATAATGCTCAATTATCTGGTTGCTGACTTCATAACATATCAAATCTGTCCTTAGGCAAAACAAGATTAAATTAATTGTGACTCATCATTTACTTTGATGTTCATCTGTTTATACAGTGTGATGCCCATTGACCGCTCGGCCTACAATTGCCAGGGGCTGCAAGGCGCTAGTGATGCCATTTCACAATTATCACCCTCTCTGTCCATTTGGCATGACCACAGGCGTTCCTCCGGCCCTCTCCACTAACTACGCAACCACTACGCACCCACCACAGCTGGCACAGTGCCTGCCTTGGTCCTCTCCCCTACAACAATCCCTTCAACAAAGCCTGCGCAAGTGCTTGCTGTTTGCGTGGGTCTTGGTTGCAGAATTTGTTATCATTTGTGTTTGATGCAAAGCAAAGATATATAAAGAAACAAAATGTCCTTTCTATCCGTCTGTTAGTGGCGGTAGTCTGAGGCCCTCTCCTCTGACGTTACCTAATGAGGAAGTTGTTTTTTGTCCATCTGGTCCAGCAAATTACACAAATTGGACATAGTCCTGTTTTGCAGGGAGAGCACAATCACCTCTACTGGTGTGGATGCAGTAGCCTCTGTTTGGGATGCAGCACAAACTAGTCACCTCTCAAGACATTTTGTGTTACGTTGTAATGGTTACAGAATGCAGCTCTCCCATCAACTTTCACGTTAAATGTTACGTCAGGATTTTGCTCCCTTAAACTGCACTGTGCTGTACTGTGCTCTGCTGTGAAGGTTCTAATTCCATGGGGGTAGGGATTAGTTGGATAACCCATTTTCTCCGGTATTCTCCTGTACAGATCTCAGTGTACATGGTGAGGTCACTGTCCTCCTCACTGTGTTTGCCATGACTATCACAGGTCAAAAGAGGTCAAACATCATGGGGCCAGGGACTATAGTGTATCTATCTATCTCACTGCAAGCTGGGGTGGGGTAGGTGGGAGATAGCTGGGATGCAGGCATGTAATTGAACAGGTCATACAATCAATTGAATGGCACTCAATATCAGTGTCTTCAATTGAGTTAAAGAAACACTTTGATGTAACTGTAACTACACGTTTCGCCTTCTTTGCCTGAAATGCACATTCACTTAATTTCCCGTATCCCAGAAGGCAGCAGGCATATAAATATCTCTGTCCTGCCTGGTCCTGCCTGCCAAGTGGGTGGTACACAGTGGTACAGAGGGACTCACAGTTAGGCTGTTTATGCCAGCAAGACTGAATGACATAATTGACCACTGGGAGAGGACAGGGAGCTTTTAGTGAAAGATGGTGGTACAGGGATGTTGTGTAATGTCCTCTGGGACACACTGGGATCGTGCCTAAAATACCAACATGAGGAGTCCACTGAGGAGAACAAAGGCCATGATCTCTATAGTGTAACTGTACATTCTGTTCTATTGACACACATGACTGATTTCTGCAACCTGGTCTCAGAGCATTTCATATTATTCTGTATGTAAATCCGTGACACACAGTTAGTATGATATCCTACGTTTCTTATGGTATGTATTCATTTGTGGATGTCCATCACCCCTTTTTGTATGATATGTTAAGAATTTGAAAAACGTACATTATGTTACGAATTTGCAAAACGTACGAATTCTAGCTAGGTGGCTAACGTTAGCTAGCTGGCTAAAGTTACCTAGGTTAGGAGTTAGGGTTAGGGGTTAGGTTTAAGGTTAGGGTTCATATTAGGAGTTAGGTTAAACGGTTAAGTTTAGGGTTAGGGGAAGTGTTAGCTAACATGTTAAGTAGTTGCAAAGTAGACAAAAAGTAGTAAGTAGTTGAAACGTTGCTAATTAGCTAAAATGCTAAAGTTGCTAGATGTTTGCGTTGTACGCCCAGCCACCCACCAAAACCAACCACCTTAGCCTTCAGAATCTGTCTTTTGTAACCATACCAAACATAACATATCATACTAATTTGAGTGTCCCAGATTGACATTTACCATGCTACGTCTAGTCTATGAAACCATCCTGGATTACTGCACAAAAATATTTCACAACACTTCCAGCTCAACTGGACCACACCTTGTCAAAGTTTCTCTCTCTCTTTTTTCCTTCTCTCTTTCAACACTGTTGGCCTGTCTTGGATCATATCACATCCTCATTCCAGAAGCTGAGGTTATTGCGTCTCAGTTTAGATAATGGGGGTGTAACACATTGACATATTGCATCACTTATCAGTCCTGCACTCATTGACACGCTACAGTTAGGAATGCTCAACACCATCAACACCATTCTAGGAAAACTACAGCATATCAGGCACCCCAACCTGAAATAAAACTGTCATATCCTCATTTGACCCTCCTTTATAAGCCCTTCACTTATGCCTTCACTACCCTGTCCATACAGTCACACGTTTTAATTTTAATTCAGTGTAGAAGTATTCCACCATCTTGCCACATTTAGTTTTCCTGAATTGAGAATTAACTCCCAAGCTGTGAGTCACTGCTCCTCTGAGAGTTCCACACAGAAACACATTTATGTAACTCCCATGGAATCATCTATACACACAGCCACATCAACCGCTTCATAATCATAAGCATATGAGATGTATTGCGGCCCCTAAAAATAGAACATTGCTACATCCATTTTTTTTTTTTTACATAAATTAATTATATGTACCAATTGATTCTTGAAGAATATAACTTATAAATGCCTTATGAGCTTATTTTAACTCCCATACCCCACCAGAACCCAAAATATAAGCTTATTTTACTCCATTCTTTGTAAACAAAGCAATTGTAAAATGACACTGTATAGCCTCAAAACATGGTTAAAACTACAATGTTGATATCATGGATGGCCCTTTAACTCTATACTGTGTGTCTATCACTCTCCATCTGTTAAATTCAAAGCACATGCATGCACAAACCCACAATGAACACTCAATGAACGCACAAAATGTACTCTGTGTTAACATTTTGACTCGAGGCATATGTTTCAGTATTAACCTCTGACTCACACATCAGAAAAACATTAGTAGGAACATTAGACCTCAGAACCCCTTCCTTCCACATGCTTCTATTCCTGGATTCCAAAGTACGTCACACAGTTGCCACAGCAACCACTGCTGGTTGCAGAGAGGAGGGGCTGTTATGGAATAATCATAAAATGGGCAGGGTAAAATGGAAAATCATGTTTTCACATCCAGATCAGATCAATCAACCAGAAAAAAATACTTTCTGCCTAAAGTTGTTTTCTTCACAAAATGTTGAAATGGACAAATATGAATGATGCATATGCAGACAGAGAATGATTGACAGGAAAAAGCCATGTCTGGCTGTTCTTATTTTAGGTTGAGCTCTGGAAGCAGTTCTCTAGCTTAGTGCCAGGTTTGCTCCAGGAAGGATCCCAATCTACATTATTTCCTGTAACTGGGAGGAAATGACCTTGTCACCTAACGCCATTATGTGACTCTAAAATGTGTCACCAATCCATGTTGTTGTTCAATGGGGCACACTTTGACCTACAATCCTGGCTAGCTGCAGAGTGGATGTGACGGCTGTCTAGTGTGCGATTGTAAGAGGCATACTTTGTTATGCAGTGCTCATTGAAAGTAGTCCTCTTTTCCTTTGAACATAGGCTCTGATAAACACTTTTATTGGTTTCAAAGAGCATAAAAACATATGGAATATAGCCTATTATGCAATACAAGATGTTATTGCCTTCTTCCACTATATTGAAATAGAAATGAACAAGGACCTGGATGTATTTCGATTAGTTCTGCAACTACTATGAACATCTGTCGATGCCATGAATCCATCATGAAATAAGATATACATCCTCAAAGCTTATGACAGGGGAGTTGTGTGTGTGTGTGTGTAGGGTCTTAGTTGTACTATTCTGACTGGGGGGGGTTGGTGTTTTTGAAAAGTCTATAGCACAGAGAGGTGAGGGTAGAGTGAGTGCATGACTAGGGTTATGTAACCCATGCTGTGCACTTACGTAATACATTCATAATCAGTCTCCAGGACAGATATAGATGGCCTAGTTTCCCCCTTGTGCCTGCCAGCATACCAGTGGCACAGTGCCTGAACACTCATTTCACTGCAGGCTGCAGAGGGAAAGGGCTTGGGATTGCACAGCATATGTATGGGTTTCCAGATTTTTTTTTTTTGATGTCAGACACAGTGATATGTGTCTAAAGAAGACAATTTTGAGACAAATATCTGCACGTAGTTTTGGTGTGAGGCTTATAGACGTCATTTGTTTGTTTGCTAATCACTCTTGTAGTTGACAACATTTAGACATGACATGACACAAGCATCCCTAACACACTGCAAGGCCCTAAGCCATGTCAAACAGATTATTTTCCAAGCATGCATGTAAGAGCCGCCCTGTCACTAGTCTGTCTACATTCACAGCTCCAGGCTCTTTCAGTATGACATTTTGGAATGTTCCTCTGCTCTTTTCACCAACATTGCTGTGCTCATGACCAGTACCAATACGAATTCCACCACGCTACCCAAGCTTAAACAAAACTCCCTTTCCTTCACCGCTAACATGACAATATCAGCACAGCCTGGCTCAGTGTAACTCGTATTATGAAACAGTTAAATGACCTGTCAATCAATATCAGTTGGCCTTGAAATAGTTGTTGCATCATCTTCAGGTAACTGTCTCCTCTCATTAATTTCCACATTAGTGCTGTAGTGTCCGAGTGAATCCACTCGGGTAAAGGAACTAGGTTAGGGTTGTTATCAGAGAGGACTTCCCCATCATACTCACTTATTTAGTTGACATGGACAACATAGTACACTTCGTAACACCCTCTGATGTAACGTGTTTGGACCAACAGCGTCAGGCAGATGGACAGGGGTCTTTCCATCCTTGAATTCATTCATCAATTCATTTTCAGAGTTAGTTAGCAGAATTGACTGATTTGTTATTATTGGTTAGTTGCATGACTGGGAGTGAAGCCATTAGAGTCTCATGGTCCTATGCTCCTCAGTTTGTCATGTCCTAAACAGCACATGTCCCCCATTTGAACAAGTAGCTTTTAGGACATACTTAGGAGTTGGGGTTAAAATTAGACTAGACGGAATGTACAAATCCCAGAGAGCACTAATAGAGAAGCACTTTGTACCATCCTATTCAATAGACTGTATGTAGTTTCCCTGTTCCTTACTCTGTTGCTCGGCAGATTATCGAGCTAATGTAATGAAGAAAAGAGAGTGGGATATGAAAGCATGTGATATGCATTTAGATAAGGTAGAATGAAAATACATAGAAAATGTGAATTAAAACAATTACAATAAAAAAAAACAGAGACAAGGAAACTCGTCTGAAACTTTGATCCATCATTTCTTATAGGGCTTCACTTTAGCCTGCGTTTTCAGACAAACCCTTTAGAGATTCATCCATGTATACCAGTATTGACTTCAGTTCATATCCATGTTGTAGCTGTAACGGAAAACTCACAGTGACTTTCATGCTGAAACGACATTATGTCAGCTGTGTCCACTGCCATGCTTTGGTCTGTATGTCTAGAGAGAGATGCTGCCAATACAAGCATCTGTATGTCAAACATATCTTTCCCCCTGAAAACTAAACTGGGTATTCACAGCTTTGGTGATGGAAGCTCCTTGTTGGACTAATGTTTTGCCTATGGTGTGATGTTGAGGTTTATGTCATGTCTATTGGTGTTCCAGAGAAATATCTTTCTCAAGTAAAAGTGCTGCACATACTGTCTTTCCACTAACTCCCAAAATAGAGCAATGGCAGTACAGATGAAGAACAGTGGAAAAAAGGCTTTAAACAGTTGGTTGTAAGAGCTTAACCCAAAGTGACTTCAGCCCCCAATCCTCTGAGCCAACTGTTAGTGGCCAAGGCTAAAAACACATTCTGATTGGTCATTCATGGGACCTATCATCTATTGTCATCAGATATAGGCTGTGTAATTGTTATATGGGGACAATACGTTGAGCTGGGCCTCATTTTCTATAATTATTATCCTGGATTGAGAAACCCTGGGGTTTTACCATTGCTACATGCTGCTGCTTTGACAACTGATAAAGCATTTATTGTGAAAGTGTACAGTACAATAATACATACTGGTGTTGAATCACCACAGAGAAAAGAGAAATCAGTAATTGAAGTTGTTGGGTTTATGTCCCAGCCTACATCCTAATATTACCAGATTCCGACCACTAGATGGTGCTGTTTCTGCTATTTTGATGCATAGATAGATAGATAGATAGATAGATAGATAGATAGATAGATAGATAGATAGATAGATAGATAGATAGATAGATAGATAGATAGATAGATAGGTACTTGATCCCCCGAAAAAAAATGTATCTTGTGAAGTTCAGCCCTCTTTATTTGATTTCTTATCATTAATGCCAACTTTGGTGTGCTTATCAATGCACAAGCACCTTTTATCCCCACTCCTATCGATAAAATAATTGTATTAAGTCATACAAAAGTGTTACTGTGCGTGAAGTTTAAAATGCATCCTGTCATAGCTAATTGTGTAATGTGATATACAATTTATTACACAAATGAACACACAAAAGAAGGGGATGATGATGATCCATCTCTTGATGTCATTTCATGTGGGTCAGCTGCCTCATACACTTGGGATAATTTTTTACCTATCAATCTAGATGATATTAAGAGCATATTAAGTAAAATGAAACCATCTTCTAGCCCGCTCGATGTAGTGCCGACTTTGTTATTATTTAATGTATTTGATTTACTTGGACCATTGGTTGTTAAAATGATTAACCTTTCCCTTTTAAGTGGATCTGTTCCCAGTCATTTTAAACAAGCAGTTGTCAGCCCTTTATTAAAGAAACCGAATTTGGATTCTTCTGTGCCAACTAACTATAGGCCAATATCTAAAATGCCTTTTTTATCAAAAATTCTTGAGAAAGTGGTCGCTGGCCAGCTGATTACATTTCTTAATGGTAAAAACATACTTGACAAATTTCAGTCAGGTTTCCGGAAATGCCATTCAACTGAGACGGCACTTCTTAAAGTTTCAAATGACATTCTGATGGCTGCTGACTCAAGACAGTACACAGTGCTGATTTTACTCGACTTATCTTCAGCGTTTGATACTTTAGACCATACGGTCCTGTTAAATCGATTACACAATGAAATGGGTTTTTCTGGTGTTGTTCTTAGTTGGTTTACCTCTTACCTGAGCGACAGATCATTTTGTGTGTCCGTTAATAACATTCTGTCAGATATGACCCCTCTGTTGTATGGAGTTCCTCAGGGTTCAGTTTTAGGTCCTCTCTTGTTTTTATTATATATGAGTCCGCTTGGTGAAATAATCAGAAATTTTAAAAATGTGTCTTATCACTTTTATGCTGATGACATTCAGTTGTACTACTCTTTTAATGATTCTGAGTTTGAAAAATTAACGGATTTATTGGAATGTCTATCATGCATTAAGTCTTGGTTATATAACAATTTTCTACAACTGAATACAAAAAAGACTGAAACTATGATCATTGCTCCAGAACAAAAAATATCGCAAATTAAACAACACCTCTGTTCCTTGGACTCCTCTGTCCAGACGAGCCTAAGAAACCTTGGTGTTCTGTTTGACCAATCGATGTCCCTGGATGGTCATTCTAGACAGCTGGTCAGAAACTGTTTTTATCAATTGAGAAATATCTCTAAATTAAGAACAATACTGCCCAAAACTAACATGGAGATGATCATTCATGCTTTTATTTCTTCACGGTTAGATTATTGTAATTCTCTTTTTACTTGTTTTAACAATTGTTCTCTGAGGCGTCTTCAACTGGTTCAAAATGCCGCAGCCAGGCTTTTAACAGGAACAAACAGAAGGGCACACATTACTCCTATTTTATTTACTCTCCACTGGCTACCGGTAAAATACAGAATTGATTTTAAAATTTTAATTTTAACTTTTAAAGCACTACATGGACAGACACCTCAATACATCACTGACATGTTGACCCCTTACTCTTCGTCTCGTATTCTTCGCTCCTCAGGTCAGAATCTCCTGATGGTACCTAAAACCCGCCTTAAAACTAGGGGAGATCGTTCCTTCCAGGCGATTGCTCCAAAATTGTGGAATGCCCTGCCCTTGTCGTTGCGTGTGGCCGATTCTATTGTTTCTTTTAAAAAGCAGCTGAAGACACTACTATTTAGACAAGCTTTTAATTGATTGTGCTTTTATGTTTTATGTTTTTATGTTAGTATGATGTTTTTTAAATGGTATACTTGCTACTTGTAAAGCACTCTGTGATTCTTTCTGTGATGGGTGCTATATAAATAAAGTTTATTATTATATTATTATTATTATTATGACGCAAACTTTGCAAGAGTGAGGGAATCTGATTTCATTGGTCCTCAACTCGTGGCTCAGTCATTTTAGTCAGGGTAAGTGGAGTTAGCTGTGAGTTAGCCTGCTTCATAGGATACCCCTCAAGTCCATATACTGCTTACAGGGTAAGAAAAACAATATCTAGTTGTGTGTGTGTGTGTGTGGGGATATAGGATGGAACATAAACCCAACAACTACAATTACTAATTTCTCTGAACATACTATACTGAACAACAATATAAACTGCAACATGTACCGCGTTGGTCCCATGTTTCATGAGCTGAATTAAAACATCCCAGAAATATTCCATACACACAAAAAGCTTATTTCTCTCAAATGTTGTACACAAATTAGGTTACAGCCCTGTTAGTGAGCATTTCTCTTTTGTCAAGATAACCCATCCACCTGACAGGTGTGGCATATCAAGAAGCTGATTAAAAAGCAGGATCATTATACAGGTGTACCTTGTCACATCTAAAATGTCTTTGTTTTGTCACAACACAATGCCATAGATGTCTCAAGTTTTGAGGGAGCGTGCAATTGGCATGATGACTGCAGGAATGTCCATCAGAGCTGTTGCTAGAGAATTTAATGTTCATATCTCTACCATAAGCCGCCTCCAACGTAATTTTAGAGAATTTGGCAGTACATTAAACCGGCCCCACAACAGCAGAGCACCTGAATGGTGTCGTGTGGGCGAGCGGTTTGCTGATGTCAACGTTGTGAACAGAGTGCTCCATGGTGGCGGTGGAGTTATGGTGTGGGCAGGCATAAACTATGGACAACGAACACAATTGCATTTTATCAATGGCAATTTGAATGCACAGAGATACCATACTTTTTTTTTAAGGCATCTGTGACCAACAGATGCATATCTGTATTCATGTGAAATCCATAGAAATCCATAGGGCCTAATGAATTTATTTAAATTGATTGATTTCCTTATATGAACTGTAACTCAGTAAAATCTTAGAAATTGTTGCATGTTAAGTGTATATGTTTATACTCAATGTTGGTGTGGGATTGGCGTGGGATTTGGGGGGTCCGTGGGTGGCTTTTGACCATTTATTTGATTACTCATGTCTAACTCATTGTTAGAATTTTCTGGGGTACAAATCGGATGTTAGATACTATATTCAATATTACATGAATCCTATAAATGAAAATGGCAAATCAATTAGGTACATTTTTCTGAGATTAAATTATATATCAACAAAATAATGTTGCAGGAATGCTAATCTTATCTGTTTCTAACAACAGAAACGATTTCAGAACATTCTGAGATGTCGAAATCCTCTTTCTGGTGCTTTTTGAGGAGGAACGACCCCCATGCATGCTTGTGGGATCAGGCGGCTTGCCAGGCTCGAGTCCAACTATTCATCATCTGATTGTGACAACCTTGTCTTTGTTGTTGGACCTTGTAATGTTGCCTTATTGATTTAGACAACTGAGTTTTGGGGGAACTGGGAGAGGAAGGAAAGAGAAAGAGTGAGAGCAGGGTATAGTGAGGACAACGGCAAACCACAGTTGGGCTATTTGAGGACTGTTGGTTGTTATTACACCATGGACCCTCTTCCAATGTTGGTTTATTAATTTCAATTCATTTATTCAGATGGCAGAACAGGAAAGTCAGAATCTCCTGTACACAGAGGTTAAATATACCTTATAGTGGTGTGTAGAACCAAAATGGTCTGCACTCCTGGACAAATTTTTGTGCTTCCATGAATTTACATTACAATTTTCACAGAAGATTTTCTTCTTTGAGGTGGCAAATGCACAAAACATGTTTCCCGAACATAAATCTTGGACTCTTGGATTCATTACCTTTGCAAAAAGTGATTTATCCCCTCCTCACCCATTCTTCTTTTCATCCACCTCAAAGGACCTCGTAGATGTCAGTTACATTAGATTGAAAGCAGAAAACAGGCTTTTAGTGGTCATGAAGTATTTATCGATGCATATCTGTCCCGTGGAAGAAGACGTTGTCTAACTGGCAGACGGACAGAGCTTCCTGATGGACTCTGCGCGATGATGGGAGGGAGGGGTTGGGGGGTAAGGTGGGTGAGTCATCCTCTGGGCTTGTCTCTGCTCTGCTTGTGTTGGGCCCCATCTCCTCTCAGGACATTTGAAGGAGTGGGGATGTCAGAGCTGTCACAGCTAGCCTATACTCAGCCTGAGCCCACACAGACTGCTCATCTAACTGACAAACACTGGAATGAATAGTCTGTTTCTTTCTCTCCCTCCTGCATCTTACCCTCTTTTCTCTCACCCTTTTCCTTCCCTACACCTTGTTTTCTAAGCTGTTTTCTGGCTGGAGGCGTGCATATCCATTTCTCCGGAAGAAATTACGAAAGTCAGCCGATGGGTTTCCAAGAAATGCTGGAACACTGTGTGAGGCTTGGCATTCCTCCAGTAGCTTTTCTTAGACTCAACTGTATCAATTACATAAATACACACTTACACTGCAGGCTTTGTATACGCGCCTATGAGTCAGAGAGGGACTCTTATTTCAATGGTATTTCAGAATTAGAAAAAAAGAATCAGTTTAGCAGGTGGTGTTGTTGAGCTGTTTATAATCGTTTTACTTGGTGCTAACTGGTGCACATCACAGGTAGCAGGATGAGTCACATAAGTTGCATACATTCTTTTCATTCGTCAACAACACCCTGATTCATATTACCCTTGTAGTGACTTTGTGGAAGTACTATAGTGTATAAAAAATGCTTTCCTCTATTTGTAAGGGTGATATTACTATCGTCTGGTAAAAAATGGAATCACACACCTGAATCCACCCACAGAGCCTCCTTCCTGTCCTGTTCATTAGGCCTACTTATTACAGTTAATTGGATCGACTATTTTTGACTTTCTGAAGAGGAATTGACCACTCATTTTCAGGTAAGTAAATTAATGATATTGTATGCTTTGATTATGAGAGTATGAAAGCTACAGTGCCTTTAGAAAGTCTACACCCCCTTGAACTTTTTTTCCACATTTTGTTGTGTTACAAAGTGGGATTGAAATAGATGTAATTGTAATCTTTTGTCATTGATCAACACAAAATACTCCACAATGTCAAGTGAAAAGAAAATTCTACAACTTAATAAAAATTTATAATCAAGATATAATCGTTGCATAAGTATTCAGCCCCTTTGTTTAGGAAAGCCTAAATTTGTTCAGAAGTAAAAAAAAAAATGTGCTTAACAAATCACACAATAAGTTATATGGACTCACTCTGTGTGAAATAATAGGGTTGACATGATTTTTTAAATGACTATCACTCCCTCTGTCCTGCCATACATTTAACATCTGTAAGGTCCCTCAGGCAAGTATTGAATTTCATGCTCAGATTCAACTACTAAGAGCAGGGAGTTTTTCTAAACTTTTTGTTGTTGTTTTTAAGTGATTGCTAGATGGGTAACAAGGACGATGACAAATCAGACAGTGAATATATCTTTAAGCATCGTCAAGTTAATAATTATGCTGTGGATGATATATTAAACCACCCAGAAACATCAAAGATACAGTCGTCCTTAAGAACTGAGCAGCAGGACAGGAAGGGAACTGCTCAGTGATGTCACCACGAGGCCATCAGAAACATTGTAGTGACTCCACAATAATAACCCACATGACATTTGTTTTACATCATGTGTAATTGCAATACGGCACTAATACTGAAAAGGGAGAAAAAACAACACGACAAAGGAATGCACTTTTTGGGCCTAAATGCAAAGCCTTATGTTTGGGGCAAATCCAACACAACACATCACTGAGTAACTGCCTCTTTATTTTCAAGCATGGTGGTGGCTGCAACATGTTATGGGTATGCTTGACATCAGCGAAGACTGGGGAGTTTTTCAGGATGAGAAGAAATGGGATGGAGCTGAGCACAGGCAAAATCCTAGAGGAAAATCTGCTTCAGTCTGCTTTACACTAGACACTGGGAAAACAATTGACCTTTCAGCAGGACAATAACTTACACAACACAAAGCCAAATCTACACCGGAGTTGCTTACTAAAAAGGCAGTCAATGTACCTGAGCGGCCAAGTTACAGTTTTGACTTAAATCTGTTGGAAAATCTAAGACAAGACTTAAATTGCTGTCTAGCCATGATCCCCAAATATTGCACAATACAGGTATGCAAAGCTCTTATATGACTTATCCAGGAAGACGCATCTGTATTCACTGCCCACGGTGTTTCTAACATGTATTGACTCAGAGGTGTGAATACTTATGTAATCAAGGTATATTAGTGTTTTATTTTTCATGAATCTTAATTTATTTAAAAAAAAATGTTCTTTCACTTTGACACAACATAGTATTTTGTGTAGATTGTTGACCAAAAAATGAATAGGCACTCTATACAAAGAAAGTGTTCGAATGTTTCATAAAAAGGTATGCAAAATATTTTCCAACAGTCAGTCCAGCAATCACCTCAGTGCCCAGAATTAGATGAGTGATAATTTCCTTCTAGCTCAGTGTATGACAGAACAGGACATTCCTTTAGGTTGTCACTAGTTACCACAGCCAAAGTCATACTTATGGCTAAACCCCACCTATTTAAAATCAGTTTTTAAACCTAACCTTAAGCCTAACCACATTGCCAAACTTAATCCTAACCCTCACCTTAAATGAAGACCTAGTGACAACCATTCTTCTGGCATTCTGCTGATGTCACAATGCAACCACACTGTGCGGCCCCACTGTCAGACATTCTCACAGCTACAGCTAGTGTCATCATCCATCCCCGTGGCACTGTGTGCTGAGACAATCTTGTCCATCAAAACCTTGTCCCTTGTGAAGAGAAGAGAGGAAGCAGGGGGCTAGCGAACACTACACTGAACCCCCTGTCAACACCAGGAAGAAGGAGCCATGACCACCCTCTGGGACGGCATGTTTTTAGGAGGAGGGAACACAGGGAGGAAAGAACTCCCCAACGTCACCATGGCAGCCTTCATGCTCCCCGTGCAGCGCCTCAATGAGATCACCCCTCTGGTTCTGCTGGAGTTCCACCCTGAGGTGGAGGCTGACACTGTGGACTGGCTCCTGGGGAAGATCCTTACACCCGAGCCCATGGGGGGACTAGACCTGCTGGCCAGAGTGGTCAGCCGGACCAGGGCTGGGGGTGCCATCATGGTGGTGGGGGCCACCCCAGAGCGGCTGCTCCTGGAGGCTGATGAGGACCTTCTGTTCAGACCCAAGCCCTGCTGCCCTATAGGAGGTCAGGCGCGGGAGGTGGGGGACCTGGGGGGGACCCGCCCCACGGAGGGGGTCTATGGGATGCTGTCATCGGCTGAGTGTGTGACCCTGGTGCAGAGGATCCTGGCCAGGCTGAGAGTGGAGGAGTGGGAAGACATCCAGGTGTTCCAGCGGATTCCCCTCCTCCCAGGAGAACCCGTGATGGCCAGTCTGGCCCGCTTCAGAGTCCTAACTAACACCTACCCCTTACATGAAGCCCCACTACTTCAGAGCCTCCAGGAAAGGTGGAGGGCTGGCTGGTGTGGCCTCAAACCCTTCAGCCAGAGAGAGCATCGGCAGCTGCTGGAGGATATCAGGGCTTATTTCGGGGAGGCGGTGGCCCTCTACTTTGGGTTTGAGGGTTCGCTGGTCAGTGCGCTCCTCCTGAAATCCACCCTGTCCATGTTTCTCTCCTTCTACCCCCTCAGGCTGGCTAACAACCTGGTCTTTTTCACCCTCTCCAGTGTGGTGTGGTCAGAGCTGTTCCTGCAGGGCTGGGGGAAGAAGAGCAAAGCCCTGGAGAGGGACTGGGGGGCTGTGGTCACTCATCAGTCAGCAGCGGTGCCCAGGATGGCACAGGGCACAGCACCACCACAGCCACAGATAGATGCCCACCCTTTTGGAAAGATGAGCGGGAGGAGACTGCAACACTCCTTTACCTTCCTAACCTGCCCCCTCTGCCTCTCCTCCATCCTGATCCTGATGTATTTACACCTAGACGGACTAGTGGCGGACTTCCTCCTGAGAGAAGAACCCAGTTTCATCTTTCACCACATCCTTGTCTATCTCCCTGAAATCGCCCTCACGGTTGCCATGGCAGGGATGGACTGTGTTGCATTCCAACTATCCCAAGGCCTCAGCCCTGATCCTGAGCCGCCAGGGCAACAGTCACCAAGGCAACAGCCCCTGCTCCCTGAGGTTATCTTCTCCTGCCTCTTCAACCACTTTTCCGTCCACTTCTACAGGGCTCTGGTCCTGAATGACCTCACCGTGGTGCGCTTCCACCTGTCTGTGCAGCTGGCCACCCACCTGGGCCTCAAGCTGCTCTCCGCCACGCTGTTGCCCCGCCTGAGGAGGGTGAGGATGCCCCCTGGCTCTGCCCACCAGGAACGTCAGTCTCCTGTCCTTAGACAGATCACAGAGCAGAGCAACAGACCACCGTGTGACACCCAGACCTGGAGCTACCTGGAGCTCCTCATCTCCTACTGCCACGTCATATTCTTCTCAGGCATCTACCCCCAGTGTGCCCTCTGGTGCCTGTTGACAATCATAACTAAATCCTACATAGATTTGTGGCACCTGTGTTCAGGCACGCGCCGTCCCTTCCCCAGAACATCCCCCGGGGGTAACGTTCTGTGGCAGTGGGTCTTCGGTGGCTTTGAGGCCCTGGCTGTCCTGCTCAACTCACTCCTGCTGTGGTCCTCTCTGGAGTTCAGGCTTCTCTTCCTGAGCTACACCGGGTGGGAGATGCTCAGGGCCTTCTTCCTGCTGCAGCTGTTGCTGCTGAGTCTGAGGGGGGCGGTCACCTTCCTGCTCCTCCACCTGGCCTGGGCTGTTGGCAGAATGGCAGAGCGGCCTGAGATTCGCCAACCCCGCCTCCATAGGCTCCATCGCCACCACCACCACCGACAGCAGCAGCAGCACTCTCACATACTGTAAAGATGCAGCAGCCAGTCAGTTTTAGGTTTTGTGGGAGGATCATTGTGCTGGAAATAAAGTGAGGAGTGAGGATTGACACAGGTGTGCTGTTTGTTTGTTCGTTTGTGTGTGTGTAGGGTTGTCATTTCTATTTGACAGAGTATATCAACTTTGGCATTAGCGTACAGAAAGCTTTCTCAAACAAATCAAGCTCACACATCTTTAGAGGGCCATTTTTAACCGTTGTCCCATCTACTGTAGGCTATGCCCAGGCTTTGACCCTGCCTGCCATGTCCTCCATTGCATGGTGATAACAGTCAGGAATTAACACAGGGACTGGAGTCCTTCCTCCCTGGCAGTGGGACTGACAGATGGTGCTAAGGGAGGCTAAACTCAGTGTGTCTGATCACAGACAGGATGAAGTCCTAGTAGGAGAAAGTGTTTAGAGCTTTTTGAGACTGATATATGTCTGGTAAACACATGACCTAGCTACAGTATGTATCAAATGTGTATCGGCATTAATATAAAATCCTGCACATTACTAGATTTCAGTGGCGTTTTACAGTGTTTGTGGATTTTTACCCAGACCTTCCGGTGCCACAAGAGGGTGCTGCTACCTTGGGTCCTTCAAACATTGCTATTGCTTTCTTAATTGCATAACAGAAATAGCAGGTAGTCTCCTGGGTTCTTTTTTCTACATTTTAACTTAAAATGCATATAATGTGAACGTTATTGTAGTTCTAGACTTTGGCCTAAATGAACTTCCATCTGTTGATGACAAGACTCTTAGTATTGTCATTCTATGTTACCTGTTGTCATTCTATGTTACCTGTTGTCATTCTATGTTACCTGTTGTCATTCTATGTTACCTGTTGTCATTCTATGTTACCTGTTGTCATTCTATGTTACCCTGTTGTCATTCTATGTTACCCTGTTGTCATTCTATGTTACCTGTTGTCATTCTATGTTACCTGTTGTCATTCTATGTTACCTGTTGTCATACTATGTTACCTGCCAACAGGAAAGGAGTGAACCCTCGACTCAGAAAAGCAGATTTCAGGTGTTAAAACAGAACCCTGTTTACACTATACATCTGAATCATATCATTGCATTGTTTTTTATGTGGATGGACTGTTTTGGTTACTCCGTGTCATTCAGGACAATAATGTTTATAATGAATTGCCAGTGGTACAGTACCTGAGATGGGAAGAAAGCAGGCCAGAAAGCTGTCTGTCTCACCTCTAACTTATGGCAGATAGAGAGAGTGACACCTTAGCTTTGGCCACAGAGGCCCCAGCTCATGTTGAAGTAGACTGGGTGGGTTATGGTCAGCTAACTATGCTTGCTGAGTCAAACACGGTTGCACTCAGGATAATAGTACTCTGGCTTTCAAAATGCATCTGTGTCCAAGCATATAACAAAAACATTTTAAAACGACAATGACTGTAGGTCCTTGGTTGTTCACTGTCACACGTGACTATAAGATGAAATTTCCCCCCCGGGGGATCAATAAAGTACCTATCTATCTATCTAGAAACGTTAATGTACTGTAGCAAGACAAATTAGACAAACAGAGTAGATTCTAAAATAATATTTTAATGTATGCACTTAATTTCCTCTCACTGGATTTTATGAACAAACTGTACAGTACTGATAAGCAGAGCCTGATGGGGCAAAACTGTACGGACTTTGATATGATTATGGAATTTGTACGTTTATTGAAACATTGACAGTAGTTTTGATTACCTTCACATCAAATCCCTGATAATGACGTTTATCTGTATTGTGGATGACCTTGTCATTTTGATCGAACACTGAACAGTAGTTACACCTTTACAAGCGGAGAAATTAAACTTATTTTGTACATTGTACGCTGTAAATAATTGTAATGTTATATTACAAAACAGATTTCAGTCTCAGAAAGCATGGAATGTTCAAGCTAATACTAATTCACATTTTTTGCCATCGTAGTTCATTGCCACAATTTGAATGGTGCAGTTCTACAATCCTAGATCCTTAGTGATACATTCAGAATGTTCACGTTATATAAGTATTGGTGACCTCCAGTATCAGTCCTGTTCCCGTGGCAGTGGCCTGTTCACCATACCTGCCTCCCAACGCTGCCACAGAGGAGTTTTCTGGCCACCAGCCTTCTGGAGAGATAATGCAGGACACAGGAAATGGATTTAGCTAGTCTGATTTAGCAGGCTAGGTTTGCTTACATTTCAGTCTGAATCTCCATTTAGCCACAGACGGAACTTGAATATAACTACATCCCTTGTCAGATGCCAAACATAATAGTGCAGTTATTTATGAAAATAAATGTTGAGGTCAGCTTTGCCAGTGTAAATACACACCGCTTCTAAACAGAACCCCTACTGTTACATTGCTAGCAGAGACAGACATACAGGATAATTGCAATCCTTCTGATGATAAATCCAGTAAAAACTGAGTGAAAGTGAGTGAACGATATGTTGTGTTCCTGTGACAGGGAGGAAGCTTTTAGGAACCCAGAGCTGTACCTGTGTTAGTCCAGGGTTCTCCCTAGCACTCTTAGGGTTGGGAGGAGGCCAGGTCCGATCCAACTTCCCTTTGGATTGTCGGCCATCAACTGCGGAGAGGCAGGATAAGGAATAAGGAAATGGGATAAGGGTAGGATTTACAGACCGATCTAGCAGGCTCCAAAACTCTGCTAAGGAAAAATACACAACTCCTTCTAGACTCTGAACCATTTGAAAATCGTATCCATTGCAATACTATAACTCTTATGGTAATTCCTCAGATGGCTATTCTTTGGAACTAGTTCCTTTTATTTGAATCATGCTAGAAATAATCTTCCGCCCGTCCCTCCAGACCTCTAATATCAATGGTCACGGGTCACAGGTCACAGGTCCCAACCAAATAGATAATCATCCCCATGCCCACAAGTCATTTATCAATCTAGAACATACACACTCATATGATTCTACGTTACATGACACTGTCCTCACAGAACCCTAACCCCCTGCTGCCCACCCAAGACATATCTGCCATCTCAAACATGCAGATGCCCAGAACATCTTTGAGCTGAACTTCCTGGCCAGTGAAGTACTAGTGTGGTAACTTTGGTTACATCATCCTACAAAGTCACCCTTTGTAGGATGTGCCGCTGACTCAGATAAGTGTTCAGCCAGAGGGATGACACTAAGTTGACGACAATACTGTGCCCATAATAACATTATCTGATGCAAATGCAAATAAGCAGACATTAAAGTGCTTGGGCTGGGATGAATGTGTGCTGTGGAATGAATGAGGCTATAACTGGCTTATCCACTTGCCCTCAGCTAGGTGTGTTTATCAAACGTTGATGCAACACCATATCATGATGGTACGAATACTTTCTCCTGAAATTCGAACACTGTATGACTCTCCCCCTCACTTTGCCCCAATTCAACCTTTCTAAATGTAATGCAGGACCATATCCACTGACCTGATGCTTTGAAAGAGGAGGTGGATGAGGGAGTGAGTGTGTCTGAGCTGGGGTCCTCTGTGCTGTCTGGCTTGCCCCCGCTGACTCCTATCTCTCCATACAGACTGCACCTCTGCCTGCGCAGCTCCTCCTCCCTCTCTCTGGCTTCCCGGATGTCCTTCTCCACCTCCGGCTTCATGGCCAGTGAGGGACGCAGCTTAAAGAAGGGGTTCTCCCTGAGGATGTCGGAGCTCTCGTCCTCATCCCCTGGCTGTTCTCCCCTCACCTCATCCGTGGCCTCCTCATCAGTGCCCCCAATACTTAGGCAGTCTAGGCTTCTGTAGAGGCGCTGGGCTCCTCTGTCTTGCTTCGGATAGTGGGCTATGATTGTGTCGTCACTTTCCAGAATAACCAACTTCCGCTCTGCTCCTTTATCTTCCGGTTGCCTCTCTGCACCTGGGTTTTGTCCTGAGCTAGCCTCCTTGAGGCCCTTTAAGTCAAACATCTGGTGGGAGTGGGCTCTTGAGAGAGGGCAGCCTTTGAGAGAGACAAGCTCCATGCTACGTGTCCTCTCCAGCACAGAGGGGTAGACATGACCTCTCATCCCCTGGCCTGCTGTGGTGGGGGGTCTCTTGTGCCTGGCGGGTCCTTCTGCATTGCCTTGTTGGAAGGCTTCAAACAGCAGCTTCCTCTCCCTCATCTGGCGTACTGTTCCCTTGCTGTAGACTCCAGGGATCTTCCCCATGTTCACCAGGACAAGCTCCCTCTGGATCTCCTGGCTGATCTCCTTCTGCATCTTCTTCTCTGAGAACTGCCAGTCAGCGCCCTGCCCCGGCCCCACTTTGGAGGACAGTGTCTTAGCCAGCAGGGGAGTCTTCATCAGTGGGATATCCACCACCTCCTGGCCTTCCTGGGTGTTTGACATGCACCTGGACCGCCCCAGGCTCTGTTCCCTCTCAGCAGTTCGCCGGATCTCCCTCTCGATGGGAGTCTCCTTCTGGGGTGGGGGAGCCTTGTTGTCAGTGGTAGGGGCCGGGGTTGCGTGGATCTCGTGTGTGCCGACAGGGGAGAAGTCAGTGGACACCCCGCTGTCACTCTGGTCATCATCACTGCATTCTGTCTCCATCCTGACCATAGGCTGGACACTGAGCTGGGCACTAAGCTGGGCACTGAGCTGGACACTGAGCTGAACACTGAGCTGGGCAGAAGGACGAGACTGGACCTCCTCCGCTTTCTCTCCTCCCACTGTTTGAATATCTTCTTCCTCTGGAATCTCTGTGTCCTCCTCACTTAACGCTGCCCTTTCTTCCACCTCGACAGTGTGAAGCTGTACTCTCCCTCCCTGCTCTCTCTCTTTACCGGTTCCCTCACTCCCTCCTTCCTCTTCTTCTTCCTCCTCCCTCCTACGCTTGATTCTCTCTACCTCCTGGTAGCCTGTATCCTGATTAGCTGTCTTCATGGCTACCTGTTGTGAAGGCGGAGGCTCCTGTGGCACCTGTTGTCCGTCCTGTCTCTGTTGCACCAGGTGCAGGCGATGCAGCAGCTGCTCCCCCTGCTGGATGTCTTTAGCTACTGTCAGGCTGCCAGCCTCCTGCTCCCCCTGCTGGATGTCTTTAGCTACTGTCAGGCTGCCAGCCTCCTGCTCCCCCTGCTGGGTGTCTTTAGCTACTGTCAGGCTGCCAGCCTCCTGCTCCCCCTGCTGGATGTCTTTAGCTACTGTCAGGCTGCCAGCCTCCTGCTTCTCCTGCTGGATGTCTTTAGCTACTGTCAGGCTGCCAGCCTCCTGCTTCCCCTGCTGGATGTCTTTAGCTACTGTCAGGCTGCCAGCCTCCTGCTTCCCCTGCTGGATGTCTTTAGCTACTGTCAGACTGCCAGCCTCCTGCTTCCCCTGCTGGATGTCTTTAGCTACTGTCAGGCTGCCAGCCTCCTGCTTCCCCTGCTGGATGTCTTTAGCTACTGTCAGGCTGCCAACCTCCTGCTTCCCCTGCTGGATGTCTTTAGCTACCGTCAGGCTGCCAGCCTCCTGCTTCACCTGCTGGATGTCTTTAGCTACTGTCAGGCTGCCAGTCTCCTGCAGCTCCTGAGGCTCAGAGGCAGGTGACTGAGGCAAGGGCACTGATACCTGTTCTCTGGATAAGCCTCTTGAAATAGAATGATGAGGCTGGACGTCACTGCTAGCACTGCCTCTTCTGACCCACTCGTCTTCGGTCATGTCATAGTCTGGTGATCTACCATCGACCATGTCCTCAACATCACTGTTACTCTCGTCTGTATGTTCTGGCTCCATGATGGTCCCTTCATGGGTTGGAGGACTATTGTTGTCAAGGCAGTGCTCTGGCTCACACTCCCTTGTCTGTGATGACGGGACAGGATCTGTCTCTTTCAGAAAGCTGACTTCCATGTTCGGATGTGGCTGCTCTGGGCTGCTGGCACCCACCGCTTTATGTCCGTCTGTTGGTGGTGGCGTGGCAGAGCCAGTTCCTTCAGTCAGCACTTTGATATCCACAGACCCTCCCTTCTTCAGTTCAATCAGCCGCTCCTCTTCCACTCTTACTGTAGCCTTGACCACGACTGGACTGCTGCTAGGCTGCTCAGCATGGACTCCATCTAAGCTCCTGGGATTTTCATTAGCCTCTGTGACGCTTATGGCCCCACCTGAGACTTTTAAATTTGGCTCCATAGTGCTGCCCTCTTCTGGACAAGAGGGATCTTTGCAAGGTGGGGGAAGGATGAAGACATCGTCATCCTCCTCCATCCTATCGGGGTGGCCTGCGGTGACCAAAGGTGGGGGGGGAGGTATGACAGCCTGCCAGGCCTCACAGGGCTTTTCCCCATAAGTCAGGGAGGAGTTGTCTTTGGCAATATCTGTGTCCTCTGCTGGTTTACAGGCAACCTCCATCCAGAGACCACAATCCTCCTGGGAGACTGGACTCTTAGGAGACTGTGGGCTGACCATTGGCTCTGTTTCCATAGTGATGGGGTATAATTCCGTAACTTGAACTTCACACCTTTTAATATTGATTTTTTTTATCCTTTCACTGTTTTGGGTTCAGTCTCACAATCTGAAAAATACGTTAATGATTTTCCAATTATTTGAGCCCCTTTAAAAAAAACATACATCACTATGCCTAGATAGCCTACCATTCGTTGCACCAAATAACTATTTCATGTGTGTACTATGAGCATTTCACATCACTAAAACATGGAACCTGGATTAAAAAAACATTTGCAAAAAAATTACAGCTTACACCTTTCAAGCTTTAATATTAAGGATATTATCTGAAAGGTTGTAATGCATTCTGTTTTCACTCACCTGACATATGTACTAGCTGACACTACAATGGTGATGCAGTTGATCTGAGCAGAGTTCTGCTTACCAGGGGGAAGAGTAATCTGTTTTTCACTGTCTGGCACATTCACTATGTATCTCCTAAGGGACCCCCTCCTTCACAGCCTTCTCCTCCAGAGCCATATCACTTTCTGCCTTAAGCTCAGAACATTGACTTCATGACAACATACTCATTTAAACTCCTGCCAATTTAGAGATCTCTATCTGTGAGAACCAGTGAACCACATTATGAAAATGCATGTTTCCTGTATGTCATTTGCGTGAATGTCTCCAGACACCATACCTGTTAAGATGACTCCAGATTTTTTACTATGCATAATGGGAAACTCACATGTGCAGGTGTGCAGTTCTGTCTGTCAGAATGTCTAATTAGAAATACTACTATGTAATCTAATTTTAAGACAGTTTGCTACAGCAGGAAAATAATCCTGCAGCAACAGGAAGTGTGAATTATTGTGTCAAAGTGGAAATTACTAACTTTTAAAATCCTTTTAAAAACTGAAATACACTACAAGTTTGCATTTCCTGCTGTGCGGTAAAATTCACAGCAACAAAGGAGTGATGAAATTAAAATCCCGCATCTGTAGTCACCTCCGGTGCAGGTGAGATTTATATGTCTATATTTACCCTCAGGCTTATAGCCATACTCCAGCCCTGGATTATCAACACGCCAGCCACACTATGTATGAAGCGATAGCATAGCAACACAACATATTAATGATATTTAATGAGCTTATAGTTTAGTTTCCATCTCCTCCATTAAGGGGAAGCCAGCCACACATTTATCAGTGATACAAATACAAGCTCCTCCTTGAAAACCACGAATGATGCATATCACGTCCTGAAATAATTAAATATCCTAAAATATCAAATATTGAAAGCATTTTTGTGGGAATAAAAAGTAGGCTGTATGAATCTATGTTAAAGTAAAGCTAGATGCTTGTTTCATTGAGTATGAGTTGTTACTTTGTGATCAGTAATTACAGCCATACTGTTCAAAACTATTATTATTAGTTTATGAAAAATAAATTATGGAAATGAAATGTAAATTGATCATATGCATCTGTGAGTGCTATTAATGACAAAACATTGGTAACTAACAGTATAATATCAGAATACGGCAAGGTACTCTAAAATGGATAATAAGAAAGAGACCCACCTGTTTGCAGCGTTGTGGCTGTGTCCAGGCTTCTGTCTGAATGATGCTGCTGGGCTGCTGCTGAGACCCGTGAGAGGAGAGACTGCCTGTCACTCAAACGGCGAAGGGGCTGTAGCTCATTGGCTACAACTTGAATTGCTACAGGGCGGGCCCACGTGGGGAACGTTTTTGGGAAAATGGCGCAGCACAGCTTCCAGAAACATTAAGTATGTTTGAACTACACATGGTCACATTAAGTATGTATGAAATACACATTGACACATTAAGTATGTATGAACTACACATGGACACATTAAGTATGTATGAACTACACATAGACATATTAAGTATGTATGAACTACACATTAAGTATGTATGAACTACACATTGTCACATTAAGTATGTATGAACTACACATGGACACATTAAGTATGTATGAACTACACATGGACATATTAAGTATGTATGAACTACACATGGTCACATTAAGTATGTATGAACTACACATTAAGTATGTATGAACTACACATTGTCACATTAAGTATGTATGAACTACACATGGACACATTAAGTATGTATGAACTACACATAGACATATTAAGTATGTATGAACTACACATTAAGTATGTATGAACTACACATTGTCACATTAAGTATGTATGAACTACACATGGACACATTAAGTATGTATGAACTACACATTGACACATTAAGTATGTATGAACTACACATTAAGTATGTATGAACTAGACATTGACACATTAAGTATGTATGAACTACACATGGTCACATTAAGTAAGTATGAACTACACATTGACACATTAAGTATGTATGAACTACACATTGACACATTAAGTATGTATGAACTACACATGGTCACATTAAGTATGTATGAACTACACATTGACACATTAAGTATGTATGAACTACACATGGACATATTAAGTATGTATGAACTACACATGGTCACATTATGTATGAACTACACATTGACACATTAAGTATGTATGAACTACACATTGTCACATTAAGTATGTATGAACTACACATTGACACATTAAGTATGTATGAACTACACATTGACACATTAAGTATGTATGAACTACACATGGACATATTAAGTATGTATGAACTACACATGGTAACATTAAGTATGTATGAACTACACATTGACACATTAAGTATGTATGAACTACACATATACATATTAAGTATGTATGAACTACACATATACATATTAAGTATGTATGAACTACACATTGACACATTAAGTATGTATGAACTACACATTGTCACATTAAGTATGTATGAACTATTCTAAAAGTAGAGGACACTCTAAAAGTAGAGGACACTAAAAGTAGAGGACACTCTAAAAGTAGAGGACACTAATAGTAGAGGACACTAATAGTAGAGGACACTAATAGTAGAGGACTCTAAAAGTAGAGGACACTAATAGTAGAGGACACTCTAAAAGTAGAGGACACTAAAAGTAGAGGACACTAATAGTAGAGGACACTAATAGTAGAGGACACTAATAGTAGAGGACACTAATAGTAGAGGACACTCTAAAAGTAGAGGACACTAAAAGTAGAGGACACTAATAGTAGAGGACACTAAAAGTAGAGGACACTAATAGTAGAGGACACAAAGTAGAGGACACTAATAGTAGAGGACACTAATAGTAGAGGACACTAATAGTAGAGGACACTAAAAGTAGAGGACACTAATAGTAGAGGACACTAATAGTAGAGGACACTAAAAGTAGAGGACACTAATAGTAGAGGACACTAATAGTAGAGGACACTAATAGTAGAGGACACTCTAAAAGTAGAGAGAGAGAGAGAGAGAGAGAGAGAGAGAGAGAGAGAGAGAGAGAGAGAGAGAGAGAGAGAGAGAGAGAGAGAGAGAGAGAGAGAGAGAGAGAGAGAGAGAGAGAGAGAGAGAGAGAGAGAGAGAGAGAGAGAGAGAGAGAGAGAGAGAGAGAGAGAGATAGATAGATAGATAGATAGATAGATAGATAGATAGATAGATAGATAGATAGAGATCACTTGGCCCGCCATCACTCAGACCTACAAAACACCCCAACAGACCTAGAACCAAAGCCCCCCCACCGAGAGAAGAGTATCGCCAACCACCCATCCCAGCTGAAACCCCCTCCAACCTACTACGGATATGAACTTCACCCAGCCAAACCTGAAGCTCTCCTGCCCCCATCAACACACCGACTCATCCAACAAGAACCACACACAGACAGACGGACCTACGCAGAGACTGTGAAAGGAATAACAAACCCAACCCCTGTACAAACCAACATCCCCTCAAATTCCCCAACCTCAGCCCACCCATCCCAATCACTACAAGATGTATTACATCAGATGTTAAATCTTCTTTGCTCTCGTCTTATGAACCAGTGATGTAGATATGTATGTATGTGCATGAAAAAAAAAAAAAAATGTTTTATATATATATATATTGTATTTTGAAGGTATTCAAAGAACACCTTACTTTATTATTATTATTTTATTTGTTATTATATTTTTCTTGACAGTTAAAGAGTATTATATATGTTTAATTGAAATATTTTGAATGTATATCTCATCTTAAACACTGTAAATATCATCCCTAAAATATATGGATTTTAAGTCATTCACTATCTCATGTTGGAACATCCAAGGAATAAGATCTGCTTTTGGCCTTAAGAGCAGAGATATAGACTTTATAAGAGAAGTTATAGGTTCTGATGTTATTGTTCTACAGGAAACATGGAATAGAGGAGAAGGACCCACTGGTTGTCCATTAGGCTACAGGGAGATTATTATCCCATCCACTAAATTAAAAGGAATCACCCAGGGCAGAGACTCAGGAGGAATGCTGATTTGGTTCAAAACAGAACTAACACACGCAATTGAAATAATTAAAATAGGAGAATTCTCTATTTGGCTAAAAATAAAAAAAGAGGCTACCTCCACAGAAAAAAATATATTCCTATGTGCTGCATATATTCCCCCTTCAGAATCTCCTTACTACAAGGAAGAAAGCTTCTCCATCCTAGAAGAGGAGATCAGTAACTATCAGACTCAGGGAAACGTAATGATCTGTGGGGACCTTAATGCTAGAACTGGAGAAGATCAAGACACCTTAGACACACAGGGAGATCAACACATTAATTCATCATTAAACATCAGCATTCCCCTCCCCTCATATCCTACCAGAAACAACTTTGATAAAATAAAAAACAGAACTGGCAAAGAACTACTACAACTTTGTCGAACACTGGGTCTGTACATAGTTAATGGAAGACTCCGCGGAGACTCTTTTGGGCGCTATACGTACAGCTCACCTCTTGGTAGTAGTACTGTAGATTACATTATCACAGACCTTGATCCAATGTCTCTCAGCGCATTCACAGTCAGCCCACTCACACCAGTATCAGACCACAGCAAAATTACTATAAATCTAAAAAGGGCAGAAACAAACCATAGTGCAGAAAAGCCCTTTAAACTACACAAGACTAATCAGCCTTATAGATGGAATAATAATAGTCTAAAAAACTACCAAATGGCATTTGATAATGAACAAATTCAATCCCTATTGGACATTTTCTTGACCAACAAATATCCTCACGACAAAAATGGAGTAAATTTGGCTGTACAAAACATCAATGAAATATTTGACAAATTGGCATCCCTATCTGACTTAAAAAAGATCCCCAAATACAGTAAAACAAATAGAAATAATAACAAATGGTTTGACCATGATTGCAAATCCATAAGGAAAAAACTAAGAATTCTATCCAACCAAAAACATAGAAAACCAGCGGATCAATGTCTGCGGCAACAACACTGGGAAACCCTTAAAGAACACAAACAGACTCTAAGAACAAAACAAGCGCAACACATTAAAAAACAACTCACTGAAATGGAAGAATCCATTGATTCAAACATCTTCTGGCAAAATTGGAATTCCCTGAACAAACTACATGGAGGAGAATTGGCTATTCAAAACGGTGACATATGGAAAAACCACTTTGAAGAACTATATAAAAACATAACAACGAATCCGAAACAAAAAGAAAACTATGAAAAACTCAAAATACTTGAATCCACCATTAAAAATAACCAGAATCCTCTAGATTTCCCAATAACAGAAAATGAAATATTAGAAAAAATAAAGACCCTTAAACACAAAAAAGCATGTGGTACAGATGGCATATTAAATGAAATTATTAAATACGCAAGTCATACATTTACCACAGCCATACTCAAACTTTTTAATGAAGTCCTGAGTGTAGGCTATTTTCCAGACATCTGGAACCAAGGACTTATTACACCAATTTATAAAAATGGAGACAAATATGATCCCAACAATTATCGTGGCATTTGTGTCAACAGCAACTTGGGCAAACTTTTCTGTGCCATCATAAACAGCAGATTACTGAACTATCTTAACGAACACAATGTCCTGAACAAAAGCCAAATTGGATTCCTACCAAACAATCGAACATCAGACCACATTTACACCCTTCACACCCTCATTGACAAACATGTGAATCAAAATAAAACAAAACATTTCTCCTGTTTTGTAGATTTCCAAAAGGCATTTTACTCAATTTGGCATGAAGGAATACTACTAAAATTAATTGAAAGTGGTGTCGGTGGACTAACATATGATATAATTAAATCAATGTATAAAAATAACAAGTGCGCAGTCAAAATTGGAGAAAAACAAACAGACTACTTTACCCAGAGACGTGGAGTTAAACAAGGAAACAACCTAAGCTCAAGCCTGTTTAACATATATATTAATGAACTGACAAAAATGCTTGAACAATCAACAGCCCCTGGACTGACCCTTAAAGATATAAAAATAAAATGTCTCCTATATGCAGATGATCTGGTACTACTATCACCAACAAAAGAAGGCCTACAACAACATCTAGATGTCCTACATCAATTCTGCCAGAACTGGGCGCTGACAGTAAACCTAGAAAAAACCAAAATTATGATATTCCAAAAAAGATCCAGATGCCAAGAAAACAAATACACCTTCCTATTAGGCTCCACACACCTAGAACACACCTACACCTACACATATTTAGGACTAAAAATAAGCTCCACAGGAAATTTCAACTTGGCTGTGAATGAACTGAGAGACAAGGCAAGAAGAGCTTTTTATGCCATTAAAAGAAACATCAAATTAGACATACCAATTAGGATCTGGCTCAAAATATTCAAATCAATAATTGAACCAATTGCATTATATGGCAGTGAAGTGTGGGGCCCACTTACCAAACAAGAATTTGAAAAATGGGACAAACATCCAATTGAAACACTGCATGCGGAACTTTGTAAGAATATCCTCAGAGTCCAGAGAAAAACTACAAACAACGCATGCAGGGCAGACTTCTTCCCCTTTTAATTAATATAAAAAAACGAGCCACCACATTCTATAACCATTTAGAAATAAGCGACCCCAACTCTTACCACCACAAAGCCCTCCAATACCAAGAGGTGACCATAGAAAAGAGTCCCCTTAGTCAGCTGATCCTGAGACTAAACTCACAAACCAACAGTAACCCAACAAAGCCTCAGGACAGCACTAAGAAAATCTGGCCCAACCAAATTATCAAAAAACAAAAAGAAAATTACATGACCTATTGGAAAGACACCACAAAAAATCAAAGTAAACTTCAATGCTATTTGGCACTAAACAGACAGTACACAGTGGCAAACTATCTGACCACTGTGACTGATAGAAAACTGAGGAAAACATTGACTATGTACAGACTCAGTGAGCACAGCCTGGCTATAGAGACCGGTCATCGCAGACAGATCTGGCAACCCAGAGATGCCAGGTTGTGTTTACTCTGCCCACAAAACGCAATTGAAACGGAAACACACTTTCTCCTAAAATGTGATAATTATGCAGACATACGGGCAACTTTCTTTCCCCAAATTCAAAATAGAAATAAAGAATTTGAAACAGGAACAGATGATGAAAAATTACAATGTCTATTGGGTGAAAAGGTCCATTGTGCCATTTATGGTGCAAAATATGTTGCATTATGCCACACCCGTAAGGACAACCAGTTGACCCAACTACAACCAAAAATACCATAAGGACAACCAGTTGACCCAACTACAAACAATAATCCCGTAAGGACAACCAGTTGACCCAACTACAAACAATAATCCCGTAAGGACAACCAGTTGACCCAACTACAACCAATAACCTCCCAACAAACTTACACACACACAAAACACACACATACAATTATTTTGAATATGTTTGATTGTGTATGTGATAATTAATATGTAATGAATCTATATTTTTGTTGTTGTTAATAATAATATGAACGTTCTTTTTATTGTTACATTGTAAAGTGCTTTGGCAATATTGTTAAGTTGTAACTTTCATGCCAATAAAGCCGAATTTGAGAGAGAGAGAGAGAGAGAGAGAGAGAGAGAGACTGTTTTCTCCAGTGTGTGCAGCATCACATGATAGAGCAGAACGTGGTCTTGGTTTTGAATGCTTTCTTTCCTCTTTATCATCCTTATGTCCCAGAACCTTGTTCTCTGCCTTTACCTCAGTGTCGCCCAGGAAGGTCAGTGTGGCAGCGCCTGCCCTACTCCTATGTCCTCTCCATCTCATCATCCTCATGGCCCAGGTCCCCAACCTTTACCTCAGTGTAGCCCAGGGTTGTTGGCGTGGCAGGGTCCTCCACTTTGTCCACCTGCTCTTCCATCCCATTATTAACCTCTAACCCCTCCTCTGCCTTCTCTTGTGGTACAACTGGGACCTCATCCAGCAGCACTTGCATCCTGACATCGTTGATGACACTGATCTGTCCCGGCTCCTCAGCAGAAGGCTGCCCCTCTGCCACGCCGACGTGGTGGACTCTCTTCCTGCTGTCATTGAACACCGTCTCCCCCAAGGCCCCGGGTGCTCCAGACACATGCACCACAGACCTGACCTTGGTGACCCGTCTTTGAATCCCTCTTCACCTGCACTGCAACACAGAGGAGGGAGAAATTATCCGGGGCAGTAGTCAAGTCACTATATTTGGAATCATGGTCAGAGCATGGATTACCTCGGCTACAGAAACATAAAATATGAATGTCATATTCTCCCCATACCACTACTCCAATACTATCAATATAGCCTTTCCCCTAAAGCAAGGCCTACATTACCAGAAGGTGAAGGACGAGGAGTCACATTTTTGTGGCATATGTCAGAGCCCTCTTTGCTCACAGTGCAGAAACCCAGTACCCTTTCCACTCTCCATAGCCCCCAGCATGAATAAGAAATGTACCAAAAGAAACAAAGTGGGCTAAATATAACTATCGCCTGCATTCTGCTCCAGCCCTTCACCCAAGCCAGCCACATCGTTAAGCCGTACCCTGGAGGCAAAACCCAGCCACAGGAACAGGAAGTTAAGGTCCCTCCACTCAGTAAATTCACACATATTGAGAGAAATATGGAGAGAAATATGGTTTCCCTCAGAGCGAAGGTTTGTATAGATTTTCACTGTGTCCATGGTGTGGATGGTAAAGAGCACTATAACATTTCTGTGGTGGAATCCTCCCCATACCAGTACCTGATCCACCTTCCAGTCCATTCTCACGGAGAACCCTCTTCGTCATTGGCCCAGAGAGCCCAGCAGCTGTGATGAGGTCTAAAGGATAAAAATACAGTGAGCTTATACAAAAGTCATTGTACTGCATCTTTCCATATACAAGGGCTATCATGCGTAGTAATTATATCATACCAATTATAAACCAAATCCCAGCTGTGGCTTCATTCTGTCACCGTGGTTACATTAGCGTCAGTCAGTAAGAGATGAAAGAGCAGTCACATGCAGGATGGTCTAAGACAAAGTGAGAATTAACAAGATATTCAGGTCTAGGGCTAAAGGGCCATGCAGGTGAAGCTCACCTTGTATCCCACCCTCTTCAATGTCAGCCTATGGGAAAACAGGGGAGACCATTCCACCCCAGGTCCAATCGGTCCTACAGTCACTGTCTCCCCCAAACACTATGTCATAGTAATCATTAGAGAAGTGTGGTGCTGGGCTCAGCTTCGTCACACCGTGAGTGTTAGAGATGAATACCACACTGACTGTCCTTACCAAGTGTTAGCGTGAGCTAAATATGGACTATACATGAACCTGAATGTAAAAGTTCAAGTAATGGACAGTATTTTATATACACTGAGTGTACAAAACATTAAGAACTTTTTCCATGACATAGACTGACTAGGTGAATCCAGGTGAAAGCTATGATCCTTTATTGAAGCCACGTTTCCTAAATTATCCATGGATGGAGATAAGGATTTGGACTTAATTCTCTGTACTGGACAATGAATATAAAAGCGATTCTGATCCAAACATAAATTCATACATTGTGGCTCTGGCCTGAAACGATGGTAGTTCAATATGTAGCTAGATGTAGAAGGCTAATGTTAACTAGCTAACGTTGCTCATGAAAGGAAGTTGGGCTAGCGAGCAAGCATTTTATTTAGCCAGGTAGCCTAGGACAACAAAAAATACAAGCGTGTACAATATAAAAGAGTCATAGACCGTTTAGGCAACATGAGAGGAGAATGGCATTGGTCATTTATAAACACACACACATCAGAACCATGGACAGACACATCATATTTAGCTTACATTGATTGGGCTAAATGGTTTTTGGTATCTTTTAGTTGTCACTGTATTGGACTAAGCATATGTTATTTGATGATGTTGAAATGTTGAAGTTAAAATGGTGCTGGAATAGTGGAGGCAGCTCCTGTTTTCTTTGTGACTTGTTAACTCTCCGTAGGTCTAAATCAATAGTTGTTTAGTAGTTTAGTCCGAAAACGTCGGAAACATTAACTTGCTTGACCATTCTGTAGGTCATGTAACTGTTTGTTACATGCAATATGCTTTGTGGACTTCACCAGACAGATGTTGCTCTCTGGTTTTGTGATGAAACAAAGGTGTGGTTGAATTTATTCTGTGTCTTACTGTCTCGGCCTTTAGGTCTATATATCACGGTGTCAAGGCATATGAACTAACAGGTTATACTGCAAACAACACTATTATCACAACACATAGGTTGTAATATGTTTTTTTTCTGGCTAGGCTTCCCCAGTGATCTTACCCACACACCGCTACTGGTGTAATGCTTCGACACCTTGTAGTCCATGACGAATTGAGGCTGTTCTGAGGGCAAAAGGGGGTGCAACCCAATATTAGGAAGGTATTCCCAATGTTTTGTACACTCAGTGTTTGTTCTCCTGTAAAGTTCACAGTTGGTATGGGGTCAAAGTCCTGTCAGTCAATAGGTAGACACCCTTTAGGGCTCCTCCAATGTCTAGGGTTATAATGTCATTAAATGTCCATAGGGTAGCGTACATACACTCCTACTTTCAAACAGGGGATTGACACTTGCAATGTACTGTGGTTTGATTTCCAAACGGAGGCAAAAACAAAAGTGGATACTTTACAATAGAGAAGATGAACATTAATTCTCTGTAGAATCAAAGACTTAGTGAGGAAAAAGATATTGAACTGCTGTAGTTGTGAAATATTGAAGCTATTTATTTTACACAGTTTCAAACTGAAACAGCTGTTATAAACATTGAGACTATTGAGTAAAACAGACGATTGGGGTAAAAACGTATACTGAACAAAGATATGAATGAAATAAAGTAATTAGGCCATAATCTATGGGGCACACCCATGGTTAGGCCTGGCAGGGCATAGGCCCACCCACTGGGGAGCTAGGTCCACCCACTGGGGAACAAGGTCCATCCACTGGGGAGCTAGGTCCACCCACTGGGGAGCTAGGTCCACCCACTGGGGAGCAAGGTCCACCCACTGGGGAGCAAGGTCCACCCACTGGGGAGCCAGGTCCACCCACTGGGGAGCCAGGTCCACCCACTGGGGAGCAAGGTCCACCCACTGGGGAGCCAGGTCCACCCACTGGGGAGCTAGGTGCACCTGTGTAATGATCATGCTGTTTTATCAGCTTCTTGATATGCCACACCTGTCAGGTGGATGGATTATCTTGGCAAAGGAGAAATGCTCACTTTCCATGTTGTGTTTATATTTTTGTTTAGTATACATTGGCTATTTAATACGGCACTGAGTTAGTTTAGTTGATTAAGTATATTAGAAATCATATTGAACCTCAGGTTCTCAGAATTTCTCTGCTTTCTCCACTTGCCTGGCTGTGGTTCTGGGCATCGGTGGCTGTGTAGCTTGTGGATTTAATGACCTCCACTATATCCTCTTCAGTTTGCAACCTGATACACATACAGTGGGGAGAACAAGTATTTGATACACTGCCGAGTTTGCAGGTTTTCCTACTTTCAAAGCATTTAGAGGTCTGTAATTTTTATCATAGGTACACTTCAACTGTGAGAGACGGAATCTAAAACAAAAATCCAGAAAATCACATTGTATGATTTTTAAGTAATTAATTTGCATTTTATTGCATGACATAAGTATTTGATCACCTACCAACCAGTAAGAATTCCGGCTCTCACAGACCTGTTAGTTTTTCTTTAAGAAGCCCTCCTGTTCTCCACTCATTACCTGTATTACCTCGTGGGGCATCAATGATCATGAGGAAGGTGAGGGATCAGCCCAGAACTACATGGCAGGACCTGGTCAATGACCTGAAGAGAGCTGGGACCACAGTCTCAAAGAAAACCATTAGTAACACACTACGCCGTCATGGATTAAAATCCTGCAGTGCACGCAAGGTCCCCCTGCTCAAGCCAGCGCATGTCCAGGCCCGTCTGAAGTTTGCCAATGACCATCTGGATGATCCAGAGGAGGAATGGGAGAAGGTCATGTGGTCTGATGAGACAAAAATAGAGCTTTTTGGTCTAAACTCCACTCGTCGTGTTTGGAGGAAGAAGAAGGATGAGTATAACCCCAAGAACACCATCCCAACCGTGAAGCATGGAGGTGGAAACATCATTCTTTGGGGATGCTTTTCTGCAAAGGGGACAGGACGACTGCACCGTATTGAGGGGAGGATGGATGGGGCCATGTATCGCAAGATCTTGGCCAACAACCTCCTTCCCTCAGTAAGAGCATTGAAGATGGGTCGTGGCTGGGTTTCCAGCATGACAACGACCCGAAACACACAGCCAGGGCAACTAAGGAGTGGCTCCGTAAGAAGCATCTCAAGGTCCTGGAGTGGCCTAGCCAGTCTCCAGACCTGAACCCAATAGAAAATCTTTGGAGAGAGCTGAAAGTCCGTATTGCCCAGCGACAGCCCCGAAACCTGAAGGATCTGGAGAAGGTCTGTATGGAGGAGTGGGCCAAAATCCCTGCTGCAGTGTGTGCAAACCTGGTCAAGAACTACAGGAAACGTATGATCTCTGTAATTGCAATATCTGTACCAAATATTAAGTTCTGCTTTTCTGATGTATCAAATACTTATGTCATGCAATAAAATGCAAATTAATTACTTAAAAATCATACAATGTGATTTTCTGGATTTTTGTTTTAGATTCCGTCACTCACAGTTAAAGAGTACCTATGATACCTATGATAAAAATTACAGACTTCTACATGCTTTGTAAGTGGGAAAACCTGCAAAATCGGCAGTGTATCAAATACTTGTTCTCCCCACTGTACATACACACAATGATTTCCTTAACACCCCTTGACACATGAAACCAAAACATTAACATACAAACCCATTCACACATACAATACATACACGCAGAGGCATGACTACAGTTCAGGGGAGGGTCAGTATCAAGTGCTTTATGTAAGAGATATATAAACATCTAAGCATATCAACTCCCTCAGCCAACAGTCATGGGGAGTGAAAGGTTGTGTGTGCCGTGGGTGTCTCAGTCCTCTGTGTAGTCCTCAGCGCTGCACCCAGGGGCAGGCTGAGGCTTTTCGCTCAGCCACTGGTCCCTCAAGGACTTCCGCTATGAGGAGAGATTTGGAGAGAGAGAAGGATGGAGAGAGAGAGAGCGATGAAGAGAGAGAGAGGGATGAAGAGAGAGAGAGGGATGGAGAGAGCGAGAGGGATGGAGAGAGAGAGGGATGAGTGAGAGAGGGATGGAGAGAGAGAGGGATGAGAGAGAGAGAGAGGGATGAGAGAGAGAGGGATGGAGAGAGAGAGGGATGAGTGAGAGAGGGATGAGTGAGAGAGGGATGGAGAGAGAGAGGGGGATGGAGAATGAGAGAGAGAGGGATGGAGAACGAGAGAGAGAGGTATGGAGAGCGAGAGAGAGGGATGGAGAGAGAGAGAGAGGGGGATGGAGAGAGAGAGACAGAGAGAGACAGAGGGATGGAGAGAGAGAGAGAGGGTTGGAGAGAGAGAGAGAAGGTTGGTGACTATGACTAGGGTCTGCTGTATCCTGTGCAGTTAGCATGTCCATAGAACAGCCTATACTCTGAGCCATCTCTCTCAGCATGCAGCTCCCCCACCTGCCAGCTAATCCCTTCAGAACAAGCCTATTCTCCCAAATTCCCCATAGCAGAAAAAGCTAACAAAAACAAAAGCCTTCTGTCTCTATGAATACTGAAACGGTCATCCAGTATGCAGTAACCAAAACAAACAGCCCCTAGGCACAGAGCTCTGGCTGCCATTTTGGATCACCAGCAAGATGAGTGAGGTCAAGAGCCTGGTGTTGTCTGTCTGAGAGGGAGAAACTGCCCCCAACTCCAGCTCCCTCACAGGGAGGGCTCAGAGGAAGGCTCACAAGGGGTCTGATTGAGTGACAATAATGAACCTGACATGTTCATTTTGAGAGTGTTTGTAAATCGACCAACCTGCATGGTCTGTGATTCAGTGAGTTCCGTTTCAACATTTTGAAGCAGAAACCTTCCAGAGGCCAGAGGTACAGTAAAGGAGTGACTTTAAGAAACCTTCCAGAGCCCAGAGGTACAGTGAAGGAGTGACTTTAAGAAACCTTCCAGAGCCAGGAGTTACAGTAAAGGAGTGACTTTAAGAAACCTTCCTCCTTCCTCCAATTATGTAAGACAGGAGGGGAAGTGAGCTGTGAATACAGAGATGCCATAACTGCTGGGCTGACAGGAAACAAGAGACTGTTCTCACACTTCACCCTGAGGAGGAAGAAGGAAGACAACTCTCATTCCTCTGCCATGTGTAAGGCTGGTGCCCCGTGGCTTCAGACAACTCTCATTCCTCTGCCATGTGTAAGGCTGGTGCCCCGTGGCTTCAGACAACTCTCATCCCTCTCAGCCGCCAGCACAGCACACATCCTCAGGCAAACCCAGTATAGTAGAGTAGACTGTGTGGGCGGCTTCCTGAGTGGTTCTAGCCACTGATCAGATGTGAAGAAGTTAATGGGGTCCAACAGGGATCAGTGCTGGTTGTCCCAGTGGAGGAGCAAGTTACTGACAAAATCAACACAGTTCTCTCTCTCAAATTCAAATTCTCTCTCTCTCTCTCTCTCTCTCTCTCTCTCTCTCTCTCTCTCTCTCTCTCTCTCTCTCTCTCTCTCTCTCTCTCTCTCTCTCTCTCTCTCTCTCTCTCTCTCTCTCTCTGACTCACTCTCTCTCTCTCTCTCTCTCTCTCTCTCTCTCTCTGACTCACTCTCTCTCTCTGACTCTCTCTCTCTCTCTCTCTGACTCTCTCTCTCTCTCTCTGACTCACTCTCTCTCTCTCTCTCTCTCTCTCTCTGACTCACTCTCTCTCTCTGACTCACTCTCTCTCTCTCTCTCTCTCTCTCTCTCTCTCTCTCTCACACACTCTGACTCACTCCCACCCTCTTTCTCTACAACCACCTCATCATTTCAGTTTCTCTCTTTTCATGTGATTTCTCTCAGTTACAGAGGTCATGGTAAGATTACGAACAGAGGAGAGGTGAACAGGGAGACGGAAGAGTGGAGCCTCAGGACGCCTCTTGGTGTTAGGGATGTTGTCTGGTGGTGTTATGGAGCTGATTGAGTTTATCATCACACAGGAGGGCTCCACCCTGGGCATGTGAACCAGCTGCCAGCCATGTGGCTCCCTGGCTACAGGACAACAGGGAAGGACATACAGACAGATCCAGACAGACCTTGCGCTGGGCCTGCATCATCCACTCCTCCGCCATCTCTCTCCTTGCTTTCTCGTCCTCCTGCTGTTTACGTCGCTTGTCCTGGTGACGGGAGAAGAAGAGAAGGAGACAAACAAAAAGAGAGAGAGATTTGAGGCTGAGTGGAGGTAGAGACGTACTTGTGTTTCTCAGCTGAATGAGAAGTTGACACCACAACTACAGCACTGTATGTCGTACTACAGTGTGACTGAAAAGTAGTGGCAGTAGATTACATAGACATACTGTATATGCTGTTGACCTGTGCAGCAGCTGGTTCTTTAAGGTCGGAGATGAAGGGGCTACCATACATTAGCACCAATCTAGGCCTGAGACAGGCAACCACCCCTGCTATCTCAAATAGTTTCCCCAATATCCCTCCAACTGCAATAGTAGATTACGCTAAACAGAAGGGCTAACCTAATTCAATAAGAACTGTGTTTGGGCATAACATGTGGGAGTTAGCTAGACCACACTGCATGAAAGCAAGACAGGATAATGCATGGAGGGAAGGCGTGAGCTGTCATGTCCTGATATGTTTCACCTGTCTGTGTTTGTCCCCTCCCCACACCAGGTGCACCCTATCACCAGCATTAATCAGTGTGGGTATTTAGTCTCTTGGGTGCTGTTGGCATTTGCCAGATCGTCTTGCCTAGTCAGTCGTTTCCAGCACTCTCTCGTATTATTAACTCTGCCAGTCTGTTTCCCGGTATTTGGACCTCTACCTGCCTGTTGGATTACGTTCCTGTCTAGCCCCCTCATGTGCCTTCGACCATCTGATCTGCTGCCAAACGAACTCTGCCTGCATTACGGATTACGAGACTGTCTACTCCTCTGTACTGCCATCCTTCTGATTCCCGGTACCGAACTCTGCCTGAACTACGACTACGAGCCTGACTCCCCTTATTGGACGACTGCCATTCTGATTCCCTGTTACCAACACTGCCTGTCATTGACTACGAGCCTGTCTTGCCCTATATCTACTATTAAACAGTCAATCATATCCCTGCCTCCGTGTCCGCTTTTGGGTCCCATATATCTGTCGCTCTGTCAGAACGATCTGGCCATGACGGACCCAGCGGAGTTGACTCAGCTACAGAACGCAATAGCCCACCAAGAGGTTATTGTGGGTCGACACGAGGAGGTGCTACGTTCAATAGCAGAGGAAATCCGTGAGCAGAGAGATAACCAGCAGCGGGTCACCGAATGCCTGCTCCAACACTTGGAGAGATTAACACTGGCACTACCGGCACAGAGAGCTTCCCCCCCGTCTCCTGTCCCACCTATACCCAGCAATCCAACACCTTCCCCGGTATCCCTAAGAGAGCCGCACTTACCTGCTCCCGAACGGTTCTCAGGTGATTCGAGTTATTGTGGTCCGTTTTTGTCCCAATGCTCGCGTATCTTTGAGCTGCAGCCATCCTCCTTTCCCACAGAGAAGTCACGGGTCGCATATATGATAACCATGATGACGGGGCGAGCCCTGGCCTGGGCTACGCCGATCTGGGACCAGCAACTTCCAGTCTGTTACAGCCTGGCAGCGTTTACTGCGGAGGTAAAAAAAGTTTTCGACGCTCCATTATCTGGCAGAGAAGCGGCACGTCAGCTGTTAAATCTAAAACAGGGGACTAGCAGCGTGTCGGATTACTCCATTAAATTCCGGACCCTGGCAGCGGAGTGCTCATGGAATTCAGAGGCTCTGCTCGATGCATTTTATGATGGATTATGTGATTCCATTAAAGATGAGCTCGCCGCCCGAGAGGTGCCTCCCAGTTTAGATAGTCTCATCTCCATGGCCATGCGTATAGGAAGTAGACTTCAGGAACGAAATCGAGAGAGAGAAAATCGTCGTCCTGCTCAGGCACTTCCGCATTTCGGCGGACCGGGTGGTAGAGCGTCACCGGGACTGCCAGAATCACCCGAATTCTTCCGGGAACCACCGAGGGCGTCCGAGATCCTTGCGTCTGAACCCATGCAAATAAGGAGGGCACAGCTGACGCCCGAGGAACGTCGACGCAGGATAGACAGTCGCAGCTGCCTCTACTGTGGAGAGAAAGGACATTATGCAGCCGGTTGTCCTTTAAAAAGGGCGGGCTCATCCGTAACAGCAGGAATACGGGTGAGTCAAACTAAAACCCCGTGGGTTTCCCCGGTTCGTTTTCCTTTTCCAGCCACTATTATTTGGGGTTCCCAAACCCTGAAAGTAAATGTCCTTATGGATTCAGGGGCTGACGATTGCTTCATTGATAGTTCACTTCTGGTTAAGTTAGGCATTCCCTCACGCCCTCTAAACACGCACATCGAGGCCACAGCCCTGGACGGTCGTTCTATTGGGCGGATGTCTCAGATATCGGTGCCCGTCACTCTAATCCTGTCTGGTAACCACAGGGAGGAGATCCAGTTCCTGCCCTTACATTCTCCTAACACTCCGATTGTGTTAGGCCATTCTTGGCTTGTCAAGCACAACCCTCACATCGACTGGACTACTGGTTCTGTTATTAACTGGAGCCCTTTTTGCCTTGCTCATTGTCTGAAGGCTGCTCCGCATGTTCTGAACAGACAGGTTTCACATTCCACAGAGGACATCGATGTGTCGTCTGTCCCTTCCGAATACTGGGATCTAAGGGAGGTCTTCAATAAGTCTCGGGCTACCTCGTTACCACCTCATCGGCCATATGACTGTGCCATAGACCTCCATCCAGGCACATCACCCCCCCGTGGACGTCTGTACTCCCTGTCCGGTCCGGAAACTAAGGCCATGGCGGATTATGTGGAAACCTCCCTCAGGGCTGGGATTATTCGGCCATCATCCTCTTCTGCTGGGGCGGGGTTTTTCTTCGTGGCCAAGAAGGATAAGACCCTACGCCCATGCATTGATTACCGGGGCCTGAACGACATTACGGTGAAAAACCGTTACCCACTTCCACTGCTCGCCTCCGCCTTTGAGCTGCTCCAAGGAGCCACAATATTCTCTAAACTGGATCTCCGAAACGCCTACCACCTGGTACGGATACGAGAAGGGGATGAATGGAAGACAGCGTTTAATACTGCTAGTGGGCACTATGAATACCTGGTGATGCCATTCGGGTTGACTAACGCTCCCGCTGTCTTCCAGGCTCTGGTAAACGACGTACTCCGGGACATGATTAATCGGTTTGTTTTTGTGTATTTGGACGATATCTTGATTTTTTCCCACTCAGCCCAGGAACACACGGCACACGTAAGACAGGTCCTTCAACGATTATTAGAGAACCAACTGTTTGTGAAAGCAGAGAAGTGTGAATTCCATCGATCTGTCATTCCTTTCCTGGGTTACATAGTGGCTGCGGGTAGCATCCGAATGGATCCAGGCAAGGTCCAAGCCGTCACTGATTGGCCACAACCCTCTTCACGCCTGGATCTGCAACGTTTCCTGGGGTTCGCCAATTTTTATCGGCGATTCATACGTAATTACAGTATTTTGGCAGCCCCACTCACTGCCTTAACCTCGACTAAGGTGAACTTTGTATGGTCCCCCCAAGCCGCCCAGGCTTTCGCTGCCCTCAAACAGCGCTTCACCTCAGCCCCGATTTTGATTCATCCAGATCCGGCCCGGCAGTTTGTGGTGGAGGTGGACGCCTCCAATGTCGGTGTGGGGGCCGTCTTGTCACAAAGGTCGGACAGCGACCAGAAGCTGCACCCCTGCGCATTCCTCTCTCGTCGTCTGACACCTGCTGAGGTTAACTACGACGTCGGCAACAGGGAATTGCTGGCGGTCAAGACTGCATTGGAGGAGTGGAGACATTGGCTGGAGGGGGCGGAACAGCCATTTCTTGTGTGGACAGACCACAAAAACCTGGAGTATCTACGCTCAGCCAGGAGGCTCAATGCCCGACAAGCCAGGTGGGCTCTGTTTTTTACCCGCTTTGATTTCACCCTATCTTATCGACCTGGTTCTAAGAACACTAAACCGGACGCCCTCTCCCGTGTGTTCAGTCCTGCTGCTGCCCAAGGTAGTGAGCACATTCTCCCTGCCTCTTGTCTGGCTACGTCCTTGGTCTGGGGTATTGAAGAGGATGTGCGTAACGCACAACAGTTGAGCCCTGACCCCGGAGGGGGCCCGCCAGGCTGCCTGTTCGTGCCTGACTCTGTCCGATCCCGAGTCCTGGAGTGGGGTCATTCATCCAAACTGACCTGCCACCCCGGCTCACGGCGGACCCTGGCATTTATACGTCGAAGGTTTTGGTGGCCCACCATGGGAGTGGATGTTCCCTCTTTTGTCTCTGCATGCACAGTGTGTAACCAAAACAAGACGCCCCGCCAGGCCCCGGCTGGTCTCCTACAGCCTCTTCCGGTCCCTCATCGTCCATGGTCGCACATCTCCCTGGATTTTGTCACAGGCCTGCCGCAATCCGACGGCAATACCGCTATCCTCACCATTGTGGACCGGTTCTCGAAGGCGGCACACTTCATCGCCCTGCCTAAGCTGCCATCGGCCAAGGAAACGGCCCAACTGATGGTGCAGCACGTTTTTAGGATCCACGGATTACCCATTGACATCGTCTCCGACCGGGGCCCTCAGTTCACTTCCCAGTTCTGGAGGGCTTTCTGTACCCTTATTGGTTCTTCTATCAGCCTGTCCTCAGGATTCCACCCAGAGTCTAACGGCCAATCAGAGCGGGCCAACCAAGATCTAGAGACTGTGCTACGCTGCCTGGTTTCGGACAACCCCACCACCTGGAGCCGGCAACTCGTTTGGGTGGAATACGCCCGCAACACCCTGCCTTCCTCCGCTACTGGGCTTTCACCCTTCGAGTGCTCCTTGGGCTACCAGCCTCCGCTGTTCTCGGAGCAGGAAGAGGAGGTTGGCGTCCCGTCAGCCCAGCTGTTTGTTAGGCGCTGCCGTCGGACCTGGAGAAAGGCCCGGGCGGTTCTTCTACGAACAAATACCAGGTATCGGCGGCAGGCCGACCGTCGCAGGACCCAGGCTCCCCACTACCGTGTTGGCCAGAGGGTGTGGCTGTCCACCCGAGATCTGCCCCTTCGGGTGGAAAGTCGCAAGCTTTCGTCCCGTTACATCGGCCCTTATCAGATCTCCCGGGTTATCAATCGCTCAGCTATACGCCTCATGTTGCCCCGGTCCCTCCGCATTAATCCCACCTTTCATGTGTCCCGTGTTAAACCTGTCTCTCACTGTCCTTTGTCTCCTGTTCCCAGGCCTGCCCCTCCTCCTCGGGTTATTGACAACCAACCTGCTTGGACGGTGCGTCGCCTCCTGAGAGTCCGTCCCCGGGGCCGGGGTTTCCAGTACCTGGTTGACTGGGAGGGCTACGGGCCGGAGGAGCGGTCTTGGGTCTCTACCAGGGACATCCTCGACCCGGAGCTCATCGCTGACTTTCATCGGCGACATCCCGGTCAGCCAGGTATGCACCCGGGTCGGTCGCCAGGTGGCGCCCGTAGGGGGAGGGGTACTGTCATGTCCTGATATGTTTCACCTGTCTGTGTTTGTCCCCTCCCCACACCAGGTGCACCCTATCACCAGCATTAATCAGTGTGGGTATTTAGTCTCTTGGGTGCTGTTGGCATTTGCCAGATCGTCTTGCCTAGTCAGTCGTTTCCAGCACTCTCTCGTATTATTAACTCTGCCAGTCTGTTTCCCGGTATTTGGACCTCTACCTGCCTGTTGGATTACGTTCCTGTCTAGCCCCCTCATGTGCCTTCGACCATCTGATCTGCTGCCAAACGAACTCTGCCTGCATTACGGATTACGAGACTGTCTACTCCTCTGTACTGCCATCCTTCTGATTCCCGGTACCGAACTCTGCCTGAACTACGACTACGAGCCTGACTCCCCTTATTGGACGACTGCCATTCTGATTCCCTGTTACCAACACTGCCTGTCATTGACTACGAGCCTGTCTTGCCCTATATCTACTATTAAACAGTCAATCATATCCCTGCCTCCGTGTCCGCTTTTGGGTCCCATATATCTGTCGCTCTGTCATGAGCATTGTGTGAGTGTGTGTGTGTGTGTGTGTATTTCTACTGTCTCCTAATGCTCAAGGTCCCTGTAGTGTTTAACCCTGCTGATGAGGTCAGTAGGGGCCCTGAAGCAAACGCCATGCAACACAACCCAACTGAATTATTCAAACACATGGACAGACCTGGCGGAGAGCAGGCATGTGACGTGTGTGTGTGTGGATATACATGTCTGGGGGAAATGTCCATCATATAAACATACTGTATAGTAAATGTCAATGTACTCTGTGTGTGTGTTGTGTACCTAATGCTAGAATGCCTCTAATTGTGTTGACTTCTGCAGAATGTGAGGTTCAAAAGGATAACTATTTACAGATCACTGCCTTGATGCAGAGTTTCACCTGTCCTTGTGCTTGTCTCCACCCACCTCCAGGTGTTGCCAATCTTCCCCTGTGTATTTCTACCTGTGTTTTCTGTCTGTCTGGGCCAGTTCGTCTTGTTAGCCAAGTCAACCAGCGGTTTTCTCCTAGCTCCTGGTTCTGACGCTTGCCTGTCCTGACCTCGAGCCCGCCTGCCGCCCTGTACTGTTTGAACTCTGACCTGGTTAATGAACTCTTGCCTGTCCTCGACCTGCCTTTTGCCTGTCCTTTGTACTATAATTAATATCAGAGCTCAAACCATCTGCCTCCTGTGTCTGCATCTGGGTCTCGCCTTGTGTCGTTGTAGTTGTGCGTCTTTAGAATGCACAAGTTCAAATCGATTCCTAAGATGGAAATAAAACCCTGAGACTCACCGCTATAGCCTGTACTCTCTGCTGGTACTTCCCTGCCTCGTCCATGTTGGGTCTACAACCCAAGAATGGGGAGTTAGAGTTACCATACTCTCACTGTAGCAGTCCAGAAAACTGTTCATCTGAGCAAATCATATAAATTATACCCAATTATTAAAAGTTACTTCACACATATTTGGCGAAACCGCAGAACTGATTTGCAATTTCCCTCGCTGTGGGACAGTGGATGAGAGAGTGTGATGGTGTGATGCCAGCTCCTAGATCAGTCATATATCAAAGCGGTGCAGAGGCTTATCATGAAGAGACTGCTGCACTGCTGTACTCTGTCATGTACTGGGTCCTTTGGGTGATGTCCTGTCATACTTCAAACCATGCTCATATTATTATACACTTTCCACAGAGGTAACCGGAAAACTGCCTTGCAATATCTGCACTAGGGATGATTACTACATAATACTACATAATTCTTATATAATTATTTTGTAAAACCACAAGAGAGCAGAGAGGAACTGGGAGATGGGAGAGCACATAGCAGCCTTTGATGCTGCGTTGCTGTTCTCCCAACAGTAATAAGGCTGACTGAAATGAAAGGAATGATTGATTCCTGGAGCAGCTGCCTCACATTCAGGGATCAAGTGCAGGAGGAGAGGGTGTAACACAGAGGCTATGGATAGTACTATGGATCAGTTTGGCTTACAGTAAGAGTGGGAGGGCAAAGCTGGTCTCAGAAGATATAATAGGTTCACACTTTGCCTTTCCCACTCTGTTTTTAATCCAGTCCTGTGTGCTGTAAACCAACCGGTCACGGCTTTGATCACTGACATGACAATGACACTGGTCCAGAGTGTCTTAGAGTGTACTACAGAGTGTACTACAGAGTGTACTACAGTACAGAGTATTACTACAGAGTGTACTACAGAGTGTACTACAGTACAGAGTATTACTACAGAGTGTATTACAGTACAGAGTATTACTACATAGTGTACTACAGAGTGTACCACAGAGTGTACTACAGAGTGTACTACAGTACAGAGTATTACTACAGAGTGTACTACAGAGTGTACTACAGTACAGAGTATTACTACAGAGTGTACTACAGAGTGTACTACAGTACAGAGTATTACTACAGAGTGTACTACAGAGTGTACTACAGTACAGAGTATTACTACAGAGTGTACTACAGAGTGTACTACAGAGTGTACTACAGTACAGAGTATTCCTACAGAGTGTACTACAGAGTGTACTACAGTACAGAGTATTACCACAGAGTGTACCACAGAGTGTACTCAGTACAGAGTGTACCACAGAGTGTACTACAGAGTGTACTACAGTACAGAGTATTACCACAGAGTGTACCACAGAGTGTACTCAGTACAGAGTGTACCACAGAGTGTACTACAGAGTGTACTACAGTACAGAGTATTACTACAGAGTGTATTACAGTACAGAGTATTACTACAGAGTGTACTACAGAGTGTACTACAGAGTGTACTACAGAGTGTACCACAGAGTGTACTACAGTACAGAGTATTACTACAGAGTGTACTACAGTACAGAGTATTACTACAGAGTGTACCACAGAGTGTACTACAGTACAGAGTATTACTACAGAGTGTACTACAGAGTGTACTACAGTACAGAGTATTACTACAGAGTGTACCACAGAGTGTACTACAGTACAGAGTATTACTACAGAGTGTACCACAGAGTGTACTACAGTACAGAGTATTACTACAGAGTATTACTACAGTACAGAGTATTACTACAGAGTGTACTACAGTACAGAGTATTACTACAGAGTGACTACACTACATAGTATTACTACAGAGTGTACCACAGAGTGTACTACAGTACAGAGTATTACTACAGAGTGTACAACAGTACAGAGTATTACTACAGAGTGTACTACACTACAGAGTATTACTACAGTGTGTACTACAGTACAGAGTATTACTACAGAATGTAAAACAGTACAGAGTATTACTACAGAGTGTACTACACTACAGAGTATTACTACAGAGTGTACTACAGTACAGAGTGTACTACACTACAGAGTATTACTACAGTGTGTACTACAGTAAAGAGTATTACTACAGAGTGTACTATAGTACAGAGTATTACTACAGAGTGTACTACAGTACAGAGTGTACTACAGAGTGTACTACACTACAGAGTATTACTACAGTGTGTACTACAGTACAGAGTATTACTACAGAGTATTACTACAGTGTGTACTACAGTACAGAGTATTACTACAGAGTGTACTACAGAGTGTACTACAGTGTGTACTACAGTACAGAGTATTACTACAGAGTGTACTACAGAGTGTACTACAGTACAGAGTATTACTACAGAGTGTACTACAGAGTGTACTACAGTACAGAGTATTACTACAGAGTGTACTACAGAGTGTACTACAGTACAGAGTATTACCACAGAGTGATATAGCCATAGTCAGCCACACAGGGCTATTGATAGTCCCAGGTGGGCGTTGTAGTGAGGGTGACGGACGACTCTAAAGGGGGTGTGGTTGTATTGACGGCAGGGCTGTGATGGAGAGGGAGGGGGCTTTGACGTGTCACACCCAACACGAGGGTCATTAGTGGGCATTGTCACGGTGATGGAGTGCCACAGGCAGAGGTTCATTAGAAGAAGCACAACTCTCCTTATCCAGATGATGGACGCCTCACACACTGCCAACCGCCAGCCAGCCCCCCCCCCCCCTCATATGAGCCCACACACCTTAGCTGAGAGAAAGAGAGAGAGAGAGGGAGAGAGAGAGAGAGGGAGAGAGAGAGAGAGATTTCCTGGGAGGACGTCAGGGGACCGGACCTTTCAGTGAGCTTCCCAGTGTTTCTGCTTAATTTAAAATGTAAATTTAACTCAGTCCCTGTACTGTAACTCAGTCCTCACTGTACTGTAACTCAGTCCTCACTGTACTGTAACTCAGTCCTCACTGTACTGTAACTCAGTCCTCACTGTACTGTAACTCAGTCCCTGTACTGTAACTCAGTCCCCACTGTACTGTAACTCAGTCCTTTGAGATACCCTGACCTGAAAGAGAATCACCTGGGTCTTCTGTGACCTGATCTGAGGGAAAACACAATGTTCTTCCAACAGCTACAAATCCTGCACTTAAGCTAGAATCCCAGCAACCCTCTTCCACTGAGTGGAGTCTTGGAGCGGGACCAAAATGGAATGTAAGCACAGACACTGAGGCTGGCGTGTGTGTCCCTCACCTGTCCTCACTGAGCTCTCTCTCTCCCTCTCTGAGGTGATGTGTGTGTGTGGGAGAGATATAGATCTGACCTGGGTTTCTCAGCCACAGTCAACGGCAAGACGTGTGACAGTCAGTGCCTAATCTTCTCCAAGGGGGCTGGGAATTACATCTCCTCTGTCTCTCACGCTTAAGGCATGGCTCACTGAATGTGACTGTGAGACTCTGTGAGGGTGGAGGGGAGAGGAACACTGGGAGATATTTACACCAGTAGCACAGCAGGAGGCTCATATTGTAGCAGGACACCATACAGTACAGTATGCATTACTGTACCAGAAGGGAAGGCTTTACACATTCAGAATTACTCTAATCACTATGCTGTATGAACAATATTCAAGAGGAGCCCTGCCCATATGTTTGGAATGGTGGCGGAAACGTAGTGAAAAAGCCACATGCAGATGTTCCTCCTCAATAGGGAACCCAGTTTGTTCTCCAGGGTTTCTGGTATACATTAAGTTGAGGGCCAGGAGTTTTCCCTGACTGTGTGATCTTACCAGGAAAGACTAGGCCTTAGTTGTTACTACTAGGACCCAGATTTGTTCTGGCCAGATCCTAGGATCTGGAAAAACTCCAGGGCCGAAATGTATCGTAATCTCAAACGTTAGTGTAAAAACAAGAAATGGCCAATCACTGTGGTCTTCATGGATATCCAGTCCACAGAGTGAGACAAACTCAGACCCTGCCACTTAGCCATATTCTATATGGGGGCGAGAGTCCGCCACAGTCCAGTGATGTACAAAAGTTAGGCTGCTACGCTCCCTAATGTATAATTCAGCACTAGGAAGGCATTCTCTCCATCCTCCGGAATCGAATCGGTTTTTAAAGTTATTTTTCCGTGTTGTTTTCCAAGTCCTCTGCTACTCCTTGCTGAAAGCATGGATACAAATGTTTATACTTTCGGTTTTAAATAAACTGCTTTAAGTCGTTGTGGGTGTGAATGTCTGCATGTCTGCATGCATTTGTTTGAGTGTATCTGTGTATGTGCGTGTGTTTGTTAGATTGAGTGCTGAAAGGACGAGGAGCCGTAAAAGTGACAGAATATACAGGTAAGTGGAATCAGAAATATTTTATTTGAAAGCCACAGAAGTATAACTCACAGACAGCAGGTCTGGAGGAGGAAGCTCACATCTCTCCAACTGATGTGACAGTGGGAACACTGGACATGTGAGAACAGTTTAAACTCCCGGTGAGATTCTGGAGGTTATCAGGAAGCCACACATCTCTCCAGGCCACAGCTGTAGTTATACTAGCTAACATTTTCCTTCACATCCCAAACATTTCTAAATGGAATGGATGAATGGAATGTAAGGCAGCGATCAGGGGGATAATTGGACTTGGCAGAGGTGTTCACCAAGCAACAATATTCATACACCAGTAACTATGGGATTTCCTGAACTCTGTAACCAACACCACCATTTCCAGGAACAGTGTAGCTAACATTCCAGTACAATGAAGTCAGCTAGAGAATACAGTAAGTTCCATCTGAATCAGTTGTCCAGACATACTGTAGACTGTGGTACTGTAATAGGCTGCTAGGAGCCAGGACTAACAGGGCTGGTGGGCTTTACTCAGCTTATAGACAGGGTAGGCTGCTAGGAGCCAGGACTAACAGGGCTGGTGGGCTTTACTCAGCTTATAGACAGGGTAGGCTGCTAGGAGCCAGGACTAACAGGGCTGGTGGGCTTTACTCAGCTTATAGACAGGATAGGCTGCTAGGAGCCAGGACTAACAGGACTGGTGGGCTTTACTCAGCTTATAGACAGGATAGGCTGCTAGGAGCCAGGACTAACAGGACTGGTGGGCTTTACTCAGCTTATAGACAGGATAGGCTGCTAGGAGCCAGGACTAACAGGACTGGTGGGCTTTACTCAGCTTATAGACAGGATAGGCTGCTAGGAGCCAGGACTAACAGGACTGGTGGGCTTTACTCAGCTTATAGACAGGATAGGCTGCTAGGAGCCAGGACTAACAGGACTGGTGGGCTTTACTCAGCTTATAGACAGGATAGGCTGCTAGGAGCCAGGACTAACAGGACTGGTGGGCTTTACTCAGCTTATAGACAGGATAGGCTGCTAGGAGCCAGGACTAACAGGACTGGTGGGCTTTACTCAGCTTATAGACAGGATAGGCTGCTAGGAGCCAGGACTAACAGGACTGGTGGGCTTTACTCAGCTTATAGCACACAGCTTAGCAGGGGAGGCTGACTTACATGAATGGTCTCTCTGTCAGGGACTTCCACCTGGGCCACACACACACACACACACACACACCACAATGAAGCTCTTGCAATGTCGAGGCCCAGATTGCAGGACATGTTGTGTCTGTTGCCTACCAAGTCTCTAATTAGGAAATACAGTATGCTGCTTCCCAACAGGGAGTGAGACGTAGCAATACACTCCCTTTAACCTTTTAATTCACAAGAGCTCACACAGGTGCTCCGCCTATCACGAACCCACACTCTCACTAACACACACACTACACCATCTTTCCCTGGCACACACGCTTGGATGCAAATGCTCTCACTTCTTAACAGTTTTTCCTAGAAAGAGTACTGAACTGTGTGCCGTTTAAATGCCTGTGCTGTTTACACTGAACAACAACATAAATGTAACATGTCAAGTGTTGGTCCTATGTTTCATGAACTGAAATAAAAGATCCCAGAACTTTTCCATAAGCACAAAAAGAATGGTGAGCAGCCTGAAACTCCTGAAACCTATAGCAGTAGCCATTGCACGGATTGAGGGAGACAATGCCATCCTGTCTGATGTTCAGACTCTGCTTGCAGATGTAAGAGAGAAGCCCACTTCACTGTTACTCCAAGCAGAGGAAACGGCAGTTCTGAAATACATGAAAAAGCGTGAAGACATCTGCCTGAAGCCCATACACACCGCAGCGTACATGTTGGACCCCAAGTATGCTGGCAAGAGCATCCTGTCTGATGCAGAGATCAACAAGGCTTATGGTTTCATCATACCGTGTCTTGCCACCTTGGCCTGGATGAGGGCAAGGTTCTTAGCAGTCTGGTGAAGTACACTTCCAAGCAAGGGAATGCAACTGGTTTACCTCTGATGCTCATAGACAATGTGTATTGGAAGAGATTTCTGAAGGTTCTTCGCTTTGGGATGGAGATGCAATATGGCAGTCGTGCCAACATATCTCATCAGCCACCTGGTGGAAGGGACTTTGTGGATCTGAGGCTCTTACCCCTGTTGCCTGAATATTCCCCAAAATGTGCAACCCTAAGCATGGTGGAGGGAAACAGAAGACACACATGTTTCTTAGAGTCTTTAAGTGATGGGGTCATAATAGTTTTGTAGCTTAAACTGTTTAAAAGATAGAGCCATATTTGTAGGAAGAAAACTGAAGCCATTCTTTTAATTATAACCGTATCTAGTGGCTACTGGAGGTTACTGACATAACACTGGTTCTATGAACCAAGCGCAATTTGGGGTATTTTATTTCAGAATTTCACTCGCGACCTCATTTAAAAAATCAGGCAACCCCCCATTGGGTCGCTACCCCTAGTTTGGGAAACGCTGTCTTAACTGCTGTGTATGTACAGTATGTGAGGAAACGCTGTCTTAACTGCTGTGTATGTACAGTATGTGAGGAAACGCTGTCTTAACTGCTGTGTATGTACAGTATGTGAGGAAACGCTGTCTTAACTGCTGTGTATGTACAGTATGTGAGGAAACGCTGTCTTAACTGCTGTGTATGTACAGTATGTGAGGAAACGCTGTCTTAACTGCTGTGTATGTACAGTATGTGAGGAAACGCTGTCTTAACTGCTGTGTATGTACAGTATGTGAGGAAACGCTGTCTTAACTGCTGTGTATGTACAGTATGTGAGGATGTAACCTCTTCCCTGCCGTACCCATCATGCCAAATCAAAGCAATGCCTTGAGGAGGTGACTGAGGCTAGCTATAGTTAATGGGAACACACCAGTTGTCCTCTATTCTAGAGATTCTGCCAGAGTACAACATGAACGGACGCAGTCAACGCTTGCACCTCACCCCCATCCTCCACTCATATACTGTCCATACACATGGATACACATGGACACATGCACACTTGGCTGCATAAACAAGCAGGCGGAAACAATGTGCTCTAGGTTGCATGAAGTGTTACTGTAGTCTGCAGCAGCACATTGTGTGACTGGAATATTCTGCACAATGAGGGCCGAGAATACACATTGTTGACCGGGGAAAGGTTCTCATCTCATAAATAGTTAAAAAGCTGGGCTTTTAAAAGAATTGGTGAACCTAGGCCCTGCAAGTTCGGCGGTCTAAGAAATATGCATTCAGGGAGGTGGAAACGTGCTTTTATGGGCTGCCTAGTGCTTAATAACTATGGCTCTGACCTGGAGAATGTGGCCTATAAGCATGCTTGGTTAACTTTGAGATACACTGAACCTGCTCTGCTCACATAGACTTCTCTCTACATCTACCCATCACACACAACATTTAATACTTTACACTGTTGACCATTATCATCACGTCATACAGTTCCATTAACAGCAGAGTTGTCATCACTATGGAGAGAAAAGACACAGCACAATGAGTTAAAGCTGGTGAACCTTACCTTACTTTAAGTGATTCAGCCGTTCTAGTCCATGATCAGAATGAAACTATCCACAATGACCAATCAACATTATGGCATTACTCTCTGGCCGGCAGCATCCATTTTGAAAGGCCTCATCCGTATTCAGTAATAAACACTCTGGCAATATAAGTAATGAGTAATATAACTACTGACCTTTCTTTTACTGCTGCTTTAAATGGCGGCTAGGTCACACTGAAATGACGGCTAGGTCACACTGAAATGACGGCTAGGTCACAATGAAATGACAGCTAGGTCACACTGAAATGACAGCTAGGTCACACTGAAATGACGGCTAGGTCACACTGAAATGATGGCTAGGTCACACTGAAATGACGGCTAGGTCACACTGAAATGACGGTTAGGTCACACTAAAATGACGGCTAGGTCACACTGAAATGACGGCTAGGTCACACTGAAATGACGGCTAGGTCACACTGAAGGCTAGGTCACACTGAAATGATGGCTAGGTCACACTGAAATGACGGCTAGGTCACAATGAAATGACAGCTAGGTCACACTGAAATGACAGCTAGGTCACACTGAAATGACGGCTAGGTCACACTGAAATGATGGCTAGGTCACACTGAAATGACGGCTAGGTCACACTGAAGGCTAGGTCACACTGAAATGACGGCTAGGTCACACTGAAAGGACGGCTAGGTCACACTGAAATGACAGCTAGGTCACACAGAAATGACGGCTAGGTCACACTGAAATGACAGCTAGGTCACACTGAAATGACATCTAGGTCACACTGAAATGGCGGTTAGGTCACACTGAAATGACGGCTAGGTCACACTGAAATGACGGCTAGGTCACACTGAAATGACGGCTAGGTCACACTGAAATGACAGCTAGGTTACACTGAAATGACAGCTAGGTCACACTGAAATGACAGCTAGGTCACACTTTAGAGCTGAGGCTGGGGTCCCGTGTGGCTCAGTTGGTAGAGCATTGTGCTTGCAACGCCAGAGTTGTGGGTACGATTCCCACGGGGGACCAGTAAGAAAATGTTTGCACTCTCTATGGTAAGTCACTCTGGATAAGAGTGTCTGCTAAATAACTAATGTAAAAATAAATGTATGTAAGGCCAAAGTGTGCTTGTTGAGGAAGGTACAGGTGTAGCTGTCAGTACCTGTGCCCTGCAGGAGACCAGGTTAGGTGTGTGTGAAGTAAACCCAGCAAACCAAAATTGGTTCTGTCTTCAAATGTTCAAACTGTCCAGTTGTGATGATTCTAGAATGTTTGTATAAAACATTTGCCTGGTGTTTTACTACACATTGAATCTGTTCCTTAAAGGTTCCCTAGATTGTTTCATTAGGTTATGGGAACAGTCTGGTGAAAACATTGTGGGGACATCACAAAAGATATGTTCCCAAAACACCAAAACTGTCCAGTTGCGTGGATGATGTTTCTTTTTACGATGGAAAAAGCCTGGGAGCGAACCCAGGGCTGTAGTGATGCTTCACTTCTCGTCTTTACACATTCCAGGCAGTGAGATCACATTTACTGTACACATAGAGACAGTAAGAAGCCTGCGGAGAGCAGAGTGTACACAATGTCATCTTCTAATCTAAAGTCACATGATGTCTTGCTGTCATTCAATCTGTATATAAACAGGCTCAGAATACACTTAGGTTGAAGTCGGAAGTTTACATACACTTAGGTTGAAGTCATTAAAACTTTTTCAACCCCTCCACAGATTTCATGTTAACAAACTATAGTTTTGGCAAGTCAGTTAGGACATCTTTGTGCATGACACAAGTCATTCTCCCAACAATTGTTTACAGATTAAAACAAGTCCTATATCGACATAACCTGAAAGGCCGCTCAGCAAGGAAGAAGCCACTGCTTCAAAACCATAAAAAAGCCAGACTACGGTTTGCAACTCCACATAGGGACAAAGATCGTACTTTTTGGAGAATTGTCCTCTGGTCTGATGAAACAAAAATAGAACTGTTTGGCCATAATGACCATCGTTATGTTTGGAGGAAAAAGGGGGAGGCTTGCATTCCGAAGAACACCATCCCAACCGTGAAGCACGGGGGTGGCAGCATCATGTTGTGGGGGTGCTTTGCTGCAGGAGGGACTGGTGCACTTCACAAAATAGATGGCATCATGAGGAAGGAAAATGATGTGGATATATTGAAGCAATATCTCAAGACATCAATCAGGAAGTTAAAGCTTGTTCGCAAATGGGTCTTCCAAATGGACAATGACCCCAAGCATACTTCCAAAGTTGTGGCAAAATGGCTTAAGGACAACAAAGTCAAGGTTTTGGAGTGGAATTGTGAAAAACTGAGTTTAAATGTATTTGGCTAAGGTGTATGTAAACTTCTAACTTCAACTGTGCATGACTAAAAATATGTGGACACCTGCTTGTCTCATTCCAAAATCATGGGCACTAATATGAAGTTGGTCCCCCCCTTTGCTGCTATAACAGCCTCCACACTTCTGGGAAGGCTTTCCACTAGTAGTTGGAACATTGCTGCGGGGACTTGCTTCCATTCAGCCACAAGAGCGTTAGTGAGGTCGGGCACTGATGTTGGGCGATTAGGCCTGGCTCGCAGTCATCTCAAAGGTGTTAAATGGGGTTGAGGTCAGGGTTCTGAGCAGGCCAGGCAAGTTCTTCCACACCGATCTCGACAAACCATTTCTGTATGGACGTGGTTTTGTGCACAGGGGCATTGTCATTCAAAGACTCAATCATGGACACTCTTACTGACAGTTGTGGCTGCTTTGCGGGATGTATTGTCGTCTCTGCCTTCTTGCCCTTTGTGCTGTTGTCTGTGCCCAATAATGTTTGTACCATGTTTTGTGCTGCTACCATGTTGTGTTGCTACCATGCTGTGTTGTCAGGTGTTGCTACCATGCAGTGTTGTCATGTGTTGCTACCATGCAGTGTTGTCATGTGTTGCTACCATGCAGTGTTGTCATGTGTTGCTGCCATGCTATGTTGTTGTCTTAGGTCTCTCTTTATGTAGTGTTGTGTTGTCTTTCTTGTCGTGATGTGTGTTTTGTCCTACATTTTTATTTAATTTATTTATATTTTTAATCCCAGCCCCCGTCCCCGCAGGAGGCATTTTGCCTTTTGGTAGGCTGTCGTTGTAAATAAGAATTTGTTCTTAACTGACTTGCCTAGTTAAATAAAGGTTAAATAAAAAATAATAAATGTCATGCTGAAACAGGAAAAGGCCTTTTATAAACTATTGCCACAAAGTTGGAAGCCAGAATCATCTAGAATGTCATTGTATGCTGTAGTATTAAGATTTCCCTTCACTGTAACTAAGGGGCCCGAACCATGAAAAACAGCCCCAGGCCATTATTCCTCCTCCACCAAACTTTACAGTTGGTACTTTGCATTCGGGCAAGTTGCATTCTCCTGGCATCCGCCAAACCCAGATTGGTCTGTCGGACTGCCAGATGGTGAAGCGGGATTGGTGGTGAGCTTGGTGGTGAGCTTTGCACCACTCCAGCCGTTGCTTCGAGAGGCAGTTTGGAACTCGGTAGTGAGTTTTGCAACATAGGACAGATGATTTTTACGCGCTACGCACTTCAGCACTCAGCTGCCCCATTCTGTGAGCTTGTGTGGCCTACCACTTCGCGGCTGAGCCGTTGTTGCTCCTAGACGTTTCCACTTCACAATAATATCACTTCCAGTTGACCGGGGCAGCTCTAGCAGGGCAGAAATTCGACGAACTGACTTGTTGGAAAGGTGGCATCCTATGACGGTGCCACGTTGAAAGTCACTGAGCTCTCCAGTAAGGCCATTCTACTGCCAATGTTTGTCTATGGAGATTGCATGAATATGTGCTCAATTTTATATACCTTTCAGCGACGGGCGTGGCTGAAAATAGCCAAATGAACTCATTTGAAGGGGTGGCCAAACTTTTGTGTGTATAGCATATGAACTGAACATAGACCAGCCTACACAGTACATGTAAACAAATGCATGCAATAATTTACACGTGAACCTGAACCCAAACGCAGACATACTGTACATGTTAGCACAAATGCACTCCACGATGCACACAACCACATAAGGACATGGCCTGCTGTCATGCACACACTGTAGATTAGAACTTAAATACAGAGCTATACACATATGAGGACCACATACACAAATACATTATGCTAGTATGTCCTCCATCTGGCCTCCCCAACGGTCTGTAAATCGTATCTCGTTCTATCTTTGCACATCATATTAATCCTTGTTTATTCTGTGCAGGCTAAGGCTCACGCTCATCTGATAAATCATGTGTCTAGTTCATCCCACCAGGTGCTCCACCCACAGCACCCTGCTCCAGTTGGAGAAACAATCAGAAGACATAAAGCTTTTGTTGCTCCCTAGCTATGTTGTTTTTAGCCGTCGACACTGCAGCCTCTGCCTCCTTTGCCTTAACACCATTACGTCGTTAGGGAGGGACGATTGCATAATTTGGGTGGAAATATGCGGAATGTATGTATGGCGGTGTCTTTTCGAGTCAGATCAGAGGCGAGGTCATGTTGTTACCCTCAGCGTTGAGGTCATGCATGGCTCTGTCATAATCCTTAGGATTATGAAAAACAGATTGTCCATTCAAATGTGTAAACGCTATGGGAAAGGGTGCATTCAGCCTGTCACAAGTACTTGACACTCAACTTACTCTAAGGGAATTCATGTATTTTAATTCTACACCTCACTTGATAAGTACTTTCACTGATTCAAATTCAGCATACAAATGGCAATGGAGCAAAAAGCATTTCAAAACATTTTTAGCAAAGGAGATTTTTCCAGCGCATTCTAATGCAGCTTCCTGAAATATCCCGATGTCTTAATTTAAGCACTTTAACAAAAAAAATTGGTCAACGTACAACTCTAATGACTTCATGGCTCCATAACAGGAAAGAGCATTCATCAAGCACTTAGCCTCACTTGCCAGGCTTATATTTTAACTCTGCATTGTTGGAAAAGGACCCGTAAGTAAGCATTTCACTGTTAATATACACCTGTTGTTTATGCATGTGACAAATGAACATTTGATTTGATTTGATGATTTATGAGGCCGCACCAGAGTAGGGAAAGGGGACCAACTATAGTCTTATTGAAGGGTAAATAGATCCATGTTTTTCTCCATCTCTACATTCAAAGACTCAATCATGGACACTTATACTGACACCTGTGGCTGCTTCGCGTGATGTACTGTTGTCTGTGCCTAACAATGTTTGTACAATGTTTGTGCTGCTATCATGTTGTGCTGCTGCCATGTTGTGCTGCTGCCATGTTGTGTTGCTACCTTGTGTTGCTACCTTGTGTTGCTACCATGTTGTACTGCTGCCATGTTGTGTTGCTACCTTGTGTTGCTACCATGTTGTGCTGCTGCCATGTTGTGCTGCTGCCATGTTGTGTTGCTACCATGCTGGGTTGCCATGTTGTGTTGTTGTCTTAGGGCTCTCTTTATGTAGTGTTGTAGTGTCTCTCTTGTCATGATGTGTTTTTTTCAAAAATCCAAGCCCTCGTCCCCGCAGGAAGCCTTTTGCCTCTTCTTAGGCTGCCGTTGTAAATAACAATTTGTTCTTATTTGACTTGCCTAGTTAAATAAAGGTTAAATAAAAACTAAAAATAGATTACATTGAGGCAGAATGAACAGCCATTGTCTGACGAGCCTCCAGAGCCTCCAAATGTCAATCCAAATCTTGCACGTCTGACCTCATATCCCTTAGCAGCCTAATTTAAACAGTTTTATTCAAAGGCAAAATTCTAGCTACGTCAAAGTCAGTACTTTGAATGAATTAGTTTACAGTATAAAACACGTATACAAAATCTGAAGTATTGCTTCTTGAATTTTGTGTCAGTCGAGGTCTTTAGATGTTACATAGTCATTGTAACAACACGTTGTCCAATCCATAACGCTCACCACCCAACATAGGACCGCCCAAGTCATGTCAGAGTTGGATGGTAAATGGTCCAATAAATGTTGATTTATGGTTCCCTACCAGCCATTTCCCCGGCAGTGGCATCCATCCCCTCAAATGTGGGTCACATTATGTGAAAGTAATGGGGGCTGTGGGACAGGACAACCCCATAAATAATAGAGAAGGGAAAGCAAGGCGGTGTTAGACGCAGCGGCCATATTCCTTTGTCTGAAACCACATTTGAAGGCCCAGCTTCGTCAGGCACATCCGTTGAGGATTAGTGTCTAATGGTTTCCATCAAGGCGTAAGGCTGATTCACAACTCTGGAGTGACCGCCCATTGTCTCCTCCCGGTACCCCAGAATCCTCAGGGTTTTCTCAAGCTGTCAGCTTGTGTATCCACGGGCTACATTAAGCTGATGACAGGATGGAGATTTTGTGCGGAGAAGAAGAGCGGGCATGGCTGAATGCAAACAGCACAAAGCTCTCCATCAATCTAATTGTGTGAGAGACTGTGCTGCTGATATCACCAAGGAGATATCACGGAGAGCAGTGCTCAGAGGTGTTAATTGAGTTGGCGCACAATTTTCAAATCCACGGGCAGGATTTTAGTTTTGCCTCATTTAAGTAACAGTACTGTACATTCAATCTACAGTAACAATCATAAAAACTATAGTACAAAAGTATTTTGCACAGTAAGCTAATTCCTCCATATCGCAGAACATCTGTTCAAGACCAGAACTGCCTGAGGTTATGGAGCAGTAGATATTCAGTATCAAACTGCATGGTTAATGTTCCTCTCTCTGGAATCCATTTTCCCTCCCGTGACTGAAGCTCTGACATTTAACTGTAATGGCTCAGAAGAACATGAACCACTCAGCCATGTTTTCAGGAAACAGCGCTGCTTCTCTTTGAGAAGACTGACAATAAGTTAGCCATGTACCAAGAGCTTCTGAAATAACTCTCTTGCCTGACGTAATGTGAAACATCAAACATTCAAGAGAGTAAACTTCACCTGCCTTTATGAGCGCAGCACCTTCTGTGGCTCTGTACAGGTGCAAAGCCTAGTTCCAACTTAATATCAGTTAACCCAGAACTAAAATCTCACATAATTTGGTTATGTTTACATAGTCTGTCCACAAGAGATTAAAAAATGAATTTTAGATGGTTGTATTTGACCTTACCGTTTGAGATTTTACACATCAACAAGAAGTGAGGCTTTGAACTGGCTGTAAAGGCCTGACACCACAGGAGCGTAATGTAGTTCAAGATTCTGACCAGATGGAGCCATGAGAACCATCCCTTTATCTCCCTCCTCCCCCGGGGTTTCTCCCTCCGTGTTCTACCTAATGAAGCACTTTGCTGGAGCATGTGGGTGTCTTTAAGTGAGTCTCACCCGCCTCAGGCCTGATCTGGATGCTCATAACACTGGCAGACAGTCTCTACTCGCTGCATATTTCCCTCTCTTACAGAGAGCAGAGCGATGGTTCAAACGCTGTCCACCCTAGCACAAACACTACCACCCTGGTGATGTGAAATCGTTATGAGTATTAGTGGCCTAATCACAGCTAATGTTCTTAATGATCGTTACCCATTTACTCATTAATTGCTTTGATATTCATATTCACATGAATATTCATATTCACATGAATATCATTATGGTAATGAGTGATTTTTGTTGCCTGACAACAAGCTCTATATTTGGTAGGTGGAGCCTGTGTCAACTCTAGACTAGTCATCTCTCACGAAGCTCTTCAGCCTGATGCTGATATGTGTTGCAGCTCTGTCACAGAGTAATGAGGCGGCAGCCGGCTGAGTGGTGTTGGGCCTGTAACCGAAAGGTTGCAGGATCGAATCCCCGAGCTGACAAGGTAAAAAAATCTGTCGTTCTGCCCCTGAACAAGACAGTTAACAGACTGTTCATAGGCTGTCATTGTAAATAAGGATTTGTTCTTAACTGACTTGCCTAGTAAAATAAAGGTTAAATAAAAACGTGAGTGGTGGTGTGGCTGGAATGTAGTAGCACTTAATTCCAATGAGACTAAATTTTATTATTGTGCCTTGGCTGAGAATCCCTCAGCCATCTCCTTAAGCATTTAAGCCATTTTAGGGGATCAAACAAGGTATTTTAAATGCACACCTTATATTAATGTGTACTAAGGCACATCCCTCCTATTCCAAAAGCAGGGATTTGTGTTTTAAGCTATGCCAATAGAGCAAGGGAGTTTTTTCATAAAAAAGTGGCTCAGACATTGAAAACTCCTGACAAAGTTATTCAGTTCAGGAATGTCTGAAGAGGACAATTTATAATTTAACAACAGGCAGTTAATTGTGAAATGGTGCCAGGCACTTGGTTTTTAAACTTTGAACAGCACTACAATGAAAGTTGAAAAGATTAATTTCACATGATATTCATGAAAGGTTGTAATTATATTGAAGCAGCCCAGTTACAACCAGGACCGGTGCGTGCATTTCTGCCGCTCTAGGCGGAACACAATTGTGCAGCCCCTTGCTCCTTTGCTAATTTTCTTTTTTTGTACTCACAACCCGACAGTTTGGGTCGTTTAGACATGGTTTTACAGTGTACTGTTGCGAGCTCGGCTAGAAGAAGATGGCATGAGACAGAGATTGATTTAACAGAGAGTTCCTGTGCCTCATACACCGCACGACTCCAGGAACGTCACACTTTATTGTCCTCCTTCAGCTTTTGACAACGAACCTAACATCCGGCGGCAAAATGAGCCGGATTTATTTATATAAAAAAAAAAAATTATAAGCCCACATTTTGCCGCCTTTCCAAAGTGCCGCTCTAGGCCATCACCTAGTCTGCCTATACGCACGCTCCGGCCCTGGTTACAACATTATAACAACAAAGATCTGTGGCACAACCTCAATTCTCAACAATAATGCATAATAGAATCCACATGGAACAACTTAACGGAATATGATCATTAGAAGTTGCCAGCAGAATGTATTTTTAAAAGAGATGATGATGAACTACAATAATTTCCATAAAATGTAAATGATTTGTAAAGCATTTCAACAAATAGGTAAAAAGCCTTACCTTGAGTTATATGATGTAACTTTCACTCGCAATTGTAATGTAGAACAGGCAAACAGAAATACATGGTTCAAGTACTCAGATTGAAAAATAATATGAACTCTTCATTCAGATTTGACTGTATTTTCCACTTCTACAATCTGAAGTTAGTAGGAAAAAAGCGAATTCGTTTGTGGGAGTGACCACAAAGTTCAGTGAGACGTAATAGCAGGCTAGAGTAGCCCACTCCATAATGAACACTTCAGCGCGCCTCTCGTTCCAGGGAAGGCACAGAGAAGAAGAATAGAATGCTCCAGAAGACTGCTCGAGCCCGTTAAATACCGCAATAGTCTTAGCGTTTTAGAATACGTCTTGCTGCCAAGATAGGTATTGTTTCCTTGAAAAAGTGGAATGTTAACTCTTGGTTATCTCATCAGTTTTCATGGGGGTTGGTTAAGTTAAGATAACAAGGTGCAGCCTAAGGCCAGATACCAGATACAGTATGGGCCAGATAACACCCAGTAGACATTTTAGGGACCCTTCCATGGTATGCGCTCTATTGCAAACGTCATTGTCACATGCCTGGAAAAGGCCTCAATATGTATTAGCATACCTATAAAAATGTAAATATTTACACCATTGAAAACCCAGGAGAGGGAAACTATCTAATTCACTAATAGTGCCTACTTGGCTGACTGCATGGTCTATCACCAAGGCAGAATGGAGTCATTGTGGGAGTGCTCCTCTGATAGTGTACACATGAGACAGTGATTAATAATCAGCTCTGTAGGAGGTGCACTTCTTGTCATTATAATGCGCTTGTGTCCCCAGCAAAATTGGACAAATGGGATTTATTTTGCATGCAGGTTTTCTACCTGTCATTTAGGGTGCCAGCCTGCTCCAACCTGCGTAACCTTGCAGCGTCATCCATTAAAACAAACCCTGTGCTACTTACATTTACATCTCATTAACACCCTATACCTCAGTGTACTCTGCTTCGGGACCCCATCTGGTGTGTTCACAATAACATGCATCATTTCCCCCCAAGCCTGAAGGCTTTTCTGCAATCTCTCTCACATGAACAAGAGGCTCCGTCTGATCCTGTAATAATAACTGAAGCGTGTAAAACAAAACATCAAAGCATCTCACCTAGTGCCTGTCATTTGCGTGGCCAGTCCAGGCACTGTCTATTCCGTCCATATCTATGACACAAACGTGAGCCAGCCCAACACAAAGCATGGAGACCACTCTAGCAGACATTTGCATGAAGTTAAGAGAGGTTGGTCAGCCGTTTGCACAGCTGACTGAACATTGTGTCGCACCTTGTGTCGCTCTGAGCAGCTTCTCCTCTCACATCTGTGTTACTTAAGGGCTCACTGTTTTGTTTCTCTGTGAGACCAATGCTAACAGTATGAGGATGTTTAGACAGCAGACCAATGCTAACAGTATGAGGCTGTTTAGACAGCAGACCAATGCTAACAGTATGAGGCTGTTTAGACAGCAGACCAATGCTAACAGTATGAGGATGTTTAGACAGCAGACCAATGCTAACAGTATGAGGATGTTTAGACAGCAGACCAATGCTAACAGTATGAGGATGTTTAGACAGCAGACCAATGCTAACAGTATGAGGATGTTTAGACAGCAGACCAATGCTAACAGTATGAGGCTGTTTAGACAGCAGACCAATGCTAACAGTATGAGGATGTCTATAGAGCTGGGCAATTACCATTTTAGTACAGTCATAGCCTCCACAAAATAGTCCCCATTCATATTTTACCGTTGACTGACCTACTATGGCTATGATTAAATAAAATACAATTTAATTTGTCAAATGCTTACAAGCCCTTCCTAACGATACATAGTTTAAAAACAATAATACAAAGAATAAATAACCCAATTATTAGAATTGTTTGTATACAGGCTGTGCACAACTACAAATATAACTAAAAACAAGTTAATTGCTTTTTGCTTGCCTAGAGGGGTTACCCCCAGTGGCTGTGCTGCTTTATGCTGAAGGTACATATTTACAGCGGGTGAAATAAGTATTGAACACGTCACCATTTTTCTCAGTAAATATATTTCCAAAGGTGCTATTGACATGAACGTTTCACCAGATGTTGGTAACAACCCAAGTAATCCATACATACAAAGAAACCAAAACAAATAAGTTCAGAAATTAAGTTATGTGTAATAATGTGAAATGACACACATGAACACATGAAGAAAGGGAGGTTCAAAAAGGCATGGAAAGCCAAGACAACAGCTGAAAACTATCAGTAATTAAAAAGCAATCCAGCCACCTGTCAGTGCAAATTAATATCAGCTGGTTCAGTCCCAACTGATGGCCTACAAAAAGGTCTCATTGCCAAGGTGTCACACAAGACACATCTCATGATGGGTAAAAGCAAAGAGCTGTCTCAAGACATTCGCAACCTAATTGTTGCAAAACATAATGATGGCATTGGTTATAGGCGCATTTCTAAGCTTCTGAATGTTCCAGTGAGCACTGTTGGGGCCATAATACGGAAGTGGAAAGACAATCATTTCACCATAAATTTGCCTCGACCAGGTGCTCCTCGTAAAGTTGCCCATTCATCCTTCCTTCAATTATGTGAAGTTTGCCAGTACCATTTACTGAAAATCAGCCCCACACCATGATGTTCCCACCTACAAACTTCACTGTTGGTATGGTATTTTTAGGGTGATGTGCAGTGCTGTGCAGTTCTCCTCCAAACATGGTGTGTATTATGACATCCAAACAGTTCAATTTTGCTCTCATCTGACCACACTATATTCTCCCAGTATTTCACTGGTTTTCCAAATGTTGTGCAGCAAACTTTAAACAAGCTTCAACATGCTTTTTTTTCAGCAATGGAGTCTTGCGTGGTAAGCGTGCATGCAGGCCATGGCGGTGGAGTGCATTACTTAATGTTTTCTTTGAGACAACAGTACCTGCTAATTGCAGCTCTCCACAAGTGGTCCTTGGCTCTTGGACAACTCTTCTGATTATTATTTTCACTCCTCTGTCAGAAATCTTGCAAGGAGCACCTGGTCGAGGCAAATTTATGGTGAAATGATTGTCTTTCCACTTCCGTATTATGGCCCCAACAGTGCTCACTGGAACATTCAGAAGCTTAGAAATGCGCCTATAACCAATGCCATCATTATGTTTTGCAACAATTAGGTTGCGAATGTCTTGAGACAGCTCTTTGCTTTTACCCATCATGAGATGTGTCCTGTGTGACACCTTGGCAATGAGACTTTTTTGTAGGCCATCAGTTGGGACTGAACCAGCTGATATTAATTTGCACTGACAGGTGCCTGGATTGCTTTTTAATTACTGATAGTTTTCAGCTGTTGTCTTGGCTTTCCATGCCTTTTTGAACCTCCCTTTCTTCATGTGTTCAATACTTTTTCCCTGTGTCATTTCACATTATTACACATAACTTAATTTCTGAACTTATTTGTTTTGGTTTCTTTGTATGTATGGATTACTTGGGTTGTTACCAACATCTGGTGAAACGTTCATGTCAATAGCACCTTTGGAAATATATTTACTGAGAAAAATAGTGACGTGTTCAATACTTATTTCACCCGCTGTATATAATGCATGTGTATAGGTCAGACACGATACTGTACAGAGAGCACTGTGTGTTAGCTAATGTGGCTAATGCCTAGTAGCCTCCTAGTGGTAATGTTATATTAATGAAGGTGAGCGAGTCATTGTGGAGTTAACCGTGGTTGACCTGCTGATTCATTTAACACCTCAGGGTGGACTGCGGAGCACTTAGAAGTCCTCTGCTCATATAAACACTCCCACTAAAACTCAAGAGCTTTTCTGGCCACAAGGGGTTTTGAGACTAGATATAACTGGGTGGGCATAGCTACCTTGGTATAGTGGGGTCTATTTTGAAGGCATGTGTGCTATGATTCAGATGTGAGCTGACTGCGGTGGCATTAAACCCCCCTGGCTACTGAATGAGCACATTCTTCATGTGGTGAAACTGTGAGCCCCAGATCTTTGCAGTATATAACAAAGTTTGACGAGTGCTTTCATCAATAGCCTGAGACCACGGTCCCTTCCCCTGGAATGTTACACACACACACTAATAACAGGGCAGACTGCCTCCATTAAGAATATCAGAGCCTATCGTTGAAATTGTTAATGTGATAAGCCTTGGCAAGCACTCTCTCTCTCGCTCTCTCTCTCTCTCTCTCTTTCTTTCTATTTCTCACACACACTTACACGCAAACACACACACACTCTCTGATACACACACTCTGACTCTCCGTTCCACTATAACAGTCCCCTTCTGGATGTTGACTCTGTCCTGTTTAACCCCCTATCCCTTATCAGTCCTGACCTGCAGTATTAAACCTGCACCAACACTAGATCAATAGCCATGTATTCATTGGATTGTGTGTCCTGAGGCAGGCAGTCTGCAGCCCAACGCACAGAGGCACAACCTCCCTCCCTCCCTCCCCCCTCTCTCTCTCTCTCTCTCTCTCTCTCTCTCTCTCTCTCACACACACCACTCTGTTTGGGTTTTACATCCCCTCCCTCCCTCCCTCCCTCATTCACTGTGTGAGAGAGGGAGGACAGAGAGAGAGAGAGAGGGAGGACAGAGAGAGAGAGGGAGGGAGGGAAGGGAACAAGATTTGAATACAAATTAGCTTCTCTCTAGTGGCACAGATACCACACATCCCCTCTCTCTCTCTCACTCACACACGGATAGGCAATCTTCCACACACACTGCCTCTCGAGCTGTATTGGAAGACAGCGCAGCACATGCGGTAATTCCCACCACTTAATTGATTAGCCCAGGCTGCTTATTTGAAGTGGCTAATTAGAGGGGGAGTGTTTTCGAGTGTGTGAGGAGGGCTGGGGGTGCTTTATCTCTGTGTGTGTAAGTGTGAGTGTCTGTCTGAGGAGCTCCGGTACCACGCTTCACTCTGGAGCAGGAGGAGGAGAGGACAGAGTGAATAAGGACGGAGGAGAGAAGAAGAAGACACGAGACAGAGAGGCAGCTGGCTGGGGAGATTTTCACAGCACTTTCCCTCATCTAACATGGCCTCCTCATAGGAATCTGGTGCCACGGCAACAGAGGAGCTAAGCAGCAGCGAGGTGTCTAAGGTAAGAGGGAGGGGGTGATGGGTTTTCCTCTCCTCCGTCTGCATGGGTTGCAGTATGAGGAGTATTAGGATGTTAGTATTGCTTTGTATGTCTATGGCTCAGATTGTGGTCTGATGCACAGAGGCAGTGAGAGTTTATTTGGTGTTTATGTGGAGGCGAGGAGAGCGTTTCATCGTGGTATTCCCCAAAGGGAAGCTCTAATAACCTAGCTTTCTGAAATCCTATTAAGGTTTTCCCCCCTCCACCGCCCTGTTAATAGTGTGAAGTATGATTGGGTGTTTTTTTATTACTGCATGTGAGTGAAGGATTGTGTGTGCCTGGGGTGTAAATGTGTGTGTGTGTGTGTGTGTGTGTTTATGCATTCTGCACACTGATGTCTGCAGCCTTGATTCAGCATGTGGTCTGGTTTGAGTGAAACATGTCTGTCAAGAGCAAGGCACACACACTCAACATACTACCATCCTACATGCTTACTAGACACAGCTTGGAAATGCACCAAGACAACAGTACAGTGATTAGAGGGACTTGGACTGATCTCTTTGAACGTGATTGGTTGTAGGAGAGTATTCAGCAGCACAGGGTGAAAGAAAGAAGCAGACAGTGCCATGTAAATGGTGCAATGCTCTGGTACAAACACATTGAATATACTACCTAGTACCTCTCTGAGTAGTACTGTGTCAGGGGGATGAAAGGATCGACCAGACTGCCAAATACAGTGCCTTTAGAAATTATTCACACCCCTTGACTTTTTCCACATTTTTCTGTGTTACAGCCTGAATTTAAAATGGATTAAATTGAGATTTTCTTTGTCACTGGCCTTCACACATTGTGGAAATATGTTTTTAGAAATGTTTACAAATTAACTAAAAATGAAAAGCTGAAATCTCTTCGGTCAATAAATATTCAACCCCTTTGTTATGACAAGGGGGTAAATAAGTTATCGAGTGTAAATGTGCTTAACAAATCAGATAATAAGTTTCATGGACTCACATGATCTTTTTAATGGCTACCTCATCTCTGTACCCCACATACTGTGCATTCGGAAAGTATTCAGACCCTTTACTTTTTACACATTTTGTTACGTTACAATATTATTCTCAAATTGATCAAATTAATTGTTTGCCTCATCAATCTACACACAATACTCCATAATGACAAAAATAAAACAGGTTTTTAGAAATGTTGGTAAATGTATATATAAAAAAAAACTGAAATACCTTATTTACATACAGTGGGGAGAACAAGTATTTGATACACTGCCGATTTTGCAGGTTTTCCCACTTACAAAGCATGTAGAAGTCTGTAATTTTTATCATAGGTACTCTTCAACTGTGAGTGACGGAATCTAAAACAAAAATCCAGAAAATCACATTGTATGATTTTTAAGTAATTAATTTGCATTTTATTGCATGACATAAGTATTTGATACATCAGAAAAGCAGAACTTAATATTTGGTACAGAAACCTTTGTTTGCAATTACAGAGATCATACGTTTCCTGTAGTTCTTGACCAGGTTTGCACACACTGCAGCAGGGATTTTGGCCCACTCCTCCATCCAGATCCTTCAGGTTTCGGGGCTGTCGCTGGGCAATACGGACTTTCAGCTCCCTCCAAAGATTTTCTATTGGGTTCAGGTCTGGAGACTGGCTAGGCCACTCCAGGACCTTGAGATGCTTCCTACGGAGCCACTCCTTAGTTGCCCTGGCTGTGTGTTTCGGGTCGTTGTCATGCTGGAAGACCCAGCCATGACCCATCTACAATGCTCTTACTGAGGGAAGGAGGTTGTTGGCCAAGATCTCGCGATACATGGCCCCATCCATCCTCCCCTCAATACGGTGCAGTCGTCCTGTCCCCTTTGCAGAAAAGCATCCCCAAAGAATGATGTTTCCACCTCCATGCTTCACGGTTGGGATGGTGTTCTTGGGGTTGTACTCATCCTTCTTCTTCCTCCAAACACGGCGAGTGGAGTTTAGACCAAAAAGCTCTATTTTTGTCTCATCAGACCACATGACCTTCTCCCATTCCTCCTCTGGATCATTCAGATGGTCATTGGCAAACTTCAGACGGGCCTGGACATGCGCTGGCTTGAGCAGGGGGACCTTGCGTGCGCTGCAGGATTTTAATCCATGACGGCGCAGTGTGTTACTAATGGTTTTCTTTGAGACTGTGGTCCCAGCTCTCTTCAGGTCATTGACCAGGTCCTGCCATGTAGTTCTGGGCTGATCCCTCACCTTCCTCATGATCATTGATGCCCCACGAGGTGAGATCTTGCATGGTGCCCCAGACCGAGGGAGATTGACCGTCATCTTGAACTTCTTCCATTTTCTAATAATTGCGCCAACAGTTGTTGCCTTCTCACCAAGCTGCTTGCCTATTGTCCTGTAGCCCATCCCAGCCTTGTGCAGGTCTACAATTTTATCCCTGATGTCCTTACACAGCTGTTTGATTGAGTGTGTGGAGTCTGTTTGATTGAGTGTGTGGACAGGTGTCTTTTATACAGGTAACGAGTTCAAACAGGTGCAGTTAATACAGGTAATGAGTGGAGAACAGAAGGGCTTCTTAAAGAAAAACTAACAGGTCTGTGAGAGACGGAATTCTTACTGGTTGGTAGGTGATCAAATACTTATGTCATGCAATAAAATGCAAATTAATTATTTAAAAATCATACAATGTGATTTTCTGGATTTTTGTTTTAGATTCTGTCTCTCACAGTTGAAGTGTACCTATGATAAAAATTACAGACCTCTACATGCTTTGTAAGTAGGAAAACCTGCACAATCGGCAGTGTATCAAATACTTGTTCTCCCCACTGTAACTATTCAGACCCTTTGCTATGAGCTCAGGTGCATCCTGTTTCCATTGATCATCCTTGCGATATCTCTACAACTTCATTGGAGTCCACCTGTGATGAATGCAATTGATTAGACATGATTTGGAAAGGCACACACCAGTCTATATAAGGTCCCACAGTTGACAGTGCATGTGAGAGCAAAAACCAAGCCATGAGGCACAGATCTGGGGAAGGGTACCAAAAAATGTCTGCAGCATTGAAGGTCCCCAAGATCACAGTGCCCTCCATCATTATTAAATGGAAGAAGTTTGGAACCACCAAGACTCTTCCTAGAGCTGACCGCCCGGTCAAACTGAGCAATCTGGGGGAGAAGGCCCTTGGTCAGGGAGGTGACCAAGAATCCGATGATCACTCTGACAGAGCTCCAGAGTTCCTCTGTGGAGATGGGAGAACCTTCCAGAAGGACACCCATCTCTGCAGCACTCCACCAATCAGGCCTTTATGGTAGAGTGGCCAGATGGAAGCCACTCCTCAGTAAAAGGCACATGAAAGCCCTCTTGGAGTTTGACAAAACGCACCTAAAGGACTCAGAACATGAGAAACAAGATTTTCTGGTCTGATGAAACCAAGATTGAACTCTTTGTTCTGAATGCCAAGCGTCACATCTGGAGGAAACCTGGCACCATCCTTACGGTGAAGCATGGTGGTGACAGCATCATGCTGTGGGCATGTATTTCAGCGCCAGGGACTGGGAGACTAGTCAGGATAGAGAGAAAGATGAATAGAGCAAAGTACAGAGAGATCATTGATGAAAACCTGACAGAGCTTGTGGATCTGCAGAGAAGAATGGGAGAAACCCAAGAAGACTCGAGGCTATAATCACTGCCAAAAGTGCTTCAGCAAAGTACTGAGTAAAGGGTCTGAATACTTATGTAAATGTGATATTTTTGTAAATGTGATAAAAAAAATTAATAAATTTGCAACCATTTCTACATAACTATTTTTGCTTTGTCATTATGGGGTATTGTGTGTAGATTGATGAAAATGATTTAATTGGGAAAAAATTATTTAATCAATTTTAGAACAAGGCTGTAACGTAACAAAATGTGTAAAAAGTGAAGGGGTCTGAATACTTTCCAAATGCACTGTATACAAGTATCTGTAAGGTCCCTCAGTCTAGCAGTGAATTTAAAACACAGATTCAGCGACAAAGACCAGGGAGGTTTTTCAATCCTTCACAAAGGGCACCTATTGGTAGATAAAAAAGAGGCCACATTGAATATCCCTTTGAGCATGGTGAAATTATTATTTTCACTTTGGATGGTGTATCAATACACCCAGTCACTACAAAGTTACAGGCGTCCTTCCTAACTCAGTTGCCGGAGAGGAAGGAAACCGCTCAGGGATTTCAACATGAGGCCAATGGTGACTTTAAAACAGTTACAGAGTTTAAAGGCTGTGATAGGTGTAAACTGAGGATGGATCAACAACATTGTAGCTACTCCACAATACTAACCTAAATGACAGAGTGAAAAGAAGGAAGCCTGTGATGATGGTGAGAAGAAACATCTTGAATTCAGGCTGTAACGTAACAAAATGTGGAAAAAGTCAAGGTGTCTGAAAACCCTACTGAAGGCACGTTGCTCTTTTATGTTGATCTGTGTAGGTTAAATCTATCTCTGTGCAGTTGTAGTATCTTTCAGTATGTGGTAGAAATAGCTGGACGTGAAAGCAGCTGTGATCCAGATTGTGGTGTCCAATTAGCCTTTGTGTCCCCGGGCGGTGTGTGTGTGTGTGTGTGTGTGTGTGTGTGTGTGTGTGTGTGTGTGTGTGTGTGTGTGTGTGTGTGTGTGTGTGTGTGTGTGTGTGTGTGTACATGTGCCTGTGCGTGCGTGTTCATGTGTGTCTGAGGAGGAGGGTGGACATATGGTTTCCTGGGCTCCTCTCCTATGACTGTGGATTCAGAGCAGCAGGAGATTGTATAGTCCTCCTCCTCCTCCTCCTCCTCCTCCTCCTCTGCTGCCCAAGTCGCTCCTCTATTCATATTACCAACCTCCTCTTTCATTCCCTTCACATGTCTTTTCTTCCTAACCCATCTCTCATTCTTTTAATTGTGTTCATACCACTGTTTTCCAACAATAGTTGGAAACTCTGTCTTTCCCTGGTATTTCTCTCTCTTTCTCCCTGTCTCAGTGATGACAGGCTGGCTGGGCTCTCTGATGGATGGCAAGACTATAAGATCAGGACTCCTGTCACCCTAATCAGATCAAATCCAGCTGGACACAAGCACACAGCATAATCACACTTGCACGCACACACGCATGCGCAGGCAGGCATATGCTAAAAAACAACACTCTCTCCTATCTCTGGGTAATATAGACATATGCTAAAAAACAACACACTCTCCTATCTCTGGGTAATATAGGCATATGCTAACAGACAACACTCTCCTATCTCTGGGTAATATAGGCATATGCTAACAAACAACACTCTCCTATCTCTGGGTAATATAGGCATATGCTAACAAACAACACTCTCCCATCTCTGGGTAATATAGACATATGCTAACAAACAACACTCTCATATCTCTGGGTAATATAGGCATATGCTAACAAACAACACTCTCCTATCTCTGGGTAATATAGGCATATGCTAACAAACAACACTCTCTCCTATCTCTGGGTAATATAGGCATATGCTAACAAACAACACTCTCTCCTATCTCTGGGTAATATAGGCATATGCTAACAAACAACACTCTCCTATCTCTGGGTAATATAGGCATATGCTAACAAACAACACTCTCTCCTATCTCTGGGTAATATAGGCATATGCTAACAAACAACACTCTCTCCTATCTCTGGGTAATATAGGCATATGCTAACAAACAACACTCTCTCATATCTCTGGGTAATATAGGCATATGCTAACAAACAACACTCTCTCCTATCTCTGGGTAATATAGGCATATGCTAACAAACAATACTCTCTCCTATCTCTGGGTAATATAGGCATATGCTAACAAACAACACTCTCCTATCTCTGAGTAATATAGGGATATGCTAACAAACAACACTATCTCCTATCTCTGGGTAATATTGACATATGCTAACAAACAACACTCTCTCCTATCTCTGGGTAATATAGGCATATGCTAACAAACAACACACTCTCCTATCTCTGGGTAATATAGGCATATGCTAACAAACAATACTCTCTCCTATCTCTGGGTAATATAGGCATATGCTAACAAACAACACTCTCTCCTATCTCTGGGTAATATAGGCATATGCTAACAAACAACACTCTCTCCTATCTCTGGGTAATATAGGCATATGCTAACAAACAACACTCTCTCCTATCTCTGGGTAATATAGGCATATGCTAACAAACAACACTCTCTCCTATCTCTGGGTAATATAGGCATATGCTAACAAACAACACTCTCTCCTATCTCTGGGTAATATAGGCATATGCTAACAAACAACACTCTCTCCTATCTCTGGGTAATATAGGCATATGCTAACAAACAACACTCTCCAGCTCTGGGTAATATAGGCATATGCTAACAAACAACACTCTCTCCTAAAATTGCTGTTCTACTTTTATTTTCCTCAACAAATCTCCCTCTCCTCCCTCTCCTCCCTCTTCCTCCGTCTTCCTCTCTCTTCCTGTCCACTGATAAGGTTTCTACAAAATACTACATCTTGTCTATTCGTTATGTAGTACAAATGGACACAAAGGCTTTCTCTTTGACAGACAGTGTCCCATCTCAAACAGCAACACCTGTGTTCTGACCTGCTCTCATCCCTCCTCCTGACATCCTGATCTTAGGGACGTTAGATACCCGGTCATCCAGTCAGGCTGCATTACACTGCCCATCTGCTGCTGGGATCAGTAGAGCAGGATCACCAAAATACCCTGGGTGATTTTCCCTTACCTTGGGCCTCAGCTTGTTCACAGTGACAGCTGTGTGAGAGAGAGAGAGAGAGAGAGAGAGAGAGAGAGAGAGAGAGAGAGAGAGAGAGAGAGAGAGAGAGAGAGAGAGAGAGAGAGAGAGAGAGAGAATTCTAGAAGCAGTCCTGCTTCGCGATGTTCTCTCTCCTGCTAAGAGCCCAGTCTCATGCCTTATTCATCTTCACAGTCTATTCTCTGACATCCTGCCTGACTGACTGTCAGTGTGTGGGGAAAGGGGAAACTAATTTTCCCCAGAACAGAGGTCAATCTGACAACACCCAGGAAATTGGAACTCTCACAGGGCAGATTCATGCTATAGGATCTCTTCAGGATGAGTTCTGTTCTGCTTCAGAGGTTGGATGGATACGTGGCTGTAAGAAGTGCCCTGAGTTTTACCTGACCACCTGACTAGCAATAGCCTATGACTAGGGCCTGGAGTTTTTTCTGTAGTCAGGGAAAACCTCAGGTCCACACTCAGGAGCCTCCTCACTAGCTGACTAATGCGGTCCAGTTAGCATTGTTTCTGTCTGTCCCTTAGCCTTGCCTTGAAGCGATAAGGCTAGCATGTTGTATTCTTCCCCTCAAGCTAATTCTGCTGGGGATACAGTGTAAAACGTGTAGACATGACATTGAATAAGACATGCAGACAGAGAGTTGTGCCTTGGTTGGAATATAATCTAATACAGTCATACATAATAATGTCATTTACATTACATTTACGTAACTTACGTAACAGAGCGACTTACATACATTTGTCAAACTTTTTTCATACTAAATGTGATTATGCAAATGTTAGACTACTTTGTAACATGCATCATTAAGATATTCTACTTCCATGTAGTGTTGTGTATTGGCTGGGTTTATGTTTATTCTAGCTCATAAAGGTTCCATTCAGTATAGTTGCATTCAGCGTTAAAGACGCAATCTGTATTTTCATTTCAGCACTGACGAATCAGGACTAAGGGTGAGGGTCATTACTGAACACTGATTGGCTGAAGTGGGGGGGGGGGTCTTTGCACTTTGTCTCATGGCCACAGAGGTAACGTAAACAAAATTCAGAATAAGAACATCAAGACCCATTGTTCCATCCAACGCTACTTTCTTGTTATGGGATCAAACTTAATCTCATACTGTGAACTTGGCCTCAAGCTGTCTTTAGACCTGGGACTCTCTTTCCTTCGCAGGTGTGAGGAGAGAGAGAGCAGGAGAGAGGGCTGGAGAGAATGATGGCAGCGGAGGAGGAGAAGCCGGGTTTGAAGAGCAGCAGCTCCATCGTTCCCTGCTTCTTGTTTGTTGAGGTGAGTTGTCATGTCTTCCTTTTCTGATTGGCTAAAATGACTAGTGGGAGTGGCCGATGAAATACCCTCTGGCTCCTCAGGGGGTCCAATAGGGTCTCTTCATGCTGGTTGATGATATCTCTTTATGGCTTTCCCCGTTTTCAGTTTCTCGCCCTCCTCCACTCCTCTCAGAGCTCACTAAGCTCCATTCATTCTACTATTTGACCTCAATTGGCTGTTGTCTGCTGTCCATCAGCCAGGGAACACTTTGTCATCTTTAGCTTCAGTGGTAAATGTGGTAAATATTTCACACCTCCTGTCAACACAGCTCAACACACATCCACCACACTGCCACTGTCTCTCTGTACCTCTGTCACTCTGCCATGGCTGAGACTGAGTAACGTGGATATAGTGGATAAAGTTGGTTCAGATGGAGCTTCCTGTCTTCCAAACTGCTATAGTATCTCTACTTCCTGTTTATATTACAGTCTTTCACATTGCATCTGGACCCATTGAAGTATTTAGTGATGTCACAGCTAACTGTGTTTTGTATAGGTATTGTATGCTGTGCACACACTATCATTCACACACACAAACAGACTCACATACAGACTGCAGGCGCACACGCACACACACACAAAGGCCCAAACAGGACAGGGTCTCTCCCGTCGGCGTGTCCCGTATTGCTGTGGGAGCTACATGATTCAGAGGGTATTGAAGGTCTCTATGATGCTGTTAGATTATTGTCCGCAATAAAAGCACTCCCTTAGTTCACTGTGCCGTCCCTCCCACATATTTAATGTGAGGGTGGAATAGGTGATATTTGAGGTACAAGGTGTTCTATGTCATGTGAAATATGGAGGTCTATGTGTGAGGTGTGATGTGTAATGTATGACATGGGATAGTATGTCAGGTGAAAAGTATTGTATGAGGAATGAAGTGATATATTATATTGAATGTAAGACCTTGTGGTATTTGGTTCAGTAGAAGTGGGATTTGTGGAATCAATATGTGAGGTAGCGGTGAGTTAGTGCAGAAGATGTGACAATGACAGTGTGGTCTGACTGAGACCCAACCATTTTAGCTCCCCTGTCCCTCTCCCCTGTCCCTCTCCCTGTCCCTCTCCCTGTCCCCCTCCCCTGTCCCTCTCCCTGTCCCCCTCCCCTCCCCTCCCCAGCGGTGTGTCACAGACAGTGATTCACGTTGAGCCAGGACCAGCTCTTTCATTTAGGCTCACAACTCATCAACCCGTTCCCATGGAAACCAATCAGTGGGATTCATTTTCTCTCTGTCTCTCTCTCTCTTCTGCCTCCTTTCATCCTCTACATACCCACTTACACAGGCTACGGCATCTCTCTCTCTCTCTCTCTCTCTCTCTCTCTCTCTCTCTCCCTCTCTCCCTCTCTCCCTCTCTCTCTCTCTCTCTTCCTGAAAATCATAGATATTTGTTAGATATAGATATCTCCTTCCATCTGTTCTATCTGAAAATGAATTTCTGCATCAATAGCACTCATACTCCTGAGTGGTGCAGTGGTCTAAGACACAGCATCTCAGTGCTAGAGGCGTCACTACAGTCCCTGGTCCCATAGGGCGTGCGCCCACGGCCGTCATTGTAAATACGAATTTGTTCTTAACTGACTTGCCTAGTTAAATAAAGGTTAAATAAAAAATTATAATAATACAAAATACAGCCCAGGTTCTTTCAGCACTGGATTGATACAAAAGATGCATGGAGATTCCATTGTCAGACCACAGACATGCTTTTAGAAAAGAATCCACTTTGTGTCTCAGTAATCAGGTGTAGCAGAGAACACAGTTTTGGGGTTGTAAAGGCTACTGATTAACATAAGCAGTTATCCAGACCAATGGAGGAGGAAATACAAAGTCTGATAGCTTTGGATGTGCTGCTATTGGAAAGCCGGTAAATGGGGTGTGTAGTGCATCATGTGACCTAAAATTGATGTGTCCTGTCCACACAGGACCACAGGTGGTAGTTAATGTACAGGTTGTTACAGATTCCATTTGTGAAGTCTGGGAATGTTTTGTATAATGGCTGCAGCTGTAATATGTAAGCGGGAATAACCCAGTGTTTATGAATCATTGTGAAGTTTGAGATTTCCGTGACTGCAGGGGTGTTTATTTTCTTCAGCACGAGCAGTAGTCATAATTGTGTTTGTGTGTGGGCTTCATCTATCTCACCACGTGCAGTGTGATGGATCGTTCCCCTCAGTGTTCCATGCAAGTACTCTATATCCACCAGAGGGCACTGTTGATGCACTGTTAAGGCTTTCAGAGCTGCTTTTGGAAGCTCAGTAACACGGTTATGGTTGTGTGTGTCTGACCAGAGTCCATTTCTCTTTATATTCTACTAGTGTTGTGTTTAGCCAATGGAGCTCAGTTTTTTTGTGTTGGTTTATTCACAGTAAGGATGAGGAATGGCAATGACGACAACTTACTGTAATAACATCTGTCAGTTTGAAAAGGAGTCCCCTTGATTTTCATAGAATTTAAATTATATATGTTAAGAATAACACACACACACACACACACACACACACACACACACACACACACACACACACACACGCCTCACACACACACACACACACAAACACACACACAAACACACACACAGCCTCACACACACACACACACACACAGCCTCACACACACACACACACACAAACACACACACACACAAACACACACACACACACACACAAACGTGTTTTGAAAGTACTGCAACCAGCTGGAGCGCTAAGACACAAAGAAAAACTGACTTTTCCTTTGGTTGCCATCTGGTATCCGTCCATTAAAGAGCTGCCCCTGCTTGATGTTTTAGCCTCTGAATCAAAGCAGGGAGAATGCACTCAGCACCCAGCCAGCCCCAGCTTGAGGCAGCTATAGCACAGTGTTTTCACCAGCTCTGCACCGTGGAAGGGAAAGCAGTTGTTCAAGTAAAATAATGAGAGAAGCACGAATGACTGGTGAAAAGACTGAGATTCGGAGGTCCCCTACACTCTTAGAAAGAAAAAAATCTATCTAGGACCTAAAAGGGTTCTTCGGCTGTCCCCGTAGGAGAACCCTTTGAAGAACACTTTTTTGGTTCCAGGTAGAGCCTTTTTGTTTTCCATGTAGAACCCTTTCCACTGATGATTCTACCCGGAACCAAAAAGGGTTCTACCTGGAACCAAAAAGGGTTCTCCTATGGGGACAGCTGAAGAAGTGGAGATATTTTATAAGTGTTTGGACAAATTCCTAGTTTGTTTTCTTTTTATTTCAGATTTATTTTAGAAATGAACGGTTCATGGAATGATGAGTGAGAAAGTTACAGTGTTATAAATAACATACTCTCCAAAAAGTAGTATGTCTTGGGGGTTTGACCTTTATGCCTCTGTAACTTTCTCATCATTATTCACGATTCATTCAGGATTATCCGTAACCATGGTAGCATCTCCATTAATGTAGAAGTGTTCAGAAACACATTATATTCTTATTTACAATAAAAGTGACTCCAAAATGACACAATACATTATTCACCCTTCATTTCTATTGGGAACAAAAACCAAAGCAAACTGCAAATGCATCCAACAAATTTGTAGTCACAAGCATTTTGTGGTCATTGCTTGCTATTAATATGGGACCGAATATTCAACTTTTGACTACTTTAATACACTATAAGTGAATTTGTCCAAATACTTATGACACCTTCAAATGGAGAGACTAGATATATAAAGTGCTTTTATTTCTAAACAGTAAAACATATACAGTGTATCTATGAAAATACCCTCAAATAAAAGGTGACATTCTGTACTGTTGCCTCGTATTAAACATTTTATTTCAAATCCAAAATGCTGGAGTATAGAGACAAACGAAACGTTCCTGCTTCACTGTCCAAATAAATATGAATAAATACGTAGGGGAGTGTATATTAAAGGTGGATTTACATGAGTAAAATATGTCTAGTGAGATCTATCTCTCTTCAACATCAGATACGCAACTTTTCTATCTACACTGGCCTTTGAAGTGGTGTTGCCAAAGCCACATTCCTGCTTCGTGTGTGAGTGTAGCTATTAGCGTACTGTTAATACCATAGCATATGGACAAACTATACAGGAGCTTCTCATCTACACCATAGTGTTGCATACTTGATTAATGCTGCCTACTGGTATTGGGGTAATTAAGGTCATTCTTGCGCGGACATGTGGTGTGGGAGAGCTGTTGTCTTTTACACTGTACCACTCAGAGGGGGGTATGTGGTGTAGATTTCTTCCACTCTACCTCTGGAGGAGACATCTCTTAAAAGAGAGATTTGAATTGATAGCATGTTGAGGAGCTGCATCCTGGCTTGGTACGGCAACTGCTTGGTGTCGACCGCAAGGCGCTACAGAAGATAATTGCGTACGGCCCAGTACATCACCGGGACCGAGCTCCCTGCCAACCAGGTCCTCTATAACATCCAGTTTCAAAGGAAGGCTCTAAATATTGTCTAAAGACTCCAGCCATCCCAGTCATAGACTGTTCTCTCTACTACCGCATGGCAAGCGGTACCGATGCACCAAGTCTGGAACCAACAGACCCTGAACAGCTTCTACCGCCAAGCCATAATATTGCTAAATAGTTAGTTAAATAGTTAACCAAATAGCTACCCAGACAATCTGCATCAATTGTTTCTGCACAAACTTTTTGGACTCATCTCATATACTACTGCTACTGTTTATTATCTATCCTGTTGCCTAGTCACTTTATCCCTACCTATATGTACATATCTGCCTCAACTACCTCGTACCCCTGCACATCGACTCAGTACTGGTACCCCGTATATATAGCCAAGTTATCGTTACTCATTGTGTATTTATTAGAACTTTTATTATTACGTGTTTTACTTTTCAATAACTTCTCTTTTCTTTCTCTCTGCATTGTGGGTAAGGGCCAGTAAGCATTTCACTGTTAGTCTACACCGGTTGTTTACAAAGCATGTGACGAATAACATTGTATTTGATGATTTGATTTGATTTGAATCTAGACCCGTCTCTTTACACTACATAATAATCTGTCCTGGACCTGGTTTGTGTCATCAAAGGCAATCCTGATTGGAGCATTCTACTACTTTGCATTCAGGAAGTGGGTGAATTCTGCCGCTGTAGCCAGCTGTCAATCAATCTTCTGCAAATGTGGTCTCACTTTGTCAAAGTTCCCCAACCTTTTAGGCTTTCATTTATAATACCTCATTTTTTATTAAATGTGTTTCAAAACATAGAACGTGTGGAAACACCTTATATTTACACCCAGTGATCCAGTCTTGTGTTGGTCTGTGAGTCTGTTTACCAGCCGCTATAACCCAGTTTACAGCCCCAGCCATCCTCACATAGTGTAAGACAGAGACATCACTGGGGCAATAGAAGAGCTATACAGGAAATATGGCGAGAGGGGGAGATCTGAGGCTATGACAAGAGTTACATGGAAAATAAAGTGGTTGGGAGAAAGAGGGAAGATTGCAAAGCAGAAACAAAGAGAAAGAGATATTTAAAGAAGGAGCCCTAGAGATGTTTTCTGGAGGACGATCCAAGCTCAGCACACATCTCTCTCTTTTGTACCCATTCTACTCTCTCCCCTCCTCCACTCTCTCACACAGATCGGTAATCTCTCTCTTGTTCTCACACACACAGCCCTGAAAGCATGCCAAACTACCAACCTCTCCATATACAGTACCTCTCGTATGCCAGTTTCACTCTCCTGCCTCTCAACCTTTCTCTTTTCCTGTCCCCTCCACTCCCCCCCATCCCATCCTCTCTTTCCTCCCTCCATCCTTGTACACCTTCTCTTCCTCTGCTTTCCGTTCTTCCTCCCACCACTGGGATCTGTACAGCCCCCACAATGCACAGTGAGACATACTTCTTGTTCATTTAATCATTTAATCTCCCATCCCTCCTCATCCATGTCGTTTTCTTCCTCCATCTCCGTTATTTTACTCTCTCATGCTTTCATGCTCTCTCTCTCTCTCTCTCTCTCTCTCTCTCTCTCTCTCTCTCTCTCTCTCTCTCTCTCTCTCGCTCTCGCTCTCGCTCTCGCTCTCTCTGTCTCTGTCTCTGTCTCTGTCTCTGTCTCTCACTCTCTCTGTCTCTCTCTCTGTCTCTCTCTGTCTGTCTGTCTCTCTGTCTGTCTCTCTGTCTGTCTCTCTCGCTGTCTCTGTCTGTCTCTCTGTCTGTCTCTCTGTCTGTCTCTCTGTGTCTCTCTCGCTGTCTCTCTGTGTCTCTCTCGCTGTCTCTGTCTTACTCACTCACTCACACACACACACTCACACACACACACACACACACACACACACGTTTCTATTGACTATTTTCTGCTCTGTCAAATACTGACATGATCAGATTCTGGCTGACAGACATATTATATATAATGTAGCTAGCTATTCATCGTGAGTCTGGTAGATATATGTTGAGATGGATCTTGTGAAAGAAATTAAGAGAAAGAGAGAGAAGGATAGAAGAAAATTAACAGTATAATTTTCTCTAATCAGTCTGTCTCCATATTTCCAATCTCACTAAGCTCCCATTGAGCTCAGCTATGTGTTTGGCACAGGTCTGAGATCAGTATTAGACCACAGCCCTGCCAGCCAACTCCTACTGTAGTCTGTAGCTGAGCTATAATTAACACTGACCTGCTATAATTAACATCTACCTAGGATAGATTTGGTTGTTGACACACAATAAGAGTATAGCAAGTTGTATATGATGAGGGCAACACCAACTCCTTAGACCTGAGGAGGGATCTCTCTTCTCCACAATCATTGGTCAGTACCCTGGAGAGGAGTGTGTGTTTTTAAAGGTTACACAACGTCCATTTGAGCCCCCCTCCCAGCCCACTTTACAGTCAGTTACAGAGGAGCCTCCCAGCTCAGCATGCAATTCAGCACACACCAACAAACACACACACAAACACACTTGAATGCACATAGGGTAAGGTGAATGTGAATCTTATTTTTGTGACTGTGGAGGGTGGAGAGGGGGAGAGAGTGGGCTTCTGCTGATACCACCACTACCCGCAGCCCTGCACCTGTTCCCTGCATGCCCCCTCCTCTCTCCCCAGGTCTCCTGTCATGTCTGGGCGGTTCAGTGTAGCGTGTGATGGCAGTAGAGTGGAAGGCTGTTGGGGGCTCCTAATGGACAGCATGTGTTTGACGTGGGCCCCTGCGCCCAGCTCTCGATCTGAACCCACCCACCCCACCCAGCAAAACACAAAACAGCTTTTTCAGAGTACACTGCTTCAGCAGCACCAAGGGACATGGCTGTCCCTCTTGAGAAAAATATACTGTACGTTGAGACAAAACTGTGTACAAATATTTCAGCTGACTTTCATTCCGCCTGCCTTGTCTATTGGAGTGAGGAGGACCTGACCCAGGGTTAGAGTATGGTTGTCAGTGGTAGAGCATCACGCTACACAGTCTTGTCCACTCAGCATGGCAGTCCATCTGCAAAGTTGTCTTCTCAGTGGGGGGTGAGATGTGTCAGCAGAGCTTGGAGTGATGGAGTAAGGTTAGACCATGTACTGTAAAATGGAGGGAGAGAAAAGCACTCTGAAAAGCAAACTGCATCTCTACAGATGTAGCATCTTAATTTCCTCACTCTTTTGTTGCTGAAAATTGTTCTGCTCAGTAGGAAATGCAAACCTGCAAAGTGTATTTGAGTTTTAAAAAGGCTTCTAAAGTTTGTAATTTCCACTTTCAGACATGATTTTCCCTAACGAAAAATGTATGAACCCCTAAAAAAATGGCCACAAAGTAATTAACATTTCCTGTTGCTGCAGGATTATACTGGCTCAAATTAAGAATCCTACATCTGTAGCCAGTCGTAGAGGGCTGTTTTTGAGTCCCTCATAACATCATATAACATATGTGGCATTGGTTGTTTACAGGCCTGCTTACACATGAATGGCACGCACACAGGTAAGGAATAGTATATTATCTACTCTTTAGGGAGATACACTGAGTGTACAAAACATTAGGAACACAGATTGACCAGGTGAATCCAGGTGAAAGCTATGATCCCTTATCGATCCCTTATCGAGGTTAAAGAAGGATTTTTAAGCCTTGAGACAGTTGAGCCATGGATTGTGTATGAATGCCATTCAGAGGGTGAATGGGCAAGACAAAAGATTCAAGTGCCTTTGAATGGGGTATGGTAGTATCTTCACTCAACCGTTTCTCGTGTGTATCAAGAATGGTCCACCACCCAAATAACATCCCGCCAACTTGACACAACTGTGGGAAGCATTGGAGTCAACATGGGCCAGCATCCCTGTGGAATGCTTTTGACACCTTGGAGAGTCCATGCCCCGACGAATGGATGTGGAGTTGGAATTATGATGAATGTTTTATCCGGAAGCTTAGTGTGTGACTGATGGAGTTTTCCCTGAGTTTAGTGGCATAGTCTAAATGGTGTCTTCAAGTACTTTATGTCTTTCTGGTCTGTCCTGAACTGGTGAACACAGATGCTATGAAATATTCACCAGAGTTAAAACATTCTGTGTTAGAGAACAGCTGGGAAAATACGAGTGGAGGAGAGGGGGAGAACAATAAACCCTGAGAGGAGACTGAGGGGAGAAGGAGCGTTTTAGGAGAAGAAGCAGGGGGTCGAGAGAGAGGAAAGTAAAGGTTAAGATTTGAGAAAGATGAAGAAAGACGGGACATAAAAAGGATGGAAAATATATACACACAACATGAAATTCATGTTCAAAGGAAAATATATACACAATATGAAATTCCTAACTTCATACATAAGCAAGGAGGTGGAACAGTCATTTCAGAAAATTGCTTCCTGTCTGTGTCATCTTGAATACTGGTGCTGTGAGGATGTGTTGGTGTCACGACTGCTACTCATTGAAGGTAATGGGCAATCATGTCCCCTGTGTTTGAGTGCTAATAATGCAAGATCCCAAGCAAGAAAAGTATCCCTCTGCGAGGGATGCAGGTCATTTTGAAACATTTCCATCACAAACACATACCAGCGCTAGAACAACACCAAAGTGGGACTAGCTAGCACAATAGCTCTCTGCAAAACACCTGATCAGAAAAACATAGTTGTATACCAACAGTCAAGATATCCACTTGCTCAGGCTCAGGAAACAGAAGAGTTTATAATGTAGAGCTTTTAAACTATTCAGCCTTATGAAACACGCTTAATAACTTCAGTTACCTTGAGGGAAATGTAGAGGATATCGTTTTAACATTCATCATCACATTAGATTGTCCTGGCCACGACCCAGAAGTGTGTGACTGGCCACGACCCAGAAGCAGTAGACAACTCATACATTGAGTTGTCTACTGCTAACGACACAATGCCATACATTTTCTCATATGCCTTTAAAATGTATTACTGTGAGACGGACGGTTCTCAGAATGTAATAATTCAAATCCCTCCCAGATCATATGTTAAATAATGGTACGGGAAAAATTGTATGACTCACTCCTACTTCATAATATGAGGGAATAACATTGGCTTGGAGTGTGATAAGTCGGGTGGCTTTGGGCATCATTGTTGATAAGATAATGATATATCTGGAACAGCCTACACTATTGCAGATGTGTTACTTAAACATAAGACTACTCTGCATACTCATTGTCAGGATTTAACATACAGTTGATGAACAGTATACGTTAATATAACTCCAATCATAAAGTATATGAAGTTAAGTTAGCCCTTATGTATCTTTCAGTGATGCTGCTGGTCATCTTTAGTTATTCAATACACTTACAATGATCTCCTTTAATCAGTCTGAATGAAGACAAGCTCAAGCTAACCTGCATACTATACCTCCATGCTTTATGTCATCATGAATCCTGCTGAGAGGAAATTAAATGGCTGAATATTGTGAACCAATTTCTACCGTTATATTCTTCACCATGACGACCGCACACGGCATAACATGTCTCTCTCAAGGGAGGGTAGAGAGAGTGAAGACGATTCTGAACAAATCAAAACAAGTCTATGGTCAGAGGGAGATGGAGCACAGATTACATCATCCTAAGGGAGAGTGAAGCTGAAACATATCCCCTAAACTAGCACCATATCCCCTAACCCAGCAACATGTCCCCTAACCCAGCACCATGTTCCCTAACCCATCACCATATCCCCTAATCCAGTACCATGTGCCCTAACCTAGCACCATATCCCCTAACCCAGCACCATATCCACTAACCCAACACCATATCCCTAACCCAGCACCATATCCCCTAACCCAGCACCATGTTCCCTAACCAAGCACCATATACCCTAACCCAGCACCATGTCCCCTAACCCAGCACCATGTCCCCTAACCCAGCACCATATCCCCTAACCAGCACCATCTTCCTTAACCCAGAACCATATCCCCTAACCCAGCACCATCTCCCCTAACCCAGCACCATATCCCCTAACCCAGCACCATCTCCCCTAACCCAGCACCATATCCCTAACCCAGCACCATCTTCCCTAACCCAACAGCATATCCCTAACCCAGCACCATGTCCCCTAACCCAGCACCATATCCCCTAACCCAGCACCATCTTCCCTAACCCAGCATCATATCCCCTAACCCAGCACCATCTTCCGTAACCCAGCACCATATCCCCTAACCTAGCACCATGTTCCCTAACCCAGCACCATATCCCCTAACCCAGCACCATATCCCCTAACCCAGCACCATGTCCCCTAACCCAGCACTATGTTCCCTAACCCAGCACCATGTCCCCTAACCCAGTACCATGTCCCCTAACCCAGCACCATGTTCCCTAACCCAGCACCATGTTCCCTAACCCAGCACCATTTTCCCCAACCCAGCACCATGTCCCCGAACCCAGCACCATGTCCCCTAACCAAGCACCATATCCCCTAACCCAGCACCATGTCCCCTAACCCAGCACCATGTCCCCTAACCCAGCACTATGTTCCCTAACCCAGCACCATGTCCCCTAACCCAGCACCATGTTCCCTAACCCAGCACCATGTTCCCTAACCCAGCACCATGTTCCCTAACCCAGCACCATGTTCCCTAACCCAGCACCATTGCCCCCAACCCAGCACCATGTCCCCTAACCCAGCACCATGTCCCCTAACCCAGCACCATGTCCCCTAACCTAGCACCATATCCCCTAACCCAACACCATGTCCCCTAATCCAGCACCATGTCCCCTAACCCAGCACCATGTTCCCATTTTAGTCTCTCTCTCAAGGGAAGTGGAAGTGATGGGGCTATTACTAACCCTTCACTTCCCTGATAAACGAAGCCATACAGATAGGATTTGTTGTGTGGATTTCAATTACAGATGTCAGATGCAGCTCATGTGATACAAAAAGTCATGGAAAATTATATTTTGGTCTATTCAAGATTACACGAAGACACCGTTGGGGTGTTAGGACCAAGTTGAACAATTATGCATCCATCCGTGAGTAACTCTGGTCTGTAATCACTCATTCACTCAGGACTTATTTATTCATTCAGGTCTGTATATACATACTCATGTACAGTTGTTATATCATATCACATGCAATATTGTTAATTCTTGGACTTAACTTACTTAGTCATTCACTCAGGAATGCATATTTAGTATCCTGTCAGTTGTATCTTTTCTCATTGCTTTTAGTATATCGAATGTGCAATACATGCAGTTATCTGTAATTAAACCCTGCACTAAGGACTGTATTGTAAGGGAATTACTATTATTACCCCAAATTATATTATACACACATTTAGCTATTTAAGTATCTCTTCCTGTCATTTACCTGTACAGTTTATGTAAACATGCAAGTATTCACTTACCTGTAAATATAACTGTATATTTACCTGTACAGCTAATTTAACCATGCAAAATATTCACTTACCTGTTCATTTAACCAGTCTGTCTATTAAGTAAACTATTATTACCCTCACTCATATCATATGCATTTTTAGCTATTGAAGTATTTCTCTGCCATCAACCTGTATAGTATAGTTAACCATCCAACATCCACCAATGTATAGTGTACATATTCAGCCAACCACCCATCCTATGCAATGTCTTTATATAGCTTTTTTGCACTCCAGATATCTTGTATTTCTATACTTTTTCATACCGACGCTCCATGTATCATGTATCTTGTATCTGTCTTTTGTGTATGGCATTTTGCACCTGCCCTGTTTTGTTGTAGCTGCTTGAAATTTCCCCTCAGGGATCAATAAAGTATCTATCTATCTATCTATCTATCTATCTATCTATCTATCTATCTATCTATCTATCTATCTATCTATCTATCTATCTATCTATCTATCTATCTATCTATCTATCTATCTATCTATCTATCTATCTATCTATCTTTTGTTATTACATTTTTTAATAATTGAGTTGATATCTTGGTAGTGTATTATTATCTCTGATATCCATGGATTTTCCCAGATAAGAAACCCCTGGAATCAGACTTTGAACATGTCACAGGGGATGTTAACTCATATAGCTGGTTAGGAGGATGCTTCTGATCACATTCACACTACTCTTCACACACAGCATCCAAAAATACACCCACTGCTCCTCTGTAGTAGACTCAGGCGCGCCGGCACCGATACCAACGCAAGCAGTTCCCCCTCTCCCTCTCCTTCCCTCTCACACTCTTTTCACCCTCCTCACTCCCAGTCTCTCTTTCTCTCTTTTGATCTCTCTGACATTCTTTGTTTTCTCTCTTCATGTTGCAGTAGACATCTTTATTCCATCTTTCTCCTCTCTCCTGTAGATTCTCCCTTCTCTCGCTCTCTCTTCATCCAGCTTTCTCTCTGTCTCTCTCTCTCTCTCTGTCTCACGCTGCGCTGGTCAGGCTTACAGTAGGTGCTCTCTCCCTCTATTGATCTCTTCACCGGACCTCTCTCTCGCTCCCATCACTCCCATGCCTCTCTTTGTGGATGAGAGGAACCGGGACTTGACTCTCCCTCCTTCCTCTCCTCCTCCACCTCCTCCTCCTCTTCTTGCCTAACGCGGGAATCATGTTCTATTTCCAGCTGGTGATCATGGCAGGGACGGTTCTCCTGGCGTACTACTTTGAGTACACAGACACGTTCCCTGTGCACATCCAGGGCTTCTTCTGCTATGACAAGACGTTCTCCAAGCCCTACCTTGGCCCGGATGAAACCAGCAAGATACCCCCACTGCTGGTCTACTCCTTGGTTACAGGCATCCCCTGCTTCACGGTAAGACCATGTGGGGGGTGGCTCTAGTAATTGAAGACAACTTGTCAGTGTGGGGGTGTGTTTGAGTAGCTGGATGTGTTTTGTATGTGTGGTATTCCAAGGGGGTGTGTTTGAGTAGCTGGATGTGTTTTGTATGTGTGATATTCCAAGGGGGTGTGTTTGAGTAGCTGGATGTGTTTTGTATGTGTGATATTCCAAGGGGGTGTGTTTGAGTAGCTGGATGTGTTTTGTTTGTGTGATATTCCAAGGGGGTGTGTTTGAGTAGCAGGATGTGTTTTGTGTGTGTGGTATTCCAAGGGGGTGTGTTTGAGTAGCTGGATGTGTTTTGTGTGTGTGATATTCCAAGGGGGTGTGTTTGAGTAGCTGGATGTGTTTTGTGTGTGTGGTATTCCAAGGGGGTGTGTTTGAGTAGCTGGATGTGTTTTGTATGTGTGATATTCCAAGGGGGTGTGTTTGAGTAGCTGGATGTGTTTTGTATGTGTGGTATTCCAAGGGGGTGTGTTTAAGTAGCTGGATGTGTTTTGTATGCGTGATATTCCAAGGGGGTGTGTTTGAGTAGCTGAATTTGTTTTGTGTGTGTGGTATTCCAAGGGGGGGTGTTTGAGTAGCAGGATGTGTTTTGTGTGTGTGGTATTCCAAGGGGGTGTGTTTGAGTAGAAGGATGTGTTTGTATGTATGGTATTCCAATGACGTGTGTTTGAGTAGCAGGATGTGTTTTGTATGTGTGGTATTCCAAGGGGATGTGTTTGAGTAGCAGTATGTGTTTTGTATGTGTGGTATTCCAAGCGGGTGTGTTTGAGTAGCAGTATGTGTTTTGTATGTATGGTATTCCAAGCGGGTGTGTTTGAGTAGCTGGATGTGTTTTGTATGTGTGGTATTCCAAGGGGGTGTGTTTGAGTAGCTGGATGTGTTTTGTATGTATGGTATTCCAAGGGGTTGTGTTTGAGTAGCAGTATGTGTTTTGTATGTGTGGTATTCCAAGGGCGTGTGTTTGAGTAGCTGGATGTGTTTTGTATATGTGGTATTCCAACTGGGTTTGTTTGAGTAGCTGGATGTGTTTTGTATGTATGGTATTCCAAGGGGGCGTGTTTGAGTAGCTGGATGTGTTTTGTATGTGTGGTATTCCAAGGGGGTGTGTTTGAGTAGCTGGATGTGTTTTGTATGTGTGGTATTCCAAGGGGGTGTGTTTGAGTAGCTGGATGTGTTTTGTATGTGTGGTATTCCAAGGGGGTGTGCTTGATTAGCTGGATGTGTTTTGTATGTGTGGTATTCCAAGGGGGTGTGTTTGAGTAGCTGGATGTGTTTTGTATGCGTGATATTCCAAGGGGGTGTGTTTGAGTAGCTGGATGTGTTTTGTATGTGTGGTATCCAAGGGGGTGTGTTTGAGTAGCTGGATGTGTTTTGTATGTGTGGTATTCCAAGGGGGTGTGCTTGATTAGCTGGATGTGTTTTGTATGTGTGGTATTCCAAGGGGGTGTGTTTGAGTAGCTGGATGTGTTTTGTATGTGTGGTATTCCAAGGGGGTGTGTTTGAGTAGCTGGATGTGTTTTGTATGCGTGATATTCCAAGGGGGTGTGTTTGAGTAGCTGGATGTGTTTTGTATGTGTGATATTCCAAGGGGGTGTGTTTGAGTAGCTGGATGTGTTTTGTGTGTGTGGTATTTCAAGGGGGTGTGTTTGAGTAGCTGGATGTGTTTTGTGTGTGTGCCTGATCCTATTTGTTTGTGTCTCGGAGGGGAGGGGCTATGGTTCTGTATATTACCATTCATCATTTGTCTGAATGTTGAATTCTGTCTATCCTTTGTTGAGTCAAAGCATCTCCAGTGTGTCTCTGCTTTTTGACAGACAGGAAGAACAGATTGGTGAGCCGTGTGGAGCCCCCTCCCTGTGTATATGTGTGTGTGTGTGTGTGTGTGTGTGTGTGTGTGTGTGTGTGTGTGTGTGTGTGTGTGTGTGTGTGTGTGTGTATGTGTGTGTGTGTGTGTGTGTGTGTGTGTGTGTGTGTGTGGTCAGCCAGGGTGTGGAGAGCTCAGGCCTGTGGAAAGAGCTGTGTATGGACAGACAAATAGAGATTGAGTGAAGATAGTCACACCACGTAAAAATGTAATGGAAACAGAGAGTTGGGGAAACGACTGCGAGAGTGTGAGAAAACAGAACACGTTTTAGAGGCTTTGAGGGTGATAAGGTCAGTGGGTGTTATATGAAAGAGACAGAGAAATAGACAAAGGTCTATTGAATGGAGATAGGGGAAAATGAGACACAATAAAGAGAGACAAAGAACCACAGATATGGTAGATAGAAAAGAGATGGTAATGTGGATGGAAGACCAGCAATGTTGTGTAGCTGTCAGTGTGAGAGATTCAGTGGGCGTAAAACATGGTAAAACATGGAGCACCTGGCACTGAACAACACAGGCCAGACCTGATTCCTTGTTTCAGACAACAGTCAATACTGACCTTAGCTGAAAACCATCTCAGTCTACCCAATAAAAGACCACAACAGCTTTAAAGTGCATTAACCAAGATTTGACCTGGGTCAAGCCTCATTACACTGCATCAGAGCACAGCGAAAACCTGACCTAACCTTAACTGACAGGGGCCAAACATGTAACCAGTGGGCAAGCATATTCATGACACATCCCGCCTATAGTACCTCTATGATTTTGTTGTTGACTCCAGTCCAGAGGCACCAGTCAGTCCTTTACCTCTGTTGGACAGTGTATTTGGGTCAGTGCCAGTCCTCCAGGGCAAGTAGATGGCACTATCCTCCTCACTCATTGCCCCAGGGGTCCCTCTTTCTTAATTAAAGTAGTACGTCTCAGTTCTGCGTTAGCTACCGTGGTCAAGTGTTGGAACTTTGTCCCAAGGGTCTGTGGTGGTCACAGACACTTGTATATGACACTGGAAAAGAGTGATCTAGGAAAACGTGTGAGGGTGGATGGGCAGCAGTTGTTGTCATGCTGAGGTAATGACAGGATCCTCTACACCAGGGTTTCCCAACTCCAAATGTACACATTTTTGTTCTAGCCCTGGACAAACACACCTCATTCAATTAATCTAGGGATTGATGATTAGTTGACAAGTTAAATCAAGTATGCTTGTCCAGGGTTGCAATAAAAATGTGTACTGTTGGGGGTACTGGAGGACCAGGGTTGGGAAACTCTGCTTTTCCTGCAGGGATCCAGGCCCCATGGAGTTTACATTCAGCTGGAGTGACGTCATTCTGACGCTAGCTTTCGATTCAATGTTATCTCAAAAACACAGCTTTTGTTGTGTGTGTGTGTGTGTGTGTGTGTGTGTTTGTGTGTGTGTGTGTGTGTTTGTGTGTGTGTGTGTATGTGTTTGTGTGTGTATCTGTGTGTTTGTGTGTGTGTGTGTATTTGTGTGTGTGTGTGTGTGTGTGTGTGTGTGTGTGTGTGTGTGTGTGTGTGTGTGTGTGTGTGTGTGTGTGTGTGTGTCAACTGAATTATTTCAGAAAAACAAGTGAACTTTAAAAAGCCAGCTGCATTTATTTATATATTAATGCATTCCATCCAATAGGATATTGTGGGCTTTTACCCCAAGGCTGTTGCTGCATTTGCCGTTACTGTGGCCTACGCTCCACACGCAGATCGTCATACACATGCAAGCAAGCGCATGCACACACACTTGAGTTTGGTTCATTTGTATGGCATCTCAGAAGTAGGTCTGATGGTTAATTACATTTGACATTGTAGTCATTTAGCAGACGCTCTTATCCAGAGCGACTTACAGTTGGTGCATTCACTTTAAGATCGCTATGTGAGAGAACCACATATCACAGACATAGAAAGTTAATTTTTCCTCTGTAGAGTCAGAGGAGGATTATTTAAGGGATTTGAAGAGGTAGGGTTTCTGATGTTTTCAGAAGATGGGCAGGGTCTCTGCTGTCATAGCTTCAGGTGGAAGCTGGTTCCACCATTGGGGTGCCCATACAGAAAAGAGCTTGGACTGGGCTGAGATATGAAATGACATGGTAATGGTAACTGGTAACTCTAGTCCAGGGTTGCCCAATTGGAGGCCCGTGGGTCGAATTTGGCCTGCGGACGGTTTTATTCTTCTGAGCAAAGAAATGTTTTATTATTATCATCATCATTTTCATTGTTGGACATAAAAGACTGTACAAACACCAGGAAATCAGCTCCAAGTGATCAGCTCCCAGGGGGCAGATTGGGGTGTAGGATTTGAGCATACCCTGAAAGTTGGGAGGGAGAGTTCTTCATGCTGTTCCGTAGGTAAGCACCATGGTCTTGTTGTGGATGCGAGCTTTGACTGCCTGGAACCAAAAAGGTTCTACCTCGAACCAAAAAGGGTTCTTCAAAGGGTTCTCCTATGGGGACAGCCGAAGAGCCCTTTTAGGTTATAGATAGCACTTTTACTTCTAAGAGTGTACTCTACCGTGTCAAATCATCCTCCTCTCCTCCATCGTCAGTGATCTGAGAAGACCGGACAGATAGAAACAGTCTGTTTAGTGCCCGTGTGCGTGTCTCATTGTGGAAAGACAGGAACCTCATTGGTTTTGCTAGCAAATAGGCTCACACCATAGCGCGTCTGCCCATCCAGTCTGTTCATATCAGGAAAGGATCATGGGGATGACAGGTAGCCCTAATGGAAGAGAAACACTAGAGTTTTTGGAAACTCCTCGGTCTGTGTTTAAAATAGACTAGAGCAGGGATAGTCAACTACATTCAGCCACATTACAAATCATTTGTAGACTGCAAATTGACTGCAAGAAGCCCGAACAGATATAATGTTTGATTAAAACATAATAATTTCAAACAGATATAATGTTTGATTAAAACATAATCGTTTCAAACCTTGCTTACATTTGTATACGACCACATGTCTCTCTATTATGGGAATACTTGATTAAAATCACTTGGAGCTGATTTCCTGGTGTTTGTACAGTCTTTTATGTCCAACAATGAAAATGATGATGATAATAATAAAACATTTCTTTGCTCAGAAGAATAAAACCGTCCGCAGGCCAAATTCGACCCACGGGCCTCCAATTGGGCAACCCTGGACTAGAGTTACCAGTTACCATTACCATGTCATTTCATATCTACACGCTTACTTTAGTGACATCAAAGTAAGTGATCTTACTTAAGTAAGTTAGATGTCATCTAAGATTTAGCGTCTCTAAACAATAAGCCTGTAGAAATAGGGATAGGTGTTAGCTCTATGGGTGAGCTCTAGAAAGGCTTGTTCAGTACAGTTCCATCAGGCCAAGCCGAAGTGAGATCTCATGCACATGATCCAACTGGCCGACAGACAAGTTTTTAGGAGGTGTCCCGTACCCTGTCAGATGACTTTGCTCTCCTCACCCTTCCTCACCCCTTCTCACCCTCCATGTCTCGCCTCCCAATTAACACCTCTCATCTCAGAGCTGACGGAGAGTTTTTGCTCGTTAGCTAGCATTCTAATTACCACGCAGATGATGGCAATCAAACCCAGACAAGGTGTTATCTCTCCTGTGCCGAATCTGAGGGAAGGGTCGTCTGAACTCTCTGAATCTCAAACCGACCTCACTACGGCGTATGAAACTAACTAAAGATTTGACTGTTTACTATCTTTCAGATTTTAATGTATTAGTCACCATAATGAACCTTTCCATCGTGATTTGGTTGCATATGTAGAGTAACAAGCGGCTATCTAATGAGGTGTAAGGTGATGTGCCAGATGTAGCCCAGTCAAAGTCGACCCGGACCAGATGTGTCCATTTCTGCTCACTGAGGACAACAAAGTATCTCGATGGAGTTTGAATCTGGCCAACGTGTCAACCTCTCGTATGGACACACAGTACATCTATACAGAGATCCAGTGAGCGTCATAATCAGCTTTTTATTTATTTATTTTTTATTTAACCTTTATTTAACTAGGCAAGTCAGTTAAGAACAAATTCTTATTTACAATGACGGCCTACACCTGTTGACATGGAAACACTCTAGGGGTCAGAGGAAGTGTAGTTCAACACAAAATAGCTTTTAGTCCTTTTAGACTCATATGGGTAGATCCGCTTTAATATTGCAGAGAGATTGTGGCTTCCATCAATGTAATTGTCTGCATCATTTCAAATCCCCCATATATCTTTTTTGTAAATATATATAACAAATAAATACAAAATAATATATATATACAGTGGGGAGAACAAGTATTTGATACACTGCCGATTTGGCAGGTTTTCCCACTTACAAAGCATGTAGAAGTCTGTAATTTTTATCATAGGTACTCTTCAACTGTGAGAGACGGAATCTAAAAAGAAAATCCAGAAAATCACATTGTATGATTTTTAAGTAATTAATTTGCATTTTATTGCATGACATAAGTATTTGATACATCAGAAAATCAGAACTTAATATTTGGTACAGAAACCTTTGTTTGCAATTACAGAGATCATACATTTCCTGTAGTTCTTGACCAGGTTTGCACACACTGCAGCAGGGATTTTGGCCCACTCCTCCATACAGATCCTTCAGGTTTCGGGGCTGTCGCTGGGCAATACGGACTTTCAGCTCCCTCCAAAGATTTTCTATTGGGTTCAGGTCTGGAGACTGGCTAGGCCACTCCAGGACCTTGAGATGCTTCTTACGGAGCCACTCCTTAGTTGCCCTGGCTGTCTGTTTCGGGTCGTTGTCATGCTGGAAGACCCAGCCACGACCCATCTTCAATGCTCTTACTGAGGGAAGGAGGTTGTTGGCCAAGATCTCGCGATACATGGCCCCATCCATCCTCCCCTCAATACGGTGCAGTCGTCCTGTCCCCTTTGCAGAAAAGCATCCCCAAAGAATGATGTTTCCACCTGCTTCACGGTTGGGATGGTGTTCTTGGGGTTGTACTCATCCTTCTTCTTCCTCCAAACATGGCGAGTGGAGTTTAGACCAAAAAGTTCTATTTTTGTCTCATCAGACCACATGACCTTCTCCCATTCCTCCTCTGGATCATCCAGATGGTCATTAGCAAACTTCAGACGGGCCTGGACATGCGCTGGCTTGAGCAGGGGGACCTTGCGTGCGCTGCAGGATTTTAATCCATGACGGCGTAGTGTGTTACTAATTGTTTTCTTTGAGACTGTGGTCCCAGCTCTCTTCAGGTCATTGACCAGGTCCTGCCGTGTAGTTCTGGGCTGATCCCTCACCTTCCTCATGATCATTGATGCCCCACGAGGTGAGATCTTGCATGGTGCCCCAGACCGAGGGAGATTGACCGTCATCTTGAACTTCTTCCATTTTCTAATAATTGTGCCAACAGTTGTTGCCTTCTCACCAAGCTGCTTGCCTATTGTCCTGTAGCCCATCCCAGCCTTGTGCAGGTCTACAATTTTATCCCTGATGTCCTTACACAGCTCTCTGGTCTTGGCCATTGTGGAGCGGTTGGAGTCTGTTTGATTGAGTGTGTGGACAGGTGTCTTTTATACAGGTAACAAGTTCAAACAGGTGCAGTTAATACAGGTAATGAGTGGAGAACAGGAGGGCATCTTAAAGAAAAACGAACAGGTCTGTGAGAGCCGGAATTTTTACTGGTTGGTAGGTGATCAAATACTTATGTCATGCAATAAAATGCAAATTAATTATTTAAAAATCATACAATGTGATTTTCTGGATTTTCTTTTTAGATTCCGTCTCTCACAGTTGAAGTGTACCTATGATAACAATTACAGACCTCTACATGCTTTGTAAGTAGGAAAACCTGCAAAATCGGCAGTGTATCAAATACTTGTTCTCCCCACTGTAACTAAAGAGTTAATCAGGGTGATTTTTCCACAAATAGACAGGTGTTTCCTTTCCGTGGTAGCAAGATCTTATCTATTAAAATATATTGTAGTGAGATCATTTCTTTATTTTTCGGGAATACTGAGTGTGTCCACATCCCCGTCAGACCATTTTACTGGTAAACTCCACGGTAATGTACAAGTTGTAATATAGTAATAATTTTGTAATCCAGAGAGGTTAGATAACGTATCTAGATCCTCTATGAGGCTGTGGATTTAAAAGATAACATTAATCATCAGTGTACAATGACACCTTTGTTTTTAAGCCATGGATTTCAAACCCCTTGATATTATTGTTGGATCTGATTTTAAAGCTAACATTTAGAGCTTTATTTATGCTTAATAAATAGATATGCAGACAATGGACAACCTTGTTTTACTCCTCTTGACAGTTTAATACTTTCTGAAAAGTATTTACTATTTTACACGTAGGGTTATTATGCATAACTGTAACACATTGTATAAGAGAGTCTCCGAAATGTAAATATTCCAGGCATTTATATATAAACTCCAGTTGTACTTTATCAAAAGCCTTCTCAAAGTCAGCTATGAAAACCAGGCCTGGTTTGCCAGATGTTTCATAGTGTTCTGTTGTTTACAATACTTGTCTTATATTATCTCCAATGTATCGTCCGTGTAAAAAACCTGATTAGGATAAATAATATCCAACAATACCTTTTTAATTCTATGCGCTATGCATTTTGCTAGAATTTTTTGCATCATTACACTGAAGTGGAAAAGGCCTCCAATTCTGTGTCTGGTCTGTGTCAGGATTAGTGTTCAGCCCCCTGGGCATCTCTATGTTTATGTCAAGTTTTGTGTTTAGAGATGCCTCTTGGCATCTCTATTGTGGCCTTTGTGAGCGATCACCAATTAGAGGCAGCTGCGATGCGTTGTCTCTAATTGGGGATCCTATTTAAGGGTTTTGCCTGCCCACTGGCACGTGGGTTATTGTTTGTGTATGTTGCACACCAGTTCATGTTTGTGGTCTCTCCTTGTTTGTTGTTTTCGTGTAGAACAAATAAAGGAATCGTGACAGACTGGATCTTTATATTTACCACTTGGGTCCTGTTTCAGTAATAATGAAATCAGACCTTCTTGTTACGTATCTGATATTCTACAATTTTTATAGGAGTGGTTAAAACATGCTAATAACGGTCCTCTGAGTACGTCAGAAAAGGTTTGGTATACCTCCGCTGGTATGCCAGCCCTGGATGTTTCCCAGACTTAAAGGCTTTAATTGCATCAAGAAGTTTCTCATCTGTAATTTGGCCTTCACATGAGTCTTTCTGTACAGTTGTTAACTTTACATTATCAATAGAAAAAAATCCATACCATTAACTTTTTTTTAGTGGAGACGGAGGAAAATGAAACGAGTTCTTTACTTCCTCTTTCAAAATATTGTTTGGTGAATTGAATCATGGGTGACTCCGTCATTTGTTTCAGTGAATTATTTTTGTTAGCATTTCTGTGTTGAAGATTAAAAAATAATGTGGTGAATTTTAATATTTTACACTTGAATAAGTTCCTCCATTTCTTTTAGTTTTTACGCTAACATATTCCGTGCCTCTATGGTACCGTTTTTATTTCTATCTATCTGTACTGTTAGTCCCTTTATTTCATTTGTTAATATGAGTTATTTTTACCTAAATTGCTAAATTGCTTTTGTTTTAAATATGATAATTTAAATGCATGGCTTCTAAATGGGGCGGCAGGTAGCCCAGTGGTTAGAGTGTTGGGCCCGTAACTGAAAGGTTGCTGGATCGAATCCCTGAGCTGACAAGGTAAAATCTGTCGTTCTGCCCCTGAACAAGGCAGTTAACCCACTGTTCCTAGGCCGTCATTGAAAATAAGAATTTGTTCTTAACTGACTTGCCTAGTAAAATAAAGGTGTAAAAAATAAATAATAAAAATGCACGTTTAAAAGTGTCCCATACCATAAAGGGATCTGCTGAAAAAGTCAGTTATTAATTCTTCTGTCCTGTTTAAAAACAAGGTTTCATCCAATAGGCTTTGATTACATTTCCAATATCCTCGCCCATGTGGAAATTATATTAGAGTAATGTACTGCATATGCAAATTATCTGATGGTCCCTATGACGACCTTTTAATCATAGTGATACATACTGAAATTAGAATTTTTGGGTCCACAAGGTAGATGGAAGGAAGTATATGATGAAGGACAGCAGGGGTGCAAATGAGCACACACACACGCACGCACGCACGCACGCGCACACACACACACACACACACACACACACAGACAGACACACACAGACACACAGACACACACACAGAGACACACACACAGATGCAGATGGCAGGGTGGGCTCCAGTAGGACGTGTTGGCTGTGTCTCTTTTCTCTGCCATGGGACCATATGTGTCTAGAAAAAGTCACTGTTGTCACTGGGCCGCTGTGGACTGCTTCAGGGAAGGACGGGGTGAAGGAGGGGTGCCGACTGGGAGGCGGGGTTAAGGAAGGGGTGCAGAGGAGGAGGAGGGGGTAAGGGAGGGGTGCAGAGGAGGAGGAGAGGGGGTTAAGGGAGGGGTGCAGAGGAGGAGGAGGAGGAGTTAAGGGAGGGATGCAGAGGAGGAGGAGGAGGAGGAGGAGGAGGGGTTTAGGGGAGGGGTGCAGAGGAAGAGGAGGAGGGGTTAAGGGAGGGGTGCAGAGGAGGAAGAGGAGGAGTAGGGGGTTAAGGGAGGGGTGCAGAGGAGGAGGAGGAGGGGTTAAGGGAGGGGTGCAGAGGAGGAGGAGGGGTAAAGGGAGGGATGCAGAGGAGGAGGAGAGGGGGTTAAGGGAGGGGTGCAGAGGAGGAGGAGGGGTAAAGGGAGGGATGCAGAGGAGGAGGAGAGGGGGTTAAGGGAGGGGTGCAGAGGAGGAGGAGGGGGTAAGGGAGGGATGCAGAGGAGGAGGAGGAGGAGGAGGAGGAGGAGGGGTTTAGGGGAGGGGTGCAGAGGAAGAGGAGGAGGGGTTAAGGGAGGGGTGCAGAGGAGGAAGAGGAGGAGTAGGGGGTTAAGGGAGGGGTGCAGAGGAGGAGGAGGAGGGGTTAAGGGAGGGGTTCAGAGGAGGAGGAGGGGTTAAGGGAGGGGTGCAGAGGAGGAGGAGGAGGAGGGGTTAAGGGAGGGATGCAAAGAAGGAGGAGGGGTTAAGGGAGGGGTGCAGAGGAGGAGGAGGGGTTAAGGGAGGGGTGCAGAGGAGGAGGAGGGGTTAAGGGAGGGGTGCAGAGGAGGAGGAGGGGTTAAGGGAGGGGTGCAGAGGAGGAGGAGGTGGTAAGGGAGGGGTAGAGGAGGAGGTGGAGGGAGTAAGGGAGGGGTGACGAGGGGGAAACGACAAATTGAGAAAGGTGAGAAGAGTACCAGATGATGAAATACAGGACGTGGATAGAGAAATATTGAGTGTGGAGGACAGAAAGATGGTGGGAGAGTAGGATTTTCCTTTTCTCTCCCAAAGAGAAAATCTCAATAGATGTAGTAGAGAGGGGTTGAAGTAACTGTGAAGGAAGATAGTACACACCATTAAGAAAAAGAGAGGATGTCGCCTATTATTGTAAGGAGAATGACAGTGTCTAGTTTAAACACTGTGAAGTGGTTACCATGGTAATACCCAGCTTTCAGAGTGGTGCTATATCTGTTTTTTTGTAGTCGTGCAGCAGACCAACTTACAGTCAGCTTCACAGTTCTGCCCAGCCTCTACACAATCACAACGATTATCTGACTGACCGCAATAATAATCAATTTACTGAGCTCGATCAGAGCCGATACACTGATGCCACCATCAAACGATTCACTCCATCCCTTTATCGCTTCTTTCTTTCTCTATTCTGATCTGGTTCTATTGCTTTCTCAAATCACTGCTGTATCTCTCTCTTTTGCTCTGTTGCTCTCTTTATTTGTGTTGCTTTCTCTCTGAGAGTGGGTATAGTTTATACTATAGTTTATAGTATAGTTTATGTATAGTTTACAGTATAGTTTATAGTATAGTTTATAGTATAGTTTATAGTATAGTTTATGGTATAGTTTATAGTATAGTTTATGGTATAATTTATAGTATAGTTTATAGTATAATTTCTAGTATAGTTTATGGTATAGTTTATGGTATAGTTTATAGTGTAGTTTGTGGTATAGTTTATGTATAGTTTATGGTATAGTTTATAGAATGGTTTATGGTATAGTTTATAGTATAGTTTATGGTATAGTTTATAGTGTAGTTTGTGGTATAGTTTATGTATAGTTTATGGTATAGTTTATAGAATGGTTTATGGTATAGTTTATAGTATAGTTTATGGTATAGTTTATAGTGTAGTTTGTGGTATAGTTTATGTATAGTTTATGGTATAGTTTATAGAATGGTTTATGGTATAGTTTATGGTATAATTTATAGTATAGTTTATAGTATAGTTTATGGTATAGTATATAGTATATTTTATGGTGTAGTTTATAGTGTAGTTTATAGTGTAGTTTATGGCATGGTTTATAATGTTGTTTATGGTATAGTTTATAATGTTGTTTATGGTATAGTTTATAGTATAGTTTATGCATAGTTTAAGTATAGTTTATGGTATAGTTTGTGGTATAGTTTATAGTATAGTTTATAGTATAGTTTATAGTGTTGTTTGTGGCATAGTTTATAGTATAGTTTATGCATAGTTTAAGTATAGTTTATGGTATAGTTTGTGGTATAGTTTAAAGTATAGTTTATAGTATAGTTTATGGTATAGTTTGTGGTATAGTTTAAAGTATAGTTTATAGTATAGTTTATGGATAGTTTATGGTATAGTTTATAGTATAGTTTATGGTATAGTTTATAGTATAGTTTATAGTATAGTTTATGGATAGTTTATAGTATAGTTTATGGATAGTTTATGGTGTAGTTTATGGTGTAGTTTATGGTATAGTTTATAGTTTAGTTTATAATATAGTTTATGGATAGTTTATGGTATAGTTTATAGTATAGTTTATAGTATATTTTATGGTATAGTTTATGGTATAGTTTATAGTATATTTTATGGTATAGTTTATAGTATAGTTTATGGATAGTTTATGGTATAGTTTATAGTATAGTTTATGGTATAGTTTATAGTATATTTTATGGTATAGTTTATAGTATAGTTATGGTATATTTTATGGTATAGTTTAAAGTATAGTTTATGGTATAGTTTATAGTGTAGTTCATGGTATAGTTTAAAGTATAGTTTATGGTATAGTTTACAGTATATTTTATGGTATAGTTTAAAGTATAGTTTGTGTATAGTTAATATATAGTTTATGGTATAGTTTATGTATAGATAATGGTATAGTTTATGGTATAGTTTATAGTATAGTTTATGGTATAGTTTATGGTATAGTTTATAGTATAGTTTATGGTATAGTTTATAGTATAGTTTATGGTATAGTTTATAGTATATTTTATGGTATAGTTTATAGTATATTTTATGGTATAGTTTATGTATAGTTTATAGTATGGTTTATGGTATAGTCTATAGTGTAGTTCATGGTATAGTTTATAGTATAGTTTATGGTATAGTTTATAGTATAGTTTATGTATAGTTTATAGTAGAGTTTATGGTATAGTTTATGTATAGTTTATAGTATAGTTTATGGTATAGTTTATGGTATAGTTTATAGTTTAGTTTATAGTATAGTTTATGGATAGTTTATGGTATAGTTTATAGTATAGTTTATAGTATATTTTATGGTATAGTTTATAGTATAGTTTATGGTATAGTTTATAGTATATTTTATGGTATAGTTTATGTATAGTTTATAGTATAGTTTATGGTATATTTAATGGTATAGTTTAAAGTATAGTTTATGGTATAGTTTATGGTATAGTTTATAGTAGTTTATAGTAGTTTATAGTATAGTTTATAGTATAGTTTATAGTATAGTTTATGGTATAGTTTATAGTATAGTTTATGTATAGTTTATAGTATAGTTTATGGTATATTTTATGGTATAATTTAAAGTATAGTTTATGGTATAGTTTATAGTATAGTTTATGGTATAGTTTATAGTATAGTTTATGGTATAGTTTATAGTAGTTTATAGTAGTTTATAGTATAGTTTATAGTATAGTTTATGGATAGTTTATGGTATAGTTTATAGTATAGTTTATAGTATAGTTTATGGATAGTTTATAGTATAGTTTATGGATATTTTATGGTATAGTTTATAGTATAGTTTATGGTATATTTTATGGTATAGTTTAAAGTATAGTTTATGGTATAGTTTATAGTGTAGTTCATGGTATAGTTTAAAGTATAGTTTATAGTATATTTTATGTTATAGTTTAAAGTATAGTTTATGTATAGTTAATATATAGTTTATGGTATAGTTTATGTATAGATAGTGGTATAGTTTATGGTATAGTTTATAGTATAGTTTATGGTATAGTTTATAGTATAGTTTATGGTATAGTTTATAGTATAGTTTATAGTATAGTTTATGGTATAGTTTATAGTATAGTTTATGGTATAGTTTATAGTATATTTTATGGTATAGTTTATAGTATATTTTATGGTATAGTTTATGTATAGTTTATAGTATGGTTTATGGTATAGTTTATAGTGTAGTTCATGGTATAGTTTATAGTATAGTTTATGGTATAGTTTATAGTATAGTTTATGTATAGTTTATAGTAGAGTTTATGGTATAGTTTATGTATAGTTTATAGTATAGTTTATGGTATAGTTTATGGTATAGTTTATAGTATAGTTTATGGATAGTTTATGGTGTAGTTTATAGTGTAGTTTATGGTATAGTCTATAGTTTAGTTTATAGTATAGTTTATGGATAGTTTATGGTATAGTTTATAGTATAGTTTATAGTATATTTTATGGTATAGTTTATAGTATAGTTTATGGTATAGTTTATAGTATATTTTATGGTATAGTTTATAGTATAGTTTATGGATAGTTTATGGTATAGTTTATAGTATAGTTTATGGTATAGTTTATAGTATATTTTATGGTATAGTTTATGTATAGTTTATAGTATAGTTTATGGTATATTTTATGGTATAGTTTAAAGTATAGTTTATGGTATAGTTTATAGTATAGTTTATGGTATAGTTTATAGTATAGTTTATGGTATAGTTTATAGTATAGTTTATGTATAGTTTATGGTATAGTTTATGTATAGTTTATAGTATAGTATAGTTTACAGTATAGTTTATAGTATAGTTTATGGTATAGTTTATGTATAGTTTATAGTATAGTATAGTTTATGTATAGTTTATAGTATAGTATAGTTTATGTGTAGTTTATGGTGTCGTTTATGGCTCTCTATCAGCTCCATGTAGCGTTAGCCTGGTTGACCTGAGGTTTCTTTACCGACCTGATTGGCCATGGAGCCTACATATACCTGCACGTAAAGTAATACTCTATGTGTGTATAATGTACATATGTGTATAATATATGCAGATTATGTTCTAGTATCTAGTTGTACTGTATGTGACAGCTGAAGATACACCCACATGTGTAATGTGATTAGGTTCAACTCAGTCACAGCTCCACAGCATGGATGACTGATCTCTTTACGCTCAGGCAGAAAGCAGAGACACCTCAGTGGTCCTGGCAGAGGCACATGCTTCACTCAACACCACCAGTGACCAGCATCATCCAATTCTGTTATTGTACTCACTCTTAATCTCACTCATTCTCACTCTCTTCAGCTTCTGCTCTCCTTCTCTTCATTTCGCTCCTCTATTTTTGCCTCCCTCTGTATACCCGTCGCAAGACCCACTGGTTGATGCTTATTTATAAAACCCTCTTAGGCCTCACCCCCCCCTATCTGAGATATCTACTGCAGCCCTCATCCTCCACATACAAACACCCGTTCTGCCAGTCACATTCTGTTAAAGGTCCCCAAAGCACACACATCCCTGGGTCGCTCATCTTTTCATTTCGCTGCAGCTAGCGACTGGAACAAGCTGCAACAAACACTCAAACTGGACAGTTTTATCTCAATCTCTTCATTCAAACACTCAATCATAGACACTCTTACTGACAGTTGTGGCTGCTTTGTGTGATGTATTGTCATCTCTACCTTCTTGCCCTTTGTGCTGTTGTCTGTGCCCAATAATGTTTGTACCATGTTTTGTGCTGCTACCATGTTGTGTTGCTACCATGCTGTGTTGTCATGTGTTGCTACCATGCTGTGTTGTCATGTGTTGCTACCATGCTGTGTTGTCATGTGTTGCTACCTTGCTGTGTTGTCATGTGTTGCTACCATGCTGTGTTGTCATGTGTTGCTACCATGCTGTGTTGTCATGTGTTGCTACCATGCTGTGTTGTCATGTGTTGCTGCCATGCTGTGTTGTTGTCTTAGGTCTCTCTTTATGTAGTGTTGTGTTGTCTTTCTTGTCGTGATGTGTGTTTTGTCCTATATGTTTATTTAATTTATTTATATTTTTAATCCCAGCCCCCGTCCCCGCAGGTCTTTTGCCTTTTGGTAGGCCGTCGTTGTAAATAAGAATTTGTTCTTAACTGACTTGCCTACTTAAATAAAGGTTAAATAAAATAAAATACAACTCTTCCTGCGTCTCTGTGCTTTTTATACTACAGACAGGCTCTGTTCTTCACCTGCAGCTGTGGCTTAGCTGTTTGGCTGGCGACAGGGAATTTAGAGGGATTTAACAGAAAGACATTTTGGGAAAAGAGAGCATGAAATGAAAGAGGACAAGAATGGAGGGGAAGGACAAAGAGAGAAAGGGAGAGAGACAACCTAACCTACTTTCCCTGTTGGGGACTGGGAGAAAAATCTATAAAGGCTGATTGACATAGAAAAAGACATGAGGGAGGAAGGAGTGGGTAAGACAAGTAAGACGTGTGATATAACACAAGATTAAAGGGGTTATGGTTGGGTGAGACTATAGAAATCACAATGATTAACCATACATGTTTAGAAGCAGGAAATGTTCAGCTGTTTACACTGAAATAAGTGCGTTGAGAACAGTTATTTTCCCTTCAAATCAGAGCTATAGTTATCAATGTCCATGAAGTGCATTCACACATTAGTTAATTGGCGTGTGTGTCTGTGTGTGCGTTCGTGCGTGCGTTCATGCGTGCACCCGCGTTTACAGATTTCATTCAACCGCGATAGTGCTAGTTCTCTCTTGTAACGGTTCATGTTGAACAAATGGTTTTAACAAACCCCAGCCTGGCCCGCTGTTCAAACCCTTCGTGGAGATGTGGTACATACATGACGCAGCAGAGCGAGGTCTAGCACTAACAACAGAGCCACGCATCAGAGTGAGCTCTAGCGTGATGGAGAGGATAATTTAAAAGACGTTGGTTGAAATAATCTGCAACATGATTCACCATGCAGACAGATGATTCAACATGATTCACCATGCAGACAGATGATTCAACATGATTCACCATGCAGACAGATGATTCAACATGATTCACCATGATTCACCATGCAGACAGATGATTCACCATGATTCAACATTATTAACCATGCAGACAGATGATTCAACATGATTCACCATGCAGACAGATGATTCACCATGATTCAACATTATTAACCATGCAGACAGATGATTCAACATGATTCACCATGCAGACAGGGTCCTGTAGTATCTGTGAATAATTAATTGCTACAGTTTGCTCTCTCTCTCCCTCTCTCTCTCTCTCTCTCTCCCCCCCTCTCCCTTCACTCTCTCCCTCTCCATCTCGACACACACTTCTATCTCCCTCTCTGTACTGATTGTATCTCCGAAGTGTATTCATATACTCCAATTCTGGAGGCAAGTAGCTATTAACAGTGGTGAACTGCATGAAGAGGGATGGTTGTACAATATTGACTATGTGACGTGCTTCTGAAAAGAATCACCACCCACTGCTGAACAGCCTTTAGCAGACTGAGACTCAGTGTTTCAGAGTACTGATCCATGCAGGAGTGGGATGGGATGAAGCCCAATATCTCACTTCCCCAACACATGATAACAAATGTACTGTGTGGACATATGTATGTTTGTAAGTCAGCCTCTAGTATGACGGTGCCCTCGGCGACCTCTAGTTTATGTTAAACATCTCCTTCCAATTTGATGTCATAGTTCATATTAGAGTTAGTTTAGTGTTGCTATGGAACCATTTGTCCCTATGACGTATGTTTCCCTAATGGACGGGGAGTGCTATTGGGCACGCACATAGGAACACAGAATGTTAGCTCATTCAAACTGTCCAGTCTTAATTATTCTTAGACCTGAAACTTTTCTTTCTCTCTCATTTCTATAAATAAGGGAAGGTAATATGTTATTATCTGCTATTCCTCGGTATTGTGTCCTTTGCACTGTTTGGATGGATCCCCAGTGCATTTTACATTCATATTTCATGAGAACATAACTTGCATTCAGTTAGGCTTTAGTGTTAGGGTGGCTGTTAGCTTAATTCCTTGCTGTTGGAATAATAAGCAAGCAAATATTTTGTTGAGGCAAGTCGTTTCGGAAATAGGAAATAGTTGCATAAAAGAGTGATGAGTTTCACAGTTCAGGGCACTCAATAAAGAAATCATGTCAGCACATGCACTCAGTGTGTGTGAAATGTAGTTACAGATATCTGGTTACTGCGGCTGTCACAAGCCTGGCACCTTCCTCGCTCCAATGGTGGGTATTTTTTGTAACACAAATGAATGGCTGGACACGGGCGAATGTGATGTTGACCATCACCAGGAAGTGTGTCTGTAGATAAGTAGATGATGAGGGTTCCAAATGAAACTGTGTGGGTGTGAACACGGGGATCACTAGCCACGCGTTGACATTAGGCCGCATTTTGTGTGAGAGAGTTGAGGTCTGTGTGGGCAAGTGGCTTTCAGAGAACATGGCAATAGCCTAAATTAAATCAAATACTTTGTCGTTTTCAAGACGTGTTCTCTCGTTCAGTTCGGGGCCCTCAATAAAGCTAACTGGATTTCTTTCTGCCTCCCTTCCTCCCTCCCTCCCTCTCTCTCTCTCTCTCTCTCTCTCTCTCTCTCTCTCTCTCTCTCTCTCTTTCTCTCCCTCTCTTTATCTCTCTCTCTCTCTGTCTCCTTCTGTCTCTTTCTGTGTCTCTCTCTGTGTGTCTCTCTCTCTCTCTCTCTCTCTCTCTCTCTACAGATCCTGGTGGGGGAGCTGGTGGCATTCTTTCTGAAGGCTGAGGGGACGCAAGAGAAGACCATAGTGACAGCAGACTGCTGCTACTTCACCCCCCTGCTGCGACGCATCGTCCGCTTCCTAGGTAACCACTACAGCCTCTAGAGTCTAGAAAAACACCACACAGCCCTGCCTGAACTAGTGTTGAATGAAAATGTAGATGCACAGTATATAACCGGTATAAAACAGTACAGTGAGAGCCCTTTCCCAACAATGCAGTGATAATAATGATAATAATAATGATAGTGATAATAATAAAGATAATGACAATGATAATAATAATAATAATGACAACGATAATAATGATCATAATAATAATGATAATAATAAAGATAATGACAATGATAATAATAATAATGACAACGATAATAATGATCATAATGATAATGATAATAATAATAGTAATGATGATAGTGATAATAATAATAAAGATAATGACAATGATAATAATAATAATAATAATAATAATAGTAATGATGATAGTGATAATAATAATAATAATAATAATAATAGTAATGATGATAGTGATAATAATAATAGACAATAATAATAATTATAATAACAATAATAGTAATAATGATAATAATGATAATAATCATAATAATATTATTATTAATAATAATAATATAGGTAATATAGATAATATATATAATAAATGAAAAAAGAGACAGAATGCAATATGGAATTTTATTAAATAATTTGAGGTATGGCCTCGTCTCAGAGGAATGCTCCTCGGAGCCAGATGCTGATGACAGGAAGCCCTTTGCTGTGCAGCTGGCATCGAAACCCCCCCACTAGCAGTAAGAAGTTCCAATAACAGGCCTTAAGGTTATTATAGCTGCTGATGGTGAGGAGGTGGATGGTTGTCGTAAACTGCTGCTGAAAAACAGCAAGTGAGAGAACATGGGTAAGTTGACATATAAATACCAAGATTTGAACCCATTGGTTGAAAGAGAGGAAAGTGATATGTTAAACAGCAAGCGTGCAGAATGTGCATTATTGTGCAATGCTAATAGGCTAAAGGTAAGTAAGATGAATGACATTCTGCACATGGTTAATAGGATAGATGAGAGGAACTAGACGCTATGCCGATGATTCACCGTTTGTATTCATTCCCACTATGCCTGTATAATAGGAAACAGTGAATTATGTTAGATAGATAGATAGATAGATAGATAGGTACTTTATTGATCCCCCGGGGGGGAAATTTCATTATCAAGCAGCTACAACAAAAACACAGGGCAGGTGCAAAATGCCACAACGAAAGTACACAAAAGACAGATACACGGTACATGATACATAGAGCGGCAGTATGAAAAAGTATAGAAATACAGGATATCTGGAGTGCAAAAAAAAGCTATAAAAGGACATTGCGTAGTATGAGTGGTTGGCTGAATATGTACACTATACATTGGTGGATGTTGGATGGTTAACTATACTATACAGGTTGATGGCAGAGAAATACTTCAGTAGCTAATGCGTATGATATGAGCGAGGGTAATAATAGTTTACTTAATAGACAGACTGGGTAAATGAACAGGTAAGTGAAAATTTTTCATGGTTAAATTAGCTGTACAGTTAGGTATACAGTTATATTTACAGATAAGTGAATACTTGCATGTTTACACAAACTGTACAGGTAAATGACAGGAAGAGATACTTTAATAGCTAAATGTGTGTATGATATCATTGGGGTAATAATAGTAATTCCCTTAAAATACAGTCCTTAGTGCGCAGGGTTTAATTACAGACAACTGCACTTATTGCACATTTGATATACTAAAAGCAATGAGAAAAGGTGCAACTGGCAGGATACTAATATGCATTCCTGAGTGAATGCCTAGGTCCAATAATTACTTACAATATTGCATGTGATATAATATAACAACTGTACATGGGTATGTATATACAGACCTGTATGAATAAGTAGGTCCTGAGTGGATGAGTGCTGACGGAACAGAGTTACTCACGGATGGATGCATAATTGTTAAACTAGGTCCTAGCACCCCAACAGTTCCAGATCTATGTTGCCGACGGCACGGCACCCCGGTGAGGCATTATATAGTCTCATAGCCGCCGGCAGGAAGGACCTCCTGTGGCGCTCTCTGGCACACCGTGGTGGGATCAGTCTGTGACTGAAAGAGCTCCTCTGCGTCATAACCATAGCGTGCAGAGGGTGGGTGACGTTGTCCATGATGGCCAGCAGTTTGGCCAGGATCCGTCTCTCCGCCACCTCCTCTAGAGTGTCAAGGCTCATCCCCAGGACAGAGCTAGCCTTCCTGATCAGCTTATTTACCCGAGAAGCATCCCCGGCTTTGATGTTTGCTCCCCAGCACACCACTGCAAAAAAGATGGCACTGGCCACCACAGACTGGTAGAAGGTATGCAGTAGTTTACTGCACACGTTGAAGGACCTGAGCCTCCTCAGAAAGTAGAGTCGGCTCTGGCCCTTTTTGTACAGGGCCCCGGTGTTACCAGCCCATTCCAGTCTGTTGTCCATATGGACCCCCAAGAACTTGTATGACTCAACCATTTCCACATCCATCCCCTTTATAGGGACTGCAGTCAGTTGTGCCTTGGTTCTCCTGAAGTCCACCACCATCTCCTTCGTTTTGCTGATGTTGAGCTGAAGGTGGTTCTGCTCACACCACAACACAAAGTCACTGATTGTGCTCCTGTACTCCTCCTCCTGCCCACCCCTGATGCACCCTACAATAGCAGAGTCATCCGAGAACTTCTGTAGGTGGCATGTTTCAGAGTTATATCTGAAGTCTGAGGTGTAGAGGGTGAACAGGAAGGGGGACAGGACCGTACCCTGGGGGGCCCCTGTGTTGCTAACTGCCCGTTCTGACACACAGCTCTGTAGTCGCACAAATTGTGGCCTACCGGTCAGGTAGTCCGTGACCCAGGAGACTAAGGGTGCTTCCACTTTCATCCTCCTCATCTTCTCACCCAGTAGCAGGGGCTGAATGGTATTGAAGGCACTGGAGAAGTCAAAAAACATGACCCTCACAGTGCAACCTGCGTTGTCCAGGTGAGAGTAGGCCCTCTGCAGAAGGTAGATGATTGCATCATCCACCCCGATGTTGCGCTGGTATGCAAACTGCAGGGGGTCCATTGATGAACACACCAGGGGTCTGAGGTGAGCGAGGACTAACCTTTCCAGGGTCTTCATGATGTGGGATGTTAGCGCTACAGGTCTGAAGTCATTCAGGACAGTGGGGTGTGCCTTCTTGGGCACTGGGACGAGGCAGGATGTTTTCCACAGCACAGGGACCCTTTCTAGGCTCAGGCTAAGGTTGAAAAGACGCTGGAGTATTCCACACAGTTGGTCAGCACAGACCCTCAGCACCCTTGGGCTGATGCCATCGGGGCCCGCCGCTTTCCACTGGTGTAGTCTCTCCAGCTCTCTCTTCACTTGGTTGGTGGTGAAAGCCAGCCCAGGTAGGGAGGTGGGGGGAAGGGGGGTGTTGAGGATCAGTCCAGGGGGGGCAGGGGCGGAGGTGGGGTCACTGATTGTCTCAGCAGAGGTGCTGTGAGCAAAGTGGGGGTGGGATAGCCGTGAGGGTGTGTGGTCTGGAGAGCTGGAGGGGAGGTGGACAGGGCCAGTATCGAACCTGTTAAAAAATTGGTTCAGCTCATTGGCTCTGTCCTGGGTCCCCTCCGTCTGCCCACTGTTTGACTTTTTGAAGCCAGTGATATTTCTCATACCCTTCCACACCTCTCTCACCTGGCTCTGCCTCAGCTTGTCCTCCATCTTCTCCTTATACACTCTCTTCCCCTCAGCAATCCGCAACTTCAGCTCCCTCTGGACGCATTTCAATTTGTCCTTGTCCTTCTCCTTGAAGGCCCTCTTCTTCTCATTCAGCAGGGCCTTCAGGTCGCTGGTGACCCAGGGTTTATTGTTTGGGAAACAGCGTACCTTCCTGGTGGGTACAGTGTTGTCTACACAAAAATTAATATAGTCTGTTATGCAGTCAGTGAGTCCATCGATGTCCTCCCCATGAGCCTCACAGAACACATCCCAGTCTGTTGTTTCAAAGCAGTCCTGTAGGGCCTCATTCGCCTCCGGGGACCATCTCCTAATAGTCCTGGTGGTTGCAGGCTGCTGTTGTACCATAGGCCTGTAGAGTGGGGTGAGGTGGACAAGGTTGTGATCCGATCTACCGAGGGGAGGGAGTGCAGTGGAGTTGTATGCATCCTTCACATTAGCATATAACAAGTCCAGAGTTTTATTATTCCTGGTTGGGCACTTCACGAACTGTTTGAACGTGGGCAGCGTGGAAGAGAGAGATGCATGGTTAAAATCTCCCGAAATTGCAAAGAAAGCACTGGGATGCGCTGTCTGTAACCTCGCGATAACAGAGTGGATGACGTCACACGCTGCGTTTGCGTCAGCAGAGGGCGGGATGTAAACAATAACAGCAATGGCCGCCGTGAATTCCCTAGGTAGATAGTAGGGTCTCAGGCTAACGGCTAGCAGTTCAATGTCCGGGCTACAAAACTTTTCCTTAAGAGTAATATGGTTCGGATGACACCATCTGTTGTTAACTAATAAAGCCAGCCCACCACCCTTACTCTTACCGGAAGAGACGCGATCCCTGTCCGCTGTGATGGTCTGGAAACCGTCGATAGTGACGTTCTGTATGGGGATGTTATCGTTCAGCCAAGTCTCAGTAAAACACATTAGGCTAGCTTCCCGATAAATCCTTTGTCCACGAACAAGTCCCGCCAACTCATCCATCTTGTTATGTTACACGGCTTGATGAAGTTGAACGAGCATTCAGACCAGCCTTCCTGATTGAAACTATCGTAGACTACATTTGAGAAAGTAACACAACAAAGTAACAGGAAGAGACATGCCTCAGCAGTTTATGATGATGAAGGCTAAAACTGGTGTGAAGAATTTCAGACAGATTTGCATGTTCATTACTTCAGGTGATCATTTCACACCTCAGCTGATAACAGCGGCTGCCAGATAGGCTGGGGATAAACTATGTGAGCACTCAGTTTGTTTGTTTGACCTGACGAAGATCCGTTTCAGATCAAAACGTTGTCAATAAAGCGGTGAATTGGGAGCTTTAACAGTGTTGTTCTATACTAGTATTCTTTATTTGCCCAGCACCTATGTTTTTAAGGATATGTGTATGAAATTACTGCCTCGCCTGGTTCTCCAACTACTTCTCAGATAGAATTCAGTGTGTCAAATCGGAGGGCCTGTTGTCTGGTCCTCTGGCAGTCTCTATGGGGGTGCCACAGGGTTCAATTCTTGGGCCGACTCTATTCTCTATATATATCAACAATGTCGCTCTCACTGCTGGTGACTCTCTGTATACATCTGGCCCCTCTTTGGACACTTTGTTAACAAACCTCCAAACGAGCTTCAATGCCATACAACACTCCTTCCGTGGCCTCCAACTGCTCTTAAATGCTAGTAAAACGAAATGCATGCTTTTCAATCGAACGCTGCCCGCATCCGCCCGCCGGACTATCATCACTACTCTCAACGGGTCCGACATAGAATACGTGGACAACTACAAATACCTAGGCGTCTGGTTAGACTGTAAACTCTCCTTCCAGACTCACATTAAGCATCACCAATCCAAAATTACATCTAGAATCGGCTTCAACAAAGCCTCCTTCACTCATGCTGCCAAACATGCCCTCGTAAAACTGACTATCCTACCCATCCTTGACTTCGGCGATGTCATTTACAAAATAGCCTCCAACACTCGACTCAGCAAATTGGATGTAGTCTATCACTGTGCCATCCGTTTTGTTACCAAAGCCCCATATACTACCCACCACTGCGACCTGTATGCTCTCGTTGTCTGGCCCTCACTACATATTCATCGCCAAACCCACTGGCTCCAGGTCATCTATAAGTCTTTACTAGGTAAATCCCTGCCTTATCTCAGCTCGCTGGTCACCATAGCAACACCCACCCGTAGCCTGCGCTCCAGCAGGTATATTTCATTGGTCACCCCCAAGGCCAACACCTCCTTTGGCAGCCATTCCTTCCAGTTCTCTGCTGCCAATGACTGGAACGAATTGCAGAAATCATTGAAGCTGGAGACTACCATCTCCCTCAATAACTTTAAGCATCAGCTGTCAGAGCAGCTCTCCAATCACTGCACCTGTATACAGCCCATCTGTAAATAGCCCACCCGACTACCTCATCCCCATATTATTATTTTTGCTCATTTGCACCCCAGTATCTTCTATTTGCACATCATCATCTGCACATCTATCACTCCAGTGTTGATGCTAATTTGTAATTATTTCGTCACTATGGCCTATTTATTGCCCCACCTTCCTAATCTTACTACATTTGCACACACTGTACATAGATTTTCTATTGTGTTATTGACTGTACGTTTGTTTATCCCATGTGTAACTCTGTGTTGTTGTTTTCATCGCACTGCCTTGCTTTGTCTTGGCCAGGTCGCAGTTGTAAATGAGAACTAGTTCTCAACTGGCCTACCTGGTTAAATAAAGGTGAAAAAAATCAATATAAAAATGACCACAAACTGTTCTATTACTAAACTCCTCCCCTTTTAGTTTGCTGTCATTGCTCTCTCTCGCTCTTTCTCTCTCTCCCTCAGGGGTGTTCTCCTTCGTACTGTCATACTGTCATACTGTCATACTGTTGGTACTCTCAGTACTGTCATACTGTTGGTACTGTCATACTGTCATACTGTCATACTGTTGGTACTCTCAGTACTGTCATACTGTTGGTACTGTCATACTGTCATACTGTTGGTACTGTCATGCTGTTGGTACTCTCAGTACTGTCATACTGTTGGTACTGTCATGCTGGCATACTGTTGGTACTGTCATGCTGTCATACTGTCATGCTGTTGGTACTCTCAGTACTGTCATACTGTTGGTACTGTCATACTGTCATACTGTTGGTACTGTCATGCTGTTGGTACTCTCAGTACTGTCATACTGTTGGTACTGTCATGCTGGCATACTGTTGGTACTGTCATGCTGTCATACTGTCATGCTGTTGGTACTCTCAGTACTGTCATACTGTTGGTACTGTCATGTTGTCTCGCTCTTTCTCTCTCTCCCTCAGGGGTGTTCTCCTTCGTACTGTCATACTGTCATACTGTCATACTGTTGGTACTCTCAGTACTGTCATACTGTTGGTACTGTCATACTGTCATACTGTCATACTGTCATACTGTTGGTACTCTCAGTACTGTCATACTGTTGGTACTGTCATACTGTCATACTGTTGGTACTGTCATGCTGTTGGTACTCTCAGTACTGTCATACTGTTGGTACTGTCAGTACTGTCATACTGTTGGTACTGTCATGCTGGCATACTGTTGGTACTGTCATGCTGTCATACTGTCATGCTGTTGGTACTCTCAGTACTGTCATACTGTTGGTACTGTCATGTTGTCTCGCTCTTTCTCTCTCTCCCTCAGGGGTGTTCTCCTTCGTACTGTCATACTGTCATACTGTCATACTGTTGGTACTCTCAGTACTGTCATACTGTTGGTACTGTCATACTGTCATACTGTCATACTGTCATACTGTTGGTACTCTCAGTACTGTCATACTGTTGGTACTGTCATACTGTCATACTGTTGGTACTGTCATACTGTCATACTGTTGGTACTGTCATGCTGTTGGTACTCTCAGTACTGTCATACTGTTGGTACTGTCATGCTGGCATACTGTTGGTACTGTCATGCTGTCATACTGTCATGCTGTTGGTACTCTCAGTACTGTCATACTGTTGGTACTGTCATGTTGTCTCGCTCTTTCTCTCTCTCCCTCAGGGGTGTTCTCCTTCGTACTGTCATACTGTCATACTGTCATACTGTTGGTACTCTCAGTACTGTCATACTGTTGGTACTGTCATACTGTCATACTGTCATACTGTCATACTGTTGGTACTCTCAGTACTGTCATACTGTTGGTACTGTCATACTGTCATACTGTTGGTACTGTCATGCTGTTGGTACTCTCAGTACTGTCATACTGTTGGTACTGTCATGCTGGCATACTGTTGGTACTGTCATGCTGTCATACTGTCATGCTGTTGGTACTCTCAGTACTGTCATACTGTTGGTACTGTCATGTTGTCTCGCTCTTTCTCTCTCTCCCTCAGGGGTGTTCTCCTTCCTTCTGTCATACTGTTGGTACTGTCAGTACTGTAATACTGTTGGTACTCTCAGTACTGTCATACTGTTGGTACTGTCGTGTTGTCATACTATCGGTACTGTCATACTGTCATACTATTGGTACTGTCATGTTGTCTCGCTCTTTCTCTCTCTCTCTCTCCCTCAGGGGTGTTCTCCTTCGGCCTGTTCACCACCACCATCTTTGCCAACGCGGGTCAGGTGGTGACAGGAAACCAGACGCCTCACTTCCTGTCTGCCTGCCGGCCTAACTACACGGCCCTGGGGTGCACATCCAACATGCAGTACATCACCCAGCCCCGCGCCTGCACTGGGAACCCCCTGGTAGTGGCGTCCGCACGCAAATCCTTTCCCTCCAAGGACGCAGCCCTCAGTGTCTACTCTGCAGTCTACACTGTGGTAGGTTCTGGTTTGGGGAGTAGGAGTTTGGACCGTTTGATACACATGTTATCGTACCCAGCCTAGAGTATTTCAATGGCTGACAGTCCTCCTGGTCTCCTCCCTCTATGACTGTCTGTCTCAGATGTATGTGACGCTGGTGTTCCATACCAAAGGCACTCGGCTGACCAAGCCTACGGTCAGCCTGACCCTGCTATGCCTGGCCATGCTGGTGGGAGTGGTCAAGGTGGCAGAGTATCGCAACCACTGGGCCGATGTCCTGGCCGGCTTCTTCACTGGAGGAGCCATCGCTGTGTTTCTGGTGAGAAGGAGGGAGGGAAGGAAGGATGGAGGGAGCTGCTGAGGGAATGGTGAGGGAGAAGAGGAAGTCATTATTCTAGGAGATGAGATGAGGGGGGGGGGGGGAGAATGTGACGGTGATGTATAGGGATGACATTTTACATTGATATTTCAGTTCATAAGCACAGGGGCTGTTAATCCTAGTACTTCTCACCATAGGATGACAGATGTCACTCTCATTTCACTTACAGTGAGCTCCAAATGTATAATCCTGAATTAATTGTGAATAATGAGAAGTGAGAAAGTTAGAGACATACATTTCATACCCCCCAAAATGCTAACCTTCCCTGTTATTGTTATGGTGAGTGTAAGAATACAACCCGGAGGCAGATGGTAGGTCCCACTTGCAGAGTATGCAAATGTTGTTTTTAATATAATGTCCAGGAACAGGCTAAAGAAGTCGTCAGATGTACAGGCAGAGGTTGTTAACAGGTAGTCCAGTGAATAAAACAGCAACAGTACAAAAGGAGCAGGCTAATGGGGAAATCAGAGAAATCTCGAACAGGTCGGTGCACGGACAGGCTCAGGCTACGGTACAGACTAGGGCTAGACAGACTCCAAAACTAAAGGCAGGTAAAGGTCAATATCTATCACTGTGTATTCTTGTTGGTGTTGCGGATGTATGGTATCGCTTGCGGACCTTACAGTGAGAGTTTATTTGTGATTCATTCAGGGCTATCTGTAATCATGGTAGCATCCAAAATAGTGTAGAAGTGTTTAGAAACATATTATATTCTTATTTACAATACAAGTGACTCCAAAATGACACAATACATTATTTACCGTTCATTTCTATTGGGCAAAAAAATTATCTTTAACACAGCCAAAACAAACAGCAAATGCATCCAACAATCTGTAGAGTCACAAGCTTAATGTAGTCGTTGCGTGTTAGGAATACGGGACCAAATACAATTTTTTTTGACTACTTTAATACACCAGGCGGTGTCAGAAGAAGGCCTTAAAAACTGTCAAAGACTCCAGCCGCCCAAGTCATGGACTGTCCTCTCTGCTACGTCACTGCAAGCCGTGCTGGAGTGCCAAGTCTGTAACCAAAAGGCACCTGAACAGCTTCTACCCACAAGCCATAAGACTGCTGAATAGTAAATTAAATGACTACCCAGACTATTTACATTGACCCTCCTTTATCACTGACTCCCTTGAACTGGCTCTATGCATACTCACTAGACTCTACCCACACACTCACACATACTACACTGACACTCCAACACACACACACACACACACACATGCTGTTCAGTCAGCACTGTCATACTGTCATACTGTCATGCTGTTGGTACTGTCATACTGTTGGTACTGTCAGCACTGTCATACTGTCATACTGTCAGCACTGTCATACTGTTTGTACTGTCATACTGTCATACTGTCAGCACTGTCATACTGTTTGTACTGTCATACTGTCATACTGTTGGTACTGTCAGTACTGTCATACTGTCATGCTGTCATACTGTCATACTGTTGGTACTGTCAGTACTGTCATACTGTCATACTGTTGGTACTGTCATGTTGTCATACTGTCATACTCTTGGTACTGTCATGCTGTCATACTGTCGTACTGTTGGTACTGTCATGCTGTCATACTGTCATACTGTTGGTACTGTCATGCTGTCATACTGTCATACTGTTGGTACTGTCATGCTGTCATACTGTCGTACTGTTGGTACTGTCATGCTGTCATACTGTCATACTGTTGGTACTGTCATGCTGTCATACTGTCATACTGTTGGTACTGTCATGCTGTCATACTGTTGGTACTGTCATGCTGTCATACTGTTGGTACTGTCATGCTGTCATAATGATATAACAATAATAGTAATAATGATAATAATTATAATAATAATATTATTATTAATAATAATAATATAGGTAATATAGATAATATATATAGTAATAGAAAACAGAGACAGAATGCAATATGGAATAATAACAGGCCTTAAGGTTATTATAGCTGCTGATGGTGAGGAGGTGGATGGTTGTCGTAAACTGCTGCTGAAAAACAGCAAGTGAGAGAACATGGGTAAGTTGACATATAAATACCAAGATTTGAACCCATTGGTTGAAAGAGAGGAAAGTGATATGTTAAACAGCAAGCGTGCAGAATGTGCATTATTGTGCAATGCTAATAGGCTAAAGGTAAGTAAGATGAATGACATTCTGCACATGGTTAATAGGATAGATGAGAGGAACTAGACGCTATGCCGATGATTCACCGTTTGTATTCATTCCCACTATGCCTGTATAATAGGAAACAGTGAATTATGTTTCCTTTATGTTTTCCCTTGAACTGTTGGTACTGTCAGTACTGTCATACTGTTGGTACTGTCATACTGTCGGTACTGTCAGTACTGTCATAAGTTTGGTAATGCCATACTTCCATACTGTCATACTGTTGGTACTGTCAGTACTGTCATACTGTTATACTGTTGGTAGTGTCAGTACTGTCATACTGCCAGTACTGTCATACTGTCATACTGTTGGTACTGCCATACTGCCATACTGTCATAGTGTTGGTACTGTCATACTGTTATACTGTTAATAGTGTCAGTACTGTCATACTGTTGGTACTGTCATACTGTCATACTGTTATACTGTTGGTAGTGTCAGTACTATCATACTGTTGGTACTAATATACTGTTGGTACTGTCATACTGTTGGTACTGTCAGACTGTCATAATGTTGGTACTGTCATACTGGCATACTGTTGGTACTGTCATACTGTTGGTACTGTCATACTGTTGCTACTGACATACTGTTAGTACTGTCATACTGTTATATTGTTGTTAATGTCAGTACTGTCATACTGTTGGAACTGTCATACTGTCATAATGTTGGTACTGTCATAATGTTGGTACTGTGATACTGTCATACTGCCGGTACTGTCAGTCATACTGCCATTCTCTCATAATGTCATACTGTCAGTACTGTTGGTACTGTCACTGTCATACTGCCATACTGTTATACTGTTGGTATTGTCAGTACTGTCATACTGTTGGTACTGTCATATTGTCATACTGTCAGTACTGTCATACTGTCATAATGTTGGTACTGTCATACTGCCATACTGTCATACTGTTGGTTCTGTCATACTGTTATACTGTTTGTACTGTCATACTGTCATACTGTTAGTACTGTCATACTGTTATACTGTTGGTAGTGTCAGTACTGTCATACTGTTGGTACTGTCATACTGTTGGTACTGTCATACTGCCAGTACAGTCATACTGTCAGTACTGTCATACTGTCAGTACTGTCATACTGTTGGTACTGTCATACTGTCAGTACTGGCATACTGTTAGTACTGTCATACTGTTATACTGTTGGTAGTGTCAGTACTGTCATACTGTTGGTACTGTCATACGGTCAGTACTGTCATTGCCTGTCATTGCCTTTTCTTTACTTATTCACCCAGTTTTTCCACGTCTCTTTCCCTTCCTCTCTCTTTCCCTTCCTCTCTCTTTCTCACTCTCACTCCTCTCTCTCCAGGTGACGTGTGTGATCAACAACTTCCAACAGACGAGGCCCCCTCCCCCTCCCCCGCGTCCCCAGCGCCCTGAGTCGGTGCTAGGCATGCCCATGGTGGCTCTGCCCTGTGTGGAGAGTCCACTCGAAAAGTTAAGTGGAACTCAGGTAAGGGGTGGGGGGGGGGGGGGGTGGGGGGAGTGGCAGGGCTGCACACACAGGGGGGGCAGACATGCACCCCTTCTCTCCCCCTTCTGTCGTCCCCCCGATCCCAAAAGTAGATGTCCCCTCACAGCGCATACCCCAGCCCCTGCCCCAGCACCACCCCCACCCCAAGCACCACCCCCGCCCCAGCACCAGTCCCAGCACCACCCCCTAATCTTCAACCCAGATCAAAGCACAAGTACACCGAAACCTTGTCTTTGAGCCAATAACTTCTCAGAGTTTAGAGACAGACGTTTGCAGTAGTCCCTTCCTCAGTATTCATTCCCCATCCCTCAGTGGTTTAAGCTTTGAAGACCTCTTGAAGTGAATGAGAAATGCACTGTGAGCTCTTTAGATAAGGGAGAGCAGAGGACACTGGGCAAGGACAACCTGTTGGAAGTGTGATTCAAGGGAGCCGATTTGAGATGACTTGTGTCTCCTCTTGTCTGTCACCTACACTAACCCTCACCTGACCTCCTCTCTCCCCTGCCTCCCACCTCAATCTTTTCCCTTATCTCTCCCTTGATCTCTATCCTTCTATCTCTGTCACCAGCATCCTGCACTCTCCTCCACCTGCCCTCCGTACAATCCCTACGTTCACCACCCATTCTGACCAACTTTTGATATTTTTCTCTCGCTCCTCACTCGTTTTTCTTTTTGTCATCTCTCTTTCCACCCCATCTTTCTCTCTCTGTCTCTTTCATTCCCTCTCTCTCTCTCCTTCTTCCTCCCTCTCTTCTCTTCTGTCCCTCCTTTTCACTCCTCTCTCTCCCCTGCAGACTCCGAGGGGATCTCCTTTCACAGAGATCACATGACCATCAGCCGTATCGGTTCCCCGCCACTCCAGATGTCCTCATTCCGTCTCGCTCCATTTCCAGCGAAGTCTAGACCATCCACACGAACATGAACACTCACATGAACACCACTGCGCCGCCCACCCGGCAGGCCGCTACTCCACCCTCTACAGATCCTACTCCACGCAGGTCTAGACTTTCAAAACACACGCACACCAACAGAACACACGCAGCATACTCAGACCTCTACAAACCTCCCCCTAACCTTGTCCAAGCCCAAAACCCTGGGGAACCGAGAGGTGAGCTCTCAAAGTGAGAATCACAAAGACTTATCAGCTATCCAGCTGAACATTCAGTACAGTGTCAGGTACAGGTAGGCCTCTTTCATTTTGTTGTTTCCAGAGGCTTCTTTTTTTAATGTGCTTCATTGTGTGAAGAACACATTTCAATGATATCACAAGGTGATGTTTCATCTTCTACGTGCTTGTAAGGAGAAACTGTCAGATTCCATTTGAAAACTGTGTCCTTTAGTGTTTTCAACAGTCTGTTGGAGAAGTCCTCCCAGGCAATGCAGCCAGTCATCCTGAAACACTTCAGTCCTTTGTGTCTCTGTGCACTTTTAAGATGAACCAAAACAACCACTCAATGAACGCTCTCTGCTGGCTCTGGGGCTCACTTTCAGTATCCTAGAATGAGCCAATCATCAAATAACTGCACCAGTCAACAGACTACAGTGAACAAATGTTTACGGACCAATTACTTTCTGTACCAACTTTGGTACATAATTACTGTACCCACAGCCTACAGCATAGAGACAACACACACAGATCAGGATCCTGATATGTCTACACACCGTGTTATCTCTCTGGCAAACCTCTCTTCAGCTCTGCATGACATCGTCTAGATCAGAGGATTCTGTTCATATCGCTGAGGAGAAGAAGAACACAAGACCAGAACAAACAGGATGAAATGCACAGTTGTATTTTTCTCCCCTTTCGATTGGTTGCAGCTGCAGCTGCAGCAAGCCAGCATGAAATAGATACCGATTTGGTAAGACTGGATGAGACACATTTTGAAATACATTAAAAGTGACAGGACATGAGCTTTGTACAGTACAAAACATTTTCTTTTGCACTCAATGTATCTGGGCAGGGAACCTTGGTTACCAAAGCATTGTCATTGTGATGTCACCAAAAGACTTGTTTATTTTGCCTGGAATGGAACGGATCACATCGGCATGGAACGGAAAACTGGAAAATCAAGATTCCCTGTCTCTGTGCTGTAGAGATATTATTGGATTTTGCCTATTCATGTGATTATGTGATTTTTTTCTGAGGAGATTATTCATATATGTATTTATTTGTTGTGTATATATGGCGTGACTGCCACAGAAAACATTTTAGCTGATTTTGATTTGCACAGTCCTCACTCTCATATTTCACCTGCACTCTCCACCCTCCAGTCTCACATCTCACCCTCCACTCTCTCCCACTGGCATTTATTTTTCTACCGCTGTTTGGTTCTCTTCTTTGTGTTGTATCCTGACTATACCGTCACTGTGCTGTGTAATGTTTCCCTCTGCTGGACAACACCCACACACACACATGAAAACGCTCATACGAAAACGCTAATTTAAGACTGACAAATTTACCAAACTTCACACACTTTTGAACGTGCATACAACATACACAAACACACACATACACGCTCACTCACCTCTCCTAATCTCTAGCATATACCTCCCCTCTTACCCACTTTCTTGCACTTAAACCTGTTTGTATGGTTATGTAAATAGTTATTTTTTGTAATGATTTTTACACAGACACCCCACCGCACTCCTTACATTAAGTTGTTATGGAGAAATGGAAACATTAATCGTATCCGCTTTATTACTTAAGACAATATTGTATGTAAAGGTCCTGGTCCACTCTAAATCCGGCCTGGATCGGACCTCTCCTCGTCCCAAACTGGCAGCCATTCTGCATCAAACCAGCTGCCCTCCCGGACCAAGATTGGAGTCAACCGAAGACGGCCCGTGGTTTTATGCTAACAATAGAATCCCCTCATGGTTAAATTTATTTTGAAATCCACCTGCCAGCCCATATTGGTGGACCGAATCCCCGAGCCGATAAGGTACAAATCTGTCGTTCTACCCGATTCAGAGGGGTTGGGTTAAATGCGGAATACACATTTCAGTTGAATACATTCCGTGTACTAGGTATCCCCCTTTCCTTTCTCTATACACCACAGTCAGTAAATGTATTGCTAGGTCAAAACTAACGGGAGCTTACAAAACCTACACAGATGGCTTGATTATGTTTGGGTCCGAATGTGTGTTCCTTGGTGTACATACAATACATCTGAAGTGTGATTTAGTTATAATTTATTGGCCAAAAGATTAAACAAATAAGATACATATAAAGTGTTATTTGGCGGTGTTCTGAAATTGAACATTTCATCTTGTTACAACGTACCCTCTGTTTTGTAAAGATTTGTCTGATAAGAACAATAAATGGATATTGCAATAAAAAGGGATGCTGAGTGTTCGCTTTTGCCTTTTATGAGGGCAGGGCACATAATTCTTTCCTGTCATTGATTTCATCCTTTGACCAATCACAATGCTGGTTGTTGCTGGAACGTGGCCACGGATGTGTATCATAGCCAATAGGAATGTCTTATACTTTTTAATCAACGTCCTCTTTTAATTTTCTCTATTGGACAGATGATGCACATCTGCCTTAGAAACTACCTCTAAAAGCATGAGAATAACGTAATATGAGGGTTACTGCTTCCTGCTGGTGAGAGATACACATTACATGTATTTCATTAGTAAATTCAGAGCTGCATCATCTGTGCTGATAACTCTCCAACCTCTGTGAATATAAAAGCTGTTTAAAATGTCCTTATTACCTCAGTGCAATGTTGTTATTTACTCCCAGTAATGTCTAAAAACGAGCAGACATACAAGTTACTGAACAATGAAACACTGTATTTTATGTTCTTAGCCTAACGGTTCCACAAGTGGTAAATGTTCATAAAAATGTTGGGAGAAAATGTAGAACATATGCAGTATGTGCTAGCTAGCATTTGATAGTAATAGCAAAGTCCCTAGCCATTGATTACGTCCATTGACTGTACAGTGACAGTAGAACGCCACACGATGGCGACCTCTATCACATATTTCCACCGGTGCTATCACTGTGTTATTCAGAGAGATAAAAGTACCTTTGTTAATGCAAGGTAAGAACCTCTCAGTGATTGCATCACTGCTTACGAGGTTGTCATTCCTGTTTCTTGTAGGTGACGTTCCAATATCACAGCTGTGAACATTTTAAAGTTGTCCAATGGCACGGTGTCATTGGCTCACCTCATTTACTACAAATTTAGATTTTTATTGAAATCTTGGCCAAAAAAAAAACTTTTACTCACAATTATTTGCAGAAGCTTCAAGACCTTTGAGAATTGCACCTGCAATTTCTAAACCTGGGTAAATTAATATGAAGAACCAAAGACTCAAAGACTCCATGCAGAGAGGTTGAAAGACCTTATGAGGAACAATGTTCCCCTCACAGCCTGACTACATCTGCACTTCCTCTGAGGTTTATTCGGGATGATTTAAACCTGGACTGAGCGCTCTAACGTGTAAACGATGCTCTGAATATCAGTTGAGAGTGTAATCCTATGTGTATATTCTGTTATCGATATTTCTTATTTTTAAACAGTGCTACATTTGTGTCCCTTGACATACATAGAAGTTGTAAAACAGGTCAGATAAATATTTATTACGTTTCATAATGTTACGCATTCAGAATACAACCCCAGAGCCATACTGCTCAACCCTAAGGTCTCTCCAGGTGCAGTGACTTGAGGCAGCAGCAGATTCCCTTGTCAAAGAGGAAGTTACTGTATGTGCAATCAGCTGAGTCGCTCCATTGAGGAAGTCACACGTGTCATCATCATCATTAACTGAAAGAGGCGAGGCAGGCAGGATGAGTCATGATGGGAAAGAGAGAGAGAGAGAGAGCAAGAGAGATGGGGAGATAGTGACAGACAGTCCAGGATGTTCTGTGGTTGATAGATTAGGTGATGGATGTGTAGAAAGAGATGGAGGGAAGCTGATTGATGAGAGAAACCCAGGCAATGTTCTGTGACTTGTTCTTCAGCGCTCACTCGCTCTGTCTACACACACACACACACACACACACATGCCAACTGGAGGTCAATATTGATTATAATTGTTCAGTTTGACATAACGACAGCCTTACACTCTCCGTTCTTGATACAATTAAATAGAAATTATAACCTTCATTAATTCTGCACCTACATGTAAAATGCAGAGTGAGAAGGTAATTGGAAGATTAACATTATATACTGTGTGTAATGAAGTTGTCTCCAGAACAAGACTAGCAATTCCATTTACCCTTGGAAAAGCGTGAGGGCTTAATCAGGCCACGTTTAAACCCCTATCCAGTGGAGGTTAATTAGTGTACTTGGCTGAATCAGCCTTGCAGGGAGCTCAGGCATCATGTTTGTTTAGATACATGACAGTGTAGTGTCCACGGATTACATTTACACCGCCATCCTTTACACTGCAGTGATTCTTCTGCACACATAGAGTACACTTGCTACAACTCTACTCACCCCCCCCCCCCCCCCTCTCTCTCCCTCCCTCCCCTTCTCAAGCACAAGGTACACACTTCCCCCCTCTCTCTCCCTCCCTCCCCTTCTCAAGCACAAGGTACACACTTCCCCCCTCTCACTCCCTCCCTCCCCTTCTCAAGCACAAGCACAAGGTACACACTTCCCCCCTCTCACTCGTGCATTATCTTTCCCGGAAATTGCATTTCCAGCACAGCCAGGGCCCATTATATAGAGGGAGCGACATGCTGTAACCTTTTTAAAAAGCCATTAGTGATGCACCTGCCCCTCCCCCTTCAGAGCACCCCTCCCTACCCCTTCCTCCCCTCCCTACCCCTCCCTACCCCTTCCTCCCCTCCCTACTCCTTCCTCTCATCAGCCCACTCTGCCCCCCCCCCCACACACCCTTCCTTACAGTATCAGTAATGTTATTAGCCTGTTTCTACACCCATTACCCTAATCTAACCAAACCCCTTGTCTGCAACTGCACAGGGAGCTGAAGCTGAGGGTAATGGTTGTACTGATAAAGAGGTTTGGGGATGGAGAGAAAGAACGCTGCTCCCTGGCAATCGATAAATGTAAACAATGAACTGTCTATCTCTCCATCCCCCAAACCTTTTCCTAGCTATCTAAACACAAACAGCCAGTGTAACACCCGAGCATGCATCAAACATCACAAAAGGCTCCTAGAGGCAGCACACCACGGCTCCATACACAGCATTGTTGTTGCACAGTCATGTTGTAACTGACCGCAATGGACCACTGGCCAATTGCGAGAGAGATACAAGTCAGGGCAGGGGGGAATGGAGAGACAGAAAGAAGAGGATGTTGAGACAAGCCAGACGCACCGACGGACAGAGACCAAATCCAATTGCATGGGCTGGTTCCAGGAAGTCGGTACAGAGAGTGGAGTTGAAACTGAGAAGAGAGGAGGAGGAGAAGGAGGAGGGAAGGATAGTTTTGTGCGATATGAATACCTTTAACATAATTGAAAACATATTGACCCACACATGGATGAGAATGAGCTGTCTCTGGAAGTAATGTGTGGAGTCATCCTCCTCACATTTCCCCAGTTTCTCTGGAAGTTGGCTAAAAGGCTTGAGTCACTCTCAGCCAGTGAGGCACTGTGCTGTCCCCACCCCCCACTCCTCCATCTCTCCCTCCCTCCTCTCTCCCAGCCAGCGCTGACATCCAACCCCACAACAGACGCCCTGCTGATCTATACCATGACATCATCAGCGTGAGCCACCATCAGAGCCTGTGGACGAGACAGTGACCTGAGGGAATGAGATGCCTCCCTCTGCCTGCTATTAATCTGATTGATGGCAGGATCAGTACCTCACCACACACACACACACACACACATACACACACACACACACACACACACACAGAGCCAGAAGGAGAGAGAGAGCACGGTAAGGCAATGGTCCATGAGCACATGCTGTCAGAGGAATCTTCTGGGTGTGAGTAGTTATGTCCTAAAACTGCACATGCATCCACTAAGGACTAGAGTTTGTTAAAGTGAACGCCCACCACGTTGGTACTATCAGTGCAATGCTGTTACAGAACAGGAAAGAGAAAAGAGTACAGGATACTGCCTTAATCTTATGCACGTGAAAAGAAAAAGTGTTTGAAGGGATGACAGGTGGGAACAAAGGTGCTCTTGTGACTCTGCCACACTGACAACAAACACTGTCTGTGGTCTGAACTCTGAATGCAAAAGGCATCGGAAGCATCAACCTACCAACCACTGACCCAGCTGAGGCTCTGTATAGGAACGTCCCTTGTCAGGCTTCCACCCAGTCAGGAAGTGAATTTAGGACAGAGGCCTTAGTTCCTTTCCTCCCTTTCTCTCTTCCTTGAAGTCATCACTGATCCAATACAGTTGGATGCTTGTAAACATGGATTGGTTGATATTTCCATGTCAAGAGAAAGCAAGTGACTTGCAATGTGAGTGCATACCTCATGTAGTACCACCAGCCAATCACAAACCAGACAGACTGTCAGGGTCTCTACGGGATCCACTTCCCATCTTGAGTCTCTGGGCATCTGGAACCAAGTAGTGGTGCTGGAAGCCTGGCCTGCAATTGGCACAAAGTGGGTCTGTCTCCCCAGGGGCTGGAGCTCAAGTCTGGCTGGGAGTAGTGAAGAGGCTCCTGTGGGAAGCCTGCTCCACAGTTGTAGTCAGAGCCAATGAGAGGAAGAGAGGAAGAGGAGAGCAGCAGCGAGCAATCTAACCATCCTACATTTGACTATGTGATAGAGGAAACTGAAGTGTTGCTTTGAGTTCAGTCCTCTCTGCTGATTGTGTTCAGAGTGAATGGGCTTGACTTTGAGTTCCCCCCCCCCCAGAGCAGGTGGCGCCACTGGCAATGAGGCAAAGGGGGCTTTGATTTCTAAGCCAGTGACTCAGTGCATATTCAAACTAGCCCTTTTGTTTGTGTTGCTCCCAGCCCGGGTCAGACAGACAAGGAATACAAATCAGACCTTTGACAGGAGCAGTTAACCTGGCTCTAAATATAGCTGGCCTGGCCACTTCTGAGAGAGATGGAGAGGAGTGGAGAGATGGAGACAGAGAGCAGCGTGGAGCTCACTGTGGGGCTGCTTCTCATTGCACTCTCTTTCTCTTTCTCTTTCTCTTTCTCTTTCTCTTTCTCTCTTCTCTCTCTAAACTAGAGGAAGAGCAGAAACTACTTAGAGCAATGACTGATGTGTTGTACTGATGTATCCAGCCCTGTGATGTGTTGTGCTGATGTATCCAGCCCTGTGATGTGTTGTACTGATGAATCCAGCCCTGTGATGTGTTGTACTGATGTATCCAGCCCTGTGATGTGTTGTACTGATGTATCCAGCCCTGTGTGTGTTGTACTGATGTATCCAGCCCTGTGTGTGTTGTACTGATGTATCAAGCCCTGTGATGTGTTGTGCTGATGTATCCAGCCTTGTGTGTGTGCATGGACGTGATGTGTTGTGCTGATGTATCCAGCCCTGTGTGTGTGCATGGACGTGATGTGTTGTGGTGATGTATCCAGCCTGGTGTGTGTTGTACTGATATATCCAGCCCTGTGTGTGTTGTACTGATGTATCCAGCCCTGTGTGTGTTGTACTGATGTATCCAGCCCTGTGTGTGTTGTACTGATGTATCCAGCCCTGTGTGTGTTGTACTGATGTATCCAGCCCTGTGTGTGTTGTACTGATGTATCCAGCCCTGTGTGTGTGGTACTGATGTATCCAGCCCTGTGTGTGTTGTACTGATGTATCCAGCCCTGTGTGTGTTGTACTGATGTATCCAGCCCTGTGTGTGTTGTACTGATGTATCCAGCCCTGTGTGTGTTGTGCTGATGTATCCAGCCCTGTGTGTTGTACTGATATATCCAGCCCTGTGTGTGTGCATGGACGTGATGTGTTGTGCTGATGTATCCAGCCCTGTGATGTGTTGTACTGATATATCCAGCCCTGTGTGTGTTGTACTGATGTATCCAGCCCTTTGTGTGTTGTACTGATGTATCCAGCCCTGTGTGTGTTGTACTGATGTATCCAGCCCTGTGTGTGTTGTGCTGATGTATCCAGCCCTGTGTGTGTGCATGGACGTGATGTGTTGTGCTGATGTATCCAGCCCTGTGTGTGTGCATGGACGTGATGTGTTGTACTGATGTATCCAGCCCTGTGATGTGTTGTACTGATGTATCCAGCCCTGTGTGTGTTGTACTGATGTATCCAGCCCTGTTTGTGTTGTACTGATGTATCCAGCCTTGTGTGTGTGCATGGACGTGATGTGTTGTGGTGATGTATCCAGCCTGGTGTGTGTTGTACTGATATATCCAGCCCTGTGTGTGTTGTACTGATGTATCCAGCCCTGTGTGTGTTGTACTGATGTATCCAGCCCTGTGTGTGTTGTACTGATGTATCCAGCCCTGTGTGTGTTGTACTGATGTATCCAGCCCTGTGTGTGTTGTACTGATGTATCCAGCCCTGTGTGTGTTGTACTGATGTATCCAGCCCTGTGTGTGTTGTACTGATGTATCCAGCCCTGTGTGTGTTGTACTGATGTATCCAGCCCTGTGTGTGTGCATGGACATGAGCGTGCATGAGTAAAAGAGAAAAATAGAGTGGATGAGAGAGAGGAGGGAATGGAAAGCAGATTGACAAATGAAAGATAGGGAGAGTCTGTTTAATAAAGCAGCAATCTGGAGGGAGCGAGGGAGCAGGAGAGAAGGAAAGAAGGAATGAGAAATGTGCTCATTCCAACAGGGATCTGAGGAGATTGCAAAAGAGGAAAGAGAGGGGAGATGGTAGAGGGGAGAGGGGGAGAGGAGAGAGGGGAGAGGGCAGAGGGAAGAGAGGGGAGAGGGGGGAGAGAGTGGAGAGGGGAGAGGGGAGAGAGTGGAGAGGGGAGAGGGGAGAGTGGAGAGGGGAGAGGGGAGAGGGGAGGGGGGAGAGAGTGGAGAGGGGAGAGGGGAGAGGGGGGAGAGAGTGGAGAGGGGAGAGGGGAGAGGGGAGAGGGGAGAGGGGGGAGAGAGTGGAGAGGGGAGAGGGGAGAGGGGAGGGGGGAGAGAGTGGAGAGGGGAGAGGGGAGAGTGGAGAGGGGAGAGGGGAGAGGGGAGAGGGGGGAGAGAGTGGAGAGGGGAGAGGCAGACAGAACAGAACAGGACGGGCGGTTAGAGGCATACAAGACTCCTGTTCAGTACTCAGCTGTCCTCGCCCGGCCGTTTGGAACGATGCCGTTGCCTATGCATATTTAGTTTCTTGGGTAGCAGATAAGAAAAGTGGAAATTCTCTTCACAAAAGAGTTGAAATGTTTTTTAGTACTACATTTGTAATCAAACCTTTACTTCTTGCCTTCTTCCATTGTATAGGCAGTTTTATTGGAGCCTCTGACAGTTTCACTTCAGAAATACTTTATAGCAAAACTAAAAGAAAGGTGTTTTGTAACTCCAATAAATTGTGACAAAATACACAATAACAATTGATTGATAGACAAAAATCCATTGCAATATTTTTTTCATGTCAGTTATACAGGCCAATGGGGAGCTGTGAAATAGCCAGATGCTTAGAGAGCAAACTATCCAGGGTGCCGGCCTGTGTTATCCCCCAGAGGAAGAGGATGGTTTCGGAAGATTTGGTAAGCAGAGATCCTATTATTGAAGCTGTCTGTGTATAAATGCCACGCCTGGAAATCCTGTGAGATTAGATTAGAGTGTATACAACCCAGCTCTGAGATGACACTGTCACTCACCACATAGCCTACTGTGTTCCTCAGGCAACATGACCACTGCATAGGCCTCTGCATGCACTAGCAAGACATACGCACAAGTTGCAAGAATAGACCTACCATAGACTCATCTGTTATGTACTTATCCTTTAGTAGGTCTTTATTAAGATACATTTAGATATGATTTATTAGTCCTTTCATTTGATGTATGTTTTAATGTATAGCCTACCCAGCATTTGGGTAACAATGTTCTGGCAGCCTGCATTTTGTTTTGGCCCCCAAGTTTTCTGAGCAAAAAGACAAGAAAATATAGCATTTCTTATGTATTTATTTTTGTACATCAAATACTGTAAAATCCCCAGGACATAACCTCAAAATGATTTCAATATAGGAAATACGTTCCCAAGTATTCCCACACATAAATAGGGAGGCATTTGTGATCTTATCCCGCCCAAGTACTATATCTGTTTTGGATTCTTGTGGTCAATTTCCAACTATGTTCAGGCACCCCGATCATCAGCTCAAGGAAAAATCGGGGGGAAATGGTGGATCCTTGTTTTATAACCATGTTGTTGTGCAAAGGCGATGTGGGGCATGAATTTATAACATAAATGTCGATCAGTATACCCTGAATCTAAATTCAGGACCATCTGTAATTTAAAAAAAAAAGTTAATTAACGCACACCACGGTCATGTTTAGGGCAAACTGCTCAAAGAGGGAGGTCTCTTAGCAACCTGGCACTGGTGTAATTAGTCTCCCTGGGTGCAGTTTTATCGTTCAACCACTTTTCTGAAGGTTACATTTGAATAATTGTCCTGCATTTTTAGCACCATTGTTTAATGTGGTTATTAATACAATGAAGGCAGTTGATTGATTACAATAAAATTGTAGGCATTAGACTTCACTGGATTATTTGTATTATTATTATTGGCCTAGTGTGACACAATCACAGAAGTAATCACCCTCTATTTTTGGCACTTATAACCCTCATTATCTTGATCGGTAGGCTATGCATCACCATCATGATGTGTGAGCGTGAATTGGGAGAATGGGAGAGTATTTCTCTCCCAATCTTGAGTCGCCTCCGCCGCGCCCCTTTGACCACGTTTGAATCTCAACAATGGGAGTGTAGAAGCGAGATATAATCAGAGAGAGAGAGAGCGAGCGAGAGAAAGAGAGGGAGCGACAGAAATGCAAGGGATAACGTGGGAACAAGGGTGTAAGCGTGTGGCTTCTGTCTCTCGGATCTTTTCTTCGTCTCCTTTTTTTTCTAAAAGGGAGAGGCATTGGGATGGAGTAAGATCAATTGAGCGGGAGAGAGAGAGAGTTGGAGGGGGCGTTTCTCCGCGGTATGATTATCAGATATTTCCAATACATTGTCAACATCGTGCCGTCTACTTGAGTAGGAGAAACTGGCAGGACTAGAAACAATGGGTGAGTATATGACATCTGACTGACTGGTAATGCTTTTTATTTTCTCTTGCCGAAAAAATAGCCCAGTGGCTTACATTTACGAAACCCACGAGGATGCATACATTGGTTGAAATGATCATATTTTTAACCTAACATTCGTGATCAATAGAACTTCATTGATACAGTAAGGAACATAACTCTTCGCTGGTTGATATGTAGGCTACACGTGATGGTAAATCATTGTTTGGCCACGGTAAAGGATAGCCCTCGATCATCAAGTGGAAAAAGCGCTCAGTGTTTGAAGCGCATCGCAAAGCCAACGGTGCTGTGTCTTCTCAAGCTATGTTATTCCTTTAAATTTTTCTGAAATATAACTGTTTGATCTCAAATGTCATTATAACAGGACCGACTTTTTTTTTTGTAAAGGCTAGTCTGTGCAGTCAGAGATAGACCTACGTGACTTGTTCCTAATATATTCGTATTCCTCAATGGACAGCTCGAGCTATCACGGGTGACGTCTATGAATGCATGTTGAGAGTGAGAGGCCTACTGTATCGCCAATGATTTACTTTTACCATGTCATGTGTGTTTGTTTTTTTACAGTAGCCTAAAGAAAATTGTTTGTAAATAGAAGTTGATATAGATAAAACACTCAATAACCTAAACCTTTGGAAAAGGTAGCCAACTAAAATTAGAAATTAAACAATTTTGATCAATAGGCCTACAGTTTAAAGTGTTGCTTGTTTGTGATTGTTCTCTATTGGGCTCCTTTGTTTTTTAAAGGTTTGGTATTTGGTTTAAAATAATTCCCCCAATGAAACAGGACTATCCATGTTGAATAAGTGTGGCAGGTGGCAACCCAATGCACAATACAATACAAGACGCAGTTGAATGATATTCATTCACCTAAAACGTCCAACAACAGCATATTTACTCTTAAAGCTAGAATTTTTTTGTTGCTACATCATTTTTTAAACATTTAAATGAATGAAATATACCCATTGCACAGGAGGCTGCTGAAGGGAGGATGGCTCGTAATAATGTCCGGAATGTAGCGAATGGAATGGCGTCAGACACATGGCAACCACTCATTCCGCTCCAGCCATTACCACAAGTACGTCCTCCCCAATTAAGGTGCCACCAACCTCCTGTGACCCATTGATTCTTGAAGAATGTAGGTCATAAATGCCTCATGAGCTTCAGATGTCGTAGGGCCTACCCCATCAGAAACCAAAAATATAAGCTTGTTCTACTCCAATGTTTGGAAAGTAAAAAAACGAACACTGTAGAGCAACAAAAACACAAAGCATGGTTAAAACTATCATTTTGATATCATGGAGAGTCCTTGCATCCATAGCTCGGTCTATGAATTTGAGAGTGGTAACATTTCCCCAGGCCCATCCCTCAACTTTTTACCAAAACTGAGGCGGGGTAACCACTTTGTTATTTTTTCAAATAAGGATTCAACCTTTTAAATGAAGTGTCTTATGAAATTGAATTTTTGTCGCTACACGGTTAACGTAATCTCTTTAAGAAGAAAGGTATTCATCTGTCAGTCCTATTCTTCCACAATTGTATTTATGGTTGAATGATTATGTTTATAAACACTAACTATTCACATTTTTACTGGATACATTTTTGGGTTGTGAATTGTCTGTATCTCTTAATCCCTATTTGTAAGTATCTTGTATTTCAATCTCTATATTGTATATTTAAATTCACCTTTTTGAGGCAGGCAAGGTGTTTTGTTTCAGTCAATCGATCAATTTTATCCCATCAATAAAACATCCAAGGTTTATCCTATAGGTTTACCGGCTAGTGAGATACATAATTAAATAATGTGTGAACTATTACTTGAATGTCAGTCATATAAGCTTGGGACACATACTGCCTATAGACTGAATTGGATTGAATTAGTAGCATTTGCAGAGAACATTGTGTGTGCGTGAGTGTGCAAGTGTGTGTGTGTGCTTGCGGATGTGTGTGTATGCATATGCGAGTGGAGTGTGTGTGAGCGGTGAGTGTGTGTGTGTCAGTCTCAGTGTGCGGTCGGTTTGCCCATAGGCACACTGGCCAGCATGAACTCCCTGAACTCAATCCTTGTCCATTAAATTCATATTGATCAAGGAGCAGAGAGCAGCATAGAGTTCCAGCTCATCTGTTTTTGGACTGGGCTTGAAGCTGTTAGTGTACCTCCAAGGAAGGAGACAAGAACAGAGAGAAATAAAAGAGTCCAAGGGAAAATAGAAAAGGAGAGAGAAATTGACAAGAGTATGTGTGTGTGTGTGTGTGTGTGTGAGTTTCTCTAAAAGCCAAACAAGCGGGACATCCATTTAGTAAACCAGCACATATCTCTCCACTGGGAGCTGTCCTTGGTTCTGATCCGTGCTCCAACCCTCCTCCATCCCTTCCACCTTCCCAAACCCCCCCCCCCCCCCCATCATCACCCATTCCCCCTCCCCCTCTCCCACCCAGCTAATTGACAACCTCAGCCTCTCCTTGTGGCAAGCAGTGTGGGGAGGGAGGCTAGGGATATCCTCAGAGGGCCCTGAACAGAGACAATGCTGGGAAAAGGCGAGAGAGCGGGGAGGATCAAATCAAAATCAAATCACATTTTATTGGTTGCGTACACAGATTTGCAGATGTTATCGCAGGTGCAGCAAAATGCTTGTGTTTCTAGCTCCAACAGTGCAGTGATACCTAGCAGAATAAATAAATAAAAACAATGAACACATAATAATAATAATTCATTGAGAAATATCAGAAAGAGTGATGTCAGAGCGATGTCTTTTTTACATTGTAGAATAACAGTGATGACATCAACACTATGAAATAACACATATGGCATCATGTAGTAACCAAAGAAAGTGTTAAACAAATCAATATATATTTTATATATGAGATTCTTCAAAGTAGCCACTCTTTGCCTTGATGACAGCTTTGCACACTCTTGGCATTCTCTCAACCAGCTTTACCTGGAATTAGTCTGGAAGGAGTTCCCACATATGCTGAGCTTATCCTTCACTCTGCGGTCCAACTCATCCCAAACCATCTCAATAGGGTTGAGGTCAGGTGACTGTGTTATTTCATAGTTTTGATGTCTTCACAATTATTCTACAATGTAGAAAATAGTAAAAATAAAGAAAAACCCTTGAATGAGTAGGTGTGTCCAAACTCTTGACTGGTACTGTGTATGTGTATATATATACAGTGGGGAGAACAAGTATTTGATACACTGCCGATTTTGCAGGTTTTCTTACTTACAAAGCATGTAGAGGTCTGTAATTTTTATCATAAGTACTCTTCAACTGTGAGAGACGGAATCTAAAACAAAAATCCAGAAAATCACATTGTATGATTTTTAAATAATTAATTTGCATTTTATTGCATGAAATAAGTATTTGATCACCTGCCAACCAGTAAGAATTCCGACTCTCACAGACCTGTTAGTTTTTCTTTAAGAAGCCCTCCTGTTCTCCACTCATTACCTGTATTAACTGCACCTGTTTGAACTCGTTACCTGTATAAAAGACACCTGTCCACACACTCAATCAAACAGACTCCAACCTCTCCACAATGGCCAAGACCAGAGAGCTGTGTAAGGACATCAGGGATAAAATTGAAGACCTGCACAAGGCTGGGATGGGCTACAGGACAATAGGCAAGCAGCTTGGTGAGAAGGCAACAACTGTTGGCGCAATTATTAGAAAATGGAAGAAGTTCAATATGACGGTCAATCTCCCTCAGTCTGGGGCACCATGCAAGATCTCACCTCGTGGGGCATCAATGATCATGAGGAAGGTGAGGGATCAGCCCAGAACTACACGGCAGGACTTGGTCAATGACCTGAAGAGAGCTGGGACCACAGTCTCAAAGAAAACCATTAGTAACACACTACGCCGTCATGGATTAACATCCTGCAGCGCACGCAAGGTCCCCCTGCTCAAGCCAGAGCATGTCCAGGCCCGTCTGAAGTTTGCCAATGACCATCTGGATGATCCAGAGGAGGAATGGGAGAAGGTCATGTGGTCTGATGAGACAAAAATAGAGCTTTTTGGTCTAAACTCCACGCCGTGTTTGGAGGAAGAAGAAGGATGAGTACAACCCCAAGAACACCATCCCAACCGTGAAGCATGGAGGTGGAAACATCATCCTTTGGGGATGCTTTTCTGCAAAGGGGACAGGATGACTGCACCGTATTGAGGGGAGGATGGATGGGGCCATGTATTGCGAGATCTTGGCCAACAACCTCCTTCCCTCAGTAAGAGCATTGAAGATGGGTCGTGGCTGGGTCTTCCAGCATGACAATGACCCGAAACACACAGCCAGGGCAACTAAGGAGTGGCTCCGTAAGAAACATCTCAAGGTCCTGGAGTGGCCTAGCCAGTCTCCAGACCTGAACCCAATAGAAAATCTTTGGAGGGAGCTGAAAGTCCGTATTGCCCAGCGACAGCCCCGAATCCTGAAGGATCTGGAGAAGGTCTGTATGGAGGAGTGGGCCAAAATCCCTGCTGCAGTGTGTGCAAACCTGGTCAAGAACTACAGGAAACGTATGATCTCTGTAATTGCAAACAAAGGTTTCTGTACCAAATATTAAGTTCTGCTTTTCTGATGTATCAAATACTTATGTCATGCAATAAAATGCAAATCTATTACTTAAAAATCAAACAATGTGATTTTCTGGATTTTTGTTTTAGATTCCGTCACTCACAGTTGAAGAGTACCTATGATAAAAATTACAGACTTCTACATGCTTTATAAGTGGGAAAACCTGCAAAATCGGCAGTGTATCAAATACTTGTTCTCCCCACTGTATATATATACACACACACAACAAAAATATAAACGCAACATGCCACAATTTCAAAGATCTTACTAAGTTACCGTTCATATATGAAAATTAGTCAATTTAAATAAATTCATTAGGCCCTAATCTATGGATTTCACATGACTGGGCAGGGGTGCAGCCATGGGTGGGCCCACATGGGAGCCAGGTCTACCCACTGGGGAGTCAGGCACAGCCAATCAGAATAGGTCTTTACCCACAAAAGGGCTTTATAACAGACAGAAATACTCCTCAGTTTCATCAGCTGTCCGGGTGGCTGGTCTCAGGTGATCCTGAGGGGATCCCGTTTTGTTGAAGTTGAGGGAGGGGGTTATTTGCCTGGCGCCACTCCGCCAAGGCTCTCACCTCCTCCCTGTAGGCTGTTTCATCGTTGTCGGCCACACAGTCATGGGGGAACAGGGAGTACAGGAGGGGACTGAGCACGCAACCCTGTGGGGCCTCTGTGTTGAGGATCAGCGTGGTGGAGTAGGCCCGTCAGGAAGTTCAGGATCCAGTTACACAGGGAGGCATTCAGACCCAGGGCCCTGAGCTTAGTGATGAGCTTGGAGGGCACTATGGTGTTGAAGGCTGAGCTGTAGTCGATGAACAGCATTCTTACATAGGTATTTATCTTGTCCAGGTGGGATACGGCAGTGTGCAGTGCAATAGCGATTGCGTCGCCATGGATCTTTTGGGGCGATATGCGAATTGTAGAGGGTCTAGGGTGTCGGGTAAGGTGACATGGTCCTAAACTAGCTTCTCAAAACACTTCATGATGACAGAACTGAGTGCATTTAGTTCACTTTCAAGGGCACAGGAATAATGGTGGACATCTTGAAGCAAGTGGGGACAACATACTGGGATATGGAGAGATTGAATGTCCATAAACACTCCAGCCAGCTGGTCTGCACATGCTCTGAGGATGCGGCTTGGGATGCCATCTGGGCTGGCAGACTTGCGTGAGTTAACATGCTTAAATTACTTACGTTGTCCACTGAGAATGAGAGCGCATATTCCTCGCAAGCGCCAGGGGCCCAGAGACTTTATTTTGTTTGCCTCGAAGCGGGCAAAGAAGGTGTCCGCGATGTGGCTGGGTTTCCCTTTATAATCCGTGGTTGTCTGGAGTCCATGCCACATACGTCTCGTGTCACTAACCATTAAATTGCGACTCTACTTTGCCCCTGTACTGATGTTTTGCTTCTTTGATTGCCTTACGGAGGTCATAGCTGGTCTGTTTGTACACATCCATGTTCCCTGTAACCTTGCTATGGTTAAATGCGGTGGTTTGCGCTTTCCGTTTTGTGCAAATGCTGCCATCTATCCATGGTTTCTAATCGTCAGTGGGAACAACATCCTCTATGCACTTCCCGAAGAACCCCGTCAGCGAGTCAGTGTACATTTCAATACTATTCTCAGAGGCGACCCGGAACATTTCCCAGTTCACGTGATGAAAACAACCTTGAAGCATAGATTCCGATTGGTCAGACCAACGTTGAACAGTCCTTACCACAGGAGCGTCCTGTTTAAGTTTCTGTCTATGGGTGTGGAGGAGCAGAATGGAGGCGTGATCTGATTTGCCAAAGCGAGGGAGGGGGAGGGTCTTTCCGCTGTCCTGGAAGGGATAGTAGCAATGATCCAGGGTCTGTGTTGCGCGTGTAGCACAGAAAATGTGTTGATAGAATTTCGGTAGCGTTTTCCTTAGATTTCCTTTATTAAAGTCCCCAGCTAATCTAAATGCCCCCTGATGTCTCTCTGGAAGGTGATCCTTGCCCTGAGGGACTGAACCTTAGCAAGTAATATATGTGGGATGAATAGAGCCTGCCTCGGGAAGATCAAACAAAGGATCCAAATTTCTGTTGAGTGATTGCCGATCTAACATCCAAAAGCAATTTACAATGTAAGAAATAACACAAAAAACCAAAAGAATACAGCAAAGTATTCTAGGAACTAGAAACAAGGCGACCGTATCTGTCGGCACCATCTTGTCATGTGAAAACAAAACATCTGTGTGGTAATTGGGCTCCCCTTTGTATTGTAAAACATACATTGACATCTGTTTGATAATTGGCTTCGCTGGCTCCTCGGCTTGGGTCATGCTAAATGGTGGAGAGGAAAGCGAAGGTGTGTTTGTGTGCGTGTAAACTGATGAGGGAAGGGGCGCTAGGTTGTCAATTGTGTTTTTGTGTTGGTAAAGGCTCCACAGGTTTCATATTTGCATATATACAGCAATATACTATTTATTGGTCAAATTGGTCAACAGTTATTCTAATCATTTACAAAGATAAATCACTTTTGTTAGTCATATAAGAGACTACCCACTGGTTGAATCAATGTTGTTTCCACGTCATTTCAATGAAATGATGTTGAACCAATGTGGAATAGATTGAATTGAATTGACGTCTGTGCCCAGTGGGTATTGAATACTATCATACTGCCAAGCTAGCTTGCCACAGCCTTTCCCCCATAGCCTCTGAGCAAATGTTGTGTGGTGATTTGAGACAGAGACCCAGAAGCCATATTAGCAGCTTCCGCAATTTGTTAGGCGCTATAGAGGGGAGCGGCTGTCAAATTGCATAGATAAATATGGTGAATAATTGATATGCTGCGTAGCGGGGAACTGTTTTGGAGTGGAACTGATGCTCCCGGAATCCCATATACTGTCAGTGGTAGATAGGCATATAGCTCTAGATCTCCTCATCTACTTATGTGTCAATACCCAGGATGTAGTACTGTTAGATAGCTCTGACCAGCTAGACAGCCCTGTCCTGCTCACAGCATAGAAACTATATTGTATATACCTCTATACAAGTATAGACATATAGGCATAAATCAGTGAAGGCTGCAGAGGGGAGGACGGCTCATAATAATGGCTGGAACAGAGCGAATGGAATCAAACACATGGAAACCATGGAAACTATGCGTTTGATGTATTTGATACCATTCCACTCCAGCCTTTACCATGAGCCGGTCCTCCCCAAGTAAGGTGCCACCAACCTCCTGTGGCATAAATAGAAATCATATAAACAGTAGCCTACAGTATATGTCATGAAGGCCAATATGTATACCTCATACAGTATGTTCCATCATGTACAGTTATAGATGACATCTTTGGTTCAGGGCTACAGTACTATTTACAGCCCATTGGGGTTTGGGATATGGGAGAATGCCCCTCTCCATCCTTCCCTTTTGTTTACTCTCCAGTGTGAGAGGCTAAGGTCGTTTTAAAGAGGGAGCAGAGCTAAAAAGACAGCTTTGGATTTCAGGTCTTGGAACCACAAGGATGCTATCAGACTCCTACCAACATCCTCCCATTTAAACCCTTTCAGGGTTTTCTGTCTTCTTTTTTTACCCCTCCTCCAAACGTGTGGTATGTCACATGCAGAGGTGTTTAGAATTTTTGAGCTGGAATCATTCTTTTCATGTGCTCGCCTTTTAGCAGAGACGTGCAGAGCAGTGCTTTCTGGGTTTGATTCCAACCCCTTGAGGAAGCAAGGGCAGGAGGATGTGAAGTCTCCTTATCTCTACTGACAGCCAATCACAATTCAGAATGCCAGTCCAAAGCCAGGCGATAGTATGCCCTTTAAGTTTACAGTCTGCTTGTCCCAATAAACATATCTCTCACTCACTCCCTGCTCCCTCCTTTACGCACTCTCTCTCTCTCTCTCTCTCTCTCTCTCTCTCTCTCTCTCTCTCTCTCTCTCTCTCTCTTTCTCTCTCTCTCTCTCCATTTCTCTCCCTCTCTCCATTTCTCTCATGTTTTCAGCGTGGGGGCCTGGGCTCCCGGCACTGCGGGGGCAGCACACTCCTTCAGATGTGTGTGTGACTGTGGCTCTCACTGATAAACGCAGGGACAGGGATGGCAAGCCTTACACTCAGTCAGGGGCCGGGAATTCAAAAACTGTATTGTACACTGGTGTGGTGTGACAAGGTGACAGCACACGTGAGCTTGCAGTTACATCATGTTCAGCTGGCCTTTTTAAAAATTTGTTTTTATTTTTATTTCACCTTTACATTCTGAATTGTGATTGGCTGTCAGTAGAGATAAGGAGACTTCACATCCTCCTGCCCTTGCTTCCTCAAGGGGTTGGAATCAAACCCAGAAAGCACTGCTCTGCACGTCTCTGCTAAAAGGCGAGCCAGGTAGGCCTGTTAGTTCTCATTTACCACTGCGACCTGACCAAGACAAAGCAAAGCAGTGCGACAAAAAAACAACAACACAGAGTTACACATGGGATAAACAAACGTACAGTCAATAACACAATAGAACATCTATGTACAGTGTGCAAATGTAGTAAGATTAGGAAGGTGGGGCAATAAATAGGCCATAGTGGTGAAATAATTACAAATTCACTCACCCCACAATCACCCAACAATCACCCCACAATCACCCCACAATCACCACACACTCACCCCACAATCACCCAACAATCACCCCACACTCACCCCACACTCACCCCACAATCACCCAACAATCACCCAACAATCACCTCACACTCACCCCACACTCACCCAACAATCACCCCACAATCACCCAACAATCACCCCACACTCACCCCACACTCACCCAACAATCACCCCACACTCACCCCACAATCACCCAACACTCACCTCACACTCACCCCACAATCACCCAACAATCACCTCACACTCACCCCACAATCACCCAACAATCACCCCACACTCACCCCACACTCACCCCACACTCACCCCACACTCACCCCACACTCACCTCACACTCACCCAACAATCACCTCACACTCACCCCACACTCACCCCACAATCACCCAACACTCACCTCACACTCACCCCACAATCACCCAACACTCACCTCACAATCACCCAACAATCACCCAACAATCACCCCACAATCACCCCACAATCACCCAACAATCACCCCACACTCACCTCACACTCACCCCACAATCACCCCACACTCACCCAACAATCACCCCACACTCACCTCACACTCACCCCACACTCACCTCACACTCACCCCACAATCACCCCACACTCACCTCACACTCACCCCACAATCACCCCACACTCACCTCACACTCACCCCACACTCACCCAACACTCACCTCACAATCACCCCACAATCACCCAACAATCACCCCACAATCACCCCACACTCACCCCACAATCACCCCACACTCACCTCACACTCACCCCACAATCACCCCACACTCACCTCACACTCACCCCACAATCACCCCACAATCACCCCACACTCACCCCACAATCACCCCACAATCACCTCACACTCACCCAACAATCACCCAACAATCACCCCACACTCACCCCACACTCACCTCACACTCACCCCACACTCACCCCACAATCACCCCACAATCACCCCACACTCACCCAACAATCACCCCACAATCACCCCACACTCACCCCACAATCACCCCACACTCACCTCACACTCACCCCACAATCACCCCACACTCACCCCACAATCACCCCACAATCACCCCACACTCACCCCACAATCACCCCACACTCACCCCACACTCACCCAACAATCACCCAACAATCACCCCACACTCACCCCACACTCACCTCACACTCACCCCACACTCACCCCACAATCACCCCACAATCACCCCACACTCACCTCACACTCACCCCACACTCACCCCACACTCTATCTGGTACTTGTGTGGGATATGGACTAGATATCAGATATGTTCTAGATATGGGAGACATACTGTATTTTAATACTATTACAGGCATAGATACAGGAGATATAGACATAGAATACATAGATACAGGAGATATAGACATAGAATACATAGATACAGGCGTTTTAGACATAGAATACATATATACAGGAGATATAGACATATAGAATACATATATACAGGAGATTTAGACTTAGAATACATAGATACATGAGATATAGACATAGAATACATATATACAGGAGATATAGACATATGGAATACATAGATACAGGAGATATAGACATATAGAAGACATAGATACAGGAGATATAGACATATAGAATACATAGATACAGGAGATATAGACATATAGAAGACATAGATACAGGAGATATAGAATACATAGATACAGAAGATATAGACATATAGAATACATAGATACAGGAGATATATAGAATACATAGATACAGGAGATTTAGACTTAGAATACATAGATACAGGAGATATAGACATAGAATACATAGATACAGGAGATATAGACATAGAATACATAGATACAGTAGATACAGGAGATATAGACATAGAATACATAGATACAGGTGATATAGACATATAGAAGACATATATATACAGGAGATATAGAATACATAGAGACAGGAGATATAGACATATAGAATACATAGATACAGGAGATATAGACATATAGAAGACAGAGATACAGGAGATATAGACATATAGAATACATAGTTACAGGAGATATAGACATATAGAAGACATAGTTACAGGAGATATAGACATATAGAAGACATAGATACAGGAGATATAGACATATAGAATACATAGATACAGGAGATATAGACATATAGAAGACATAGATACAGGAGATATAGACATAGAATACATAGATACAGGAGATATAGACATAGAATACATAGTTACAGTAGATACAGGAGATATAGACATAGAATACATAGATACAGGAGATATAGACATATAGAAGACATACTAGATATAGACATATAGAGACATAGATACAGGAGATATAGACATAGAATACATAGATACAGGAGATATAGACATAGAATACATAGATACAGGAGATATAGACATATAGAAGACATAGATACAGGAGATATAGACATATAGAGACATAGATACAGGAGATATAGACATAGAATACATAGATACAGGAGATATAGACATAGAATACATAGATACAGGAGATATAGACATAGAATACATAGATACAGGAGATATAGACATAGAATACATAGACACAGGAGATATAGACATATAGAATACATAGATACAGGAGATATAGACATAGAATACATAGATACAGGAGATATAGACATAGAATACATAGATAAAGGAGATATAGACATATAGAATACATAGATACAGGAGATATAGACATAGAATACATAGATACAGGAGATATAGACATAGAACACATAGATACAGGAGATATAGACATATTGAATACATAGATACAGGAGACATATAGACATATTGAATACATAGATACAGGAGATATATAGACATAGAATACATAGATACAGGAGATATAGACACATAGAATACATAGATACAGGAGATATAGACATATAGAAGACATAGATACAGGAGATATAGACACATAGAATACATAGATACAGGAGATATAGACATATAGAAGACATAGATACAGGAGATATAGACATATAGAAGACATAGATACAGGAGATATAGACATATAGAATACATAGATACAGGAGATATAGACATATAGAAGACATAGATACAGGATATATAGACATATAGAAGACATAGATACAGGAGATATAGACATAGAATACATAGATACAGGAGATATATACATATAGAATACATAGATACAGGAGATATAGACATAGAATACATAGATACAGGAGATATAGACATATAGAATACATAGGTAAAGGAGATATAGACATATAGAATACATAGATACAGGAGATATAGACATATAGAGACATAGATACAGGAGATATAGACATAGAATACATAGATACAGGAGATATAGACATATAGAATACATAGGTAAAGGAGATATAGACATATAGAATACATAGATACAGGAGATATAGACATATAGAGACATAGATACAGGAGATATAGACATATAGAGACATAGATACAGGAGATATAGACATAGAATACATAGATACAGGAGATATAGACATAGAATACATAGATACAGGAGATATAGACATAGAATACATAGATACAGGAGATATAGACATATAGAATACATAGATACAGGAAATATAGACATATAATACATAGACACAGGAGATATAGACATATAGAATACATAGATACAGGAGATATAGACATAGAATACATAGATACAGGAGATATAGACATAGAATACATATATAAAGGAGATATAGACATATAGAATACATAGATACAGGAGATATAGACATAGAATACATAGATACAGGAGATATAGACATAGAATACATAGATACAGGAGATATAGACATATAGAATACATAGATACAGGAGATATATAGACATAGAATACATAGATACAGGAGATATAGACATAGAATACATAGATACAGGAGATATAGACATAGAATACATAGATACAGGAGATATAGACATATAGAAGACATAGATACAGGAGATATAGACATATAGAGACATAGATACAGGAGATATAGACATAGAATACATAGATACAGGAGATATAGACATAGAATACATAGATACAGGAGATATAGACATAGAATACATAGATACAGGAGATATAGACATATAGAATACATAGATACAGGAAATATAGACATAGAATACATAGACACAGGAGATATAGACATATAGAATACATAGATACAGGAGATATAGACATAGAATACATAGATACAGGAGATATAGACATAGAATACATAGATAAAGGAGATATAGACATATAGAATACATAGATACAGGAGATATAGACATAGAATACATAGATACAGGAGATATAGACATAGAATACATAGATACAGGAGATATAGACATATAGAATACATAGATACAGGAGATATATAGACATAGAATACATAGATACAGGAGATATATAGACATAGAATACATAGATACAGGAGATATAGACACATAGAATACATAGATACAGGAGATATAGACATATAGAAGACATAGATACAGGATATATAGACATATAGAAGACATAGATACAGGAGATATAGACATAGAATACATAGATACAGGAGATATATACATATAGAATACATAGGTACAGGAGATATAGACATAGAATACATAGATACAGGAGATATAGACATATAGAATACATAGATACAGGAGATATAGACACATAGAATACATAGATACAGGAGATATAGACATATAGAAGACATAGATACAGGAGATATAGACATATAGAAGACATACTAGATACAGACATATGGAATACATAGATACAGGAGATATAGACATAGAATACATAGATACAGGAGATATAGACATAGAATACATAGATACAGGAGATATAGACATAGAATACATAGATACAGGAGATATAGACATATAGAATACATAGATACAGGATATATAGACATATAGAATACATAGATACAGGAGATATAGACATATAGAATAAATAGATACAGGAGATATAGACATATAGAATACATAGATACAGGAGATATAGACATATAGAAGACATACTAGATACAGACATATAGATACAGGAGACGTATTAATTCATTGACTGTTAATTCCATATTACTACTCCAAACTGAAAGACGATTCTTCCTTTGCAAATTGTCTTGTTTTCCTTTTTCTCTCTAGGACGCGGACAATTGAAGTGGTAAATGAACCCCAGCCCACCCCTCCATCTCTCTTCCACTGTAATGAAGCATGGATATGGGGATGGGGAGAGGAAAGAGAGGAGAGGAGATGGAGGGGAGGAGGTGGCCTGGAACGTTTGCTCCCGTCTCGACCACGGGTATTCTTGGGTTGATAATACAGATGTCGATGTTATTGCTTGAGAATACGCGTAGCTGAGTGGAAGACATTTTCCTCAATCAATCTTTCCTTCTGGGCTCATATAGACAACCAACCTTTCCTTCTGGGGTCATATAGACAACCAACCTTTCCTTCTGGGGTCATATAGACAACCAACCTTTCCTTCTGGGGTCATATAGACAACCAACCTTTCCTTCTGGGGTCATATAGACAACCAACCTTTCCTTCTGGGGTCATATAGACATACAGTAGTGACACCCTCCTCCAAAGATCAATCTTAATTTTTGTACTATCATTTGTTTTAAATGTTATTTAAATTATATGGCTCCTCAGTGTTGATCCAAGCAGGCTAGAAGAAGAAAGTGCCTCATCGCTGCCCAACACTCTCTCTCTGAGCTGTGTTGTGACCGGTACCTTGGGCCCAACCAGATGTCCTCTTCAGAAGGTAAGCGCCTCCCAGACGTACACCACACCCCTTCTCTGCTCTGATCATTCCTACACTTGACAGATGCCCTTATCAGAGGCGATGAGTGACGAGTGGGGAATCCAATAACAGTCTGTGAGGAAGTGGACCTGGGCGACACCGCACCACACAGCAGAGGTCCAGCAGCAGCTCCTGTGTCTCGTGGCGAATAAGGTCACAGCCAAAGAGCAAATCCAATATTCTGACAGGCAGGTAGGAGTATGGGCTGAATGCATTAGAGAGCACAAAGATAAATCTCATCCTGGACGCTGTTTGCCGGGCTGGCTGGAGGAGGTACAGGGACAGTCAGACAGGGGCAAGCTGAGGCATGGCAACAGGGAAGGACAGGCTGAATGGTGGGATATTTAATATTTAACAAGCATTTCAACCAGATATATGTGTGTGAACTTGTGTATTTGTGATACAGTGATCTTGGTTAAACTACCTTTTCGCAACTCACATTTAACAAAACAGTATCATTGCCTTGCAAAAGTATTCAGACCCCTTAGATTTGTTTTATTGTGTTAAAAGTGGGATTCAAATGGAGTTCAATGTCATTTGTTGTCAACAATAGTCACAAAATATTCTGTAATTTTAAAACAGCTACAGAGTTCAATGGCTGTAACGGGAGAGAACCGTGGATGGATTAACATTGTAGTGACTCCACAATAATGACCTAAAAGAAAAACACAAATATACAAATTATTCCAAAACATGCATTGTGTATGAAACAAGGCACACAAGTAATACTGCAAAGAAATACACTTTTTGGCCTTAATGCAAAGACCTACACTTGGGGGCCAAAAGTTTGGAATATTACTCATTCAAAGGTTTTTCTTTATTTGCACTATTTTTTACATTGTAGAATAAAAGTCAAGACATCTGGGTAACTAATTTGAAGAATCTCAAATATAAAATATATTTTGATTTGTTTAACACTTTTTTGGTTACTAAATGATTCCATATGTCTTATGTCATAGTTTTGATGTCTTCACTTTTATTCTACAATGTAAAAGATCACAAAACAAACTTTTGTCCCCCAGTGTGTGTTTGGGGAAAATCCAACACAACACATCACCAAGTAACTGCCTCCTTATTTTCAAGCATTTTACTGGGGAGTTGTTCAGGATTAAAATAAATAGGATAGGGCACAATCCTAGAGCTTCAGTCTGCTTCAGTCTGCTTCAGTCTGCTTGACACCAGACACTGGAAGAGGAATTCACCTTTCAGCATGGCAATAACCTACAACATAAGGCAAATCTATCTGAAAATTGCTGTCAAGCCATGATACCCAACATCTCGACAGAGCTTGGAGAATTTTAAATAGCGTAATTGGCAAATGTTGCACAATCCAGACTTACCCAAGAAGACTCACAGCTGTAGTTGCTGCCAAAGGTGTTTCTAACATGTATGGACGTAGGGAGCTGAATACTTATGCAACGACTATAGATTTGTATTCATCTTGAAAAATAAAAGTAATAATCTTCCACTTTGATATTGTGTTCTGTGTAGATTGTTGACAAAAGTGACAATTTAATAAATTTTAACCCCACTTTGTTACACAATAAAATGTGAAGAAAATGGTCTGAATACTTTTGCAAGGCACCGTACATTAATTTTCTGTTCCATTTTTGTATTAATACCTCCACTTGTTTTAACTGCACCTGTACAGGAACAACAGAAGAAAACTAGTAGGGTTGTGTGGGCCGGTCAAATGAATAACTTCCCACCATGGTGGTTTTAATTTGAGTGTTTTTTTTAATAGGGTGTAATAAGATTATGTAAATCCCTCGATTTCACAGTGGGAGGATGCTGGGTCTCATCCATGTAAAGGGTCTTTGACAGAGTCTCTGAATCTGTACTAAACACTGGAAACACTCAGCCAAGAGGATTCTCCACAGCAGCACCTAGAGACAGCACTGACATGAGCTCCTCTCTCTCAGGGTGGTGTGCGTGTGCGTGTGTGTGTGTGTGTGTATGTGTGTGTGTGTGTGATAGACAGATGACCTAAGGTTAGCACAAGCCTCCACTCTTTACTCCAGTCTCTTCCTCTATGTTTTAATTAATGATAGAACTTGATCTCTAAGCCCCCGCTGATTAACCATTTTAATAACTTCATTTGTCCCTAATAAACCTCATTCCAAATTGACCCCATGTAATGGAAAGCTAGAAAGTAGACTACGGACCTGGCGGGTAAGAGGACCAAGATTTGGGTTTGTTTACTTAGTTAAAACATTTTTTACCTTTATTTAACCAGGCAAGTCAGTTAAGAACAAATTCTTATTTAGAATGACGGCCTAGCCCGGCCTCCCCTAACTCGGACGACGCTGGGCCAATTTTGCTCCGCCCTATGGGACTCCTGATCACGGCCAGTTGTGCTACAGCCCGGGATCAAACCAGGGTCTGTTGTGACACCTCTAGCACTGAGATGCAGTGCCTTAGGCCGCTGTGCCACTCAGGAGCCCTATACATACATACATACATACATACATACATACATACATACATACATACATACATACATACATACATACATACATACATACATACATACATACATACATACATACATACATACAGTAGGTATTCAGGTTATTGCTCACACTGTTATTCCCTCCACTCACATGGTCTTACACTCAACAATGTTTACAATTGTTCTATTTTTCCATTTTTGGCTAATATCATTACATTACATTTATTGCCTGTGCGTCTTGCATGCTCTTGACACTGGCACATCATTAATGAGACCTACCGTGTCTACATCTGTGATGACGCCGGTATGCTACTGTCTATCAACTAAAACAAGTCCCACTGCAGCCTGTCTCTCTGTACACTTCTCCTAATAACCATCCCAGTGAGCAGACAGAACCGAGCCAAAAGACTGGGAATTAAATGAGTGCGTCTTGGATTTGCCGGGTGATGATAGTGGTAATTTGTCCAAGATGGGTCACTCCATTACAATCACACTGTAATATTTATCTATACAAACAAAAGGGCTGTGTGCGGGAGAAGCTGAGGGCAGGAAATCACTGTGCAATAAGAGCCCTCTCATTAGGCCCTGTCTTTATCATGGAGGAGTTCTTGTGAGATGTGGCAGATTAGTGGGGAACAGAAGGCCATGGAGATTATGACCGTTATTGCAATGATAATCACTCTTTGTCCTCCGACGACACACACGTTTGCACCTGTGGTAAATGTAAAACTAACCGTGTGTGTGGGCTGTGAGTGTGCGTGTGTATGTGAGGGTGTATGTGTGCGCGTGTGAGTGTGTGTATGAGAGAAAGATAGTGGAAGACAGAAAAGAGTTTGCATCTTTTTATGTACGTGTGTGCGTGTGCATGCATGTGTGCGAGAGTGATTGGACGCATTTAGAATTAACAAACAGATAAAGATGGAATTAAATAAATAACTTACAATCTCATGCATTGCTCTCGGTGCCTGGCAACCGGATCGCTGGGTTGCCATGGCAACAGTTGCTGCCGAATGTGAGGTGATTGGCAACCATGCCAACGAGGAGGGAATAACATTTGACCCCTCCTGCAGATGAGGAGAGGTGGGGGGCAGAGGGGAGCTGAGAGAAAGAGAGGGAGGGAGGGAGGGAGGGAGGGAGGGAGGGAGGGAGGGAGGGTGGAAAAGAGTAGGCCAAGTAATTGAGATATTCATCCTCTGAAACCTCTTCTTTCAAACTCCTCCTTCTCAACCCCTCCCCTCTGGCACCAACACACTACACTACCACAGATACTAACACACACACACTCCTGCTGCTCGCCTGCACACACACACTCACACAAGCCCAAACTCACACTCTCTCTCACTAGGAGTCACTCTATCACACCCCCACCTACAGACACACAAACACGTACAGTATCTACTCAACACAATCTCTCGCACATGCAAAACACACACACACACACACACACACGCGCATACTCAGCAGACCTGTATTCATCAGCAAGGCATTGTTTTGCTCCTGAAGCTATGTGAAACAGAAGGCAGTGTGAAATCATTATGTGAGCTTCTCTCTTCCCTCTCTCTCTTCCCTCTCTCTCTTCCCTCTCTCTCTTCCCTCTCTCTCTTCTCTCTCTCTCTTCTCTCTCTCTCTCTCTCCTTGTTCTCCACTCTATATATCTCATTCTCTCCTATTTCCTCTGTCTGCATGGCTAAACTAATAAGTGAGTGATTAATGATCTGCTAATTGCTCTGTAATCTCTGTTAATTAGCATCAATATTTTTCAGTGGCTGAGTGCAGTGAGAGAGAGAGAGAGCCAGTTGGACAGTTGGACCCATAGACAGACACACAGAAACACATACACACAGAGAGAGCTAGAGAGAGAATGTGAAGTCAAATGTCTACTGTTTGCTGATGATCTGGTGCTTCTGTCACCAACCAAGGAGGGCCTACAGCAGCACCTACAGTGGGGAGAACAAGTATTTGATACACTGCCGATTTTGCAGGTTTTCCTACTTACAAAGCATGTAGAGGTCTGTAATTTTTATCATAGGTACACTTCAACTGTGAGAGACGGAATCTAAAACAAAAATCCAGAAAATCACATTGTATGATTTTTAAATAATTAATTTGCATTTTATTGCATGACATAAGTATTTGATCACCTAACAACCAGTAAGAATTCCGGCTCTCACAGACCTGTTAGTTTTTCTTTAAGAAGCCCTCCTGTTCTCCACTCATTACCTGTATTAACTGCACCTATTTGAACTCGTTACCTGTATAAAAGACACCTGTCCACACACTCAATCAAACAGACTCCAACTTCTCCACAATGGCCAAGACCAGAGAGCTGTGTAAGGACATCAGGGATACAATTGTAGACCTGCACAAGGCTGGGATGGGCTACAGGACAATAGGCAAGCAGCTTGGTGAGAAGGCATCAACTGTTGGCGCAATTATTAGAAAATGGAAGAAGTTCAAGATGACGGTCAATCTCCCTCGGTCTGGGGCACCATGCAAGATCTCACCTCGTGGGGCATCAATGATCATGAGGAAGGTGAGGGATCAGCCCAGAACTACACGGCAGGACCTGGTCAATGACCTGAAGAGAGCTGGGACCACAGTCTCAAAGAAAACCATTAGTAACACACTACGCCGTCATGGATTAAAATCCTGCAGCGCACGTAAGGTCCCCCTGCTCAAGCCAGCGCATGTCCAGGCCCGTCTGAAGTTTGCCAATGACCATCTGGATGATCCAGAGGAGGAATGGGAGAAGGTCATGTGGCCTGATGAGACAAAAATAGAGCTTTTTGGTCTAAACTCCACTCGCCGTGTTTGGAGGAAGAAGAAGGATGAGTACAACCCCAAGAACACCATCCCAACCGTGAAGCATGGAGGTGGAATCATCATTCTTTGGGGATGCTTTTCTGCAAAGGGGACAGGACGACTGCACCGTATTGAGGGGAGGATGGATGGGGCCATGTATTGCGAGATCTTGGCCAACAACCTCCTTCCCTTAGTAAGAGCATTGAAGATGGGTCGTGGCTGGGTCTTCCAGCATGACAACGACCCGAAACACACAGCCAGGGCAACTAAGGAGTGGCTCCGTAAGAAGCATCTCAAGGTTCTGGAGTGGCCTAGCCAGTCTCCAGACCTGAACCCAATAGAAAATCTTTGGAGGGAGCTGAAAATCCGTGTTGCCCAGCGACAGCCCCGAAATCTGAAGGATCTGTATGGAGGAGTGGGCCAAAATCCCTGCTGCAGTGTGTGCAAACCTGGTCAAGAACTACAGGAAACGTATGATCTCTGTAATTGCACCAAATATTAATTGTACCAAATATTAAGTTCTGCTTTTCTGATGTATCAAATACTTATGTCATGCAATAAAATGCAAATTATTACTTAAAAATCATACAATGTGATTTTCTGGATTTTTGTTTTAGATTCCGTCTCTCACAGTTGAAGTGTACCTATGATAAAAATTACAGACCTCTACATGCTTTGTAAGTAGGAAAACCTGCATAATCGGCAGTGTATCAAATACTTGTTCTCCCCACTGTAGATCTTCTACACAGATTCTGTCAGACCTGGACCCTGACAGTAAATCTCAGTAAGACCAAAATAATGGTGTTCCAATAAAGGTCCAGTTGCCAGGACCACAAATTCAAATTCCATCTAGACACAATTCCATAAAAACGATATGTACCTTGGCCTGTCAGCACCACAGGTAACTTCCACAAAGCTGTGAACGATCTGAGAGACAAGGCAAGAAGGGCCTTCTATGCCATCAAAAGGAACATAAAATTCGACATACCAATTAGGATCTGGCTAAAAATACTTGAATCAGTTATAGAACCCATTGCCCTTTATGGTTGTGAGGTCTGGGGTCCGCTCACCAACCAAGAATTCACAAAATGGGACAAACACCATATTGAGACTCTGCATGCAGAATTCTGCAAAAATATCCTCAGTGTACAACGTGAAACACCAAATAATGCATGCAGAGCAGAATTAGGATGATACCCGCTTATTATCAAAATCCAGAATAGAGATGTTAAATTCTACAACCACCTAAAAGTAAGCGATTCTCAAAGCGATTCTCAAACCAAAGCCATCACCTACAGAGAGATTAACCTGGAGAAGAGTCCCCTAAGCAAGCTGGTACTGGGACTCTGTTCACAAACACAAACAGACCCCACAGAGCCCCAGGACACCAACACAATTAGACCCAACCAAATCATGAGAAAACAAAAAGAGAATTACTTGACACATTGAATTAACAAAAAAACAGAGCAAACTATAATGCGATTTGGCCCTAAACAGAGAGTACACAGTGGCAGAATACCTGACCACTGTGACTGACTGTCAGGCTCTGGCCATAGAGAAGCAATAGGCTTCTCTATGTAGCTATGGTCAGAGTCTGACAGTGTTGTTCTTTTCTGTTTCTTTGTGGGTTTTGGGTGGATCTCTAATTAGAGGCAGCTGCTACCCGTTGTCTCTAATTAGGGATCCAATATATGTTGAGTCTGTCCCTCACGCGGGTGTGGGTCGTTATCGGTATATGTCGTATATTTCGCAGGTCACGGTGAGAGGAAAGTGTGCGTGAGTTACGTCTGTTCATTCGTGTTTTGTTTTGTGAGCGTGGCGTTTATATCTTCGTGGTTTTTGTGTTTTCAGTAGTTCGTCTTTTGGTTTTGTTATACATTGTATAATACAATCTATACATAGTAATATAAAGATGTCTAACTAATATCCCTGCGCTGCGTCTTGGTCATTCCCACACCCACATCGTGACACTGACCCAAACTTAAGGAAAGCTTTGACTATGTACAGACTCAGTGAGCATAGCCTTGCTATTGAGAAAGGCCGCCGTAGGCAGACCTGGCTCTCAAGAGAAGACAGGCTATGTGCACACTGCCCACAAAATGAGGTGGAAACTGAGCTGCACTTCCTAACCTCCTGTCAAATGTATGACCATATTAGAGACACACATTTCTCTCAGATTACACAGATCCACAAAGAATTTGAAAATAAATCAAATTTTAATAAACTCCCATATCTACCGGGTGAAATACCACAGCAGTAAGATTTGTGACCTGTTGCCACAAGAAAAGGGCAACCAGTGAAGAACAAACACCATTTGAAATACAACCCATATTTATGTTTATTTATTTTCCCTTGTATACTTTAACCATCTGCATATCATTACAACACTGTATATATACAGTTGAAGTTGGAAGTTTACATACACTTAAGTTGAAGTCATTAAAACACATTTTTCAACCACTCCACAGATTTCATGTTAACAAACTATAGTTTTCGGAAGTCGATTAAGACATCTACTTTGTGCATGGCACAAGTCATTCTTCCAACAATTGTTTACAGACAGATTATTTCACTTATATATCACAATTCCAGTGGGTCAGAAGTTTACATACACTAAGTTGACTGTGCCTTTGAACAGCTTGGAAAATTCCAGAAAATTATGTTATGGCTTTAGAAGCTTCTGATAGGCTAATTGACATAATTTGCGTCAATTGGAGGGTTACCTGTGGATGTATTTCAAGGCCTACCTTCAAAATCAGTGCCTCTTTGCTCGACATCATGGGAAAATCAAAAGAAAACACCCAAGATCTCATAAAAATAATTGTAGACCTCCACAAGTCTGGTTCATCATTGGGAGCAATTTCCAAACGCCTGAAGGCACCACGTTCATCTGTACAAACAATAGTACGCAAGTATAAACACCATGGGACCACGCAGCCTGTCACGAGTCGGGACGGTGAGAGACCAAGGCGCAGCGCAATCATAGATCGACATTATTTATTGAATTTATAAATAATCAGAACGAAGTAAACAAACGAACAAACACGATCTACAAACGTAACGTAACAAAATGAAACGTGTTTTTTCAAACAAAACGTAGCACACTTACTTGACCGGTGACTTAGAATACACATAATTACAATGACCCACAGCCCCGGTGTGGAAACATACAAACATATGTAGAATCCCTAATTAGAGCCAATGCACTGCAGCTGCCTCTAATTAAAGATCCCACACAAAAATGATAGACCTGTCAGACTCTGACCATGGCTACATAGAGAAGCAATAGGCTTCTCTATGGCCAGAGCCTGACAGTAACCCCCCCCCAAGGCGCGGACTCCCGGACGCCTACCAAAAAAAAAACACCTACATGGGGGCGGTAAATAGGGAGGGACGATTAGTTCGTCTGTGGCGGTTCCGGCCCCGGGCGAAGTAGAGAACTTCGTGCAATTAACCGGGCCCGGACTGGGCACCGGTGGGGTAAATGGCTCCGGCCATGGAGCGGGGAAAACAACCGGGCCCGGACTGGGCACCGGTGGGGCAAACGGCTCCGGCCATGGGCCATGGAGCTGGGCAATTAACCGGGCCCGGACTGGGCACCGGTGGGGTAAACAGCTCCAGCCATGGAGCGGGGAAAACAACCGGGCCCGGACTGGGCACCGGGGGAGCGGACTGCTCTGGCTCAGGAGCGGAGCAGACGGCTGGACCCGGAATGGGCACCGGTGGAGCGGACTGCTCTGACTCTGGAGCGGAGCAGACGGCTGGACCCGGATTGGGCCCCGCTGGAGCGGACTGCTCTGGCACTGGAGCGGAGCAGACGGCTGGGCCCGGAATGGGTACCGGTGGAGCGGACTGCTCTGGCCCTGGGGCGGAGCAGACGGCTGGACCCGGATTGGGTACCGGTGGACCGGACTGATCTGGCACTGGAGCGGAGCATACGGCTGGTCCTGGAATGGGCACCAGTGGAGCGGACTGCTCTGGCACTGGAGCGGAGCAGACTGCTGGACCCGGATTGGGCACCGGTAAGGCGGACTGCTCTGGCACTGGGGCGGAGCAGGCGGCCGGACCCGGACTGGGCACCGGTGGAGCGGACTGCTCTGGCACTGAGGCGGAGCATACGGCCGAAAACGGACTGGGCACCGGTGGAGCGGACTGCTCTGGCATGGGAGTAGAGCCGACGACCGGACCCGGATTGGGGATGCTCACTTTGGGCCCCCCTAACTCCAGCTCCTTCCTCTGACTCACACACCCCTCCCAACCTCGCCTGAACCACTCCCTTAACTCGCTCCATTCATTTCCCTTGCCTTCCCCAACGCTCCCCTCCTCACGGCACTTCGCTCCCCCTTTTTCCTCCAGCCTCGGCGCCTCGCTCATGGAAAGTGGTACTGGCGCTTCCTCCCCGCCACCAGACCACCCCCATAGCCCCCCCCCAAATAATTTTTTGGGGTTGCCTTCGGGCTCCTCTCCGTCTCGAGCCCACTTGCGCTGCTTGGTCTCGAAGTGGTGGGTCATTCTGTCACGAGTCGGGACGGTGAGAGACCAAGGCGCAGCGCAATCATAGTTTGACATTATTTATTGAATTTATAAATAATCAGAACGAACTAAACAAACGAACAAACACGATCTACAAACGTAACAAAATGAAACGTGTTTTACAAACAAAACGTAGCTCACTTACTTGACCGGTGACTTAGAATACACATAATTACAATGACCCACAGCCCCGGTGTGGAAACATACAAACATATGTAGAATCCCTAATTAGAGCCAATGCACTGCAGCTGCCTCTAATTAGGGATCCCACACAAACCACCACCAGACCCAGAAATGATAGACCTGTCAGACTCTGACCATGGCTACATAGAGAAGCAATAGCAACCTCCTTCCAGTAGAGAACTGGAAGGAGGTGTTGGCTTTGGGGATGACCAGTGAAATATGCCTGCTGGAGTGCATGCTACGGGTGGTTGTTGCTTATAGATGACCTGGAGCCAGTGGGTTTGGCGACGAATATGTAGTGATAGTGGGTAGTATATGGGGCTTTGGTAACAAAACGGATGGCACTGTGATAGACTACATCCAATTTGCTGAGCAGAGTGTTGGAGGCTATTTTGTAAATGCAAAAATTGTTGCGAAATAGGAAGCCGATTCTAGATTTAATTTTGGATTGGAGAAGCTTAATGTGAGTCTGGAAGGAGAGTTTACAGTCTAACCAGACGCCTAGGTATTTGTAGGTGTCCACGTATTCTAAGTCAGAGGGTAGTGATGATAGTCCGGTGGGCGTGTGCGGGCAGCGTTCGATTGAAAAGCATGCATTTCATTTTACTAGCATTTAAGAGCAGTCGGAGGCCACGGAAGGAGTGTTGTATGGCATTGAGGCTTGTTTGGAGGTTAGTTAACACAGTGTCCAAAGAGGGGGCAGATGAGAGAGAGAGAGAGAGAGAGAGGTAATTTGATAAAGCGGTGAACATTACTATACATGTATTCGCTTGTTGACCAGGAACCCTCATGAATATGTTCTTTATTCCTGGATGGAGTTTCATCTTTGTTCACTGGTTATTCAACCAAGATGGGCAGAATATAGCACAGCAGTGTGTCAGCCAGGTCAAACCTGCACATTCACCAGATATAGATACAACTAATTAGAGTGCATAAACAGTACACAATGTCTGTTCACCGTTCTCATTTAGAATATAAACCAAACACTGGCAGTGCTTTTGAACTCTACACCTGACCCACAATGCACCACAGCGTCTGGACTGGTGTATCTGCAGGTGTTTTGCACCAGTGTTGAGACTAGTAGATGTAGCTATGTGGCCTGTGTGCAATATTTGTGCTTTATATGAATGTGTGCTCTGCTTGGTTGTGTGTATGTGCATGTTTCTGTTAGTCAGTTGTGTGTGTGTGTGTGTGTGTGTGTAGGTGTTGCATGGAAGAGGGAAGAGATTGTGCATGGCACAGTACAATTTATGGCACCTTCTACCGCCCTCCCTTTCAGACGCCTCCACACACACGCCCCCACACATAGAGACCTGGCAAAATCTGTACTGCTACACATCTCACTCCAACTGTTTTACATTTGACAGAATATTACATAATGTTGCATAAACCCAAAGAGGGCAAAGAAGTTTGGTAAATATGGTATATCATTTGTTTCTTTTCTATATTCACTTCTTACATCATTAAATATTAGTGCTCCTAATGTCGATTTTCGCAACCATGGAAGTAATTGACGGCAACAAACGCCTCGACTCCCTTCAGAGCTGCTGCCTGTAACTATAAGATAACAATGGGGCCATCTTGTGTTCCTCACCGATATGACAAGGCCTTCACATCTTTTGATAGCTTTGTCTCGTTTTGGCCTTTGGCCTTTCTTTTTTAATATAAATTACAATAATAATACAGTAATAGCATACAATTAACATACATGTTCCGTATATACAGGTTTTGTGGACATTTTATTCACAACCTTGGGGTTGTCAGAACCAAGCCCCAGGTCCAATCAACTGGGTCACTTTGCTAAAACTGCTAATCTAATTTCATTATGGATGAAGTTCCAGGTTAATTTGTCCTCATTACAAATCTATAATTGTTTCCATTGACTTTTCTGAACACAAATCAGCTTATTAACAAATGACCATAAGAGAAAGCGGTGTTTACCAACAATTATCTTATTTTGTCTCGGCTGTTTTGTAAATCCATTTTTTTCCCCGCTTGTGATCTAGCGAGACAGTTATTTCAGAGCTGTTATTATTTATATGTATTGCTGTCTGGGTTTGTTGGCAATGGGCATGTAACAATGTGTGAATGCATGTGTGTTTTGAACTCTCCCACTCCCTTCACAGCTGCATTTCTCGTCACACATCCAGACACAATTGACACAGTTGCCTTCCCACCCATCGTTATGCACTAACAAAACTGTTCAAAGTTCCCTCATGTTACCCAACTATGCCTATTCATTGACCCCTGACATTATGTGGTTATTTTCCCATCAGCCACTAGACCGACTTATTTTACTCCTTTCATCCCATTTCCTTTCATTCAGCCACAATGAATACCCACGTACCTTTCCCTGACATAATTGAGTACCGTCTTCTCGCAAGATTGTGTCTATTGCAGAGGGATCTCATGGATCATACATTCTGGCCCTACTGGGCAAAACAAAATTTTCCTCTTAGTCTCTACAGTACATGTAATGTTCGTTACGCTATAGATTTTTGAGATTTTTTTAAGGGATGGATCAGCTTTAATATTGAGGATAGATTGTTGCTTCCATGAATGTAATTGTATGCATTATTTCCAATCCCCCATATATTTTGGGGGTAAATACATATATCCATATACATACATGAATACACATACCCACATACTGTATCAAAACATATATACATATAAACATTCATATATACACTGGGGGCCAAAAGTTTGGAATATTACTCATTCACAGGTTTTTCTTTATTTGCAAAAATGTTTACATTGTAGAATAAAAGTGAAGACATCAAAACTATGACATAATACTTATGGAATCATGTAGTAATGTAGTAAAGTGTTAAACAAATCAAAATATATTTTATATTTGAGATTCTTCAAAGTAGCCACCCTTTGCCTTGATGACAGCTTTGCACACTCATGGCATTCTCTCAACCAGCTTCATGAGGACCGCCACAGGAATGGAAGACCCAGAAATACCTCTGCTGCAGAGGATAAGTTCATTAGAGTTACCAGCCTCAGATTACAGCCCAAATAAATACTTCACAGAGTTCAAGTAACCGACACATCTCAACATCAACTGTTCAGAGGAGACGGTGTGAATCAGGCCTTCATGGTCTAATTGCTGCTAAGAAACCATCACTAAAGGACAACAATAAGAGACTTGCTTGGGCCAAGAAACACGAGCAATGGATATTAGACATTAGACTTGACTTTTATTCTACAATGTAAAAAATAGTGCAAATAAAGAAAAACCCTTGAATGAGTAATATTCCAAACTTTTGGCCCCCAGTGTATATATACAAACATACACATATACACACATAGACATACACACTTTAAAAAAATATATACCTTCTTCCTTTATTATTCCCCACAAACCCTAGCACCGCTCGCCCAATTGGAGTAAACTAATAAACAATAACATTGTAGCTTCTACTTCCTGGTTATACATACTATACACATTTTACAGACACAATCTATTTTACAATAGTTATATATTTTTAGTTTTTAGTCCTTCCTCTATTTCTATTATCCATTGAGTTACACTATAATTGAATGATATACAGTACTTTAGCTGGGAGGGGCCTTTTCTTTCTCAGTTGTTGACCACTTCCTTTACATGATCTTCCTGAAATCCAATCAAGTCCCAAACGCCTGTTTCCTCAGGCCACCCCCAAGGCTATGGATGTCTGTGTTTCTGTCATAGTTTCGACTCTCATCTCCTTTCTGCTTTTTCCACAGAAACACGTTCTCCTCAGCCTGCCGATCCACAACCTTTCCTCTGGGCCGGATGACTGCTATCCAGGACCTCCGTCCTCTTTGCCAGTGACGTCACACAATCCACTCTCTATTCCCCGTTCTTCCCCTGAACTTGACAGGGGTTCACTGTTCATGTTAGCACACACCCAAAGATTCAGATAGTATCTTGAAATCTACTCTGCCCTCCAGCTAGTTGTTCTTGAGATTTGTTGCTTAGCATTACTGAGGAGGACACCCACAATTGGCACAGCAGTAAGGTGACACATTCACTGGAGAATTTTGGTAGCACGAGGCTAGAATAGCTTCCTTAAAATAGCGACTCTCATACACTTATTATTATCATGATCTAATGGATTTAATTACGCTAAAGAAATGTATGTTGTGAAAATAGGAGTGACAATGTGTGTAAAGGATGTGTTACCGGCAATTTTAGTGTGATTTTGTCTGAAATTAAATCTGTTTGACAACCTTGACTGTGGTAGTCACATCAGACTCCCATCATGCACTAGGAGAAAAGGAGAAAAATGGTTTTGACTAGATTATATACAGCTACGGACTAATGTGACTTTTTCGTAGCAGGCTAGTAGAATTTATGCTGTAGATTAAGAGAAATAACTTAGCAGGTTAGGATAATTAGGTTATGAAAACTGTTAGGGTTAGCTGAAATGCTCTCCTAACCTGCTACGAAAAGTCTCTTCCATCCATACCTGTAGCCTAGTCACAACAGATAAGAACCGACCTGTTAATACCACTGCTTTGTGCTGATAGAAACATGGTAGCACTTTGGTGTCAATTATCTGCCAGTTAGTCTCCTCTCCCCTGTAGCTATTCCCCAGGTCGTTGCTGTAAATGAGAATGTGTTCTCAGTCGACTTACCTGGTAAAATAAGGGTAAAATAAAAAATATATAAATGTGTGCACAACGCAGGCATTCTGCATTTTAAATGTAATTATAAAAACATACAGTGGGGAGAACAAGTATTTGATACACTGCCCATTTTGCAGGTTTTCCTACTTACAAAGCATGTAGAGGTCTGTAATTTTTATCATAGGTACACTTCAACTGTGAGAGACGGAATCTAAAACAAAAATCAAAAAAATCACATTGTATGATTTTTAAATAATTAATTTGCATTTTATTGCATGACATAAGTATTTGATCACCTACCAACCAGTAAGAATTCCGGCTCTCACAGACCTGTTCGTATTTCTTTAAGAAGCCCTCCTGTTCTCCACTCATTACCTGTATTAACTGCACCTGTTTGAACTCGTTACCTGTATAAAAGACACCTGTCCACACACTCAATCAAACAGACTCCAACCTCTCCACAATGGCCAAGGCCAGAGAGCTGTGTAAGGACATCAGGGATAAAATTGTAGACCTGCACAAGGCTGGGATGGGCTACAGGACAATAGGCAAGCAGCTTGGTGAGAAGGCAACAACTGTTGGCGCAATTATTAGAAAATGGAAGAAGTTCAAGATGACGGTCAATCTCCATCGGTCTGGGGCACCATGCAAGATCTCACCTCGTGGGGCATCAATGATCATGAGGAAGGTGAGGGATCAGCCCAGAACTACACGGCGGGACCTGGTCAATGACCTGAAGAGAGCTGGGACCACAGTCTCAAAGAAAACCATTAGTAACACACTACGCCGTCATGGATTAAAATCCTGCAGCGCACGCAAGGTCCCCCTGCTCAAGCCAGCGCATGTCCAGGCCCGTCTGAAGTTTGCCAATGACCATCTGGATGATCCAGAGGAGGAATGGGAGAAGGTCATGTGGTCTGATGAGACAAAAATAGAGCTTTTTGGTCTAAACTCCACTCGCCGTGTTTGGAGGAAGAAGAAGGATGAGTACAACCCCAAGAACACCATCCCAACCGTGAAGCATGGAGGTGGAAACATCATTCTTTGGGGATGCTTTTCTGCAAAGGGGACAGGACGACTGCACCGTATTGAGGGGAGGATGGATGGGGCCATGTATCGCGAGATCTTGGCCAACAACCTCCTTCCCTCAGTAAGAGCATTGAAGATGGGTCGTGGCTGGGTCTTCCAGCATGACAACGACCCAAAACACACAGCCAGGGCAACTAAGGAGTGGCTCCGTAAGAAGCATCTCAAGGTCCTGGAGTGGCCTAGCCAGTCTCCAGACCTGAACCCAATAGAAAATCTTTGGAGGGAGCTGAAAGTCCGTATTGCCCAGCGACAGCCCTGAAACCTGAAGGATCTGTATGGAGGAGTGGCCCAAAATCCCTGCTGCAGTGTGTGCAAACCTGGTCAAGAACTACAGGAAACGTATGATCTCTGTAATTGCAAACAAAGGTTTCTGTACCAAATATTAAGTTCTGCTTTTCTGATGTATCAAATACTTATGTCATGCAATAAAATGCAAATTAATTACTTAAAAATCATACAATGTGATTTTCTGGATTTTTGTTTTAGATTCCGTCACTCACAGTTGAAGAGTACCTATGATAAAAATTACAGACTTCTACATGCTTTGTAAGTGGGAAAACCTGCAAAATCGGCAGTGTATCAAATACTTGTTCTCCCCACTGTATGCCCAGTAGAGACATCTGTGGTATGACCAAAGGTCAATGCGGCAATCTGAGGAATTCACGTATTTTAGCAGAAATCAGATGTTATGGAACAAGCAGTGTACTTTACCACTGTCCTGTACCATAATGGACTGTCTGTATAACATACTGTTTTTGCTAATTTAGCTAAAAGCAGCCTTTTTGGAATAAGTGGCTACATGCTGGAGGATTTCCATAAGGATTTAATGTATCTTTCTATAGTTATACCGATAACTGCCCTCACACAGTTTTTGTAGTGTGAGTTACCTCCACTCATGACCATGAAAACCTCAGGAAGGGAAATATTATTTCCCTTAAATTTGAAACTGAATGTCAATAAAACATGTGCTACTGTGTGCAATATTTCACGATCAATAAGGTGTTATATAACAAAAATAACATTTGTAAAAATCCTATAACTATTTTAACCAATCCCGATGTAGTTTTCATTTCGTATTTCCATTGCATGTGATTGCATTATGTCTCACAAGGACATGATTGTTTGCAAGACTGAGTTTAATCTGCTCTGATTAGTAGTTCATGTTTGGTTAATCTTTGAAGCCCTTGATTGTTAGCGATAGGATTACTTTCACAGGTGTCATCTGTCTTCCTCTACTTTAGCCCTCCACTCTCTCTGACACTGGATCTCTAGCCCAGGGCCTTCTTTTTAAAATATGTCTCTGATCTAGCCTATAGTCAATGCCAAATACCTAAGTGTCAACATGGGAAGTGCGGAACACAGGAGGTTGGTGGCACCTTAATTGGGGAGGATGAGCTTGTCTTAATGGCTGGAGCGGAATAAGTGGAATGGTATCAAATACATCAAACACGTGGTTTCCATCTGCTCCATTGCGGACATTATTATGAGCCGTCCTCCCCTCAGTAGCCTCCTGTGTTGGGGATACCAGACAGACAACCGATGACTTAGCACAGAGCCATACAATGAAATAACCACTCCTTTCTAAAGACGTTGGCTTGATAATATCTCTGTCAGTAAAACCCCTTCAGTTTCCACTACAATAAGTAAAGTACACATGTATGTAAATTTGTATGTCTCATACAAAAATTGTAGCCTAGATATAATTGGCCTATGGCAAGCGTAAAAAATATGACCTAACTATTAGTGGTGTGTTATTCAGTAGTTTGTCAAGCTGCCTGCAGCTCTCCGTGTTTTAGTGGCGCAGGTGATACAAATGCAGGTTTCATCATAGCAACAATGCTAACTAAGCCTTAGCAAGTTATTGGTATTGGTATCAGCTGTTCCCTGTATTTATCAGGTCGCAGTTGCAAATGAGAACTTGTTCTCAACTGACCTACCTGGTTAAATAAAGGTGAAATAAATATTAAAAAAAATCATTGAGGAATAAAACTCTGTACTGAATGTGGCCTTTGTTCATTGTGGGTGTGGCCTAACAGAGGGGCGTGAGCTAGAGGGTGGGCGGTATCTGCGTGCTCGCGCCACAGCTTAGCCCTAGCTGTCAATTTCAAAATAAAACGTCTACAACTTCAGTTTTTAGGCAATACTTGTAATGCATGTTGGCAGGGATATTAGCCCAAAATCCGCAGTTCTCTAGCGACTGTAGTGGTTATGCATGAGTGGCGCAGCTTTCGTCGTAAAGCCTTTTTCACGAGGCCGTACGCTAGGAGAGAGCTAGCTGACTTGCTAAGTTAGCTAGCCAAGAAAGTGAAAGGAGACGGCAGCTGAACAGAAGCTAGACCAACTTACTCAGACCTATGCGACGGATATCAGGTAGTTATTTATCTAGCTAGCCTTCCACGTATTATGTTGTTCACCGCCACAACACAGCGGTACGTTGAGTTAATGCACTGCAATCTGTACGTATTAAACATATAGTAGTGACCGCAGTATGACCAATGAATAGCACTACAACCCCGTGGCAGTATAGCACTGATTTATAGTCAATAACTTTGCTCTCACGAATCGTGTAGCAAGCTTAGTTAGTATACTTGTGGCTAAACTGGAAAGTGTGTTACTGGCGACAATATTGCCGAAATTCAAAGGATTTGACACGTTTGTCGTGTCACGCGCCGCAGAGAACAAGGGACTGGGATAAGGTATGCATGATTATGGAGCGATCTGCCTCCGCCAGACAGGGGATTTACCAGTTATGTTTAATATCCTCCTTATTACTTCTAACTCTGGGCCAGGGCAAGTAATTGTAGTCATTAGCACAAGCGTTCGTTGCGTTATTAGAGTGAAAGGAAATCTCATCATTTGTCAACTGGCCTAGAATGCCAGTCGTCATATTACCATCACGAGCTGCATTTAGACTCCGTTTATTGTGTTTTTTGCACATTTTGTCTTCTAAAAACAGTCACCTCAACTGCATATGCATTGCAGGAGAGAGGGAACGTTTTATGTTTCCACTGGGACAGGGGACTTTGAAACGCAATTTATGTTGGTCGATATACCAAAGGGTCATAGTTTGCTGACAGCAGCATATAGTGCAGAAGAACAAGGTCAAAAGTGGACGGTGGTTGTTTGGTATGCGCGCCTCTGTCCTCCTAGGCAGTCAGAACCAGCTTGCCAAGCAGTGCTTGAGAAAGCTGATGAATAATTGAAGCACATGCAACATATGATCAGCATGCTCCAGGAATGTGCTCTGGAACAATGATGCTTCTCTCAAGCACTGCTATTTTGTTGGTCCAAATGCTATCTGGATAATACTACAAATTCCTGCTTGCTTACAGAGTTGGGCCTATTCAAGGGAGAGCTATGGGCCACTGCAGTAGCTAGGCTACCGGTCTCTTGTGGTAGTGTTGATCAGCATGACACAATGGCATGTCCTCACATCCATAGATCTGGAGATTGAACAATTTATTTTTCTGAGAGCACATGGAACTGTGGTACGTGGTAGCTTTATGTTAAACAGTACATGGTTGTGTATCAGACTGAAGTTGTTAGGCTGTACTGTACCAATGATCCTTGGTACTGTAAACGTGTGTTGATTTTGACACTGTAGACCCTGAGTGAACATGGGGTGTTCTCTATTGTCCGGCTGTGGCTCTGTGGGTCCAGTCCTATTTTCTGTTCATGTAGACACAGGGGTACTCAACTCTTACCCTACGAGGTCCGGAGCCTGCTGGTTTTCTGTTCTACCTGATAATGAATTGTACATACCTGGTGACACAGGTCTAAGTTAGTTCCTGACTATAGGGGAACAATGAAAAAATGCAGTGGAACTGGCTTCGAGGTCCAGAGTTGAGTTTGAGGGAGGTAGGGTATAGGGGGAGAGAACAGGATGTAGTCATGACATGGTCTTTTTATTTTTTTATTACTGTACATGTTTAAAGTGCCAGTTAGGTTAAAACATATTGGGCTTAGGTCTAGTGATATTGGAGAAAGAATAGACTTTCTGCAATATCACTAGAATCTCCCTGTTGGTGACAGTCATCTAATCAGTTGCCTTACCCAATCGTAATCGGCAGTACATTGTTTGTACTTGGATGAGTGATTAGAATGTTGTTGTTGCGTCATCCAAGTAGCCATTTTCTCTGGGTTTCAGATTCTTGTGGATTTAATGGTCCCAGATGCAGGTTTTGCATTGTTGGTATTGTAGTTCCTTGAGAAGTCTGAGGGCTGAGGTGAGGACACATGACCAGTCATGGACCTCAGTCAAAGAGCCAGTAGCTCTGAGGACCTTTTTGAGTTTACTGAAAATCCAGTTCTTCATGAATAATTATTCCTCTTCTGGGAAAAGGAGGTCAAGGTAGTGGCTGGCTGTTTCTTAGTACAGTGTAAACAGGGAGCATGGACCCCAAGTTCTCAGTTGATACTATGTAATAGTGCTGCAGTTGATCCATGCCTGTCCTCAGGCTACTCAACTTTACTCTACCACTGGACACTGCAGGGCAATGACCCCTACACACACACACACACACACACACAATGCTAGTTTCTAGACTTTGTCGGTCTTTCTATTTTTGTTTTTGCATCTCATCACAAATGTTCTTCTTCCTCCTCTCGATAGCGTGCATTCACCCGCAGGTCTCTCTCACCCGCAGGAACCTCTAGCTCCATCTTTACAATCCTCTTTTCTTTCAATTCTTAGCCACAATTGCACATTTAATCCCCTTGCAAAATATTTTTCCAATAATGAAGGGTTTATTTTCTCTCGTTTCTGCTCTTTTACCACCATCTCAGTTGCTCTGTCCCTTCCTGTCCCTCCTCTGCCACCCTGTTTTCCTCTCTCCCTTCCATCCTCCACTTCTTCTCTGTCCTTCTGGCCCCCCTCTACACCCCCCCCCCCCCCCCAGTCTAGAGGTATTGTCTTCTGTACAGTCACAGTACATTCCAATCACCCTGTCTCTCTACTGGTGTGGTATACTGTAGGTGAGTGATGGAGACGAGAGAGTTGACCGTGGTGGCTGGTAGCTTCGTGGGGTTTCAGCTGCTCTTCTCCGTGGTCAGCCCGCTGTTCTCCTCAACCTTCACCCCTGGCTACGGCCGCCTTCCCCCCACCAAGCTCACGGAGTGGAACTCCAGGTACAATACCCTTCCAACAGGCCCCTCTAACAGGTTTCACGTTACAGTATAGACTAGTACCGTACCCACTCTGCTGTGACACACCTCTATCAGACGTTAACCTATAGGCACACTGATATTAATGTGAAATCTGAGGTCTGAAATGATAACTAGTCAAAATGTAGGCAAGTTAATGATTATGTACATATTTATTCTCTTAAGTTGCTAGTGGACTGGCTTTGCGTTCAAATGGTTTTATTGTGCTAGTACTGCAGCTCTAGTCAGACGGATCTTAATGATCTATCTGCAGTGTCGTCATCTAGGTTGTCATGGGTTATCTTATCAACGTTCCATAGTACAGGTCAGGAGCCGGGCTTTGAATTCAAAGACCGGAAACGTGTAATTAATTGCCAATTGGCGTTTTTGTAATGATGTACTGGATGGTATCTCTTCTCTTGAATCAGTTTGTCTTGACCTGGTGGGCTTGATCCTATTAACCCTTGACCCTTGTTCCCTCTATTTTTGGGGGCGGCACTGAGCTAATTTCAGGTCTGCTGAGCGCTAACTTGAACATTCTGTGCAACTTCCAGCACGTGTTTACTGTGAACACTGAGGCTGTACCCGCTTTAAGTTAGTTTTAACAGGGGCCATTATATGCGACTACTTGGAGCGCAGGGCAGCTGAATCGGGTGCACCTACCGCCAACAACCCGAGACAAATAAAAAAACAAAATAGGCTTTATCATTGGGTTTTTTACATAAATGTTTGGCGATCGACTAGGAATGCCTCTCAATCGAAGTTCAATCTCATGCTTCTGTGGGCTGATATTTCTTCTGAGTGGCAGTCCTGGGAGAGCAGCACAGCAGTTTTGGGGCTACTGCGCACCCGCACGCAGACTAGAGGGAACATTACTCTTTACCCGCCTGAGCCTCAGTTCATAAAGGGGTCATGCACGCTGCTACAGGACGTGTGGACCATGCTATAACAAGACAAAGGTCAAGCACTGATGGTGGCTCCAGTTGAATTCAAAGTTACCCTTGATTTCATAATGGCTCCCAGTGTGTTATTTATTCACGCCTTAGTTGTAAAGGGCCACAGAGTTTATTTACAGAAAGCTACACGGCAGGGGTGTAAGCCTGAGGCGTATGCTACATGTCACTAGCTAGATGTTAAATTCTAGTGGGCGAGAGGGAGAGCAAATGCACTGGTCCCTTTTTTTTGTTTCATAAACGACCCCACTCCCCCCTAAAAATTCCACTCTCCTTCTTGGTCATGGCTGTTATACACTCTCTGACAGTCACTTTATGATGGTGACACTAAAATAACATAATGGTACTCGTATAGTGGCTGGTCTGTGGAGCCAGCGTTGCCAGTCCTGTGGAACAGCTGGTGTGCCCAGTGTCTGGTGACGGTGAGGGGACTGTGTGTGAGGGGAAATAAGAGCTGTAGGAGCACTGGAGTTCTCTTCACTAGCCCAGATCTAGTCCCGGAGGTCAACGAGACCTGATAGTAGTCACACACACACACACACACACGCGCGTGATTCAAATTAGTTCCATTGCCAAGATTCCACACAGCCCAAATTAGCTTAGGATTCTTCATTGTGTTCTCAGCACTATAAAGGATGTTATTGTTATGTTACTTGAGCTGTTTATTAGTATTACTGCTGCTAGTCTTGCATCATTCTCTGCATTGGGCTAACTGTCCCTGTTTCTGTGTGCTTGTACAGAATGGTGTCCACTGTCCACGCTCTGCTCGTGGGCCTCTTCTGTCTCTACATCCTGTGGTTTGATGATGCCATCAACGCAGACCCCGTCTGGTAAGATTAACTGAAATACTGTCTGCTGTCTCACTCCAGCAGCCATGGCTACTCACCTACCAAGAGGAAGGGAGGGAGGGAGGGAGGGAGGGGGGGTGATCTATACATTAGGGGAATGACGTCGCTTACTGTCAGAGAAAAGTAGAGGAGGAATGTCAGTGGTGTCTCCAGAGAGGTGGACATTCACTGTCTTTGCTATGTTCTCTCTCCTTCTGCTGACTGTGATTTACATCATTGAATCCTGAAAGAGGAATGGTAATTCCCCCCCCCCATCCATCCCTCCCTTCTCTTTCTCTTCCTCTTTCTCTCCTTCTTTGTCTCTTCCTCTCTTGCTCCGATCAGACAGGCCAGAGTCCTGCCAACAAGGCTCCTTTTCATAGCAAACAGCAGCCCAGTCTACAGCCCTCCTCCCTCCCCTTCTGGTGGCCCTGCCCCTCTCCCCTGAGTCCCCCTAACCCCCCCCCCCCCCCTGGGAGCACCCCGCGTCTCTGGCTGTCTGATCAATAGAGCACTTCCCTCCCTCTCATTGTCTGTCTGTTGCTGATGGAGCCGAGAGAACGAAGGACCAATGGGGAGGAGTCCTGCCACCACCCTTCATGTGTCCAAATGTCTCTCACATTTAGACCACTCTCTTTTTTTTTTTACTTCTCATGTCTTTGTTGTTCCTGTACTTTTGTAGGTTTTGTTTTCATAGGGGTGTAATTGTTGTAACCCCCCCCAGCCACAGCCTTGTTGTCTTAGTGTCTGTGTAGTATTGCCCCAGCCTTGTCTTAGTGTCTGCGTAGTATTGGCCCAGCCACAGCCTTGTCTTAGTGTCTGTGTAGTATTGCCCCAGCCTTGTCTTAGTGTCTGTGTAGTATTGGCCCAGCCCCAGCCTTGTCTTAGTGTCTGTGTAGTATTGGCCCAGCCACAGCCTTGTTGTCTTAGTGTCTGCGTAGTATTGGCCCAGCCACAGCCTTGTTGTCTTAGTGTCTGTGTAGTATTGGCCCAGCCTTGTTGTCTTAGTGTCTGTGTAGTATTGGCCCAGCCTTGTTGTCTTAGTGTCTGTGTAGTATTGGCCCAGCCTTGTTGTCTTAGTGTATGTGTAGTATTGGCCCAGCCTTGTTGTCTTAGTGTCTGTGTAGTATTGGCCCAGCCTTGTTGTCTTAGTGTCTGCGTAGTATTGGCCCAGCCACAGCCTTGTCTTAGTGTCTGTGTAGTATTGGCCCAGCCTTGTTGTCTTAGTGTCTGTGTAGTATTGGCCCAGCCTTGTTGTCTTAGTGTCTGTGTAGTATTGGCCCAGCCTTGTTGTCTTAGTGTCTGTGTAGTATTGGCCCAGCCTTGTTGTCTTAGTGTCTGTGTAGTATTGGCCCAGCCACAGCCTTGTCTTAGTGTCTGTGTAGTATTGGCCCAGCCACAGCCTTGTTGTCTTAGTGTCTGTGTAGTATTGGCCCAGCCACAGCCTTGTTGTCTTAGTGTCTGTGTAGTATTGGCCCAGCCACAGCCTTGTTGTCTTAGTGTCTGTGTAGTATTGGCCCAGCCTTGTTGTCTTAGTGTCTGTGTAGTATTGGCCCAGCCTTGTTGTCTTAGTGTCTGTGTAGTATTGGCCCAGCCTTGTTGTCTTAGTGTCTGTGTAGTATTGGCCCAGCCTTGTTGTCTTAGTGTCTGTGTAGTATTGGCCCAGCCTTGTTGTCTTAGTGTCTGTGTAGTATTGGCCCAGCCTTGTTGTCTTAGTGTCTGTGTAGTATTGGCCCAGCCTTGTTGTCTTAGTGTCTGTGTAGTATTGGCCCAGCCTTGTTGTCTTAGTGTCTGTGTAGTATTGGCCCAGCCTTGTTGTCTTAGTGTCTGTGTAGTATTGGCCCAGCCACAGCCTTGTCTTAGTGTCTGTGTAGTATTGGCCCAGCCTTGTTGTCTTAGTGTCTGTGTAGTATTTTTCCAGCTCATCTGTTTTAGTTTCCTACTCTTCCTCTGTTTAGACTAGTATCCATGTTATTTTGCTAGTGCTGTAGCTAGTTCCATTTATTGCAGCAATGAGTGGTGGAAGCATTCAATCTTCAGGAAATCTGATTGCATTACAGCATCCTTTAGACTTGCCACAGACTGGCGTTGTGCTGGGCTTCACTGGATTTAACCGCCCTAAAACATTCATCGTGACATTCAGCTTCTCACAATGTCACTCTGGCGTTTCTGCCTGGGTTTTGTCATCATAATCCAATAATTTCGAAGCGTTTTTCCAAATCCGCCTCCCTCACATCGCCTGATTGGTTTATCTGAGCTTTAAAAGTGTGACGTAACCAGTGAGCGCAGAATCGACTCAATTGGTTTTAAACAATGGTGCTCAGTTGGTTGATCAGAGTTCCCTGGTGTTTCCCCAGGTGTGGCTTATTCTAAGACTAAGATCACTTTATTGGTCAAACACTTTTTAACCCAACCCCTCCGAAAGACTCATACATGCACATAAATATACAGGTTTTGGAGAGGTGCAGTGGACTACCACACTGGGCCCCTGTGGCACTGTTGTTTTGTACCTGCCGCCCTGCCGTACCTGGATCAGTACGGCAGAGAACTTCTGGACCCATCTCATCCTGACCCCTCCTGTTGATCTATCTGATGTTTATCTCTAAGCTTTAACTGATTCACAAGTTTATCTAGGAATGGCTTTGATTCTCTATATGGACAAGGGTGAATTGATTATGCTGATGGGTGGGCTCCATGATGTACAGTATGAAGTGGAGAAACAATTGGCTGCATATGACATTGATCGTAGTTACATGAGGGGTTCAGAGAGGATGTTGCACTCAGATATACACAAACTGAGTGCAAGAGCGGGTACGTTGGGGTGAAGGTTGGGAGAGGTGAGGGAGGGCGTTGTCATGTGGAGCCTTCCCCTATGTGATCCAGAGAGCATGGTGTGGTGTTACAGAGGAGCCAGCCCGCAGAAACAGGATACCTGTGATGAAGAGAGGCCAATATCAGTTGCAGTGTCACTTTCCTGAGGCAGACGCATATTATTATGACCACAGTCAAGAGCCACTTGCAGTACAGTCAACACACGGCTAGGCAGTAAATGTGGCCCATATGATACAGTGAACCTATAACCATGGCATTGCCAAAACCTTGTCCATGCAACTGAGCCATACAATCCACTCCTACAGTCAAGAGAACAGTGGTATTCATTCATACAGTATGTACTGTATGCAGGCTACCAATCACACACGTATGTGTCCATGAGCAGAAGGATACAGCATGCAAACAGAAACACACCCTCTGTGAGCACAATGCATTTGTCAACACAGTGCTGTTTAAACTGGACCTTCCCTAGACACGTGCATCTTAGTAGTAGCAAGACTATGACTCGTGACATGACCATTACTCAGTAGACCAGGGATCTCCAACAGGTCGATCGTAAGATACCAGTAGCTCGCAGCCCATCTAATGAGTAGCTCGCCCCAAAATGCAATTTTCACGTGTTCCACCGCAAACTGTCATAAACAAATCTCACAAGTATCAGACACCACAGGGTCCCAGCTACTATCTAACCAGCTCCCAGTTACTATCTAACCAGCTCCCAGTTACTATCTAACCAGCTCCCAGCTACTATCTAACCAGCTCCCAGCTACTATCTAACCAGCTCCCAGCTACTATCTAACCAGCTCCCAGCTACTATCTAACCAGCTCCCAGTTACTATCTAACCAGCTCCCAGCTACTATCTAACCAGCTCCCAGCTACTATCTAACCAGCTCCCAGCTACTATCTAACCAGCTCCCAGCTACTATCTAACCAGCTCCCAGCTACTATCTAACCAGCTCCCAGCTACTATCTAACCAGCTCCCAGCTACTATCTAACCAGCTCCCAGCTACTATCTAACCAGCTCCCAGCTACTATCTAACCAGCTCCCAGCTACTATCTAACCAGCTCCCAGCTACTATCTAACCAGCTCCCAGCTACTATCTAACCAGCTCCCAGCTACTATCTAACCAGCTCCCAGCTACTATCTAACCAGCTCCCAGTTACTATCTAACCAGCTCCCAGCTACTATCTAACCAGCTCCCAGCTACTATCTAACCAGCTCCCAGCTACTATCTAACCAGCTCCCAGCTACTATCTAACCAGTTACTATCTAACCAGCTCCCAGCTACTATCTAACCAGCTCCCAGTTACTATCTAACCAGCTCCCAGTTACTATCTAACCAGCTCCCAGCTACTATCTAACCAGTTACTATCTAACCAGCTCCCAGCTACTATCTAACCAGCTACTATCTAACCAGCTCCCAGCTACTATCTAACCAGCTACTATCTAACCAGCTCCCAGCTACTATCTAACCAGCTACTATCTAACCAGCTCCCAGCTACTATCTAACCAGCTCCCAGCTACTATCTAACCAGCTCCCAGCTACTATCTAACCAGCTCCCAGCTACTATCTAACCAGCTACTATCTAACCAGCTCCCAGCTACTATCTAACCAGCTCCCAGCTACTATCTAACCAGCTCCCAGCTACTATCTAACCAGCTCCCAGCTACTATCTAACCAGCTCCCAGCTACTATCTAACCAGCTACTATCTAACCAGCTCCCAGCTACTATCTAACCAGCTACTATCTAACCAGCTCCCAGCTACTATCTAACCAGCTACTATCTAACCAGCTCCCAGCTACTATCTAACCAGCTACTATCTAACCAGCTCCCAGCTACTATCTAACCAGCTCCCAGCTACTATCTAACCAGCTCCCAGCTACTATCTAACCAGCTACTATCTAACCAGCTCCCAGCTACTATCTAACCAGCTCCCAGCTACTATCTAACCAGCTCCCAGCTACTATCTAACCAGCTCCCAGCTACTATCTAACCAGCTCCCAGCTACTATCTAACCAGCTCCCAGCTACTATCTAACCAGCTACTATCTAACCAGCTCCCAGCATTGACATTATCCCACCCTTGGTTAGCAACTATTGTCTTAAAAATCCAAACCAAACACAATACCTGCTAATTAATTTCCAGCAATATTGCCCCTGTCTGTGTGGTAAGCACATTTGTCTATCACTCCGTGTGTAGCCAGTAGATGTGATTACCGTCTTGTGGGTTGACAGAAATACTTTCCTCAACCTTTTCAATTAAATGTTAAATGGCCAGATGTGCAATTAAAGGGGGATTACACAAAAAAATACCTAAGAGTTGTTTTATTAACCATTATTTTACCAGGTATATTGACCGTAAACAATGCACTACTTTCTATTGTAGACACACTAGAACACGTGTTGTGTTTAACAGTAGTGTTATGTAACTTTTTATGTAACACTACTGTTAAACACATCACGTGTTCTAGCGTGTCTACAATAGAAAGTGGCTTTATACTAAGGGGAAGAGTTGCAGGGGAGAGGAGAAGAATGTGCCTATTTGAAAGCTAGAAAAACTAAATTGTAGTTTGACATTTCAATTTATTTATTTTTGCTAGAAAAGGTTGAAGACCCCTGCAGTATACTCTGCACTAATACTCTATGTGAAATGGCAACTTATTCTGAATGAACACTGTTTTGTTTTTGCTCTACAGGGGGGAGCCTGGACTAGTGAAACTTAATGTGGCCATAACATGTGGTTATTTGCTCTACGGTGAGTCTCTCTCCTCATGTTTATCTTCTTGTATAATAATAATAATAAGCCATACACATTTCTCTGTGGAAAGTATCAACTGTGTGCTAACTACCCACTTGTTGTTCTGTGTAGACCTTGTGCTTCTTGCCACCAACTGGAGCACAATGGGGGACAGTTTCTTTGTCTGTCACCACTTGGCGGCGCTCTATGCATATGGATATGTCTTGGTGAGTCCGGTGAAATAAATACCATGGGCGCAATGGCTATTATTTAGATGGTTATTTTGGTTCCTGGTATTGAAATTCTCAGTCTTCCTAAAGATGTTGCACATGTATCTGTCCATGTGTATTTGTGGTAATGCATCTTTACTCTCTGCAGTCTCGTGGCGTGCTTCCCTATTTCGCCAACTTCCGTCTCATTTCAGAGTTATCCACACCTTTTGTGAACCAAAGGTAAGCTACCTCCACCTTTACTATATTCGTATAATCTCCTATATCTGTCAGCGTTGACATTATTCCCTGTTCTCCTCCATGTATAGGTGGTTCTACGAGGTGCTGAAGTACCCCCGCTCCGACCGCTTGGTGGTGGCCAACGGCATGGCCATGGCAGTGGTCTTCTTCATGGTGCGCATCTTCGTCATGCCGCCCTACTGGGCCCGGGTGTTTGCCACCTTCGGCACGGAGGCCTTTGAGCGCCTGGGTATCGGTGCTCAGGTTGCCTGGATCGCATCCTGCATCGCCCTGGACATCCTCAACACCATCTGGATGTACAAGATCGCCCGTGGCTGCTACAAGGTCATGTTGGGCGCCAACAGCAGGAAGGCCAAAGAGGTCTCCCCGCTCAAGCAGAACCATGTGAATAACCACACAGACTGAGAGATACTGGCCAGGGTGGGGAGGGGGAGGGTGAACATAGACAGACTGTGGAAGGGAGACAGGAAGGACTTCAAGGGCTTTTATAACCCCTACTAGCCCCAGCCTTGCTATTCTCTCCATCCCCTGAAATCCTGTAGCAGAATGAGGTCGAGTCCTGATCTGATTCAGAACGAGACTGGTCCCCCACACTATCTTCTGTACCTCTGTTTCATCGATGGTGTGGTGGTACCCTGGCTGGGTTTGGTTGGAGAGAACAGAGTAGCTGTTAAGTACACTACTCCTTCTTCAACCTAAGCCCCGTCATCTGAAGTGCCTGTGATGGACAGGTAGAAAGCAGTAGAAGAAGAAACCGTACCCTGGCTCTGTCAGAATCCCCCAGCCACCGTCCTTTACCCTTTTCAGTTCCGTGACCCGTCCTCCCAGAGGAGAGCCTCTTCCTTGGTCCACAGAATAAGGACCTCTCAGTGTGCTAGTTTGACAGACAGAGACCTCACAATGCCTCTTAGTGGATTTGCTGTGGCCTCCTGTTTATAAACATGACCTACATCACCAGCAGACCACTAACAGCAACAGTTCAGATTGAATCACCACTGGATTTGCCGTGGGGATTGGATCCTACCGCTGTCGCTAACTCTCCAGAATCATTGTTTTTCATTGGATGCTTTTGCCTCATCTCGTCCAGGGTCGGGCTCTCCTCTGTTTGTTCCTCCTGTTCCTCAACCTCAAAACCAGGAATGGACATCAACGTGTCTTAAAGTCACTACACTATCATGACCCTCTGTCACAGCGGAACAGTTAAATCCATCCAGTTTGATGCTTCTGTTCTACCTCTCCCCTTCCTTATAAAGACTTGTCAGTCCCTCCATGTGAGAATAATCACAGTTAGTTTTTTTTCTTTCTACTTCTGTAAAGTTTTAGCCTTTTGAAAAGATCTCATCCATTATCTCTAGTTCAGTGGACTGGAAAGGACGTTTTCTCTCCCAGCCTCTGCAGTAATAACACTACTGTTAAACGCAACACGTGTTCTAGTGTGTCTAAGGCACCTCTGGGGCTTTTAACTTCCCTTGTTCTCCTTCTGTGTTTTTTTGTTGTTGTGGGAACTGAATTTGCAACCTAGAGCGTGTCCCTTTTGGTGGGACGCATTCTCCTGGCTTAGGTGCTCTCCCACCTACAGAATGTCGGCCATAGGAACGCTAGAAATATGACGTTCAAAATAGTTTATATAGATATTCATGTATGATCAATTATGAATTGCCAATCTGACAACAGCCATAAACTGGCAATGTTTTACTCTGTGTGCTCTCCTACTGTATAACCCAGTTCAAATCAAGTTTATTTTATTGATTCAAATCACTGAGAGCATGTTAAGAAAACGTTGGATTATGATGACTTAGTCTCCCACCACTAGTTTGGATCACTAAACAGGATAGTATGACTTGCAATAATCTATGGGTTCTGCAATTCATTGTAATCAGTGCATTTACGTTTTGCACCCAACTGTATTGAGTGCATGATAAGCGTGTTGTGTTCTGTCCTCCTCCTGTCCATAAAGCGTTGAGATCGTTTGGGACGGGCAGGGTCTGAAATGTTTGACTTTTCACTGTGGAATCAAAGCACACTCCCCGTGATGGAGCAATAACCCTTTTTGAGCCCCCTCCATGTACCACCGAGGAGGGTTGTGTTGCCGTGCCTTTACACAAACAGGAAGTCTAATGCAGTCAGGTAGAATAGCATGGCGTTTTAATGTAAAAACGAGTGTTCATTTGCCTTTTCTCTTGCCATTGTAATCTATTCTCTATGTGTAATGTATATGTTTTTGTACCCGGCACAATAATGAATCCAGACAAGTATTATCCAATGTTGACCCCAAAGATGACCCTTCTGTAGGGCCTGCTCTGTACGCGAGCGGGCCTCGATGTGAATGTTGTGGTGGTTCCAGTGGCATTAGGAGGAGAGAAGTGGCTTAAAGAGGCAACGTTGCTGCTTATGACGACGAGATTGGATATGTAATTCTTGTCATGTAGTTATTCAGCTACTTCAGCTCGGTTGAGAAGCTAGTGAGATTCAGCTCACTCTTCTCACCCAGTCCTTCAATACTTCAAGCTGTGAATAGAGCAATGTGTTTGTATCATTCATTAGTCAAGAAAATAATATTTACAACCGTGTACATGTGTAACCCGATTCTGAGATTTCTGGTTCACCGGTAGGCTGTGGTGTGCATTTTTTAAGTCAGCGTTGGATGCCTGTGTGAGAGTTTGTACTCCTGCCCAATGTTAGCACAATCTATTAATTGGATGTGTAGTGTTTGTCACTGCCTGCAGTGTGTCTTTTGGTGTGTTGAATTGCAATGTAGACCAATGGGTGATTTTTAAAATTGTCCGTTTTGGAAATGAGGAAGTGACTTGGCGGGTTCAGTAACATCAAGCCTGAGGGCACTTGTATCAGCAAGAAATAACTGTGGACTTTTATCCCTTTTGAAAGGCTAACATTGTGTATTTACAGAAGGTATAAATGGTCTTAGGCCCTGGTGAAAAAAAGTAGGACATTGTAGCTCCTGGAAGAACTGTTAGTAAGGACCATGGCATTTATTTCAGCTGTGTTGCATGCATTTCATCTCTTTGAAAGGTTGAACTTAGCAGCGTCACAAGACTTTTAGCCATTTGGTACTAAATGGCATGGATTGGCCAAAAAAAACAACCTTTAACTGAATAAATGAAGTCTTGCGGACTCTCTCGGATAGTCTTGCTTCACCTGTGGAGCATATCTGTAGAACGCAGCAGTCTCATCATTTAAGTCACTAGGGGGTGTGGAGATGGAACAAATTTAGGTCAAGAAAATAACTTAAAATAAAAGATGATAGTGATGAAATGAATGAACACAAACTAATGACGAGAAAAAAAGCATAGATCAAATGTTGCCAGTAGGTTTTTAGCTTTAAAAAAAAAAAATTATTTTTATTTTAATGCAATTTGTTACATTTTCTTATCTTCTGAATATTTTAATGTGAAAAGAACAACAACATGTGACTTAGATTGTCTACAATGACCACTGCTAATGATGTCAACGTAGAACTGACAGTTGAGACTTACTTGAGTTTTGCTCTTCAATAAATTTGAAGACGGAAACAAATATTTGTCTCAATCAGCGCTTTTTGACTTCAGAGTAAGAATTCAAACACCATTGACTTTCACTTATTTTTGCTTACACTGGTGTATACAAACTCAGACAATGTTTATGAAAATACTACATGTTGGATGCATCAGTATTGTAGTCAGAATGCATACAGCAGTGTTCTGAGGTTGTGTGGTTCTAACCCTTCTAAGGTCCAGTTGAAGTCGGAAGTTTACATACACCTTAGCGAAATACATTTAAACTCAGTTTTTCACAATTCCTGACATTTAATCCTAGTAAAAATTCCCTGTCTTAGGTCGGTTAGGATCACTACTTTTTTAAGAATGTGAAATGTCAGAATAATAGTACAAATCATTATTTTTCAGCTTTTATTTCTTTCATCACATTCCCAGTGGGTCAGATGTTTACATACACTTAATTAGTATTTGGTATCATTGCCTTTTTAAATTGTTTAACTTGGGTCAAACGTTTCGGGTAGCCTTCCACAAGCTTCCCACAGTAAGTTGGGTGAATTTTGGCCGATTCCTCCTGACAGAACTGGTGTAACTGAGTCAGGTTTGTAGGCCTCCTTGATCGCACATGCTTTTTCAGTTCTGCTCACACATTTTCTATAGGATTGAGGTCAGGGCTTTGTGATGGCCACTCAAATACCTTGACTTTGTTGTTCTTAAGCCATTTTAGCATTTTGCCACAACTTTGGAAGTATGCTTGGGGTCATTGTCCATTTGGAAGACCCATTTGCGACCAAGCTTTAACTTCCTGACTGATGTCTTTATGTTGCTCCAATATATCCACATAATCTTCCTTCCTCATGATGCCATCTATTTTGTGAAGTGCACCAGTCCCTCCTGCAGCAAAGCACCCCCACAACGTGATGCTGCCACCACCGTGCTTCACGGTTGGGATGGTGTTCTTTGGCTTGCAAGCCTCCCCCTTTTTTCCTCCAAACAAAACGATGGTCATTATGGCCAAACAGTTCTAATTTTGTTTCATCAGACCAGAAGACATTTCTCCAAAAAGTACGATCTTTGTCCCTATGTGCAGTTGCAAACCTTAGTCTGGCTTTTTTATGGGGGTTTTGGAACAGTGGCTTCTTCCTTGCTGAGCGGCCTTTCAGGTTATGTCGATATAGGACTCGTTTTACTGTGGATATAGATACTTTTGTACCGGTTTCCTCCAGCATCTTCACAAGGTTGATTTTCACTTTTCGCACCAAAGTACGTTCATCTCTAGGAAACAGAACACGTTTCCTTCCTGAGCGGTATGACGGCTGCGTGGTCCCATGTTGTTTATACTTGCGTACTATTGTTTGTACAGATGAACGTGGTACCTTCAGGTGTTTGGAAATTGCTCCCAAGGATGAACCAGACTTGTGGAGGTCTACCATTTTTTTTCTGAGGTCTTTGCTGATTTCTTTTGATTTTCCTATGATGCCGAGCAAAGAGGCACTGAGTTTGAAGGTAGGCCTAGAAATACATCCACAGGTACACCTCCAATTGACTCAAATTATGTCAATTAGCCTATCAGAAGCTTCTAAAGCCATGACATAATTTTCTGGAATTTTCCAAGCTGTTTAAAGGCACCGTCAACTTAGTGTATGTAAACGTCTGACCCACTGGAATTGTGATATAGTGAATTATAAGTGAAATAATCTGTAAACAATTGTTGGAATAATTACTTGTGTTATGCACAAAGTAGATGTCCTAAATCTGTGGAGTGGTTGAATTTAGTTTGTAATGGCTTTAACATAAGAGTATGTAAATTTCCGACTTCAAATGTATGTCTGGCTCAGTCCAGTCCAGCTAGTCAATCAAATGTTAATTGTTGCTTTGTAAACAACAGGTGTAGACTAACAGTGAAATGCTTACTTTACAATGCAGAATACAAAACAATTTAACACGAGAAGTAAATACACAATGAGACCTTGGCTGTATACACGGGGTACCAGTACGGAGTCGATGGGCAGGGTTACGAGGACATTTAAGTTGATATGTACGTATACATTTCAGTCATTTAGCAGACACTCTTATCCAGAGCAACTTACAGTTCGTGCATACATGTTCATAGTTTTTTGTACTGGTCCCTTGTGGGAATCGAACCCACAACTCTGGCGTTGCAAGTGCCATGCTCTACCATCTGAGCTACACGGGACTAGGTAGGGATAAAGTGATCGATAGCTACCGGTTCCCTGTGGTGAGAGTGTGCCAGCTACCCCTCCTCGTCTGCCCATTCTACAGTAGTTTGAGAATCAGCATCTGAGCCACTGCTGGGCTCTGATTGAATCCAGCTCTACCGTGTGCCGGTCAAGGGGCTGGGTCACAGACTGTGCCTGGAGAGCTTTACCAAACATGGTCACATGAGACTCAATGAAAATCTCTTCTGCTACACACTCATAAAACACACAAACACACACACACACCAAGTCACCTACACTAGTACACAACATAAATACACATAAGTGCTTGTAATGTTTTTGTAGTCTGACTGAATCTGCAAATCAGTTGGGTTACAAATCTGTCTGTTTACTGAATGAAGATAGTGTATTTGTACTAATTTGTTCATTTAGGTCTATAAATATTTGTGAAGTCTCCTTTTTCCATTTTACATAGCATCTTTACAGCTTTCAGCAGTTCCATTCAGCATTCAAGCTCCCCATGTCTTTAGCCAGCACTATTGAGCAACATATTGTTACATTAAACTAATAAATACATTATTGGGATGTTTTGCGGAGGTATTTATACAGAAAGCTTTCCCAGACTTAAACAACAACAACTCTGAAATCAACATTCCAGGCTTCTGAGAGGCTATAAAAAGAACAGATTTTTTTACAAGGTACTTAAAACCCTTGACAATTCAGTGGGGATTTAACCTTTGCTTTTAACTAGTTTATCAAATAGTACTTTTCTATCAGCTACTATACACAAACACTTTTATAAACGCACCCAGACACTGGGGTATTAATTCACCAAAAAATGAATTAGTCAAGTCCAGAATTAGTTTAAACTTTCAGTCCTACTGTACATAGACAGCCCAAATGATGATGCTAAGAACCCAGCCTTCTGAATTCTTCTCGGCCTGAGTTGAGGAGGCCTTCTACCATAAATAGCCAGGCAGACTGGATGAGGGTGTGGAGAGGGGAGAGCTGGAACTTTGGAAATGTCCCTCTACGATCCAGAACAGCAGTTCTGTCTCTCGCTCCTTCTCCATCATTCTCAAGAGTTCGAGCTGCACACGTGCACGTTATTTCTTTGCTTTGTCAAATATTATGACTTGCACAATTTGTCTGCCTCTCTTGGATCTCATAGCAAAGCCTCAGTATTCTCTTCTCATCTCCCTTTGTCTGAGCTCTGTTTTTATCCTAGGTGTCTCTGATTACTCTTGTGTTTCTAATTCCAGTATGTTAGCGTTCAAATAAACAGACCATCATAACAGAGGTTTCCAATCTGGAGGTGTGGTATGTTCCCTATCCTTCCTCTCACTGGATGATACCTCTACCTCACCTCATAGGTTCTGTTGTAAATGACCCAAAAAAGACCCACAGCACAGCAAATATGCAACAGTAGTTCATTATCAGTTTGAGGGATTCCACTTTCACATCGCATTACATCGGGCCTGCTACTCCAGCCAGTTGTGGCCCTTCCTTCTCCCATCATGCCCAAATAAAGTGTCCAAATTCCTCCTGTGTGCCTCTTCTCTCCGTGAGATGTTTATAAGAGCCTTGCTTGGTCCCGCACTCAGCTACTCTCTCTGTGCTTGTGCGCTTCTGTATTTCACTGACAGTCTGTTTATGGCCACGTTACATAAGGCTCCACTATAATTTTTGTTTGTCATCACATTCGCAGCCTCATACCTAAAGCAAGACTTTAAGGTGAGCTTTAAAGGGGCAATCAGCAGTTGGTACATACATTTTTAGACATAAATTAATTATGTATCCATTGATTCTTGAGGAATTTAACTTATAAATGCCTCATGAGCTTAGTTTTACTGTCGTACCCCATCAGAACCGAAAATATAAGCCTGTTTTACTGTCGTACCCCATCAGAACCGAAAATATAAGCCTGTTTTACTGTCTTACCCCATCAGAACCGAAAATATAAGCCTGTTTTACTGTCGTACCCCATCAGAACCCAAAATATAAGCCTGTTTTTGCTGTCGTACCCCATCAGAACCCAAAATATAAGCCTGTTTTACTGTCGTACCCCATCAGAACCAAAAATATAAGCCTGTTTTACTGTCGTACCCCATCAGAACCCAAAAAATAAGCCTGTTTTACTGTCGTACCCCATCAGAACCAAAAATATAAGCCTGTTTTACTGTCTTACCCCATCAGAACCGAAAATATAAGCCTGTTTTACTGTCGTACCCCATCAGAACCGAAAATATAAGCCTGTTTTACTGTCGTACCCCATCAGAACCAAAAATATAAGCCTGTTTTACTGTCGTACCCCATCAGAACCGAAAATATAAGCCTGTTTTACTGTCGTACCCCATCAGAACCGAAAATATAAGCCTGTTTTACTCCAATGTTTTTAAACAAAGTAAATGTAAACAAACACTTTATAGCCTAAAAACCTGTTTAAAACTATAATGTTGATATCATGGATGGTCAGTCCTTGCATTCTTTCTCTGTCTATGAACATTTCTCCAGGTTGTTCTCCACTGGTGGAAATAGTTAATTTGTCTTTGTCGCAGGAAGATAAGGTCTACCTGACTTCCTCTTCTTCATTTGAGAAGCCCTGCAAAAAACCACATTGGTGTCCCAACGATATGTTCCAACGTGTAATTACACTGTAACTGGAATATGTCATTAAATGCCCATCATTGTTTACGAACCCCCATATTAAAAACGACTTGTAATCGTCATTGTGAGCTTTACAGACAGTTTTACTGCTGCTCTACCACACTGCTCTCAGCATGTTATCATCAACTTGATTGATTTACAGTAAGCCTGCCTCTATTGTTACTGGGTCAGCGTGTTTGAACTCCACTATTCCAGCACTCCCACAGCCCTCCAACATAACCCCCTTCCTCCATTCCCCTCACAGCGCTCTTTCCAGAACCTTCCCCTCATACCCTGTCTGTTAACGCATTGCCACCATATGTGTGTGAGAGTGAAAGTGGGACAGGACAGACAGCAGTAGGGTGACTCATCATGCTGCTCTCCGAGGAGCAGTGCTCCCTTTGACGCTCCACAGCCCGCTGGCTTTGCATTCCAGTCCCTTGTCATCTGCCTGTGGACGAGCAGAGCAGTGGAGTGAAACACTGGGGTATAAGAGGGAAAACAGCTTATTGTTCCAAGTGACGTCATATAGGTCACACCAACAACCTCAAATCAAACTCTATGGAACACACTATGCTATATGTGTAGGTATAGGGCAGTGTATGGGGGTGTTGTATGGGTATTTTCAAAGAGATATCAACGTTTTTTTTTTAAGTCGATTGTAGTATTTAGTTCCATATGTAGTATTTAGTTCCATAGTTTAGTTTGATATGAAAAAACCTAGACAGTAATTGTAGAGCATCTGGGTTGATAATGATAAAGGAACAATACATATCAAATGTGAATCACTACGTAAAGACATTTGGAATATATTTAATTTACTATTATCAGGATGAATCATATTGCTTTTCATACTGAAATCATTTTACATAACAAAGTGATCAATCAAAGATGCGCAGCGGTCTAAGGCACTGCATCTCAGTGCTAGAGGCGTCATTACAGACACCCTGGTTTGAATCCAGGCTGTATCACAACTGGCCGTGATTGGGAGTCCCATAAGGCGGTGCAAAATTGGCCCAGCGTCGTCCAAGTTTGGCCAGTATAGGCCGTCATTGTAAATAAGAATTTATTCTTAACTGACTTGACTAGTTAAATAAAGGTAAAAAGTGAGAAAGTATTCATTTAGCTTACCTTTTCAATATCTGCTGTCTTAACCGACCATAACCCTAATTAATGTTGCACTTGTCTTGAACCTCTTTGCCCAACAATATAAACCAAGCTTCTTCAGGTTTATGATGGATGGGTCAATATTTTCAGGCTTGACAAATAATTCTGTCATATAGGATATAAATAGGGATCTATACATCTACAGAAATGAAACACCTTGTTGCAAGTATAAATATGACTTTATAATACTTTGTATAAGTATAAAGTTAAATGTGTAATTCAAAACTCTAAAGGTCTGCCTTGGCCTGGGGGTTGTCATGTATACCTTCAACTATTTAACAATAGCTATAGGTCTATGAATTTGTCATGTGCTTGATATTTATTTCATTTGGTAATGAAAGTGAAATTGGATGCAGTAAAATTAGGCAATTGAAAAGGATCCTCCATCCATTTCCCCTTAAGGTGGAAAAAGTGACACTGAGCGAGTCTAATGCCATACTGGTGACATCACCCAGAGGAAGAGGCAACGTCGGGATTGGATGGTGGACCGAGCCAATCGCGCAGCACTCCAGAAATCCACAGATGGGAAGAGTTTAAAAAAGATTGAGAAAAGTGTTGCAAAGTGGTCCACAGCCTCACCAGAGCGAAGAACGGTACATAATCTGAATATTCCTGCAACATCCGTGGGACTGTCAGATCCATTGGAGTCCAGGGAGAAAGAGGACTTTGCTGTGGGTTTTCTCGTGATAGGATAGAGGGGTGTATTTCACAATTTTTAAATCTCCTCTGTGAATAATCAAAGATAACTATGTCAAAGAATTTCAAAAGTGGACCATCCTTCGGACTTTCTGCCGAGGTCAAAAGTAAGGTATGTATCTCGCATGTCATGTAGCCGTAGCTTTATTTTTTTTAAACGTTCATTTTAATTGAAATTGAAAGAATGGGGTCTTTGCGTAATTGACATCAGTGCGCCAAGAGAATGCTCGCGCTCAGGAAGACGCGCACTTGACGCTCGCATATCTTGTTGTCAGCACGTGCATCCTCTCAGCTTTATTAGTTGTAGGGGAACCAATGGTATATCGATGGCCAGTATTATATTTAGGCTTTCTGTTAGGAGATTTTGTCGAATAGGCTTTTTGGACTGTCAAATTGGGCTGTCAAAGGTGATCATGGATGAATCATTATGCCTAGGGCCTAGGCCCATACTGATAAATGGTAGCCTACCATTCTAACGGTTTACTTCATCGTTTAAAATGTAAGGGCATCCAAACCAATTGTCTCTGATTCATAACTTTGAACTAGGTCATTTAGATTACAGGATTACAGATTACACCTCATCTGTTTGTCACAGAGCACAATGACAGAATGACTCCCAGATGAGCCCACAAGGCCTGATTTCAAGGTGTCTCTAGAAGGCTACCAGTATGTACAGTATATATTATTTAAAGGGGCAATCTGTGATCGTTACATTCATTTTTTGACTTTTAAATTCATGATACCCATAGATTCTTGAAGAATATGACTTATAAATCCTTCATGAGCTTAGTTAAATGTTCTTACCTCATCATCAGAGCCCGTCAGTGGTTACATTTCTACAGACCCATCCCTAAGCTATTTACCAAATCAGTGGCAGGTTGTCCGCGTTGTTATTGTTTGAACTGCAGATTGCCCCTTTAAAATCTAGGCGAGGACTAAATGAGCCATCAACACCAACCAAGAGTCTATGGACCAGCTAGGCCTACCATGTGGGCGACTGTGCTGTCAACACCCACTGATGTTTGGGAGAGATTGTATTTTCAGTGACAATGACAGTGATGCACATTATGTGTGCGTGTCATAACTGCTGACAACCCATGTATGACAGCCAGTGGAATTAAAGACCTATCACAGGATATTCCAGAACTCCCAACTCCATGTCTGTCAATGACAACTGAATGTGCTATCCCTATCATCAACCTTATTCTGTTGGAAGAGCCCTGGTTCCTGCATACATAGTGGTTACCTTTCCACACTCTTCAAACAAACATTTCCTTATACTTTGGCATCATGGTCATTAGTGCTGTAGTATAGAAATAGTTCATATTCAATAGAGTATCAGTACATATACATATGGTGGTTGTGAGGCCATGGAAGGCCATAATACTGATGCCAGATTGTGGATGGTAAGTGCCAGTGGCATGACATCAGGTGACAGTGAATATGCCCCAGAGACTGATAGACAGGTACGTCAGCAACCTAAACCTCCTTTTAAGGTGTCCCTGAGCTCTGTCTTACAACCTGAGCAAGTGTCTCTGTGTAAACAATTTACACTCCAGTGGGGAATGACAAAACACTGTCTAGATAGAGGGGACGCAGACAGAACAAGGCCTTGTGGATTCACTAGAATGTCACCCATGATTGTTTGTGTCCAGGTGTGAAAGTACATGTCTTCCCGGTATAGGGACCTTCTATGTGCGTACACACTTACAATATATATATATATATTTATATATGGGCGGGCCTAATCATAGAATTACATATAGAATCTATATTCATTGAATAGGGTCTAATAGTAAAGATTTGTCCTTTAACTTTTAAAATGTATTACCCTACCTTTTAATGTGGTATAAACATGACCTGTCATGTGTTTTCATCTGACTGTCAATCAATTACTTCAAAAGGCTCATGTAGGCTACCTGCACACATTACTCAAGGACGTCTGAACAACAGGGGGTGCGGGAATAGTTTTTTTTTTAAAGATATTTTTCTGCTTATAATTTCCAACATTTGTTAGTCAACTTGTCTATAATTAGTTACTTGCTGCTTCTCTTCTGTCATTATTTGATGCTCACCTAGAATACTAAACAAAGCCTTGCTAATAATGTCATAAATCAATAGAATGATCAAGGTATCATCAAATATCTACACTGAACAAAAATATAAACACAACATGTAAAGTGTTGGTCCCATTTTCCATGAGCTGAAAAAAAATATACCAGAAATGTTCCATACGCACAAAAAGCTTATTTCTCTTAAATGTTGTGCACAAGTTTGTTTACATCCCTGTTAGTGAGCATTTCTCCTTTGCCAAGATAATCCATCCACCGGACAGGTGAGGCATATCAAGAAGCTGATTAAACAGCATGATCATTACACAGGTGCACCTTGTGCTGGGGACAATATTGTCACGGTTTTGTGTGCAGTTTTGTCACACAACACAATGTTAGAGATGTCTCAAGTTTTGAGGGAGCGTGCGATTGGCATGCTGACTGCAGGAATGTCCAACAGAGCTGTTGCCAGAGAATTGAATGTTAATTCCTCACATAAAAGAGGACTACAGAAGCTGGCTCATTGTGATCTGGATAAAACGCTTTTAAAAACTGTCTTATTGGCTAAACAAAATGTGCTGAGGAGTATTTCTGTCTATAATAAAGCCCTTTTGTGGGGAAAAACGTATTCTGATTGGGTGGGCCTGGCTCCCCAATGGGCCTATGCCCTCCCAGGCCCACCCATGGCTGCGCCCCTGCCTAGTTATGTGAAATCCATAGATTAGGGCCTAATGAATTTATTTCCTTCTATAAACTGTAACTCTGTAAAATAATTGAAATTGTTACATGTTGCGTTTATATTCTCTCAAGATGCTCAAAAAAAATATATATATTTCTCCACTCCGTGTTAACATTAGCATTTGGTCTATAGTTTTACTGCGAGGAACACTTAATTCTGCAGGAGTTAATATTATAATAGGCTACTGTACATGTGAGGCCTACAGTTAGTGTCCAGACTTTAGTTACTATTCCAACTATTAGGCTACTGTACATGTCAGGGCTACAGTCAGTGTCCAGACTTTAGTTACTATTCCAACTATTAGGCTACTGTACATGTCAGGGCTACAGTCAGTGTCCAGACTTTATTTACTATTCCAACTATTAGGCTACTGTACATGTCAGGGCTACAGTCAGTGTCCAGACTTTACTTACTATTCCAACTATTAGGCTACTGTACATGTCAGGGCTACAGTCAGTGTCCAGACTTTATTTACTATTCCAACTATTAGGCTACTGTACATGTCAGGGCTACAGTCAGTGTCCAGACTTTACTTACTATTCCAACTATTAGGCTACTGTACATGTCAGGGCTACAGTCAGTGTCCAGACTTTACTTACTATTCCAACTATTAGGCTACTGTACATGTCAGGACTACAGTCAGTGTCCAGACTTTACTTACTATTCCAACTATTAGGCTACTGTACATGTCAGGGCTACAGTCAGTGTCCAGACTTTACTTACTATTCCAACTATTAGGCTACTGTACATGTCAGGGCTACAGTCAGTGTCCAGACTTTACTTACTATTCCAAATATTAGGCTACTGTACATGTCAGGGCTACAGTCAGTGTCCAGACTTTAGTTACTATTCCAACTATTAGGCTACTGTACATGTCAGGGCTACAGTCAGTGTCCAGACTTTACTTACTATTCCAACTATTAGGCTACTCCACTCTAAAATAATTCCGGTATCCATACAGCAGTGCCTTTTGATAAATGCAAAGAGACATCACTTACGAAACACCGAAAGGTGTTATGAATGACATTTGGGGATTGTCATTCATTAGGCCTACACAGGTCTCGTAACCTGAATTGATACATACACTGCTGCCCGTGTGCGTCTCGGCCACTCATCTCTGCCTTGGCAAAATGTCAGAGTTATTGTTGAACCACACTGCATTTTGGAGCGCATTCCACAGGTTTTCAAGTCCATTCGCTAATTGTTTCAAGCGAATAAGATGCGGTATGATAAGTAGTTTGATAGCCTGCAGTTTTCTTAGTTTTCCGTGGCTCCAATGACTTGTCATGTACTCTTGAACAGAACCAAAGGTTGGAATTTCCTTTCATTCTTTCTGGAAGATTGGTCCTCTGTCAATGATTCCCCAGTGAGTGATGAGAGTAGCTTAGTAGGATGGTTTGGACATAGTAGTAGGATGGTCCCACTTAAATTCACTTTCTACTATACTTGGCTCAGGACAGCTAGTCTGATTACATTCCAGACCTCCACAGTGAAATAGAACAACAAAGTTAAATCAAACTCCGTCCAAAATACCTTGGCTGGATGCAAGTGCTGTCTGCGGGTCTTGGCATCTCATTATCAGATGTGGTTTGCCTGAGTCGTTCGCCTCACTGTAAAAGGACAGATTCCGGAAAACCCAGAGGGAGAGAGGGGAGTACAGGGAGGAGTTTTAGGGAGAGCTGTTTCTCCCAAGTTTGGTGTGATGGACTAGAAGCTTCACAAACTCTACTGCTTTGAAATACCTGTTTGTGTTGGCTCCTGGTCTCACAAGCCCTCTCCCAGACTGTGAGTGAGCAGAACACTCAGAAAAGGAGAGAGCACAGAGCGAGAGGGGAGGGTACAGACCCACCATAGAATTTCTGGTATTAGGGGGATGCGTTTGTGCCAATAAGGAAGTACAAGGAAGCGGAGAATCAGTGTTTCTCCATGCAGGAATGTCCCATGGCCATTTTTCATTTTCTTTCCCGTTGTTTCTTTACGCCGCTCTTCATCTTTAGTTTTTGTTACAACAGGTAGGTTTTCAAAGGAAAGTGGAAAGGAATGTTTTCCCTCTGTTACAAGATGAGAAAAGTAAAAGGCGAAGGCGAAGGAGAAGGAGAGATAATAGCTCCGACGAAGATCATAGTTCTATGACTCTTTTACTATAGTTACAGTCTGTTGTAAGATAGTTAGTCTTTTAAAAAAACAAAATTTAAGTAGCCTCGAGCACCTGTCACAAGATCATTCATCACTGACAGTTACAAGACATTAACCTGAGTGTCTGCAGATGTCCGGATGCAGTCAAATCCAACACATTTACTGTGCGTTCGGAAAATATTCAGACCCCTTCACTGTGTTGTTTTTGTCATTATGAGGTATTGTGTGTAGATTGATGAGAAAACATAACAATTTAATCAATTGTATAATAAGGCTGAAACATAACAACATTTGGAAAAAGTGAAGGGGTCTGAATACTTTCCGAATGCACCGTATAACCTTTGACCTCTGCCTCCTCAGTTGGCCCAGAAGTATGACCCCCAGAAGGAGGAGGAGCTGAGGCTGTGGATCCAGGACGTAACAGGCAAGAAGATCGCTGATCCTTTCATGGAGAACCTGAAGGATGGGGTCATCTTGTGCGAGTGAGTGAGCGATACTCTCCTCAGTACTGTGGCTATACAGAATGGCAGAGCATATTGTGCGTCATATCACCATATTACTTTCTGTGGCTTCCAATATTGTTCAGTCTCATTAATTTCACCACTGTTTATGATGACTGGGCCACTCAAAGTTAAAACAGTATTTTGACTGTTGTTCTGTGCTTTCTCTTTCCCTGTGTGAAGACTTATCAACACACTTCAGCCAGGATCTGTGAGAAAGATTAACACGTCTCCTCAAAACTGGCATCAGGTACGCTTGTTCTGAGACAGAGGAATTGTTTTTGTATTATTATATAACAGCATGATGTGTAGTAGGCTACAGTTATTATAGATACTTTGCTTAGTGTTGACCAGCATACGCATGCCAAGAGTCAGTCGTTTTTTCCACTCCATACCTTTCAGCCACTGATCTCGCTAAAATATGTAGCCAGTTTAGTAGTCTTCTGCTTGGCATAGTGCTTATTTACATTCCAAGCTGCAGCTGGGTTGTTAAATGAGCTCTCTTTGTATGAGACTCAAAACGAAAACAGCATTTTGAAGCAGTTTGTTGAGGCACCAAAGAATCAGCCATAACGTACAATAGTACTAAGAATAAATGCAATGTTTTGAAGAAAACCCCACACAGCTGATAATTCTGAAGTCCTGAGTCTCAAATACAATGACTATTTAAAGAAACATTTTTAAATAACACAGTGTCCTCTTTGTGTATACTCTTTGTGTATACTCTTTGTTTATACTCTTGTGTATACTCTTTGTGTATACTCTTGTGTGTACCTCAGTGGACCATTTGATCTTGGCTAATTCTATCTTCTTACTTTTCATTTCCCAGCTGGAAAACATTGGCAATTTCGTCCGAGCCATCACAGGTTATGGGATGAAGCCATACGATCTGTTTGAGGCCAATGACCTGTTTGAGAATACCAACTACACCCAGGTCCAGAGCACACTAATCACCCTGGCTGGAATTGTGAGGAATCTCAGTAGATTGTACAGTACTGTATTTAGAAAGCATTGTCAGTGGCTTGTAAGAAAACCTACTTCTACTTTACTTTACCCAGGCCCAGTCCAAAGGTTTCCACTCCAAGCATGACATGGGAGTGAAGTATGCGACAGCACACCATCGCCGTTTCGCCCCAGACATGCTGAAGGAAGGGCGCAATGTCATCGGCCTGCAGGTCAGAGAAGTCTTTGTTTGTATCATATACACCTTATACACTAAGATATCCCTGTTATTACAGGTGCAATATATGTAGTAGTAGCATGTTATAACATACATTCATTTGTTTTTAGTTAGGTTTGATTTAATGTAATTATAGTTCAGGCATAACCAATGCACTACCTTTGGCTGCCTGTCCAGATGGGTACCAACAAACTTGCCAGCCAGAAGGGCATGACATCCTATGGCACGCGGCGTCACCTGTACGACCCGAGGGGCGGGATGGAGAACCCTCTGGACCAGTCCACCATCAGCCTCCAGATGGGCACCAACAAGGGTGCCAGCCAGGTGGGGCGCCATTTGATTTCACAAATAGATATTATCTGGTAGAGAGAGAATTGACTAACATCCTGCACATCTTGGGAGTTTTCCATCTCTCTGACTATCATGAAAGCAATTCATATTATATCAAATATTACACTTTGTAGCCTATATCTAATCCTCCCCTGATTTTATTCCTCTCTCCCTCTCCCTCTCTCAGTCTGGCATGACGGCCCCTGGCACCAGGAGACACATCTATGACAAGAGTCTGGGCCTGGAGGAATGCGACACCTCCACCGTCTCACTGCAGATGGGTACCAACAAGATGGCGTCCCAACAGGGCATGACCACATACGGCCTCCCTCGGCAGGTCTACGACAATAAGTACTGCTCCAACCCCGATGAATTCGTCAACAATGGGGAGAAGGCTGAGTTTGACGGTACTATGTACTATGACTAACGGGAACAGGATAACCCCAGTCCCCTCCTGTCAAGAACCCCTCTCCACCAGCAAGACCACCCAAACTGTTATTCACTGTTTTCATTATCCTCATTCCTTGCTGATCATTCAAATCATTTTTGTCCTTCTTTGAGGGGATTCATGCCTGGTTCAATGGCTTTGACCTTGTTATTTTAAGTCACTTGAGCAGTATCCCACTTTGCAATGGAGATTTTTCTAATCAAATATGGTGAAAATAAAACTAATAACATCAAAAGACACCCATTCCTTAATCAATCTTAATGTTATGTCATTTTTTTATTTATAGATCTTTTTTATTTTATCAAATTGTAGACGTTCAATTGTAAATCCCCCATCCAGCTTAACCATTGAGAATACATGAAAAAGATCCTTGAACGAAGAGAAGAAGAAGATGACTGACGTGTCGCTGTTAACCTTTAACCCCTGAGGAAACAGAGTCCGCTCTGGGATTCTATCCCTCTGGAAGACACGGGGCCCACAGAATCAGACTGAGTTTTCCAGGACACAGGGACATGGATTAGTAGCTTTGAGCAGATGTATTCTTTATGACTTTGCATGCACCTCTGCACTGCGCTGACATCCCTGCTCTAGCTCACAGACCTGCCAACCAGCCATTCTACACCACAGATGGACTGTTTTTTCTAGTATATTTTAAATCATTAGAAGATCTCAAACCTGATACTTTAATTAATGTGAGCCCCCATAGGCATTGTGAAAAGCCAATATATTAGAATATTTGTAGTATTCAAACCGTCTCACACACTTCATTAGTGGTAAACCATGCAGATTAAAGTTTAGCCATTGTGCCAGCTATGTTAACGTGGATATCATGTAGGACCTGTTTGCATGAGACAAGTTATAATCCCCCTAAAAAGTCTCCACGGCACACAGCTTTAATATATTGTTGCGGCTATTCGCACTTTGCATCACCTTGCTAGAATATACACATGGATAGCATTGCCAATGACTAGAAAAAGGCGGGTCATTGAGAGCCGTAACGTCCACTTAGTCGTCAATACAGCAGACCCTGTATCACTAACTACTACATGATATGGTGTACCCAATGCAGATCTTGAATGTAATGTGATTTTGAGCACTGCATGATGTGACAGTCATTCTGTGGATTCGTAATTGTACCAGCAGTAGCAAATGAATAACATAGGTCAGCAACATAGTTATGCTTGTGATAATGTAGTCTAATACAGTGGCTAATGGTTTAAACATTAAACTGGGCAAACTTTAACAAACTTTTGAAAAGCAGGCTTGTTTGCTTGCTAAAAGGGGCGTGTTCAAGATCAGATCCACATAACTCCCCTCTCTATGTCCAGCATGCTCATGTCCAAAGCATGGACTGCTGTTATACCTTGTCCATAGACAGCTTACAGGAAGGAAACCAATGTAATTTTTTAATTATAATTTGGGTGAACTATGCCTTTAAGTTAAATTTGATAGGTCCTGATATCTGTTACTGGGCAGTATTGTGATATGTTTTTAAATAGGAGGTATTTGAGATAAAGCTGAGGTTCCGACCTCTGGAATTTATAGTGATGATTTGTCAAACTTTTGAAGACTTAATACTTTAAAAGGGAACGTTGTTTAACGCTGAGCCCATAATAATCTGAAGGCAGAAGTATCCATTTTCTTCGCCGACATTAGTGTGCCGTCTAGTGTTTTGAAATCCCTTTAACATTTGGGAAAATACAGAATGACTACATTCCACAGAGTTAAGGTAAAAGTCATATGTATATATTTTATTAAAACACCTAACTTATTCTGTATAGTCACATGTCCAATAGCTATATACAAAATCAATTGAGCATTAAGAAAATATGTTTAGTTTAGAATGAGTGCCAACAGAGCCTAACCAAAATATAATTGGCAATATTATCCTCTGGTCTAAAACGTGTGTCAATGTTGTTCAGACTATCAATTGTTCAGTCTTCTGAAAAGCTTGTAATTATTTGGCTTTCACTTAAAATGAAATTAGCTGCAATACAATAAAACACGTCAAAATTACAATTATTTAATTTGGGTTGCGAGTGAAAAACTGTTGCCCACAGAATTTTTTATTCATATTTGTTTTAGATATTAACAATTTCAACGGTATGTGACAGATGCGGTTAGGTGTGAATTACATTGATGTTTTAATACAAAAATATATTGAAATAAAAATCATGACATAAAAAAAATTACTAAAGGATCACCCCTATAAATGAAATCTACTTGCTCCACTAAAGTGGGACATGGCAGCTTGGGAAAGTCATATCCACCAACAGGCTTGCCTGTAAAACATAAATAATGAGGTGGGTTGAAACTTAGTCGGATTCTCAAAGAAAGATCAGTACATTTCATTAACCTACCCCCATCCCACCCTGTCACAGAGAGAGAGAGAGAGAGAGAGAGAGAGAGGTCAGGAAGTGCATCTTTCTTCATATCAAATCCATTAGTGTGTAGACACTGAAGATTTCAAAGATGCGTTGTCCGTCTTCGTATGTTCTCCACATTCGCTACTTGACAAAGCCCTGGCCCAGCCAGAGATATGTGACCCATCAAAGGGAATGAGGGGTGAGGTCAGACAGGATTAGAATCAGGGGGACCACTGCTACTGATTGGCTGCTTCACAAGCATCTATCCAATCACTGTAAACATCCACTGGTTCTGAAAGATCTGGAGACAAATGTCAAGGAAAAGTTACAGGTACAGTTGTAAAGAGATAGCATTTTTTTTTTTTAACAAATGCACAAGCCATTCTGTGAGCTATGTTGTGTGTAGATAAGTGAATATAGTGATCTGATCAAAGAATTGAAAGGATACAAGTAATGGGAGTCTGGAATTCTTCCAAGCAGACGGTGCACGATATTATTCCTGTGTTTCGAGTGCGTTCCCTGAAAAGAGAAAGGAAAATGTGCATTAAGATAGGGTGTTTGGATATGTATCAACATGTAATCAGTGATCACATCTTACAGCCAGACAATACACTGTTTAACACAACCAAGTGAGCTTACATTTTGACATCGCAGGACTTCTCGTGGTTACAAAATGGACAGGTGAATTGGGTGTCCAAGTTACCCGTCAGTTTCTTTTTGGGAGGTGGCTTCCTCTTCGACTTTCGGCGTCCCATTCTCAATGTATAATCTGTAAAATACAATAGCTACATTTTTCTGAGTTTACAAAACAAGTTCTCCGTTGATGGTCAATTTGAATTGAAAAAATAATTAGGTAAATCATGTTAGCTAGCGTATATTATATCTAGTGTATGGTGCTGATATTCATATGAGTTTGGGCAGAGTCATATGCTGCGTTCATACGATATCATAAACACGGAAAATACTACTTGTAAACTGGGGACTACGAGATGTGTGCTTTCATGTGCTCAATTTTTAAAAAAAATGTTATTGGTCACATACACGTGTTTAGCAGATGTTATTGAGGGTGTAGCGAAATGCTTTGAACTTGTTGAGAATGATGGATTGCTGGTTAATGGCAAACAAGCTGCGTCAATCATAAACAAAAAAGTACAGCTTTCACGCTCAAAGACATTAGTGCAAAAAAAAAAATATGTTGAATTTAACTGCTGAAATTGCTGTTAGAGGTATTTTTCTTAGTAGGTGATTTCAGCGACAGAGTTCATCATATGGGTAGTCCAACAACACAGGGATGATAGACACGTTTCCCATTAGTATTTACGAGTAGGAAGTGCGTTTACATGTATTTTTCACAGTTGTATGCTCGTATTTACAGATGTACGAGATGTTATAAACGCAGCAATATTCTGCCGCTATAGATAATCTGCTAGTACGCATGTGCGAGCTAATAAATTACGCCTGTGCAAACAAACACGTTTTTGGACCGTATTTTTTCACATAAATGCAAATTATATTTTAGATCATTTTTTGTAAAAGTCAGATGACGATGATGAACGTTACTCATCTATTGTTGGAGCCATGTTCACACTGCACAAGCGTTAACTCGTTCCCCGCTATCGCGCATGGACATTTTATTTTAGCTTGCAGCTATAATATGACCTCAACATTACTGCATTTTATCAAAACGTCCTGCAAATTCTACAAATCCATTTCCGACTATATTAATCGCATGAACTGTATATTTTGGGATGATTTCTGAAGAGGCAGATAGATAGTATTAGCTAGTAGGGCGCGATGAAAACAAAGTTAGCTTGTGTTAGCTAGCTAACTAACTAACGCGGGCTTTGTAATATGCTATGTACAACTCTAAAAATAGGAGAATCATTTAAAATCGTGCCGGATTTATAATTATGTGTTTGCATGTTCGCCATTTAATAAAGAACGCTGGATTAAAGTACTTTCTTACCAGATAAGCGACCCAAGTAATGACGCTAACAATGTGAAATTGTATCCGGAAATTATTCTGAGCTCTTTCATCTGATTGGAAGAGTTTTTTAGGGTTGTCATTGGTCAAACAATTTATCAACCCGCCTCTCAGAATGTATAAACTCTTTGATACAATCCCAAAATAATTACAAATATATACATTGATTATGTAGTCTACCACAGGAGGCTGCTGAGGGGAGTACGGTATCAAACACATGAAAATATGTTTGATGAGTTTGATTACCATTCCATTGATTCTGTTCCAGCCATTACTCCAGCCCCAATGAAGGTGCCACCAACCTCCTGTGTTAGTCTACAATACATAATTATTGACCAAAAATAACATTTTTACCTGAATTATTAATAAATTAATGTGTTGAATGCACAAAGCTCAAAAGAGAAAAGAATTGTCCATGTAGGACTAATTTTATTTTATTTGGCTGTCATAATGAAGGCAGGTCTAAAGGTAGGTAGAGGATTCCAGCGATTAACTTTATTTCCTTCTGCAACAGAGACAAAATGAAGAATTCACTTCTAATGTGGTTACCCTTTCAACATACACATAGATGATGTAACATTAATTACTGTTGTTGTCAGTAATAGATAAAAAATAGCAAAGCATGTTATTAGTGTGCTTTGATTTACCTGGCAGACACATTGATTTCCTCTTTGATCTTTGGTGTCATTCCTATGGCACATGTTCTACTTTGCCCTTCATCTGAATCTGAATTGGCTGGCATAATCCTCTGCCCTATTCTCTCAGTTCGGCCTAGTATGCAATGCAAGAGACCATGCACACAGCAATAAAAACTGATCTCAATAAACAGCAATTTATGCAAATGCTGCATCTTTTGTAGATCAACAGAAAGTTAATTACCAGATATCTTACCCGTTTTCTTGGGAGCCTTGCCTTTCGATATTGTTATAGTCTGAAGCTTATTCTGTAACTCAGAAACATCGGACCTAGGGGAGAACACTTGTTATAGGGATGCATAATCATAATTCCTTTAGTAATAGCAGTCTGTCAGATTGCTTGCCATGCTCGTCTAATCTAACCTCACCCCAGAGCTTTCACCTTGCATTTGACCTGAGCATGTCCGGAGTCCTCTGCAGTCGTAGAGCGTCGTCCTTCATCTGACAGCTGTCAATCATCCTCTCCAAACACTGAAAATTGAGACAGACACGTATTCCAGAACATGTCACATAACATTAGATAATCTTCAGTAGAGTTCAGAAGATTGTTTCAAGTGTAAAGTTTGTATCATTTGTTTGATGAGTGAAATCATTCAGGTCAAAGTGATTTGGGGGAGAGAAATGTGAGCTCTGAAATACCATATGTTTGCAGTGTTTCTCTGTCAATCTGCGCATAGTTTCATCTCTTTGTTTTTCTAAAAAGGAAAGGAAAACTGAGTACATTTTTTTTCTAAAAAGCCTCCATTAGAACATAATCTTGTTCTGAAAAAACTTCAAATCAAACTTGCTAAGCAGGCCATGAATGTTGTGGACTTCCTCCCTCAGCTCAGCAATCTGCTCCCACAGGACTCTTCGACTGAAGAAACAGACAACATACACAGAAAGAATAGAGAGGGAATTACTTTTTATAACTGCATTATCCCACTGAGCAAAAGTCTACTTAACATCATGCAAGTGTAGTTCACCAAACTACCCCCACTACACCGGACACAATTTCAGACTGCCTTATCCAGATCTACCTATGGTAGAGTTCCTGAGAGATGTGGTCGATGGCAGCCTGCCTCTGGATGTCTGAGGGGTGAGTGCTGGAGCAGGAGGCTTGGAGAGTGGGACAGGAGCAGGGAGAGTGGGACAGGAGACTGCGCAGGTAGTGGAGCTCAGTGGAGACCTCATAGCGCAGGCCCTCAAAACGCTCCTCAAGGTGCTGGGCGGCTACATGCGCAGCCAAATGGTGCACCTCGGCTGAAGGAACAAGGATAGTATATGTAATCGTTAAGTCATTTTTATTTAGCCCTTATGACAGAGGGTTTAACTCAAGTAAAGAGTAACCATACATTAAAACATTTAATAAACAGAATCAAAAGTCATGTGTGGTTCCGGTGTGATTGTGTTGTGTCCTACATACATTGAAGGACTGCCATGGTATTGAGATTCTGGGTCCTCTCTGCCTCGTGCATGAACAGAGTTTTGCACAGGGAATCAATCATCTACAAAATGGCAAATATTCATTGAAACAAGATCCCCTGAATAAAACAGTAACCAATACAAGCCATCAAAGAAAACCGTAGACAATCGTGAATATGGCAAAAATGCATACTACATTCTACAGAAGGAAGCAGTCAGTCACCTTGGCCTGTGTTTCAACTTCTGACCTCATTCTTTTCACAACATCTCGGAGAGACTCCCGAGATTCACCTACTAGAATACAACTCAAGAAAGTCAGTGAACAATGACTATAGACTATTACACCTGGCATTGTCAAGGTATGTTGTTACTGATAATCACATTGACACAGTAACACTTACACACCTTCAGCAGGAGGGGACGGTGGTTCACGCTGAAACAACAATCGACATATGTATTAAAAATCATTCTAACAAACTATTTTGGTACTGTATGACAATGAGTGCCGAATGTGTTTTCAACTCACGAAGGCCCTCCGGTCGTTCATCTCAACTGACCTGCGCCAAGTACATTTTAAGTGGGTGGATAAAAAGGGTGTCACAATGACAAGGCGGGGCCGAAACTCGATGTGGTCTATCTCAGTGATGATTGGTTTGTGGATTATAATTTTCACGTAATATTCATTCTGTACGAATGTGATTTGTAGATATTGCTTAGGGGGCGTGGATAATGGAAATTGGCATTTGACAGAGGAAGTGTTGTTCTAGTGTTAAATCAACGGGAAAAGCTTGAAAAGACCGTTTCCCTTCAATCAACATAACACATCCAGAGAGTTATTTTTCAGTTGAGAATTGTTTAAAAACAAAAATAACGAAACCAGGTAAGAAGCCAGCATACACTGTAGTACCCATTTTGCTCTCTTGGAAATGCATTGCAACACTACATTCATGCGCGCATCTAGAAGTAAAGTTGTGTAACTCTCCGAGCTAGCTAGTAAGCTATCTAACGTTAGTTGTGCTAGCGAAATCTGTAGTTTATATTTGACAAATGCCATTCCACTGTCATGGTTTCCATTTCCCAAAATGACTGCATAGGATATTGCATTGCATTGCATTAAGTATGTCATCCTCAATTAACAGTATACTTTTTTAGATTTTAGCTAAATAGATAGCTACCTATCCAATTTTTGAAGTGTTAGTCTTAGAAAACAGGTCAGAACTCTTATCTCTCGAAGCCACCACCACTTGCATGCTAATCAAGCGTGGACAGACCACTTTCCAGTCCTCAAATTATACTGCTTCAAATGTCTTTGTTGAATTAGAGGGGTTTTGAGTGGGGAAGTGTTTTGTTTTGTGGCCCCAATGCTGTAATGAAACGTAGTCAGTCATTTGGTTTGAATGCTAACATTTATCTGGGTCTTTTTCTCCCCCCAGATCGGTACCATGGTCACAGAAGGGGAGCCCACAGACTTGGTGAAAGTGCTGCACTTGCTGGTACTGTCCTTCGCATGGGGAATGCAGTTGTGGGTCTCCTTTATAGCAGGTGATGACATTTGGATCGAAGGGATGAGCAGAGGAAATCAGTTAGATTGTAGGGTTTTGGCAATACTCGAAGTGGCATATCAAAAGAAGCCAAGGTTAAGAACTTGAGGCACAGTATTTGTCTACCTATTTCTTCAACTATACGTTATCCATTTTCCCACCCACAGGTTTTGCACTAGTGAAGCAGGTAACACTGCACACCTTTGGGCTGGTGCAAAGCAAGCTGTTCCCGGTTTATTTCTATTGCCTACTGGGCAGCAACTTTGTCAGCCTTGCCGTGTATGCAGTGTACCACCCCAGAGAGCTGCTGGATTGGCACGAAAGCCTGCAGGTCATATCATGTTCTATATTGTAATTTAGGGCTGGATTCAATCTGTACCGCTGAAGCGTTACAGATTGAGCGATCAAAATGTAAAGACTATTTCAGATAATGATTGTATCTACATTATAGACGGCATCTATGTCATTTTGACTAAAAATAGTTCTTCCCTTCTAGATGGCCCTGTACTTTGTGTCAGTCATCATGGCAAGTCTAAACGCACATTGGTTCGGCCCGTCAGCCACAGAGGTCATGTTCAAGCTGCGGGAGGTGGAGCAGGAGCATGGCCTGGGGAACCAGATAGGGATAGGCAGCCAGAGGGAAGCCTACACGAAACTCAGGGAGCAGGACCCCAAGTACAAGGCCTACAAGAGCACCTTTGGCTGCTATCATGGCCTGTCCAACCTATGCAACCTGATTGGGTTTATCTGCACAACCACTAACATAGTGTACACAGCTCTTAACTTACACACCATTTAGAGATGATTTGTGTATATGTGGTGTTGTACTTGGTGACAGGTTTCCATATTGTCTGTCAACCGGGGATGTATGTATAATGTGTGTCTGAGTAGGAGTGCTGATGTAGGATACATTTTATCCTTTTTAGATCACAATCAATGAGATTACATAGGTTGCTGATCTGAACAATCTCTGGAAAAAAATCTGTGAAAAGATCTGTTGTGATTGGTCAAAAGAGCAATTAGTGCCTCTGTAAACACAGCCTTAGACATATTACATATGGGCCTGATCTTAGTTCAGCACTCCTAATCTGAGACGCTTAATGCAAATGGCCCCAGAACATAACATTTCACCGTAGTTTAGACATTTTTATCTAATTATTTCACATCTCATTAGAAATCATAGCTCACAATGTCAAAGGATTTCAAAGTATTTTAGGTCTTTCCCTTGTCAAACTGGGAAAGAATTCATGTGATAAAGATCGATTTTATATTTTTCAGAAGTATGTTTATTTTTTATTTCCCTACAGTTATTGTTCATTTTACATTGATGTACTTGAAGGTGGAAGTAGAATGTGCAGTGATCCTGATAATGTTTCAAAATGGACGTTTTACACAGAACTACATTTGTTTAGAATAACACAAGATTCTGGACTGTGTTATGAAATGATGGGACATTGTATTGCTTGAGACGTCCACTAGAGGGTAATGTCTGCATATCATTTTAGGAAAATTACTGGATATTTAACAATATCACTGAATAAATTACAATTATGAAAATTCCTACAAATAAGGAATTCAAAAGCACCAATAATATTGTTAAGTCATCTTTGATGTTGAAACACAAAAAAAAAAAGTTCAGTTTCAGAGTTGTTATGGAATTGATGGATGGAATCAGGAAATGCACTCGGGTGCAATACAGGGTCAATAACATGCAACATATTGATTGAGACCAGACCAAGCAGTTGGTACCTGCCTCTTGAACAGACTGGTTCTAACTTCATTATTGTGATGGACATCATGTAAAGAAAAAAAGAAACTGCTTTGAATAAATGGACCGACCAGTGCTTTGCTGGCAAGCCTCGGGAGGAGAAGGAGAATGTCTTAATAAAGCTCAAATTTCACTAATGGATAACTGGACAGAACCCAAAACTGTAATGGTTTTTCAGAGAACGTTAAAATGCTTCTACAACCTACATATTGTGATATATTAGTATGGTTGGTTGTTTTATCGGTCTTAGCTGTATGTATGTATCTCTATTAGTGTGAAATGTCAAACTGCAATGTCAAGATTTTGACTCACAGAATAGTTTACAGTGGTAGATCATCATGATGAAACCGTTAGGGATTGAATGTACAGGGAGGGTGACAGTGTCATGGTGAATCTTGTTTAGATTCCTTATGCCTCAAGGAAGATATTTTTCATTCAGCAGTCTGGGCCACTCCTCTTGGATCAGAAGGAAATACTTCCTCTTGAGACAAGCCTTGTCAGACAGGCTTAAATGGCACCAAGAAATTGCATTTTTTTTAACTCCAGCAGCACAAGTTAGCCAACTCTCTGGTTAGGTGAGATTAAGAGAAATCTCTCCCTATGTAATTAGAGGTAAACCAGTCCACCAATTCTGGAGTTTCTCTTGGAGGGAACTAAGACTTGTTTACATTTTTATTTTTTAAAGGAAAAGAGACTGAATTACCTACAGATATACAGGTACACCACAACCAAACTCATTCACTCCCCATGTTATGTTACCCAGATACCACAGCAGGTCAATGAGCCACAGACTGGTGATGGTGTGGTGGATATGGTGCTGCTGGAAGTAAGCGGTGTGAACTGGAAACTGAAAGTACCCTTCATGCGCGGTAGTAGAAAAAAACATTCCAAACACTGCTGATTTCTGGAATTCCTAAGTAGTGACTTGATGAGGAAATGTCTAAAACAGGGTTTCTCAAACTCTGTCCGCCCCCCTGGGTGCACGTTTAGTATTTTGTGCCCTAGCACAACATAGCTGATTTAAATAACTAACACATTAAGCTTTGATTATTTGAATCAGCTGTGCATCAAAGGGGGGGCCCCAGGATTGATTTTGGGAAACCCTGTTCTAAAACACCAGGAAGTGTCAGGGATGTGTACTTATTCGCTCATGGAAATAATTCTGATTTATTAACTGGTGGATGCTTTCTCAAAGTTGGCCTAAAGTATCTGCAAGAAAAAAAATCACTTACACAACATTTTAGAATCTAAGCCCCATTAGTGTATTTCTAATGACCTGCAATTCTGCAATATCAAACGTTGAGTTATACTTAATAAATTATGAGGTTGGCAGGCTGCAGAGCATTTCAATGAAGTACAGATCAGAAGATTGACCCAGCTGAGAATATTCTCAATTTTATATTAGTCAAACACAAACATACTGCATATGCTGCCTTGATTTGTGAAAGCTCTTATTTCCAAACAGGCTAGAGTTGAGTGAGGGATCATAAGGTACAGGACATTTGATCTTTGGGAGTGTGAGAGAGATTATAGCTCGTTGTGAATACTCTCGTGTGAGCTGGCCGCTACACTGACTGCTGCGCTCTGGAAGCGCGCTCCTTTGTACACAAACCAGATCCGGGAGCTGCCTGTTCTATTCCGCAAACGCACAGAGGAAAACGGCGAGGCAGAAATCGGTGGGCGGAAAGATAATCCAGGTTGTTGAAGACCCTAGGGAACTTTTACTCTTCATTTGAAAGGAAATAACGTTGAAGAGACAAGACAAATAAATTCCGTTTCCATAGATTAGGTAAGTGGTTGGAAAAAGTTTGGCCAATATTTTATTCGTGTTTGTCCCGCTTCCTTCATGTCCAAATGAAAATATTTAGATGGGCATTGTATTCTCATTTACTTAACTCCACTTAATGTAGACTGGACTTAGTTTTACATGTTTCTATAATGTGACAACACGTTTGTTTTCGATCCACTTGCTAGTGTTGCCATCGCCAATGACTCATCGAGCACCTGGTGAAGTACCGAACGACAGCTTGTCCACTATGGATTTTCTTCACCCCCATTCTCTGCATATAGTCTATTTAGGCAGTTATGTATCATATAGACTATAGAGATATAGCACCCAAAGTCCAGGCGCATTTACCTTCTCCCTACAGTTTTCAACCATTAACTTCACCCACGACTTCCTCATGTGAACTACAATCCCGTTTCAACATTTTGAAACGTCAATCATCGCTTGCTATATATGGCTTTCAAAATATGGCCCTTTCATTAGCGGTAAATAATCCTTCAAATAAAAAAGATGCACACATTTACTGTAGCAGTTTTGCACAGGTCCATACAGCTATGGTTGTCTCCATCTGACAAAACTACACTTCCCGAGTTACGCTTACATACAGGTGTTCAGATCACGCTCCATAGCTAAGTAGCACAGGTGGTCGCGCCTTGTCTTCAGTAAACAAGCTCTGTAACATGGAGATATGGCCTTGTGGGAACACTAACCACAGGAGATTGGTGGCACCTTAATTGGGGAGGACAGGCTCGTGATAATGGCTTGAGTGGAATGGTTAAAATACATCAAACACCTACAGTAGGTTTCATGTGGTTGATGCCATTCGCTCCTTTCCAGACATTATTATGAGTCCTCCTTCCCTGTTGTTTTTCTTCTTTTTCTCACTGATATGAAAGATAAGGTTATGCTTCCAAAACTGTACCACAAGCGACGCTCTTAAGAAAGCGTTGGGGCTCTTAAGAAAACTCCATACAGAAGACGCCTACGTCCAATGACTTATGTGTAATGTAATGAAGCAGCGAGTCATGACCAAGGGCTTATAGAGCTAGAGAATGGACACTTGACAACTTTCAATATGGTGGGTGAGTTGACACAAAAGTATAGGCCTACTTATCGTGCTATTAATTTGAGCTTGTCCAGGTACACTGAAACCACTACATTTTACTAACACACTTCCCTCACCTGTGTTTATGACCATTATTTTACATCGAACAGACGGCTGCAAACCAATCATGAGTTAATTTCCCACAACAGCCAGGGACTCTGAGAACTCAAGGAACCTTACTCAGCAAACAGTGGCAGCTGATAGACCACGCTAGGCCTATTCACCATAATGGCCTTTATTTGTTTTACAGAAATAATGCTTCTCCAGTGCATAAAAAAAGTACTCCCATTTCAACTCTACTAAGTGGAGGCCTGTTATGTGATGACAGTGATGTGATATCTGTCCCGTCAGAGATGTAACCGATTGTGGCAGATGGTGAGGCATGTCCATATTAAATTCCTCACCCCCTGCTCAAAGTCATCTGAAGCTGTTCAACACTTCATCACTTTAGTAACGCTGGTCTCTAATATCTTGGAGAATTTGGACAGTATGACTGCAGCATTGGGATGGATTATATAATAATATTATTGTACAATTGGATATTGAATTGAGTGCTATTGTATATTGTAGGCTTCTCATTGCCTCAACAGCGCAACAGATTTAGGGTAGAAAAACAGTTTCCCAACATATTATTTTCCCATGACTTCTTGAGCCAGAGTAAATGTGCATGATGTGACCAGGATTTAGCCGACTTACGTTCTGAGGGGAAAACATATGATCCAATGGATTTCCCTCATTCTTTGTACACACAGTGTGTGACCTATGATCCAATGACTTTAGACCCACAAAGAACATTTGATTGGTGCCATTTGATAGGGGAGTACAGACCTGCCTTTTGCACAGTATCTTTACAAAATCCTATTGGCCATTACATCATTCATTTGCCTTATTTAACACATTTACCACACGTTATAAGGGACAGTGACTCACTCTCTCACACCCCTATAATATTTGCACAAACATGAAATCAGAGATGGCTTCAACAAGAGCTTTTCTTTGCCCCACAATAGTGTCTGTGGACCGTCCTCTGCAATCCCCTTTGTTGTGAAAATATCACCACTTCTTGAGATGGCCGTGCTGAGCTAGCTGGCCTGGCCCACTAATGGGCCTGGCGGCTTTGTTCTGGACCGGTCTCCAAGGAGACAGTCCTCATCAGAGGGAAGCTGTGGTGTGCAGCCCTGCTTGGACTCTCCTTTCCCCCCCATGCCTTGCAGTCATTACACCCTCCCACTTTTAGGAATGAGTACCAGACTCTAAAAGGTCTTCATGTTGTGTAACGTGAGACCCAGTGGCAGATGCTGCAGCCTGCAAGTGACTGATTCATAATAGCTATGACGAGCAGGTTTTGAAAACTCCCCCGCAACCTCCCTTTCATTACTGGTTCATAACAATTTAGGGGACTGGGCTCGGCCTATGTTGATTTTATTTGGTATTTAAATTCACCCGGAGCTGTAGTATCACCTCTCACACCTCTGCCTTCCCCTCTAGATGGCGTCAGTGAATGACTCTCGCCTTCAGCAGAAGCCTGCTCAGAAGGATGTGGCTGACCAGAACTTTGACTACATGTTCAAGCTGCTGATCATTGGCAACAGCAGTGTGGGGAAGACCAGCTTCCTGTTCCGCTATGCTGATGACTCCTTCACCTCAGCCTTCGTCTCCACCGTGGGCATCGACTTCAAGGTCAAGACCGTCTTCCGTAATGAGAAGAGGATAAAGCTACAGATATGGGTGAGTTAGCCTTTTGCATTTTGTCCCACATGCCAGCTATGGTCTCTACAACATTGTCACCTTTGTGCCATCGTAGGCGACTCTCATACACATCCCATCAAAAGAGGAAAGTTGTCTTCTGTATTAAACCAGAATATAAATCCATAGGCCAAATCCTTTGCTATTGAATTTAGTTTTTCTGACTAAGATAGCTGATAATTCTATAGTGGGTCAATCACCAACTTTCATCTGCAAGGCCCTTGCATTTCACCCGGTGGTGTAAAGTAACTAAATAAAAGTAATTTGAAGTAGTATCTGTACTTTTACTATTTGACAATTTTTACTCCTTTATTCCTAAAGAGAATATGTACTTTTTACTTGCATACATTTTCCCTGACACTCAAAAGTACACATTACATTTCGAATGCTCAGGCAGGACATCAATATGGTCTAATTCACGCACCTATCAATATAACGCCTCTGGTCAAGTATGACAATGTACTTAAGTACATTTAAAACCAGATACTTTAAGACTTACTTAAGTAGTATTTTACTGGGTGACTTTCACTTTAACTTGAGTCATTTTCTATTTAAGGTATCTTTACTTTTACTCAAGTATGACAATTAAGTGCCTTTTCCACCAATGATTTTACCCTCAGTCTCTCTTGTATGTTTGCTTTCAGTTTCTCATCTCTTTGTTGCTGCTGGTGCCACATGCTCTAGAGACTAAGGCTGCATTTGGACAGGAAAACCAATTCTGATATTTATTCCACTAACTGGTCTTTTGACCAACCACATCAGATCTTTTCACATCAGATCTTTTCACATCAGATCTTTTTCAGAGCTGAACTGATTGGTCAAAAGACCAATTAGTGGAAAAACAATATCAGGTTCTGTGGAAATAGGGCTACCAGATTTGACCGTACTTTTCTTTATGTAGCCTAGTCCCCTGACATCGGAAAGTGTTTCAAGGCAAACTATTTCCACGTACAGCGAAGGCTGTTTAAACATATGATTAACCGAGGCAAACATCCTATATGCTATTGTATCCAATGATCAAGATGAACCAGCAGCAAAACGTGTCCACTCCAATGTACACACAAACCAAGCTGACTGACGCACTGACCCTGTTTCCACCTCTGACACAAGATTTGGCTTAATGTTGTCAGAGGTGATCGGGATCAATGAACGCCATCTGATAAGCAGCCAGTGAGTTTTCAAAATCAGATAAGAATAAAACCCTCAGTTGGCCTCGGTGTGGAAGTAGCAACCATGTCCATTCAATTATCCCTGGCTTCGAGAGCAAGTGTACAGTTTAATGCTCAACCATTATGGTCCTACTTTTTCAACCTGAACCATACTGTTTATTCTAGCAGGATACACCACATGGCAATATGTCAACTGTCGGAACCACAGCCCAGGGCTTAGTGTGTCCAATCCGGTGGACCGTATTTTGCCATGGGGACAGTGTATTTGGTCCCATTGCCCCGCCAAATATTTGATCATGTCTGCACATATCAGATAAGAAAGGTATGCATCTGGTATCTTTCATACAAAAATAACCCTGAGATGAAGCAGATTCTCCTTCTGGGTAAGGCCATTTAACAGAAGTACACCCCTGCGGATACACACTCACACACTCTAGAAGAACAGCTCTATTTCTTGCAATCTCTAAATCGGAGGCAGTTAGTTTGGGCTGACTACCCTGCACACAGCTAGCCCTAATGAAACATTCATAAACCTCAGGTGACCCTACTGATACCCCCCCCCCCCCCCCCCTCACTATTCTGTGATGCAAATGAGGGACCCAGGCCAGGGTACCAAGAGAAGATCAAGGATAGTTGCCGTGCCAACTTAATCCCCTCACCTGTCCCATGTTAACCTTTTGAGGGAAGCAACTCTGACATCACACTCAACCTCTACTTAATTGAAAGAGGTTTCCGATAAACAGGTCTCTACAGCTCTGCGGCACCAGAGAGCTGTTATCGACATCTGACACACTCTGTGTGCTTTATATTCTCACTGGGTTTTTGTTAGTGGGCCAGGGGTTTGTTGTTTGACAAGAAGTTATGTTGATGGACATGGCATATGTACTCTTTGTTTAATCATGTATCTGACACTTTAATTTCTAATAGTCTGAAGTTGACAGTGGCTTTGGGTGGGAAGGTTTAGGCTGATAGTACAGAAGTATGTTTTTTATGTTTTTTAAATGAATAATTGTAGTCTTTTCTAGACTTGCTGAATATTTACATGCGTACGCACACATTCCCCTTTGGCATCTCAAGTCTGTAGGCCTTAAATCAATATTGCCCCCTTCTGGTCTCACAAAATACCACATGTTCCCCAAACCCAACCTGTTTGCTGTAAAGAATGAGCATGCGTCTTGTACCCCACAGGACACCGCAGGGCAGGAACGCTACCGTACCATCACCACAGCCTACTACAGAGGAGCCATGGGCTTCCTGCTCATGTATGACATCACCAACCAGGACTCCTTCAACGCAGTTCAGGACTGGTGAGGTGAAAGGTGGAACGTACCATCGTCATTTCCATATTGACTCGGCTGCCTTCACAGACTGTGCATTTGTCTACCTCTCACCTCTGTCACACAGGGCAACTCAGATTAAGACGTACTCTTGGGACAACGCGCAGGTGATCCTGGTGGGAAACAAGTGTGAACTGGAGGATGACCGGCTAGTCCCCACAGAGGATAGCCAGAGACTGGCCGAAGATCTTGGTGAGTACTATCCACGACAGCATGCAGTCTTTGCAAAGACTATACACCAAGAGGTAACACTACCACAGCATACGGACCTCATGAGAAGACACTTACACACAGATATAGCAGGGAATACAGAATGCTTCAGCCTAAACATCTCATCTGCTTTTCTTAATCTCTATTTCCCCCTCTCTGTCTGACAGGGTTCCAGTTCTTCGAGGCCAGCGCCAAGGACAACATCAACGTGAAGCAGGTGTTTGAGCGGCTGGTAGACGTCATCTGTGAGAAGATGAACGAGAGCATGGACGGAGATGCCAATCTGATGTCCAACCACAAGGGGACCAGTCTACAGGACTCGCCTCCAGAGAACCATGGAGGCTGTGGCTGCTAAATACAGCCTCACTCCTCCTCACAGACCCACACCGAACCCCCTCACTGTGCCTAAAGTGTAGAGAGTACACCTCTCAAAACTACACCCCAACCTCGCACCCCCCCTAACACAGCCACTACAGTGAAAACCATAAAGCAGCTAGCTGAGATAACCATCGGCCCCCTCCCTTCGCTCCATCCAGCACTATCCCACATATCCTCTGCTGCACTTCCTGTCCCCCCCTGAAAAGGCTCCATCTCTCTTGTGTATTGTGGCCTTCACAGAGTAGTTCTGTGATGGGCTGGTACTCATCCGAGTCCCCAACAGTCAACTGCCTCTATCACATGGCCTCCCTTCTAGTCTGAACAGTTTTAAAGTATTTATTGTGAGAAACCTTTTTATTTAAGGGCTTTACTTTTGAAGCAAAGCTAGTTCAATCAGCTTGAAGAAATGCCAAATGTGAGGAAGAGTTGAAATAGTTTCCAGTAGTCATTATTTTGGGTCATTGTTGTGATCAGAGTTTAATTAAAATATAATATAATATAATAATAAGACCCAAATAGAGCAGAAGGTGCTTTTGTCTTGAGGATGCCCCTTGGCTAGGGGTTTTTCTTTAAATGTATTAATTGGACTAAACCTCTCAGAATCCAAAACCAGATAGAAAGAAGACAGCACTCCAAAACCTGATAAAAATGTTTTGCTGTCATATTTCAGCTGTTGTATGACCCAATGACGTCTCGAACAGCGCAAATATGTCAGCACCACATGGCTAAGGAAAATTAAATGGTTAAAATGAAGTGTAGTGTTGTCATTGTTGTACCCTTTGAAGTGCTGCCTTTTTCTTACTAATTCCAGCGTATCCTTGATCAAAATCTAGATGGAACGGTTATTAATTAAATCTGAAAACATCCAGACAATCAGAAATCTGAATTATTCTGCTGCTTTAGCCTTAGGCCTCCCTATTTACCGGACCTCCATGCTTTACTCTGACACTGAAGATGCCATTTTTCCATATCCTCAGAATAATTGTGCCACTATTGCTTACGGGAAAGAGAAGGCGAGTCGGTAAAAGTATGCGATTCTGTTCCAAACAATGTTAGAGCAATATTGGCCTCGAGTTGTGCTCCAGGACGTTTGTCTGGGAGGAAGTCGTATAACACTAGTGACACTGACGCCAGTCACGTGACCTGCTCTGGCATGTCCTCGCTCACCCCTCTGTGCCACCCTTCCTACACTTTCCAACCCGACTGCACAAGGCTTCTCAACAGTGTGTCCCGTCCTGTAATCTGCATGTGTCAGTGTAAACTGCCTGTATTACTTGCATGATGTTACGGTACTGTTCTCTAAATTACTGCCTATGAAGTAGCCCAATTCAAGTTTGGTGATTAGCCAAGCATGACACCCATGCCAATTAATTCTCCAAATCATATGCTGCACCCAAAGAATGTACAGTACATTCCATTGTACTGCTTGGATGGCTTCAGTGCCCCAGAAAAGTCCCAACAGGACTGGAGAGACATGCATCTCCTTGTCTCTTCTCTGGCCCTCTGTTACTAACAGACACTGCCATTTCCCGATCACAAGCCCCACACTGTTCACTGGCCATCAGTTAGGTTCAGGCACGGTCTCTGCATGATAGCAGCCTTATGTTTTCATGCCAAAGCAGCACTAAAGCTGAGGGGTTGGGTCAAAGCCCGTCAAAAGTACTTACTCTCTCCCATTGCTTATCACAAATACAAACTTATCCATCTGGGCGCACTGCGGATGCCGACTCGCTGTTTGATATTAGCTGGCGGATTTTATCAAGTCATCTCCCCTGTTCATCTTCTACCAAGAGCAAGTCATCTTGTTGTGGTGTGAAACATTGTACTGGAGACTTAACTGTTTTATAGCTGTGTAGACCTACATTACATCTGCATTATGCCTAAGTTGTAAAGATTTCTCCTGGGTGGTGTTTGTCAGTGTATTTAAAGTGTTGTTATTTCTGTTGCTGAAGGTAACTGGATTGAAAGTGGTGAGGTTTTACTGAAAGTCCTGAGGAGGATTTCTCTAAATCACATGCTGATGTACTGATACCCAGTTTATCTAAAGAACTACCAAAATGCTGGTACTCTGTCCCATAAAAATATTTTTATTTTTACAATTATGTTGTTTATGTGGAAGTAAATGTTATCCTTTATATTTTCTTCTCTGGGATTGGTTAGTTTTTATGTGTTGTCTTGCATTCCATAGGTTCTATAGGAGGTGTGTTATACTATTAAGGGGAACCATACTGTTTTGTATCTTAATGTATATTAGTTTTTTTTCCTATTTAAGGCTCTGGATCTGTTTGATGGAAAATCTTATTAGAAAAGGCATATACATTGAATGTGTTTATGAAAATAAACACTTCATGAAAAAAATATAAAATGCTGAGTTTTATTGTGCAATCCTGATGCTCATTTAGATAATTAGAACTTGTGAAAACACAACATCGATGCATTCAAGCGGACAAAGCCTTGAGACCCATGTTCCGTGGTTAGGTTAGTCTTTATGGTGATACCATCTATAATTTATGGCCTTACATCCGACCTCCCTTCCCCATTGGATGAATGGGGGTGTGTGGTGTTGTTTTTTTAATCTAACGACACAGAAAACCACACTGCCACTGCCGTGGTCCTCCTCAACAATAAGAGGTTTCCTGGTGCCCTTTCCTGTCACCTACCAGTTACCCACAGCCTTTGTGTCATTTGCAGTTAATCCCCTTGCAATGTTTTGTAACCTTTTTATATTTTTACATCATAGTGTAGCTTTACATCATATACTGATGCCTACTAGAGTTCTCAGTGATCTTCCTTAGTGCCAAGTCAAGTGATGTAAGGCTAAATTACCTTGAAATTATGTAGGGTTTGGACGAGTCTAAACGCCCCCCATGCTTATGACGGGACACTACTCCTTGCTATACAGATAACGCAGGTCGAGCTCAAAAAACATGGGTGGTAGGTCAGAGATAAGAGACCGGTTACGCTGAGTTGTGAGTTCACTGGCTCCATGTGGGGTTTCAGTTATTAGGCTGACACTTGTACCCCATTACCTGTATATGTCTGCCACGTGCCTCCTTTGTTCCTCACAAGAAGGAACATCAATTGTGTATGTCGAAAAAATAGCCCACTATAACTAAAGTCAGTTGTCACTTAAGAGTTGTGTTGTGGAACTCAGCTTTCTCCAAGGGTCCCTGTGGTTTGGTGGGACATGTTGTCCTGTTGGAAGCACGTTGTAAACGTACTCTAGTCCCGCCCACAGACGTGAGTGAAAATACTTAGTGACTTTGGATGCTCCACCTCTACAGTTGGGTTTGAGAAGAAAGTAAACAGCTCGGCTTGGACACTAGCTTATCTCCTGTGATGCACGCACACAACTGTGTTACGCCATACATAGTATCTCGGAGACAGACTGTCACGACGCGACAAGGAGAAAACAGACGTTTGGAGCAGGTTGCCTACCAGTTATGCAGTACAACAGAACGCGTAGGCCGCTTTGTTCTCAGAGGAGACAAAAAAAATGACACATGATAACCTGAATAAGCTGTTGGTATTTTGTGTATTATTTGCCGCTCAGAACGCGTCCACAGTTCCTGGTGCTTTGGAAACTAAAGGTAGGACACATTTTCCCCAAATAGCCTACTTGCCTTCTTCCCCTTCTGTAACAAGTGTTTACCATTACAACACCTATTTTCAATCATGTTATATTTTGTATTTTGACATATTACGTTTGATGTTTTAGATTTGGGTTAAGATAGAGACATGTTTTCAAATTGTCTAGTTTGTGTGTTTCCTTGGACAATTTGGTGAATTTAATAGCTGTTAATAATACAGTTCTAATAAATCACTAATTATCAATAGTCATTCCTCTGGAGCCGTTTGGAGACTTACTTTAAGTTTTCAGCAGTGTTTACCAAATTGTTCAAACTAATAAGGTCCCAACACACATTTTCCTTGTGGACTAAGCCTTCCTTCCCTTGTCCACACAGTGGCTCTGCTCCGCCACGTTGAGCCAGAGAATCCAAAGTGCTTTGCTGAGGGGATGTGGGACCTCACTTGCTTCTGGGAGGAGGATGAGGAAAGGGCCGGCTCGGCTGATCAATACTCATTCATATACACATACCAGTAAGTCATGATCAGGCTGATCAGTACTCATTCATATACATATACCAGTAAGTCATGATCAGGCTGATCAGTACTCATTCATATACACATACCAGTAAGTCATGATCAGGCTGATCAGTACTCATTCATATACACATACCAGTAAGTCATGATCAGGCTGCTGTGTGTACCATAGCCTCTCACTCTGTCTTGGTAGAGGGTAGCTACCTGCTATGAATTAGTGTTTTGAAGAATGATCACCTCAATTGTCCATTTAGCCTAGAAACTTAATACAAAATCTGTAAACAACCCAAAATGCCTGTCCTCCTCTGCAGGAATGAGAACAGCAGTGAGTCTGCTGTAACTGCCCTACCAGCAGTAGGCGGCAAGAGGCTGTATTTTTGCAGGTTGTCTCAGACGCAATTATTTGTACCCCTCGACATCCGGGTGTTTCAGGACGGCCTGCTGATCCACAACCGCAGGCTCTTCATTGAACTAGTCTGTGAGTTATAGAGTTTCATTGTGGGTTTGGGTTCTATTCCATTTGTTTTTTTCCCCCTCAGGATTTAGGAATTCCATTTTCTTCTCTTGTCTGTGTGTCAGTCCTGTTAGACCCGCCTGCCAATCTGACAGTGACGAGTACAGGGAAGCAGGGGCAGCTGAAGGCCAGCTGGCTGCCTCCCTCTCTCAAGTACATTGGTGACAGCATGATGTACGAGGTCAGCTACGCCATGGCAGGGAGCCACGTTGGAAAGGTACTGAACAACACACTCTTATATCAGAGGTAGAAGTTTGTTACCAGACGAGAGAAATGTTTGAAGTCTTTGTGAATGAAGGGTGCCGTTCCATTCTCTGCAGAGATGTGTCAATGACAATGCATTATTGACTTGTCTTCAGGTGGAGGAGGTGCGAGCCAGCTCTGAGCTCATCTTGCGTGGTCTGCGGTCAGGCACCAAGTACAAGGTGTGCATTCGTGTCAAACTGGACGGCATCAGCTACAGCGGTTACTGGAGCGCCTGGACTGACCCGGTACTGATGGAAACAATGCCTGGTGGTAAGCTTCTTTCTCCTGCAGCAACATTCACATTGTCACCAAAAGAATGTGCTTGTCTCGGGAGCTAAACCATCTTTGTTCTATTTCCTCCCTGGTGTAACCTGTGCTATTTTATTTGCAGACTTGGACCCTCTCATTGTGTCCCTGGGTCTCATCATCTCTCTCGTCCTCACCCTTCTGTCTCTCCTCGTGCTCATGTCCCATCGCAGGTCAGTTACCATCAACAACTTTCCAAAGTTCTTAGTATACCAATGTAACTACACTCTTTAGAGATCTCCTCTGTAGAGACATCCTCAGTGGTCTATTTATGGAATAAGGCTGTACAATATTGTCCTCAGGTTCCTGTTGAAGAAGATCTGGCCAATCATTCCCACCCCTGAAAGCAAGTTCCAAGGCCTCTTTACTGTTTATGGTGGTGACTTTCAGGTGAGTGAAATAAACCCTGTTTTAGTCTTCGTATCCTTTGAATAGATAGATAGATAGATAGATAGATAGATAGATAGATAGATAGATACTTTATTGATCCCCGGGGGGGAAATTTCTTTGTCAAGCAGCTACAACAAAACATAGGGCAGGTCCAAAATGCCAGAACGAAAGTACACAAAAGACAGATACACGGTACATGATACATAGAGCGGCAGTATGAAAAAGTATAGAAATACAAGATATCTGGAGTGCAAAAACAAAAAGCTATATAAAGACATTGCATAGGATGGGTGGTTGGCTGAATATGTACACTATACATTGGTGGATGTTGGATGGTTACCTATACTATACAGGTCGATGGCAGAGAAATACTTCAGTAGCTAAAAATGCATATGATATGAGCGAGGGTAATAATAGTTAATAGACAGACTGGTTAAATGAACAGGTAAGTGAATATTTTGCATGGTTGAGTTAGCTGTACAGGTAAATATACAGTTATATTTACAGATAAGTGAATACTTGCATATATGAAACTCTGTACGAAGTACCTTGTGCAGTGTTTAGCTATGTGTATCGTAGTCTGTTCATCTTGACTCAATATTAGTGCAGACTCCTGAACCTCTCTCATTCGGTTTGTCAATAGGAATGGTTGGGCCACAGCACTGGAGGCTTATGGTTGAGGCCAGCCTACTTCTACTCCGAGGAACTCCCTGCGCCACTAGAGGTGCTCTCAGAGGTTAGCCTTGGTCCCGCCTTACCCAGCTCTGCTTTGCCGCCCAAGGCCTCAGAGGCACTTGGTGAGGAGGGAGAGGAGGAGGATGAAGAAAATAAGCTAAAGAGGGGGGACTCTGCATTGATGGAGGGGTGGAGAGAAACCCCCCAGGAGCACTGGCTGATGGACCAGCTCCGGGATCTTCATCAGCACCCTGCTCCCTGGTCCCAGTCTTCTCTACTGGAGTCCCACGACGCCTATGTCACCCTCAACGCTCAGAACCACAGTGGGGAGGAGCCTCTGGACGACATATTGGAGGAAACCTTACCCCTGCAGGTTCTCTTTGCCTCTGGAAAGACATCCTCTGAATCTCGCTCAGACCTGGGCTCCCTCCAACAGATCTCAGGGTCAGGCCACCTCTCGTCTCAGTCCAGTTTTGAGTACATAAACCACACCTGGCTGCCCAAGGGCCCCGGATACACCTACATGGCAGTGGCCGACTCGGGTGTCTCCATGGATTACAGTCCGATGAGCTCGAGTAAGATCGATGACATTGGGAAGGGAGTTATCTATACCAATGAGTACAAGAACGAGATCCCTGCACACAGAAGGCCCATAGGTACGCCCATCCACTTTGCATTCTGAGTTAAGGCTAAGCTATGCTATGAACTGAGGCTTAAAGGTCCAATGAAGCCAAACATCCCACTGGGGATGTTTGGCCAAGGCTTCTACATTAACTATCTTCTTCTCAGTAGAATGTAAAAAGCCATGATGTAGACTACTCTCATAACTATGCGATAACAGACAAACCAAAATGTAAGCTAAAAGGCTTTGGTGAGGAAAAGTCAAAAGTATCCCTGATAAGAATTGTATAATTCTTTGGGATGTCACAAGCTCATTCTCACAATATCCCTTCATCGGAAGGCAGCTATTTGAGAAATACATGAACAACTGAAACACTCTAAAGCTGATATTATAAAACACATTTGATGTGTATATTCTAAGAGCATAAGGTTATTTTTTTTATTTTTTTACTGGAATAACTAGGTAAAAGTTGACACTTAATTGTAAATATTGTGTTTGTCTATTACGTATTGTACAATAGTATCACTAAGATGTAACCATGGTCTTAACATGAAGCTCCTGCAAGAATGAGGTACTGTAGGATGTGGAGGAAAGTGTTTAGGCAATGTGTCACATTTCAGTATGATGCTATTGTACACATCTTGCAATGCTTAGATCAACAAAGGTTGTAAAAGTCATCATGGTTCCAGTGTATGAATGTTTGTATATCTGTCCGTCTATCCAATTGTTACCTCATTGAATCTTACATATTATCATACATTTTGAGAGGCCATGGCAGGCATACTCAACTCTAACACAATGAGGTCTGGAGCCTGCTGGTTTTCTGTTCTACCTGATAATTAATTGCACACAACTGGTGTCACAGGTCTAAATCAGTCCCTGACTAGAGGGGAACAATGGGGAAAAAAATCAGTGGAACTAGCTTTGGGGTCCAGAGTTTAGTTTGAGGGTGGTAGGGGTATCGCAATATTTTTTCCATGGCAAAAATGAAAACACAAAGCAGAATGTGGACAGTAGTTTAATAGCCTAAGCATTGGGGGAAATGGTATTTCACATAAGTGAAGTTTACAACAATTTCCTTATACGAGTGACCAAGATCTTAGCATAATGAGCTGAGGTTCTGATATGTCCAGAGAAGGAGCACAATCCCCTCACAGAACACAAGTATGTAACATAGCCTTTTTTTTTTTAACAACAAACTTAAAATTAGTTTAGAATAAAGGCTCCAATCAAACACATTCTGTTTATTTTATTAAACATTTTTAATATTAACTAGCCCCTAATTTGTCTATCATTAAACCCTTTGCTTTCAGTTATTTTCAGTTAATTTCTAAACAAACTGGTGACTGTTTCCAATTTCTTTCATGTGTAAGGGCTGATACATGCTTAGCTAATTAATATGTTAATCTACAACAAGAGTTATTAACTGAATGTATTGTGTGATCATAGAACTGTAGAACTGCTGTAGGCTTGTGTGTGGGGGAGCCATGTGGAAAGAATGTGCTAGCTTAAGGGTTTCACAATAGAACTGTGTCTTGTTGTAAACACGAGATAAGGAACTGTTTCCGTCAACTGGATTGCGTCACGAGGCTGGGACCAGCCTGCACGCCAACGATAGGCTGAGTAAGTTTAAACCACACTCAGCCTCTACTCTGACAGGCCAGCAAGGAGCGGGAACTATTCTGTCAGGAGTATTTAAGGAAGAACAAAGGATAGGGCTCGCTCTCTTCTCTAGCGCTGTTTGCTCACTCACTCACTCTCTCTCTCTCTCTCTCGCTGTTTGCCCTGCTTGGTGTCACAGTGAGCCTGTATATACGAACTTCATATTTACCATTTAAGTTTTGCTAGAATAAAATACATAGATGATTTAAACTGTGTAGTAATCCTTTTGTTCCAATACCAGATTTGAATTGACGAGACCTTAACACATGACATGTTATGATAATACTGTGAAGACTTACCTATACTGAACATCTGACAAGCTATACTTTCTGTCATTCAGTATCTCTTCATGGTCAACAAAAATGTCAATATCATGCCTAAAATAACAGAAATGTTCATCAATTCTGATCCGCCTCCATATTAGATATGTTCACAGTGTATTATTGTAATAATATGATTTAAAAAATGTATGCCATTAAAGCAAATCAAATGTTATTGGTCACCTATACATATTTAGCAGATTTAATCGCGGGTGTAGCGAACTGCTTGTAAACTGTGTACCATTTGATGTTCTTGTGGGGAGACATTCTAATAGCCACTGATATATAGAGGGGTTGGATGTTTAGCAATAAAACCCACGGGTGCACAACTATGGGGCAAAATGGACGAGGTTGGCTTAGATTGTTGACAACATGCACACTATATTTAGTCTCCAATGTTTATTAAAGTTATACAATGAGCACTTGTTGTCTCTCAAATACATAGTTATAGTTGTTGGTTAGCTAGCTAGCGAATATTTGCCATATTAGCACAAAAGTGGCATCAGTCAAAACAAGACATGGTATCAAGAACCAGATAAAACTAGCTAACACGAGACACTTAAGATTCCCCACATGGCAGCTTCTTGTCTTTGTTGCTAGCCATCTGGCCATCCAGAATAACAACACACAGCCTTCTGCCCCATTGAAGTGTGCACATCGTTTTCGTGACGTTCTCAGCTATCCCGTCTATGACATCAACCTAATCTTCCCTCTACAAATTATCTTAGAAGGTGCCACAGGCACAACGTTTAGACAAAAAAAGTCATGTGATGGGAGTTGGATGGGTGAACGTGAAGTCACATTGTGTAGGAGAAAAGACAACGGGGCAAGGGAGGAGAACTTACTGAAATTATATTGTGCCAGAGCAGTCAGGAACAGTAAGATTCAGTCGGAGGAGTGGTTTAATTCACGCACAAACCTTGCTGAAAACCTTCTGTAAACAATAGCGAAAACCATTCTGTACAGTGGAAAATAGTGGTCCCCTTGCATCTCAGTCTTTGGGAATGCAATTGTTTGATATAAGTATATATGTTTTTTGCATGTCTCTAATTTCTTCCTCGTCCACTGGTAAATCATTAAATGGATTTCAAACCATTGTAAACTCCATTGAGCGATTGGGGTGAATGACCAGTCGCCATTCTCGTGCCAGACTTGAGTCCTCCTCATCCTTTGCAAGAGAGGCTTCTGTGATCCCAACACCAGAGAGGTAAACATGCCACGTGTCCTGTGGTCCTGCTACAGCAGGGGCAGAGTTCCAGTCCCGGTCCAAGGTACACCTAACCTGAAAGTAGCGGTCCAACACTGAGAGGACAGGGTCTGGGGCTGAGGGGTCCCCACCAGCATGCCCTTTCCACTCGGACTGGAATGAGGCTATGACCCGACAGGGGGCCAGGCTAGCGGCTCTTTCCTCCAAGGTCTGTGTGAGAAATGCAGCCGTGTCATACAGCAGAGCAGAGACGTGCGCAGCAGAGGATTGCTCCGCCTGCTGAAGTCCACCGCTCACCCCAGGCCCGCGCAGGTAGCCCTCCAGTCCGTCCACGATGATCAGCGATGGAGGGGCAGCAGATCCAGAGGCTGATTCATGCAAAGAGGCCACGCCCTGAAGCAAATCTTCCAAGGACCTGGGGTATGCAAACTTGATTTTCTGCAATAAAGTAATGCCAATCATCAACAGAACTGTTTGTTTAGGACTTTTCAGGAAAACATTTTCTCCCTCTGATTTTTAGGGAGAACTTAGCAGTGGGCACATCAGACATGTTTTCTGCTGATAAGGGATGCACATCTCTGTGACTGATTAAGCAGCGGTGGTTGGAGTAAGCTCTCTTTTGTTATGTGCTTAGGAAAGGCAGGATAGTGAGAAGAGATAACTCTCATTAGGCCTACCTCACAAACATAAAGGACATAAAAATGCATAACTAGTTTGCTACATCTTTCAATTGAACATGCCACAAAATAAAAGTGCTTGATGTCAAGATAAGAAATTGTTATGTCAGTGAGCTGAACAATGATGAGTTCAATAGGGTGTGTTGCGATGTTACGTCATGATTATCAAGGTTGTGCCAAATAACACAGCTGCTGGACCAAGCTAGGTCGTTTTAATTAAGTAGTAGTAGTACGTGAATAGCGAATTACCTTCAAATTGTCGGGGCTCAGGTTGGACATGGATTCCTGCAACGATCCTGGAAGGCTCTGAATTTGAACCTGCGTGAAAAATGACACCTTGAGCCCCAATTCAGAGGCAGCCGTCACCGCCGCAAGTAGCAGCAGCGAACGGTTGATACCACAGTCTCCGACCACCAAGGTACTGCATTTTGATGGTGCGATGACTTTGAAATCCTTCGTTTTTCCAGAGTGTTTGATAAACGTCCCAAAGACAAGAGTCAAAATATCGGCCATATCTTTCTTTAGTTATCTATCTACATGTATGAACTTGGTTTATCGTTGATAAAACGTTCTGCTCAACGCATGACGTGCAAAGGAAATATTATTTTTCCCGCCACGTGGTGTCACTTCCTGTAAAACAACTTCCGCCAGGAATAACAACAACAGACAGCTGTTGTCAAGATGGCGGATGGCTATGGAGGAGAAGAGGGTTCCCTGGACGCTAAAGAAGCCGGGGATCAAATCAAATCCATTTTGAGGCGTTGTAGAGGCCGTCCCAGGCTCACGGATTCCGACCGAGCACAAAGACGTCTCGAGTCTCGCAAGAAGTATGATGTTAGGCGAGTTTATCTTGGAGAATCTCACAAGGTTTGGAGTGAGCTTCGCCGGCGAACGAGTTTGAGTGACGCTGGACTTGCCGAGTACCTAATCCTACTAAACTCCACGTACGGTGAGAGATACCAGCAAAAACACGGAGGGTATGTTTACGAATAATACATACAAGCAGAATATCAAAATAGCTAGTAACTCATATATTTTAAGTAGCTAACCCCCTCTCTCGTCCTATGTTGACATTCAGATCAATGTGAGCCACTTCCTTCAATCAATTGGGTTAGCTAGCTCGTGCTATCAACTCAACCGTGCTTAACTTTAACACAGTATCTTCATGCAATAACGTCACTGTCATATTTATATTCCTGGCTGCTAGGAAGACCACCCCAGAAGAATGTGCAAAACTGAAAAGAGGTAAGGAAAAAACAAGACATTTTAATCCACTTACCCATGAAGAAAGGTAGCCCTACACGAGGGATTGATTGATACATTTATGCCACTGTTGATACACTTATTTTCTTACAGGGAAGAAGGAGAGAGTGTCCAGCCTTTATAGCATGGTGACCTGGTACCAGGATCACTCCCAGACCTGCCCACATGAACCGCAACTCAGAGCTCTGAAACCCCAACCTGGATTCTCCACCTCGGCTATCTGGCAGTGTGATGCTGACCATTCATTTGTGCAGCACCTCTCTTCGCCACCAAGAGGGGCCAGCGAACCTGAGATAGAGACAGAAACTGAGGAGGAAGTTGACAGAGACACAGGGACAGAGGAAACCGGAGGAATCATGACCAGGAGGAGGAGAGAGGTTGATGCCCACAGACCGCTCACTGGTAAGAGATACAGTACATTCCGATACTAATGTCTTTTAATTGTGCTGGGTCACATGTAATAGTGTGGGAACCACTAATTTGACAGAAACCAGATAACCTGTATTTAAATGCATCTGTATTCTGCACCTTTCCTAGATGCAGGAGGGGATTTGGAAGTGGTCGGAGCTCCGGTGACTATGGATCAGGTTGGGCAGGCCACTGTGCTCAGCCAGCTCCCAGGGATGGAGGCCCCATCCAGGGAAACTCCACTAACAGAACACCTCTCTGAGAACCAGTCTGTCTGGGAGATGCAGGTGGTGATGGAGGCAGGGAGACAGGAGTCTGACAACGAGGGGACAGGTTACAATGCTGTAGGGGAGGACATCAACACAGAGGAGGAGGAGGACCTGAGAAGAGACGGAGGAGATGAAGGAGTGGGTACGTCACAAGATGGCTACGAGTGTGTTGTAGTGACTGCATCCTTAACGGACAGACATAAAACCGATGAGGAAGACACCACGCAGACAATGGGTGACACAGTTGGTGTAGACACTCAGCTCAACCTCCATCAAGTCCCAGCCTCTATGCAGGAGCCTGGGGAGGGGGATCTGTTTGATTCTCAGACACTACAGACTGTGGGGACCAGCTGTGAGATACCAGACCAGCGAGGAACTCTGGAGGGTTCTCAGGTAAAAAAAAATAAACAAACATGCGTTGGGTCTTATACTCATTAGTAATTTGTCATGGAATTTTATCACAATCGAGTAGTTATTGTCCCTGAAAGCACTGCCTTAAATAGTAGTCATATTAACATGTATCCTAAAGTGTCCCTCTGCCTGTCATGCCTAGCTGATCATCATCACTGGCCCCAGCTATGAGGCTTTGGCGTCCGAGGGCATCCAGCTCAACATGGGGGGTGGAGACGTGGAGGAGGTCACATGCACTGTCATAGAGGGCGTGGCTTACAACCAACTGTGCCAGTCAGGGGCAGACTTTAGGACGACAGAGGAAGACTCCATCACAGGTACTGCTGTATATGCTGATTAAAGGATACTGATATTGATGAATAGGTTGCTATTCCAATGGTTTGAGACATATTTCTCTCGCCTCCTCAGGCCTGAGTGACAAGGAGCTGCTCCAGCCCAGTGTTGAGTCTCATGGCTTGGAGCCCACCTGTGAGAGGGAGCTACAGAGGGGCCTGAGCAGGTGAGTGGCCAGTATGGAGAAGTAGGGGATCACATCTGTAGAGACAAACTTGGATGGACATACCATTTTCATTCACATCTTGACTTCCCCAGACCACTTCTGTAGACTAACCACAGGCATCCCTCACTTTTCTATTTCAGATACAGGAGGAGCAGACGAGGTCCTGTCATCGAGGCAGACGGAATGCTCAAGATGTTCCACTGTCCGTATGAAGGCTGTAGTCAAGTCTACGTAGCCATCAGCAGCTTTCAGGTTAATAGGATCTTTCAGGCGCGCTCCACTTCAGCTTTTGCCTTGATTTGGAACACCTGGACCTTGCAGTGCCATCAAGTTCTGAATGCACACATTGCTGTAACTACCATTTCATGCTGTGGTTCATAATATGTACCTTTTGTTCTTTGAATGTTCCCTGCAGAACCATGTGAATCTGGTTCACAGGAAGGGGAGGACCAAGGTGTGCCCCCACCCCGGCTGCGGCAAGAAGTTCTATCTGTCAAACCACCTGCATCGCCACATGATCATCCACTCAGGTGGGTACACGCATACAAACAACTCTAAATCTGGGCTATACTGATATACATTGGCACAAGAGCTAGTAGTAATGTATTCATATGTATCCTGCTATGACATGTATAATGCAGCTTTGGATGTCAACCCGTCTCTAAAAAGAATGGTTTTGACCGCATGGATGCTTTGCAATCGCTTCGCCTCCAACTGTGCTGCTCGTGAAATGATTCCTGAACTGGTTGTAAAATCACCCAACTTTACACTGGTCCGTAGAATGGTCATGTAGCATGTAGCACCAAATACAATGGCTTTTAAATACACTGGCTGCTTTCAGCCATAATGTCTAATGGGGATTCTGAACCACTTCCAAATGAAATCTAAATGAGGAGAGCCTGAACAGCAGAGAGGCTATATGAGTTGTCATAGCGACTCAACATTACAGGCCTCTGAATTAACTTTGTCCCCTGGTTTTTCAAACAGAAAGTTTGTCGCAGGTGCCATTCTAATTCTTCATCAAACTTTGTGTAGGCGTCCGAGACTTCATCTGTGAGACGTGTGGGAAATCGTTCAAACGGAAGAATCACTTGGAGGTTCACCGGCGCACACACACAGGAGAGACGCCCCTTCAGTGAGTGAAACACTTTGATCACGCAAGTTTTTACTCCCAGACAGTTTATTTCATTTCCTCTACACATTTTATATTTTGTACAATATATATGCAATTCTGTCTGCCAAACAGAAATGACAATACATTGCACTCCTAAAAACATTTTCTGCAGATTAGAATCATACTTAATTGTTTCCCATCCTCTACCCCGCTACCTTTCCTGTAGGTGTGAGATCTGTGGGTACCAGTGTCGCCAGAGAGCGTCCCTCAACTGGCACATGAAGAAACACACCCCCGAGGCCCACTACAACTTCACCTGCGAACACTGCGGCAAGAGGTTTGAAAAGCTTGACAGCGTTAAGTTCCACAAGTTAAAGAGCCATCCAGACAAACAGGCAACGTGAGGGGCAGCGCTGATGGAATGTGGCCAGGGTCAGACCAGAAAGGGACCGAATCTGTCTGACACAAAGATCATGCGAAGAAGAGTGCCCATAGAGACAGGAATGCACTTTTGGGGGAAAAAGCAGCTCTTTTGAATGAACACTCTTAAGGACATTGCTTAGTCTCGTTCACAATAATGGGCTTTAGACCCTGCTGTCAAAGCTGTGCTGAACACAGCCTTTTCAGAGCTCACAGAGGCAGCCTTGCTGTTGATGAAGTACATTTCAGCACAGTTGTTTACGTAATGTGTTGTACACCTCTAAACCATACTGTCTTTATACCATATTATTAACATATCTGTTGATTCTCTTTTTTTCAAATTCATTTTTATACGCTTGTTGTCCACATAGTTGTAATGTTCGTTTTGTTCATGGTTGGGTTCTCACATTAAGCGTTGCAGAATATACATTAACTGAAGCCTGCTGGTGAAATGTAAAAATGAACGTAACTTACATATTTCATGGGGAAATGAAAATGACATCTATTGAGTGGTAATTGTAACAATGTACATTTGGGGCCAAAGTTTGGAATATTACTAATTCAAGGGTTTTTCTTTATTTGCACAAAAAAAGGGTTAAACATATCAAAATATTTGAGATTCAAATAGTCACCCTTTACCTTGATGACAGCTTTGCACACTCTTGGCATTCTCTCAGCCAGCTTTTCCATCAGTCTTGAAGGAGTCTATCAGTGTTGAAGGAGTCTATCAGTCTTGAAGGAGACTCATCCCAAACCATCTAAATTTGGTTGAGGTTGGAACCAAACATCTACAATTTGGACTCCAGACCAAAGGACAAATTTCCACCGGTCTAATGTCCATTGCTCGTGTTTCTTGGCCCAAGCAAGTCTCTTATTGGTGTCCTTTAGTAGTGGTTTCTTTGCAGCAATTTGACCATGAAGGCCTGATTCACACAGTCTCCTCTGAACGGTTGATGTTGAGATGTGTCGGTTACTTGAACTCTGTGAAGCATTTATTTGGGCTGTAATCTGAGGCTGGTAACTCTAATGAACTTATCCTCTGCAGCAGAGGTATTTCTGGGTCTTCCATTCCTGTGGCGGTCCTCATGAAGCTGGTTGAGAGAATGCCATTAGTGTGCAAAGCTGTCGTCAAGGTAAAGGGTGGCTACTTTGAAGAATCTCAAATATAAAATATATTTTGATTTGTTTAACACTTTTTTGGTTACTACATGATTCCATATGTGTTATGTCATAGTTTTGATGTCTTCACTTTTCTACAATGTAAAAAATAGTGCAAATAAAGATTTTGGCCCCCAGTGTACATGGACGTAAAGGACATGCTGCATTCAGAAATTAGAGTTGTGTTGTCACACAAGTGGGCTGCTTACATTGAAGTAGAGAATTGGTAATGTTTTGGTCACCAGTCTTTATCGTTGACCTGATTAAGGAGTAGTCTTTTTGTGTGAAAGTCTTGCATAATCTTTCAGGTCTGTCTATGTTGTGTTTCGTGTCTACGAACAGAGTGATGTTGTCTTGTGGTTCTAAAATGGCAAATGTTTTTCTAAAGATCCAAAGCAGAATCACTAATTTATAGTCATGTTCTTTTCCTGTTTTCTGTATCACTGAAATTATTAATGTAAAATATGTGAATATGACCTAAATAGATTATGTATATAATTTCTGGAAGAGACATTTGTTTGAGACAAATGTAAAATAAAAAAAAACGAGTACTGTATTGGAGTTTGGGATTGTCTGATGTGGCAAGGAAAGGCGTAATGTGTTGTCACACTGACACAATGAACTGGCAAACATGTATTTTCAATGCATGGTGGGATGAATGTAAGACACACCAGGTCTGACCAATGGCTGGTGTGACAAATGTTCAATATAATTTAATTGATGTAAGTCAAGGTACTTGAATGCTAATGCTCTAACCTGATATAAATGGTCATTAGACTTGAGCTAAAATCATATACTCACCACAATACTGTATTAAAGTAACTGTCCAGTATTTCCAGATTTCTATTAAATATGACCTATAGGGTAATTAATTACAATGAGTGAAAGTTTTAATTCCAATTTCTTTTAATTATGTTAAAAAGCAGCTTTTCTGTGTTGGAATGGTGTGGGTGTCCTCCAACAACAGAATGGTGTGGGTGTACTCCAACAACAGAATGGTGTTGGGTGTATATTGGTCATAAAAATTCATGAGTAGACTGCTGACCTATGAGGAAATAGCAAGCATTTTTGAAACCGTCTGTTTGAAATACAACTTTGAGGTGGGTTTTTTTAAGTGTTTTTTTTCCCCCTCCAATTTAAGCTTTGGCCACATACACTACCGTTCAAAAGTTTGGAGTCACTTAGAAATGTTTTGTTTTTGAAAGAAAAGCTAATTTGTTGTCCTTTAAAATAACATCAAATTGATCAGAAATACAGTGTAGACATTGTTAATGTTGTAAATGACTATTGGAGCTGGAAATGGCTGATTTCTAATGGAATATCTACAGTTGAAGTCAGAAGTTTACATACACTTAGGTTGAAGTCATTAAAACTCATTTTTCAACCACTCCACAGATTTCATGTTAACAAACTATAGTTTTGGCAAGTCGGTTAGGACATCTACTTTGTGCATGACACAAGTATTTCTCCAACAATTGTTTACAGACAGATTATTTCACTTATAATTCACTATATCACAATTCCAGTGGGTCAGAAGTTTACCTACACTTAGTTGCTGTGCCTTTAAACAGCTTGGAAAATTCCAGAAAATGATGTCATGGCTTTAGAAGCTTCTGATAGGCTAATTGACATAATTTGAGTCGATTGGAGGTGTACCTGTGGATGTATTTCAAGGCCTACCTTCAAACTCAGTGCCTCTTTGCTTGACACCATGGGAAAATTTAAAAGAAATCAGCCAAGACCTCTGCTTAGAAGGCCAGCATCCCAGAGTCACCTCTTCAATGTTCACGTTGAGACTGGTGTATTGTGGGTAATATTTAATGAAGCTGCCAGTTGAGGAATTGTGAGCCGTCTGTTTCTCAAACTAGACACTAACGTACTTGTCCTCTTGCTCAGTTGTGCACCGGGGCCTCCCAATCCTCTTTCTATTCTGGTTAGAGCCAGTTTGCGCTGTTCTGTGAAGGGAGTAGTACACAGCGTTGTACGAGGTCTTCAGTTTCTAGGCAATTTCTCGCATGGAATAACCTTCATTTCTCAGAACAAGAATAGACTAGACTGATGAGCTTCAGAAGAGAGTTCTTTGTTTCTGGCCATTTTGAGCCTGTAATTGAACCCACAAATGCTGATGCTCCAGATACTCAACTAGTCTAAAGAAGGACAGTTGTATTGCTTTTTTAATCAGCACAACAGTTTTCAGCTGTGCTAACATAATTGCAAAAGGGTTTTCTAATGATCAATTAGCCTTTTTAAAACTATAAACTTGGATTAGCTAACACAACATGCCATTGGAACAACACAGGAGTGACGGTTGCTGGTAATGGGCCTCTGTAGATATTCCATTAAACTGCCGTTTCCAGCTACAATAGTCATTTACAACATTAACAATGATTACACTGTTTCTAATCAATTTGATGTTATTTTAATGGACAAAATTAGCTTTTCTTTCAAAAACAAGGACATTTCTAAGTGACCCCAAACTTTTGAACGGTACTGTACGAGTATAGGATGAGTCAGCAACATTATTTAGGTATTTTTACTTTACGCAGTACAGGTCACTTTCCGAGGACACAGGTGACTCCTGTAAACCCACACCCGCTCTCCCAGCAACAGCCTCCATCACCTCAGTGAAGGTAAGCCTCAGACTGTCTCTCAACGTAACCTGTTGTACCGCTCCATTGTAAGGTAGGCTATTGTAAGTGAGAACAACAAGGGCTGAATCATCTGGTTGTTGAAAATGATCCATAGAGTAGTTATTTGGTTTTGTGTTTCATATTCTCCTGAAGTCAGGTGCAGTGACCTCATGGAATCCAACAATGAATTATCCTTGACTCAAGACTACAATTATTCCTCTCCATATCCAGGTTTCCATCCAACCTTTTTAGGGAAATAAAGTGCATGTCGGATGGCCTAATGGAAAACGGAACAATTTTCTGTAAACTTTCAAAATGTCGACAAAACAACAAAATACGCTAGACAAGGTTGGATCTTTTTGTGTCTGTAACAAAATACGCTAGACAAAATGAGACCGGTCATAAACCTGCAGTTTGTGTGTAATTGGATCCTGTGTTTTTAATGTGCCCTCAATTTGACACTGAGGACAAGGAAGAGAATGTTGTTCCTTACAACGTCCTTGTACGTCTGGACACTGTTCTCATCTGAAGAGCAGACCACGTTGAACATTATGATAGTTTTCTTGTAATAAAGATGGAGGGTTTTCAGACATCGTATTATATGAGGTGGGACTGGTCTGACTCTTAATTTAAATCTATTTGCATAACACTTAACACACCATCCTTTTAGTTGTTAAATTATAATGCAGTGGGACATGTGGGTCATTGCCTTTTGGACTTTCCTTAATTCTAAAACAAAGGCTCACTTAACTCTCATTGGTGTTGGGAAAATGGAATCCCTGTCTACCGCTGGCTTTTTGGGAATCTGGCATAAGAAAGTAAAACATAATTATTACTTATTTTGGGTCAAGTGTTTCATCTACAGTATAAACATGTTTTCATGTATTGATATTGACTCCTAAATGTAATTAGCATTTCATAGTTACATTGGCAATATTAACATTAGCAATATTAACATTAGCAATGTGCTTTCTGTTGCCAAAAACATTGCCAATCGTAGCTTTTGTTGTACCATTAATCAAAAAGTTAACTTTTTTACTAACTGACAGTAACAAAACATTTGACTTACATTTGCCAGGAATATGATTTATTTAAGGCTATTCTATAACGAGATATGGTTCAATTGTTCCTCTACTAAACGCTACTCAACACTCCACAAAAGCATGCTTACGAAGAATAAACGATTGACAATATTTTGGGTTCATTCTGCGCATGTGGGGGCGCCGAGTGACCTCAGAATGACCTATGAAAGATTCTTTAATATAAAAAAAAAAAATGAAACCAGCACTAACGATTGAGACCATTTCCAGTTAATTTGGAGCAAGTGGGGGGCTGGTGACGTCATGACCCGTAATTAAATGGCTAATATAAAAAAAAACACAATTTGAACGGCACAAACGAAACACCAACGATCAACACTATTGTGGGTTAATTCTGAGCTTGTGGGGGGCTGAGTGACCTCTGAATGACCTATAAAGTATTCTTTAATATCTAAAAAATTTAAACGGCACAAACAAATAATTGCAGCACAAACCGAGCTAACGATTGAGACTATTTTCCCAACGTTTTGCGTTGGGTGGGGGGCCAACTTCACGCAGGTCGAAAAAAGGCGGTAAAAACCTGTAATAAAAAGGAAGGCTTATGAGGTCAAAGTCTGAGAACTTCTAGAGAAACATTCCAGCTGATGAGTTATCCTGTCTACAAAACAATGACTTCAATGGAACTCACATAGTCATGTGAAAAAAAGTCAGGTCTTATAGTATATATTATAGATATACTATACATAGATATACAGTATATTCCTTCTCTGCTTCCATACCATATACACGTCTCCAAAATCCCACTTGGATATACAGTGATGCCACAGGTAAAAATAGTGATGGAAGATTATTCCTGTGTGTATGTAGCTTTAACGTTGCTGTGCCACTCCCTCAGGTGGGACTCCTACTCCACTGGGAAGTGAACTCCTTGCCTCTAAAACCTGTCTCTCTCCCACCTGTTTGCCTCAGCTGTCCCCCTTCCCTCCGTCACTGTTTATAACCAACCTGCAGCAACAGAGAAGAACAGGAAGAGAACGAGAGAGGGTGAAACTCAGTACAGGTCACTTTCCAAGGACAAAGGTGAATCAGCCAGTCTACTGACTCCCACACTCCTGTAAACCCACACTCGCTCTGCCAGCAAAAGCCTCCATCACCTCAGTGAAGGTAAGCCTCAGACTCCCTCTCTGCGCCTCTCAACGTAACCTGTTGTACCGCTCCATTGTAAGGTAGGCTATTGTAAGTGAGAACAACAAGGGCTAACTCATCTGGTTGTTGAAAATGATCCATAGAGTAGTTATTTGGTTTTGTGTTTCATATTCTCCTGTAGTCCGGTGCAGTGACCTCATGGAATCCAACAATGAATGATCCTTGACTCAAGACTACAATTATTCCTCTCCATATCCAGGTTTCCATCCAACCTTTTTAGGGAAATAAAGTGCATGTCGGATGGCCTAATGGAAAACGGAACAATTTTCTGTAAACTTTCAAAATGTCAACAAAACAACAAAATACGCTAGACAAGGTTGGATCTTTTTGTGTCTGTAAAATTAATTATGTGAGAAATGTAAACTTAAGAGTCACGCTATGACATGTTGTGTAGTCCTAATACCCATAAAATAAGGAAATAGTTCCAACCGTTTTTCCACCATTTAATTTTTCCCATAGGGGATTTTAGAAACACAAAATAAGGTCTGTATTCGTAAGCTTACCCTGGTGTGACGTCTTGATAACCATTTAAATCTCTCTCGGACAAGGGGACTTTTATCAGTCCTTCTTTTAAGTATTTCTAAAATCCGCTATGGGAAAAATGAATGGTGGAAAAAACGATTGGAACTCTGTTTGACTGCTAGGTTTTATGGGTATTATGACTCATACTTTAGTACTCTATATAGCCTAACACCATTTATTTTGTGAGAACCATCAGTAGAGTTGAAAATGTGATGGAAACCCATGTAACTTGTATTTTTATGTACGTGGGAACTTAACCACAAAATATGTTTATGTGCTCCAGGTTGCATGCATAGCCTTTTATCTGCAACAAGCCAATTTTAGTATTTTCATATTAAAATTCAAAAGTCACTCGACATCTGAGCTATCTTATTTGCAGCTGCATGGTATTTTCACATTAAAATCTGTCGCCAATTGAATGGAAACATAGCTCATGACATCCTTTGAGATTTGTACAGTGTTTCGAGTTTTAGCACGCTCAGCTCTGACAGTCTGACAAAAGGTTGTCTCTGTGACTGAATTACTGTTTATACTCTTTCTGGCAATTAATTAGATTTATCCTTTATAGAACTGAATAGTTTCATGTTTTACCATTAAGCCAAAACCCATTACTCAAAGCACTACCCTAGGGCTCATGAGGAAACCCACCTTAAGAAATGTCATCCTTCATACATTTAAACCTTTACCATGTTAGGAATGGTCATTAAACTATTAGTTAAACTGTTACAGAATGACAGCAGACTGAGATGAAGCTTTGAAAAATATGATGTCTGTACTTTCTTTCCTCTAGTCATTAGTTAGCAAATGTTAGCAAATAAAAAATCTTTATTTTTTATTATTTAACCTTTATTTAACTAGGCAAGTCAGTTAAGAACAAATTCTTCTTTACAATGACGGCCTACACCGGCCAAACTCGGACGACGCTGGGCCAATTGTGCGCCGCCATATGGGGCTCCCAATCACGGCCGGTTGTAATACAGCCTGGATTCAAACCAGGGTGTCTGTAGTGATGCCTCTAGCACTGCGATGCAGTGCGTTAGACCGCTGTGCCACTTGGGAGCCCTTGATCATCATTCCGGGAAATGTTTGTCACCAGGTGTGTCCCCACTGAATTCCTTGTGGATGAATTCATTATCCCAGGCTTCATGACTGAATACCACATTATTCCTAACATGATATCAACAAAGCTATGCCACTCACGCTGTCATATTTTTCAGCAGCTTAAAGAATACTTTCCGGTAAAATCACCTGATCGTTATAGCTACAGAATTCGTTTTTGTTTTAGGTTACTCTTGTCTAAAATGTTCTTTCTTTTTGGCATTGTGGTTTATTTAGCTGCTTTGTGTTTTATTGCATTTGAATTTTCAAAGCATGTAAAGTCTTAAGGGCCCTAGTTACTGCATATTATACTCACCTTCGTGTTGCATTTTCCTTCAAACAACTGTGTCAACAGGACCAATATAATGTGTCGACTCATCACAACACAGTGGCCTGAGGTTCTAATTCACAGTCTAGCTCAAAATGGCAGTCCTCAACATTTCTGTTGGTGTCTTTGCGCTGTATGTTGATGTCTCCAGGCTGGGATGTTTTGTTAGTCATTTTACATTTGACTGTGGTTGTTAATACATCACCAGGCTAACTATGGCCACCGCTGTTGCTTATGACTTTGATCCTGATGTTCATCATCCATCTTATGCTGATGCCATTTCACTTTCTAAGTAATCTATCTGGGACGGTATGAGAGAAACACACTGTGATGCGTTAATGTGATCACGTGTCAATCAGAAACCCCCTGACGGAGTTCCTTGTCACACTACTGGTGCTACTGCCACAGAGTGCTATTGTTTTGTTATTGCTGTTATCAAGACTAAGTGGGTCATTGTAATTCGGCCGTCATTGTGGGGTCATCCTGTGGGGTCATATGCAGTCAGACACACTAGGGAAACATTCGCAGCGGTAAAGGGCACCACAAGGGGTTATAAAACCGAGCAGTATGAGATGATCCACAGATAGTTTAACTAGCAAAATGTAACCAGTCATAAACCTGCAGTTTGTGTAATTGGATCCTGTGTTTTTAATGTGCCCCCGATTGACACTGAGGACAAGGAAGAGAATGTTGTTCCTTACAACTTCCTTGTACGTCTGGACACTGTTCTCATCTGAAGAGCAGACCACATTGAACATTATGATAGTTTTCTTGTAATAAAGATGGAGGGTTTTCAGACATCGTATTATGAGGTGGGACTGGTCTGACTCTTAATTTAAATCTATTTGCATAACACTTAACACACCATCCTTTTAGTTGTCAAATTATAATACAGTGGGTCATTGCCTTTGGACTTTGGTGTTGAGAAAGTGGACTGTACAGTAAATGTCGTATGACATTAGTAAAAAAAAAAAAAGCAAGGGCGCTCTTGACTGTTCAAGGAGTTAAGTATCTGTTGTTTTCCCCCACTCCTTCCCTCCCACGTCTTACTGTAGATTACAAAGGGCTGGTTTCCTGGTAACAAGTCAGCGACGGCAAACAGCCTCAGTGTGTAGAACTGTTAATCCGTCACCTAATTAGCCAGGCGTAACAACCCTGTTAATGTAGTAGAGAAACGCTTAGTCTTTGTTGTTTGACAGAATTTATATTCCTGAGTGACTGTTTTCTGTGTCCACAAAACCATAACTGCCACCTTTCAATATGAGTCAAATGTTTATTCAGGAAGTGCAGAAAGGTTCTTCGTGGAAATTTGCAAGATAAGATTGTGACAAACTTTAAACATACAATTTCCAAAATGTCATTGATAAAATGTAGCTGTTAGGTTAAAATGGTACTTCCCAATTGAATTAAAGAGAACCTTTGCTCATTATGCTTCCTCCTCTGACCAGACCGATAGACAGTAGGCTATAGACATAGGCAGTAGATTTAATTCCGATTATTTTTATTTTTTTTCCTACCTCTGATCTCATCTTAATGATTAAGAAGTCCCATAGAATTTCTAAACGTTCTCGTCATCACCATATATGATTAACCATAATAATGTTCCCTTTCTCTCCCTTCTCTTATTTTCTTCCAGGCAGAAGAATCCATCAAGAATGGGTTGCTTTGGATTCCTCAAAGTCATGATGTTTGCCTTCAATGGCATCATCTTTGTAAGTTGGAGATGTTCTCATATCTTCTTTACAATGACGGCCTACACCGGCCAAACTCGGACGATGCTGGGCCAATTGTGCGCCGCCATATGGGGCTCCCAATCATGGCCGGTTGTAATACAGCCTGGATTCAAACCAGGGTGTCTGTAGTGATATATATTCAAGTATTGATGATAATAATAATAATAGCGATGGCGTTTAGGTCTGCTTCACAACAATTGAATCTGCAGGCACTCGAAACACTCCTTATCGCTATTGTGTCTAAATTGCAACGTGAAAAAGTTGTTGAAAATGAAAGGACAGACATTTGTCATGACTTTACTACTTTTTATAGTGTGAAAGTAAATAAAAAATTGTAAAGATGTTGATGCAAAGATGAGGCAAAAAATACATAAAAATGCTGAGATTAGACGTAGTAGAATAGTGTGATGTGCTGCAAGGCAAATACAGCATGATTGCGAAGGAGCTATTAAATAAAAAAAAAATTAAATATAATTTTACTGGAAAATATCTATGTAGGCATAAAAATTACAGCCTGAATTCAAAATGGATTCCATATTTTTTTATCTCACCCATCTACACACAATTCCCCATAATAAAGTGAAAACATGTTTTTAGAAATTTCGGCAAATGAAATATAGAAATATCAAATTTACATACACTGGGGGCCAAAAGTTTAGAATATCACTCATTCAAGGGTTCTTTATTTGCAATATTTTTTACATTGTAGAATATAAGTGAAGACATCAACTATGACATAACACATATGGAATCATGTAGTAACCAAAAAAGTGTTAAACAAATCAAAATATATTTGAGATTCTTCAAATACAGTCGTGGTCAAAAGTTGAGAATGACACAAGTATTGGTCTTCACAAAGTTTGCTGCTTCAGTGTTCTTAGATCTTTGTCAGTAGTTACTATGGTACACTGAAGTATAATTAAAAGTATTCCATAAGTGTCAAAGGCTTTCATTGACAATGACATTCAGTTTATGCAAAGAGTCAATGTTTGCAGTGTTGACCCTTCTTTTTCAATTAGCCCTGGCATGCTGTCAATTAACTTCTGGACCACATCCTGACTGATGGCAGGCCATTCTTGCATAAACAATGCTTGGAGTTTGTCAGACGTTGTGGGTTTTTGTTTGTCCACCCGCCTCTTGAGGATCAACCACAAGTTCTCAATGGGATTAAAGTCTGGGGAGTTTCCTGACCATGGACCCAAAATGTCGATGTTTTGTTCCGAGCCACTTAGTTATCACTTTTGCCTTATGGCAAGGTGCTCCATCATGCTGGAAAAGGCATTGGTTGTCACCAAACTGTTTTTGGATGGTTAGGAGAAGTTGCTCTCGGAGGATGTGTTGGTACGAATCTTTATTCATGGCTGTGTTCTTAGAAGCAACCCTACACATGAATGGTCTGAGGATGCTTTACTGTTGTCATGACACAGGACTGATGGTAGCGCTCACCTTGTCTTCTCCGGACAAGGTGTTTTCCGGATGGCCCAAACAATCGGAAAGGGGATCATCAGAGAAAATGACTCTACCCCAGTCCTCAGCAGTCCAATCCCTGTAACTTTTGCAGAATATCAGTCTGTCCCTGATGTTTTTCCTGGAGAGAAGTGGCTTCTTTGCTGCCCTTCTTGACACCAGGCCATCCTCCAAAAGTCTTTGCCTCACTGTGCGTGCAGATGCACTCACACCTGCCTGCTGCCATTCCTGAGCAAACTCTGCACTGGTGGTGCCCCGATCCCGCAGATTAATCAACTTTAGGAGACTGTCCTGGCGCTTGCTGGACTTTCTTGGGCGCCCTGATGCCTTCTTCACAACAATTGAACCACTCTCCTTGAAGTTCTTGATGATCTGATAAATAGTTGATTTAGGTGCAATCTTACCAGCAGCAATATCCTTGCCTGTGAAGCCCTTTTTGTGCAATGCAATGATGACGGCACATGTTTCCTTGCAGGTAACCATGGTCAACAGAGGAAGAACAATGATTTCAAGCACCACCCTCCTTTTAAAGCTTCCAGTCTGTTATTTTGACTCAATCAGCATGACGGAGCGATCTCCAGCCTTGTCAACACTCTCACCTGTGTTAATGAGACAATCACTGACATGATGGCAGCTGGTCCTTTTGTGGCAGGGCTGAAATGCAGTGGAAATGTTTTTTTGGGATTAACTTCATTTTCATGGCAAAGAGGGACTTTGGAATTAATTGCAATTCATCTGATCACTCTTCATGACATTCTGGAGTATATGCAAATTGCCTTCATCAACACTGAGGCAGCAAACTTTTTTGGAGACCAATACTTTTGACCACGACTGTACACACTTTTGCCTTGATGAAAGCTTTGCACACTCTTGGCATTCTCTCAACCAGCTTCACCTGGAATGCTTTTCCAGTCTTGAAGGGGTTCCCACATATGCTGAGCACTTGTTGGCTGCTTTTCCTTCACTGCGGTCCGACTCATCCCAAACCATCTACATTTGTTTGAGGTTGGAACCAAAAATTCCAAATTTGGACTCCAGACCAAAGGACGAATTTCCACCGGTCTAATGTCCATTGCTCGTGTTTCTTTGCCCAAGCAAGTCTCTTCTTATTGGTGTCCTTTAGTAGTGGTTTCTTTGCAGAAATTCAACCATGGCCTGATTCACACAGTCTCTTCTGAACAGTTGATGTTGAGATGTCTGTTACTTGAACTCTGAAGCATTTATTTGGGCTGCAATCTGAGGCTGGAAACGTATCCTCTGCAGCAGAGGTATTTCTGGGTCTTCCATTCCTGTGGCAGTCCTCATGAGTGTGCAAAGCTGTCATCAAGGCAAAGGGCGGCTACTTTGAAGAATCTCAAATATAAAATATATTTTTATTTGTTTAACTTTTTTGGGTTACTACATGATTCCATATGTGTTATGTCATAGTTTTGATGTCTTCACTACAATGTAGTAAATAGTGCAAATAATGAAAAACCCTTGAATGAGTAATATTCCAAACTTTTGGCCCCAGTGTAAGTATTCACACCTCTTTGCTATGAGACTCCAAATTGAGCTCAGGTGCATCCAATTTCCTTTGATCATCATTGAGATGTCACTACAGCTTGATTGGAGTCCACCTGTGGCCAATTCAATTGTATTGACACAATGTTGAAAGAAACATACCTGTCAGTATACTGTAAGGTCCTACAGTTGACAGGGCATGTCGGAGCAGAAACCTTACCATGAAGTCCAAGGAACTGTCCATAGATCTCCGAGATATAATTGTGATGAGGCATATATCTGGGGAAGGGTGTAAAACAATTTATAGAGTGTTGAAAGTTTCCAAGAGCACAGTGGTCTCCATCATTGGAAAATATAGAACTACCCAGACTCTGCCTAGAGCTGGCAGTCCCACCAAACTAATCAACCGGGCAAGGACCTTGGTCAGCGAGGTGACCAAGAACCCAATGACCACTCTGACAGAACTGCACAGTTCCTTGGCCTGGAACCTGCCAGAAGGACAAGTCTCTACAGCACTTCATCAATCTGTGCTTTATGGAAGAGTGGACAGACAGAAGCCACTCCAGAGAAAAAGGCACATGACAGCACACCTGGAGATTGCGAAAAGGCACGTGAGAGACTGAGCTCATAAGGCAAAAGATTCTGTGGTCTGATGAGACAATTGTAATTCTTTGGCCTGAATGCAAAGCGCTGTCTGGAGAAAGCCAGGCCCATCACCCATCTAACACCATCCCTACCGTGAAGCATGGTGGCAGCAGTATGCTATGGGGATGCTTTACAGCGGCAGGGACTGGGAGACTGGTAAGGATAGAGGGAACAATGAATGGAGCCTAATACAGGCAAATCCTTAATGAGAACCTGCTTCAGAGTGCAACCTACTTTAGACTGAGGCGAAGATTTACGTTCCAACAGGATCATGACCCCAAGCATACAGCCAAAGCAATGCTGGAATGGCTTCGGAACAAGAACATGAAAGTCCTTGAGTGGCCCAGCCAAAGCTCAAACTTGAATCCCATTGAAAATCAGTGGAAAGACTTGAAGATTCCAGTTCACAGCCACTCCCAATCTAACTTAACAGAGCTTGAGAAAATCTACAAGGAAGAACGGAAGAAAATCCCCATATCCAGATGTGCAAAGCTGATAGACATACCCTGAATCAAAGCTGTAATCACTGCCAAAGGTGCTTCTGCAAAGTATTGACTCAAGGGTGTGATTACTTATGTACAGTAAATGGGATTTCTAAAAACCTGTTTTCACTGTCATTATGGGGTATTGTGTGTAGATGGGTGAGGGGAAAAATCTATTTAATCAATCTTGAATTCAGGCAGTAACGCAACCAAATGTGGAATACGTCAAGGGGTATGAATACTTTCAGAGGGCAATGTATGTGCATGTTAAGACACACAGGACAGTAGTTGATGTGGTCTTCATTGAATGAATGGAACCCACCCAATAACGCTATGCTCTCTTCCCCCAGTTGGCGGGCACTGCCATCCTGGGCGTGGGGATCTGGGTGAAGGTGGACAGCGGCTCCATCCTGGGGTTCCTCCAGAAGATTAAAGACGCTCCGGCGGAGGTGAGCCAGATCCTCAACGTGGGCTACCTGTTGATTGCTGTGGGGGCAGTGCTGCTGGTCATAGGCTTCCTGGGGTGCTGTGGCGCCATGAAGGAGAGCAGGTGTATGCTGCTCATGGTAAGTCACCTCAAACCTGACCTATTCAGTATATGTGCTATGTTGTCACCAATGTGATTGACACTGAGCCAGTCAACAAGCTTGATTGTCAAGCTCCTTATCACTCCTTTTAAGAATGTCCACAGTAGAGTAGGTAGCTACATGGAACAAAAAAAACAACAATTTCTACGATTTTACTGAGTTACAGTTCATATAGGGAAATCTGTAAATTTAAATAAATTCATTAGACTCTAATCTATGACTTTCACATGAATGGGAATACAGATATGCATCTGTTGGTCACATATACCATTAAAAAAAGGTAGGGCCGTAGATCAGAATCTGGTGTGACCACCATTTGCCTCATGCAGCGCAATGTCCCACTCCTCTTAAAAGTTGCTGGATATTGGCAGGAACTGGAACAGGCTGTTGTACACGTCGATCCAGAGCATCCCAAACATGCTCAATGGGTGACGTCTGGTGAGTATGCAGGCCATGGAACAACTGGGACATTTTCAGCTTCCAGGAATTGTGTACAGATCCTTGCAACATTGAGCCGTGCATTACCATGCTGAAACATAAGGTGATGGCGGCGGATGAATGGCCATCAATAAAATGCAATTGTATTTGTTGTCTGTAGCTTATACCTCCCCATACCATAACCCCACCGCCACCATAGGGCACTCTGTTCACAAGGTTGACATCAACAAACTGCTCGCACACATGACGCCATCTGCCCGGTACAGTTAAAACCGGGATTCATCCATGAAGAGCACACTTCTCCAGCATGCAAGTGGTCATCGAAGGTGAGCATTTGCCCACTGAAGTTGGTTATGACGCCGAACTGCAGTCAGGTCAAGACCCTGGTGAGGACGATGAGCACACAGATGAGCTTCCCTGAGACAGTTTCTGACAGTTTGTGCAGAAATTCTTCTGTTATGCAAACCCACAGTTTCATCAGCTGTCCGGGTGGCTAGTCTTAGACAATCCCGCAGGTGAAAAAGCCGGATCTGGAGCTGCTGGACAATCCCGTGGTCTGCGGTTGTGAGGCCGTTTGGAATTACTGCCAAATTCTCTAAAATGACGTTGGTCGAGAAATAAACGTTAAATGCTCTGGCAGCAGCTCTGGTGGACATTCCTGCAGTCAGCATGCCAACTGCATGCTCTGTGGCATTACAGAGCCTTCGGAAAATACTCAGACCCCTTGACTTTTTACACATTTTGTTACATTACAACCTTATTCTAAAATGGATTACATTTCTATTTAAATACTCCGCGATCTACACACAATACCCCATAATGACAAAGTGAAAACAGGGTTTTAGAATTGTTTTCAAATGTATTAAAAATAAACATACCTTATTTGCGTAAGTATTCAGACCCTTTGCTATGAGACTCGAAATTGAGCTCAGGTGCATCCTGTTTCAGTTGATCATCCTTGAGATGTTTCTACAACTTGATTCCACCTGTGGTGAATTCAATTGATTGGACATTATTTGGAAAGGCATACACCTGTCTATATATAAGGTCCCACAGTTTAGTGAATGTCAGAGCAAAAACCAAGCCATGAGGTCGAAGGAATTGTCTGTAGAGCTCCAAGGCAGGATTGTGTCGAGGCACAGATCTGGGGAAGGGTACCAAAAAATGTCTGCAGCATTGAAGGTCCCCAAGAACACAGTGGCCTCCATCATTCTTAAATGTAGGAAGTTTGGAACCACCAAGACTCTTCCTTGAGCTGGCTGCCCGGCCAAACCACGCAATCTGGGGAGAAGGGCCTTGGTCAGGAAGGTGACCAAGAACCCGATATTCACTCTGACAGAGCTCTAGAGTTCCTATGTGGAAACAGGAGAACCTTCCAGTACTCCACCAATCTGGCCTTTTATGGTAGAGTGGCCAGACGGAAGCCACTCCTCAGTAAAAGGCACATGACAGCCCACTTGGAGTTTGCTAAAAGGCACCTAAAGACTCTCAGACCATGAAAAACAAGATTCTCTGGTCTGATGAAACAAAGATTGTACTCTTTGGCCTGAATGCCAAGCATCACGTCTGGAGGAAACCTGGCACCATCCCTACTGTGAAACATGGTGGTGGCAGGGACTAGGAGACTAGTCAGAATCTAAGGAAAGATGAACGGAGCTAAGTACATAGAGCTCCTTGATGAAAACCTGCTCAGGACCTCAGACTGGGGCGATGGTTCACCTTCCAACAGGACAACGACCATAAGCACACAGCCAAGACAACACAGGAGTGGCTTCGGGACAAGTCTCTGAATGTCCTTGAGTGGACTTGAACCCAATCGAACATCTCTGGAGAGACCTGAAAATAGCTGTGCAGCAATGCTCCCCACCCAACCTGACAGAGCTTGAGAGGATCTTTTAAGGAATAATGGGAAAACACCCCAAATACAGGTGTGCCAAGAAGACTCAATGTTGTAATCCCTGCCAAAGGTGCTTCAACAAAAGTACTGAGTAAAGGGTCTGAATACTTATGTAAATGTGATATTACATTTTTTACTTTTTAGTAAGTTAGAAATGTTTGCTAAACTTTTTGCTTAGTCATTATTGGGTATTATGTGTAGATTTGGGGGGGGGGGGGGGGGGAACAATTCAATACATTTTAGAATAAGGCTGTAACATAACAAAATGGATTAAAGTCGAGGGGTCTGAATACTTTCCTAAGGCACTGTGTTGTGTGACAACTGTACATTTTAGAGTAGCCTTTTGTCCCTAGTACAAGGTGCACCTGTGTAATGATCATGCTGCTTAATCAGTTTCTTGATATGCCACACCTGTCAGGTGAATGGATTATATTGGCTAAGGAGAAATTCTCACTAACAGAGATGTAAACAAATTTATGCACAAAATTTGAGCGAAGGATGTAAACAAATTTATGCTCAAAATTTGAGCGAAATAAACTATTTGTCTAGGATCTTTTGATTTCAGTTCATGAACCTTGGGACCAACCCTTTTACATGTTGCGTTTTACATTTTTGTTCAGTATATATGAAATATGTGTAAATACACTAAACCGTTGTCTCAGTCCAACCACTCAAGCGCTTTTTCTTACGGTCTTCTTTTTCTAGTTCTTTGTGATCGTGTTGGTGGTGTTCATCGCAGAGGTGGCTGGAGCAGTGGTGATCCTGGTGTTTAAACCCTTGGTAAGCGCACAGAGAGCTCGTTTACTCACCTCATATTGCTAAAGGGAGTTAGACTGTCCTTGGAGAATTTGATGAAAAGACTACGCTCTTTGAAAAAAAGGTTATATCTAGAACCTAAAAGGGTTCTTCGGTTGTCCCCATAGGAGAACCCTTTGAAGAACCCTTTTTGGTTCTAGGTAGAACCCTTTTGGTTCCAGGTAGAACTATTTTTGGTTCCATGGGAACCCTTTTTTCTAAGTGTGTGATTTGTGTCATGTCTTTCAGGCAGGTGAGTTGATTGAGAAACTGGGCACCAAAGCAGTTCAGAACATTAGGATGGACTATGGGGCAAATTCAGATGTCACCGCTCTCTGGAATGCTACTATGGATACGGTACTTTACAATATCCTGCCAGCCTGTTTTAATACCTTGGAAATAATATATTATGCCTACAAATAATATTATGTCATTATATTTATAGGGTGGCAGGTAGCCTAGCGGTTAGAGCATTGGGCTAGTAACCGAAAGGTTACTGGTTCAAATACCTGAGCCGACATGGTGAAAAAACCTGTCTGTGTCCTTGAGCAAGGCACTTAACCCTAAATTGTTCCAGGGGCTGACCCTGTAGGTAGGCCGTCATTGTAAATAAGAATTTGTTCTTAACTGACTTGCCTAGTTAAATAAAGGTTACATTTAAACAAATATATATATTTTCCTGTATTTTAGAAATCTTTTTCACTTTGTCAACAGCATTTTTGTAATATGAACTGTTTCTGTGTCCACTCTAGCTGAAGTGTTGTGGATTCTACAACTATACAGACTTCACTGGCTCTCCATTTGAAAAAGACACCCATCTCTATCCACAACAGTGCTGCCAACGTGTTTTCAGCTCTTGTGTTTATACAAATGCTGTAGCCAGTGCGGGCTCAAACTTGGTAAGAGCTCTGAACTCGTCCCCTCAACACGTTAATCACACTCCATCCATACTCAACTCATCAATGAAAGGCACATTTAGGAATGTAACGCACTTTACCGTTGGACACCCAGAGGCCTCACCGGTCTAAATAACTGAATTACATTTGTGTGTCCCCACAGACAATCACCGGCTGCTTCCCAAAGTTTAAGCAACTGATTGATGATAACACTATTGGCATTGTGGCAGTGGCATTGGGAATCGCTGCCCTTGAGGTACTGTTGACACCTTCTCTTCCTTGGTCAATTTCTTTCACACATAGCGAGGTCACAATGTCATTGTTTTGATCTTTTAAAATACCACAAATGTAGATGGTTTGATGCAAATTGAACAAAAAATAATGTGATGTGTTCAGTTTCGCACAGTGGGCTTTGTTGAAAATGTGTGCATAACCTAAGTATTTATTTACTGTTCCTCTTTCCCTAGATATTGGCAATGGTTGTCTCCATGACTTTGTACTGCATGATAGGCTCAAAGAGTGACTGAAAACCAATGGAGGAAGGAGGGCCATGGACATCTGCCTGAAGGGCATCTCTGGACCCTCTTTAGGACATCTATTGGGATGGATGCAATCTCTCAAATCACCAAGGCTGAAGAGAAATCTAAGGAAGCTTTGTGATGAGGAGAGGCACGCCGCCATTGAACTGAGACAGCTTAAATTAAATCCTGTACAAGATTATTGGATATGGGAAAATGTCTATTTGTATTGTATACATATTTCACCAGAAAATTACATTTAGATTGAAGCAATGCATTGTGTCCTATGTCTATTCCACTCTGCACAGTATCATTAAGGTTTATATTAAAATAACATTATCAATTCACTGTCAGGAAATATGTGCCACTTTTTATTTTTCTATTAATTGGTTTTCAACAGGTGCTACATGAATAAAAAGGTTGCTACTTGCAACACTGAAAATGATACGTTTAACTGATTAAGGCATTGCATTTTATAATGCCAAGGTTTTTTTAAATACATTTTTTTAAACTCTCGTTTTGATAAAAGCACACACCTTTCCTAGTCCAAGTTCTCTCTAAAATAGTTAAATCTGTGCAGTAGCGGTTCTAGCTTGTATGGCGCCCTGGTCGAACCCCCCTTTAGCGCCCAATAAGAGAAGTAAAAACATCTTCCATAGTAGTTAATTTTCTCAATCTAAAGGCACAACCTATATTCGAGCCAATGTCTTAAGTAGTTGAACATGTTATTACTCCAACCTTGTGAAAGTGACAAACTGACTATATCGAAGGAGGCCTGCACGTGCGCATTTCGGCGCGAGACGACAGTTAGACCCGACGACGTCTTCTATGAGTTTAGCTAGCCAACGTGTGCCATGACCTCGCCCTACACGTGTGATGGGGATTTCTATTGGAGAAGCAGTTTTAGACGAGAACATGACACCTGTAGGCTAGGCAGACACAGTTGGCAGCAAGTAGGCCTTAATAGCAGTAGGCCTAAATCTTCTGCACTTATTAAAATTAAGGACAGATGGTCCTTATTTTTTCACGTAACCATTTTGTCTATGCTATCTATGCTTACGTTAGCTAGCCAACTAATTTAACTATAACGTATAAACATAGAGGGTTGACTTTTCACTTTTGGGCACGTTAAAGGAAACCTGTTGGGTAACGTTAGCTAGCTACGTCAATTACCAGTAGCTAGCGATCCTGGTCAGGTCTAAGTTAGCTAGCCAAGTTTGCTAGCTAGCTAACTCGAACTGATCGTTAATGTTAGTTATTAAAGGGCCAATCTGGGACTGGTACATCCTTTCTCTCCCATATTTTGAATTAGTAATACATAGCTAACGTTAGCTATTTACTCTTGAGCAATATAACTACTCATACGTTGTTCATGAGCTTAACGTAAGTTAAACTGCCTTACCTCATTAAAACGAAAAATTATATAAGCTTATTTTATCCATTGTTTGTAAACAATGTAATTATAAACATTTAATTTAATAATTTAACATTTTTTATCTAATGGATGGTCAGTTCTCGCATAGCTCCGTCTGTGAATATGAGAGTAGCTACATTTCTTCAGTCCCATCCTGCCACCAAAAATGTGTCCTATTATTATAAGCCTGTCCTGTATAATTTTGGCATGTATTTCCTTTGATTCTAGAAGGTCGAATTCGCAAAATGGCTAGACATGACAAACTGTACACATGGATGTGGTATTTGATGTTGCTGCTTTGTGTGATACTTTGTTGTTTGAATTGCAAAGAATTAACATTCTTCTATAATCTACGATGTAAACTTCTTTTGGCTAGCTACGGTACATTCATAAAGTTACGTTACAGCCTTATTTTAAAATGGATTTTATAACATAAAAAGTCATCAATCTACACACAATAACCCATAATGACAAAGCGGTTTTTAAAAATGTTTGCAAATGTATTAAAAATAAAAAACAGAAATAGCTTATTTACATAAGTAATCAGAACCTTTGCAATGAGTCTCGAAATTGAGCTCAGGTGCATCCTGTTTCCATTGATCATCCTTGAGATGTTTCTACAACTTGATTGGAGTCTACCTGTGGTAAATTCAAATGATTGGACATGATTTGGAAAGGCACACACCTGCCTATATACGGTCCCACAGTTGACAGTGCATGTCAGAGCAAAAACCAAGCCATGAGGTCGAAGGAATTGTCCCGTAGAGCGCCGAGACAGGATTGTGTCGAGGCACAGATCTGGGGAATGGTACCAAAACATTTCTGCAGCATTGAAGGTCCCCAACAACAGAGTGGCCTACATCCTTCTTAAATGGAAAAAGTTTGGAATCATCAAGACTCTTTCTAGAGCTGGCCGCCCTTCCAAACTGAGCAATCTGGGGGGAAGGGTCACGTTCAGGGAGTTGGCTAAGAACCCAATGGTCACTCTGATAGAGCTCCAGAGTTCCTCTGTGGAGATGGGAGAACCTTCCAGAAGGACAACAGTCTCTGCAGCACTCCACCAATCACGCCTTTATGGTAGAGCGGCCAAACTGAAGCAACTCTTCAGTAAAAGGCACATGACAGCCCGCTTGGAGTTTGCCAAAAGGCACCTAAAGGACTCAGACCATGAGAAACAAGATTCTCTGGCCTGATGAAACCAAGATTGAACTCTTTGGCCTGAATGCCAAGCGTCAGATCTGGAGGAAACCTGGCACCATCCTTACGGTGAAGCATGGTACTTCACAGTAGGGGTACTGAATAAAGGAATAGTTATGTAAATGTGATATTTCCGGGTTTTAAAAAAATAAATTGGCTAAAATGTCTAAACCTGTTTTTGCTTTGTCATTATGGGGTATTGTGTGTAGATTGATGAGGGGGAAAAAAAAATCAATTTTAGAATAAGTCTGTAACGTAGCAAAATGTGGGAAAAATCAAGGGGTCTGAATACTTTCTGAATGCACTGTATATCTTCAGAAATATAGTTGCCCTCTCATAAAACCCAGGTTTGTGAATGCATTGCAAAAGTATAACACACAGAGGAAGACAGCAACTGCTGTTGTTGTCATTGTAATATTACCTAGCCTCAGAAATCCACCTGGAAAAACGTAGAAGGAAAAAAAACAGAAGTCCATAGCAACTCAAATGCAATTTATTGGCTGATGATAAAAAAATAAAAAAATAAGAACTAACACCAACATCCTTCTCTCCCTTCCAGATAAGTGGCTTTGTGCTGCTGGGGCTTGGTGCATGGATTAGATATGGAGCAGGTAGCTTTGTGGATGTCCTGAGCCCCTACTCGCCTAAGCTCATCTACATCTGTATTGGTATGGGCTCAGTGCTGTCTTTCACAGGTCTCATCGGCCGCTGTGGGGCTTGGAAAGAGAACCACTTGTTCATCATGCCTATGAGAGACAACAGTTGTGCAGTAAATTTCGAGGCACCAGACAATAATTTTCTTACTGTGTTATACTACTGCAGAGTTGTAAATGTCCCACTCTTTGCCCCTGTAAGCTTCAATAAGAGGCTAAATGTTCACTATCTCTGCTTTTTTTTATACCCTTAAAGAGTTTTTCTTCATCGTGACAATGCTGTTTGTTGCTGAATTCGTTGGGTCAATTTTTGTCTCGACGCACCGGAATCTGGTAAGAATAATTAAACATACCTGGCATCTGTATCGTCAGGCGAACCTATATGATAATTTAGAGCCTGTAAATTATTGAATTATTTGTATGATGTAGCCAAGCCAAGCTATACCTTTCAATAAGCTGTGGTGTCTTTATGTGACAGGTTAGCTTAGTGGTACGTGACGCAGAATTCCCTGATGACTGACTGCTCATATGGGCCCAGCGGCAACAGACCCCATCTCAACAGCATGGAACACAGTCATGGTCAAGGTGAGAAGCTCTAATGGTGAAAGGTCCAAATAGGTTTGGATTTACTATTTGGTTCCTTCGACCACCAGAGCATCCCAGAGAGTAGATATTACAGCTAATGTCTTTGATTTGATTGTCTTTGGTTTTTCATCTCTTAGTTCAAATGCTGTGGCTTTGAGAACTCGACTATAGATTTTCAAGGGCTCTGTGTTTAGTACAACCACGGGTTTGAACTACCCTAAGACATGCTGATTGAACAAGACCCTTGCAGACTGCGACGGCATCACCATCACTCCAAGTCTGATCCAACCACAGGTAACCAAACCCAGTGCCTCACTGTTCTATGTTGTATCAGTCTAATGCTGTAAAGCCCTAAGCCAGTGTGTTTCCCCACGAGCTGCTTTGGTAAGGTCATCACAGTGATCCTGGGAACAGTAGCTGACTGCGTATGTATGATGAAGGTATGCTATGGGAGAATCTCAATTGGTTTTGCTTGACTCCTTGCGTCCTCTCTCCTCGCCTCTTTTTGAAAAAGCTCAAAGGTAACCGAGGATAGGAGTCAAGCCTCCTGAGTGGTGCAGCAGTCTAAGGTGCTGCATCTCAGTGTTAGAGGTGTCACAACAGACCCTGGTTCAAATCCAGGCTGTATCACATTCCGGCTGTGATTGGGTGTCCCGTAGGGTGGCGGACAATTTGCCTAGCGTTGGCCGGGGTAGGCCGTCATTGTAAATAAGAATTTGTTCTTAACTGACTTGCCTAGTTAAATACATTTTTTAAAGGACTCTTTCTCCACTAGCTCGTCACCAGGCAGGTTATGTTTACAGAGGAAGAATCACAAAATACATTGTAAAGTCCTCTCTCAGGACTATTGCTGGAAACAACTACTTTTTAAAGCATAGTAATACTTTTTATACAGTAGCTCACCATTAGGACCTAAAGAGACATTCTTTGACAAGTAGTCTTAGTTTGATAACTATTCTATATCAATTGGTTGCTGAACAGATCATGTTGCTTGGCTTCAAGTCATTGTTTCCCTCTCATTTCCTCTCCTCTCCTCTCTTTGCTCTTTGCAGCCATGGTTTCGTTTTGTGAAGCTGGGGCTCATGAGGCATCCTTGGTGAAGCCAAAGGGTCCATCCACGTCTGGAGGACACCAACAACCCCTACAGGCAACAATAAAGTTCAGCTAAACAAGAAAAGTCAGTGTGTTTTACTTAGATTAAATCGAATCTGTTATTTTGGTTATATTAAAAGTTAAATATATTTATTTAAAAGCAATATACTTTGTTTTCACTGGGAAGGGGATACCTAGTCAGTTGCACAACTGAATGCATTCAAGCTAAATGTGTCTTCCGCATTTAACTCAACCCGTCTGAATCAGAGAGGTGTGGGAGGCTGCCTGAGCAGCTGTTGTTGGGAGTTAACTGCCTTACTCAAGGGCATAACGGCAGATTTTCCCACTTTGCCTGCTCAGGGATTCTAACCTTTCAGTTACTGGCCCAACGCTCTTAACTGTTAAGACTACGTTAAATTCCAACAGCATGTGTATTCTGCAATCATCTCAGTGTAATTTTACTGCTCACAAATATGACAAAAGCGCCCTCTAGTGAAGTTATTAATGAGCGAAGACATTCAATCGAACTATCTGCCATGCATATTTTAACATTTAAGATGAAGACGACTTGCTACAATTCGATGCAATAGCTGCTTCTATTTAAACAAAATAGATGATTGAGGTAGATCTATTATTTGCTTTGGTCATGTTTATTAGTATGTTTTACATCTATTGCAACTATTGTTCGCAAGGTGTACAAAAATAAAATATAGGCCACATCAAAATATGGTCTGTGTTTCGTGTAGGCTTGACGTTTTGATAACTGTGTAAATCTCTCTAGGACAAGGTGACTTTTATAAATATCCTCGCCTGCATTTACCTCCCCAAAATAAACGCTAATTAGCTGCTAATGTGGCTATCTAGCCTAGCGGTTAGAGCGTTGGGCCTTTAACTGACAGGTCGCTGGTTCGAATACCCGAGCCGACAAGGTGAAAAACCTGTCTGTGTCCTTGAGCAAAATACCATAATTAGCTCTAGGGGCTGACCTTGTAGGTAGGCTGTCATTGTAAATAGGAATTTGTTCTTAACTGACTTGCCTAGTAAAATAAAGGATAAAAGGAAAAGTTAAGAATCTCTGGATTAACTAGCTAATATTAGTTAAATATAGTAATTAATAAATTGGCTACATTTAATGGACAATTCTGTGAACTGTCTCGTGCATGTTTTAAATTGACACAATACCTGTTAGCAAAGGTGTCAGCTAGAGATGAAGTGCAGGAGCTTGCAGGGATTTGTAGCACTGCATGAGGTCTACTTTGACGCTAATTAGCATATATATATTTTTTTAATCTGAATAAATAGAGACGAATATATTGATAAAAGTCACCTTGCCTGAGAGAGATTTACATGGCTATCAAAAATATTGCGCCATGGTAAGCCTACACAAAACACAGCACTTATTTTAAGTGTTTCTAAAAACCTGAAAGGTGGAACCATTCCCTTGTTTGAACGCTAGGTTTTATTGGTATTATGACACCTCCGCTGTGACGCTCTACTGTACTCTATATGCCTTCAGTGAGACTGGAATTCATTTGAACTGGTGTTTACTTTTAGGGTTTTCCATCTCTTTTCAATTAGTTATACAGTTTACAGAACACTGTTAATATGTAAAGGGTCAGATATAAGAGGCTTGGTGTTTGACATGTTCCTTTATTTTGTGAGTCAAACAAACACACACACACACACAAATAATATAATCGCGAATTAATTACTTAATATAAAATGTAGGCTGTTGGAAAACTACAGTTTCTGATCCTATTATTTTGCCAAGATTTGCCTAAATTGGAAACAATGGGCTATGGCCATATTATAGACCAATGACTAATAAACGGAGTATTAGTTGAGCCATTATGTACGTTCGTTAATTAAAGGTTATGACAGGTTTGCAATGTGTGCGTGGCATTGAGAAGGTTTTGTCTGGAAGGGATACAGTTTTTGTCAAAATTGACTTTTCGTAGCAGGTTTGTGAGAATTTAAGCAGCAGGTTTTGGCGAATTTATTTTGTCGGTTAGGATAATTAGGTTAAGGTTAGGAAAAGAGCTAAAATGACCCCCACCCAAAAAAAACTTTTGAAGTGAATTTGACAAAAGTAGTATCCCTTCCAGATATGACCCATTGAGCCTGCTGATGTTGAAGGAGGAGTCAATCCAGTCCTCGTTTCTTTTCCACACGGCATTCATTCATTTGACGCCTCTGCAACTCTCCTCCTCAAATTACAATCCCAAAGATCCCACAGCTCAATAAAACGTATGTTCTGAAGCGGAATCTATCAAACTTCCAACCCATCTTGTTATTAAAACAAGTAGCTAGTTGCTGTTTTTCCTCAAACCCTTCTTAGTAGGCTACTTTTAATTAAATATTTTGGGCAGAATTCCCGGAAAAAAAACATGTCCAATGGGAAAGATGCACCTGCGGCGGGGAAGTAAGTTTCAACATCCAGACAGCTTGGCCTAACGTTACTGCACTGAACTTTTTTCTCTTGGTTGTTCGGTTTATATAGTTATTCAACATCAATTTAATTTATGTAAATACGCTGATTGTTTTTAGATAAAAAAAAAAAAATCAAGACCAGTACTTACTGATCAAGTGCTTAGTTGCATTACTTTATTTGGAATTATTTTGGTTATTTTCCTCTTTACATTGGTGTTGTTGACATTGAGATGGACATGATCATGATGGTAGTTTTAATAATATAATACTTTGTGAGAGGCTTTATTTGAGACTAATCAAACAATTCAACAAAAGACCAGCCAGTGCACGAATAGCTGAAGATATCGGATTTATTTTAGCATGACTCACTCTCCCCCTCCTTTCTTCCGTATTTCTGTCAAGTGAAGTGTAGTTTCAGTTTAGTGCTTGTTTATTTAATGTTTCCTAACACAAATATTACTCCTCAATGCATGTTTAATGTTAAACATATGTTTTATGCCGACGAGCTCTTTGTGGAGAGGGAAATCCACTGTAGTGTTATTGTTATCTTGAAGTCATACAAGAAGGTTGGTTCTCTTAGATCATCTTGCGGATGATTTCTAAGTTCTGACAAAAAAAATTCTTACAGTTGAGAATTTTGACAGGACTAGCTTGGCCAAAAGGATATTCTGAATTTTTCTTCATTTTATTGTGCAGCAGAGAGCTTCAGATCCATTCGTGCCATGTTTCAAGTTTTAATGTTATGTTGCACAAGTACAATGAAATGCCTTTCTTGCCAGCTCTAAACCCAACAATGCAGTACTCGAGGTAAGAGCTGTGTGTGCAGACTGCTGTGAACAGGGGGGTGCTCGTGCGTCTGTGTATTGACACTGTTGCAGGCAACTTAACTTACCTATGGGCCTTGGAGCCCTTCCATTACACAATTTCTTTCTCTCTGGAAGAGACAAAAATAAATCTGACACTTACTGTCATGGGCTCCCAAGTGTCGCAGTGAATCTCAGTGCTAGAGGTGTCACTACAGACAACCTGGTTTGAATCCAGACTGTATCACAACCGGCCGTGATTGGGAGTCCCATAGGGCGGCGCACAATTGGCCGTCATTGTAAATAAGAATTTGTTCTTAACTGACTTGCCTAGTTAAATAAAGGTTCAATAAAAAAAATAACCATTGTTGTGTGCGCGCACGCAGCTCTTCACAGATGACCCTGCAGGCGTGCCTTGAGGAGTGTATGGAGGCCCTGGACCTCTTCCTTAACAACCACTTCAGTGAGAGTCTGGACAAATTGCGGCCACGGTAACAGTGCAACTCTCTCTGGACTAAAGTGTACTTCAAACTCCATTGGTCAGTTAGTGTGTACAGGATGTCATGAGGCATATTAGTGCAGCCTTTAGCCTTTTGTCATTGAGTGGTGTGTAACTCAGTGCAACATCAGCACTGTTGAGGTGTGACGTACAGTGGGATTGTGGTGTAGTACAGTGAAGTGTCTCACTTCCTGCTACCCAAGGCATCAGGCCCTGTCACTTTTCCAGTATATGGAGTTTTTACTGAAGCTGACGCCCAGGGCTCAACGGGCAGAACAGAGGTCCTGGAAATTAAACACCACACACACACACACACACACACAAGCAAGCTGGAGGGAAATGGAAGAGATAGAGGAACAAAAATTAGAGGTGTTTATTGGCTTCTGTATGTCTTTCCTCATTACCAATGGGTAAAGCCAGTCCCTATACTGGAAGCAAGCCACATTTTATTTTCTACTGGAAATTAAAATGTTTGCTGGACAATAAATACTTGCTGTTTTCTGATTGTTGTCAGTGAGGTGTGTATGATGATGTTGTGTGTGTTACATTGAAGAGTGAAGGAGAGCATGTACCATGCTTTGATCTACGCCACTGTGCTGGAGATGCAGGCTATGATGACCTTCCAGCAGGATGACATCGTCAATGCAGGCAACACTATGAAGAGGGCCCAGGAGGTCTGCCAGAGGTCAGCATGCTACTGTACATGGACACTGTCATCTGTTTCATGTTGTCTTTTACACATTAGCTCATATTATAGACACAAGCAATGTCCAGAAAAGGTCAATAGAGGGAAATCCTGGAATATTCAGACAGTAAGGCCTAATATTGCCACTAAGGCTGTTATTCCTAATCCACCAGCCATAACCTGTAGGCAAATGAGAGCATTGAAATGGAAACCAGGTCTCTTTGCTCTCGTGCTGTAATTTGCCTGTGTTTCCATGGCCAGAGCAGCTCTGTTGATGGCCTACAGCAGGGACACTCAACTCTAACTCTAGGCCAGGTCTAAATCAGTCCCTGAGTTTGAGGGGCCCTCTACAGCACTGGTGTCAAACTCATTCCACGGAGGGCCGAGTGTCTGCGGGTTTTCGCATTCCTCCCTTGTACTTGATTGATTAATTAAGGTCACTAATTAGTAAGGAACTCCTCTCACCTGCTTGTTTAGGGCTTAATTGAAAGAAAAAAAAAAAAAACCTGCAGAAACTACGCCCTCCATGGAATGAGTTTGACACCCCTGGCCTACAGCAAGCAAGGACACTTGAGATTGTTGGAGTTAGTCGAAAGGCTGTCATGTTATAATGTTGTTCTACATGAATGCCCATGTGATTAACCTGAGAAACAGTGTTAGGCTCATAGTTGATCTCATGTCTTTTCTTCTTAGGTTTCGACGAAAGTCCCCTATTAATATCAGTAAATCCCCTGGAGAGCGAATAACTGAAGGTAAGAGCGCTTATATAATTGGGCATCTCAGCCTATTATTACGGCAGATATCAAATAGCCACTGACCGTGTGTGCACGGGTTTGCAGAACAGCTCCAAGCTCTCCATGCTGAGGCGTGTTATGCTGAATGCTTGCTCCAAAGAGCTGCTCTCACCTTCCTACAGGTAAGACAGGTCCTCCTGTCCTCAACTCTCACCTTCCTACAGGTAAGACAGGTCCTCCTGTCCTCAACTCTCACCTTCCTACAGGTAAGACAGGTCCTCCTGTCCTCAACTCTCACCTTCCTACAGGTAAGACAGGTCCTCCTGTCCTCAACTCTCACCTTCCTACAGGTAAGACAGGTCCTCCTGTCCTCAACTCTCATCTTCCTACAGGTAAGACAGGTCCTCCTGTCCTCAACTCTCACCTTCCTACAGGTAAGACAGGTCCTCCTGTCCTCAACTCTCACCTTCCTACAGGTAAGACAGGTCCTCCTGTCCTCAACTCTCACCTTCCTACAGGTAAGACAGGTCCTCCTGTCCTCAACTCTCACCTTCCTACAGGTAAGACAGGTCCTCCTGTCCTCAACTCTCACCTTCCTACAGGTAAGACAGGTCCTCCTGTCCTCAACTCTCACCTTCCTACAGGTAAGACAGGTCCTCCTGTCCTCAACTCTCACCTTCCTACAGGTAAGACAGGTCCTCCTGTCCTCAACTCTCACCTTCCTACAGGTAAGACAGGTCCTCCTGTCCTCAACTCTAAATCTTACTGATGTTTCTTAATGACACATTGCTGATGTTTTATTTAGCGTTGATCTACAGGTAACTGGCAAAATAAAGAGAACACTTGAGTAAATGAGGGATACAAAGTATACTGAAAGCAGGTGCTTCTTTGAAAGAGGGGTATTCAAGGAGCAAAGGGGGTTTAAAGGGGGCGTGTGTCTCAGTCTCTCTCGTGTCTCTCAGTCACCAGATCTCAACCCAATTGAACACGTATGGGAGATTCTGGAGAGGCGCTTGAGATGCGTTTTCCACCACCATCAACAAAACACCAAATTACAGAATTTCTCGTGGAAGAATGGTGTCGCATCCCTCCTTCCCCCCACCTCTGGACTGATCCTCAACACCTCCTTCCCCCCACCTCTGGACTGATCCTCAACACCTCCTTCCCCCCCACCTCTAGACTGATCCTCAACACCTCCTTACCCCCACCTGGGCTGGCTTTCACCACCAACCAAGTGAAGAGAGAGCTGGAGAGACTACATCAGTGGAAAGCGGCGGTCCCTGATGGCATCAGCCCAAGGGTGCTTAGGATCAGTACTGACCAATTGTGTGGAATACTCCAGCGACGCTTCAGCCTGAGCCTGGAAAGGGTCCCTGTGCTGTGGAAAACATCCTGCCTGGTCCCAGTGCCAAAGAAGGTGCACACCACTGTCCTGAATGACTTCAGATCCTGGCCAAACTGCTGGCCATCATGGACAACGTCACCCAGTGAATGACTACGTATGAACTTACGTAGTCATTCACTCAGGAATGCATATTAGTATCCTGTCAGTTGTATATTTTTTTATTTTATATCGAATGTGCAATATGTGCATTTATCTGTAATTAAACCCTGTGCACTAAGGACTGTATTTTAAGGGAATTACTATTATTACCCTAAATTATATCATACACACATTTAGCTATTTTAAGTATCTCTTCCTGTCATTTACCTGTACAGTTAATGTAACCATGCAAATATTCACTTGTCTGTCTGTCTATAATCTATGCCAAGGAGCATTGAAGCTGTTGTGGTGGCCCAACAACCTATTAAGACACTTTATTTTGGTGTTTCCTTTATTTTGTCAGTTACCTGTATGTATAATAATAGATATCAGCCAATGAAACACATTGCCGTTTTCCTTCCTGCTTCCTGGTGTAGTTTAAAGCGTGATCCAACACGTTTCCATTGCTCTCTAATTCATTTGTGGATAACAGTACATTTCTGTCTCACCTGTTTTTTGTTAAAATGTTTTATTTTCCATCTTCCTCAAGGATGAGAACATGGTGAGTTTTATCAAAGGAGGAATCAAAGTACGCAACAGTTACCTGATTTACAAGTAAGTTTTCAGAAGAAAGGGCAGAAATGGTTCTAACATTAAACAGACTCACACAGTGTGAATGAACAGAGGGAATCGATAATTCTATTTACTAAATGATACACTGCTATTGCAATAACAGGCTGTGCTCAGTTGTTAAAACAATAATGGCAGTTTTCTCTGGTAAGTGTCTGTAGTTATCAGTCATTTTGATGTGTTTTTATTGTGCAGTCACAAATTATTATGGCCTATTATGTCATTATGTATAATCATGTTAGACTATGAATGACATAATTGCTTTTTATGACACAGGGAGCTGCACACCTTCATTCAGTCTAACAGCTCTCTCCAAGGACCCAACCACATTCACTTAGAGGGAGGGGTGTCTTTTGGGATCGGAGCGTTCAACTTGGTATTTCCCACAAGCATCCCAGTATTCCATGAATGGTCCATTTGTTAGATCATTGCCTGTTTTACCACGTGTCAGTCGGACCTTCTGCTGTATCACGGTTCTGTACTGTCTTCCACAGACACTTTCCATGTTTCCACCTCGGTTACTCAAAGTTTTAGAGTTTGCTGGCTTCTCTGGAGACAAGGTATAGTTGCTCATTCTAACCTGTATATAGAAAGTGATTGGTTGGGCATCCTGAGTGGTGCAGCGGTCTAAGGCACTGCATCGCAGTGCTAGCTGCGTTACTACAGATCCTGGCTGCCGGCTGCGACCGGGAGACCCATGAGGCGACGGGTTAGGGGAGGGTTTGGCCGGCCGGGATGTCCTTGTCCCATCGTGCTCTAGCGACTCCTGTGGCGGGCCGGGCGCATGCACGCTGGCGCGGTCGCCAGGTGTACGGCGTTTTCCTCCGACACATTGGTGCGGCTGGCCTCCGGGTTAAGCGTGCATTGTGTCAAGAAGGAGTGCGGCTTGGCGGGGTCGTGTTTCGGAGGACGCACGGCCCTCGACCTTCTCCTCCCGAGTCCGTATGGGAGTTGCAGTGATGGGACAAGACTGTAACTATCAATTGGATATGATGTAATTGGGGAGAAAAAGGGGTATACATATTAATAATATATATATATATATATATATATATATATATATATATATATATATATATATATATATATATATATATATATATATATATATATATATATATATATATATATATATATATATATATTTTTTTTTTTTACTACAAAAAGTGATTGGTTTACAGCAGGGCTGCCCAACCCTGTTTCTGGAGAGCTAGCCTGCTGTATTTTTCCCCCAGTTGTAATGAACATGATTCACCTTATCTAACAGGTACTTATTAGAATCAGGTTTGCTAGATGCTCTACAGGAACAGCGTTGGGCAGCCCTGCTTTACAAGTTGTCTCTCTGTTTCTCTCAGCATATACTGTATGTTCTTGTGTGCAGGAGTATGGTCTGTCCCAGCTGAATGATGGTGCCACTACACACAACCTGCGCTCCATGCTGTGTGGCTTGCTGTTGCTCTGTTACTACACCTTCCTCACCTTCATACTCGGTACTCTACTCCTCACAACCAGGAAGTGAATGGAGATCACAACTGACTTGGCTGTCCAGACATGACAGAATTACATACAACATACACACGTGTGTGAGAGAGAGGGTAGACTCTGTTTGTGAGCTTCTGTGTTTGTCCATCTTATTCGTTTCTTTATGGCTCTACAGGGGCCGGTGAGGGGGACGTGGCTGATGCTGAGAAGCTGCTGAAGCCTTTCCGGCTCCGCTACCCACAGGTGTGACACTCCTCCTCCCCGGGCTCTCACCCAGCCCAAAGCAAACTCAACTCTGTATGGAACACAATGTGTACTGATACTAGCAGACTTCTTGGCAAACAGAATCTAAACTAATAGGTTTACAATGTGGGTGTAATGGATGGTGGTAATGTAAGTAAAGCATTGGCCATGTGATAGGTCATTTAGTCAGAGGAGGTGCTTGGACTACCATCGTGTAATTTTACAAATGCTAGCCGCCGCCAAAGTATTATATATGGTGTTATCAGAGAATGTTTACATTTCTCTCCACTTCCCTTCAGGGGGCCGTATTTCTCTTCTTTGCTGGCAGGGCTGAGGCAATCAAGGGGAACATTGATGAGGTGAGCCTCAAACTACATGTCTTTGTTGTTGCAATTTGTGTTTTTTCTCAGTCATATTTAGCAGTGGCGTTTTGTATTGATAGGCCTCCAATGAGATGTCAGTGTGTGCCTGCGTTTTGGTGGTGGGGGGGGTAATAATAATGCTGTAATTGACTTTAATGCTGTAATTGCAATATGTTACCAGGCGGTGGCGCTGTTTGAGGATGGCTGCAAAGCTCAGCAGCAATTGAAGCAGTTCCACCACGTGTGCTACTGGGAGCTGATGTGGTGCTTCACCTACAAGTGCATGTGGAGGATGGCCTACTTCTACGCTGACCTACTGAGCAACGAGAGCCGCTGGTCCAAGGCAAGCGAGCGTTCTGTAGTGTATAGCCTAGGACCCAATTGGGAAGACACTTTTACCCAGCCCATATATTCATCGGAGACACAACCACTTGAGCAGACACTCTTCATTGAATTCAGTCAACGGTTTTGACATGGCCACTAAGTGTATGGCTTTTAACGCCAATGCAGTATTTTTTTTCCCCACCACAGTCTGACATTATTAATTACTGTATGGCTTGGTCCTGACTGAAATAGGGCTCGTGTGTCTTTCCTTCAGGCCATGTATGTGTACATGAAGGCTGCGTACCTGAGCATGCTGGCCCCGGGGGAGGCTAGGCCCTTTGAGGAAGATGAGGTGGATCTCTTCAGGTAAACAAACGCTCATCACAACAACAAAAACAAACATTCCTCTTTTCATTGTGACCCCGCCTCTTTCCTGGCCCTTCCTGTTTACTGTCTTTGCCCGCTCTCTTAGACAGGTGTCCACCTTCAAGCAAAAGATAGCAGGGAAGTCACCTCCCACAGAGAAGTTTGCCATTCGCAAGGCTAGACGTTACAAAGCTAGCTGCCCTGTGAGACTCCCAGTACCTGTGCTGGTGAGACCCCACAAAAACGCAAAGCTGCATAAAGACACACAAATCTGTAGCTGAAATGCTAACGGTCACTTGTGTTTGTGGTTCTGACAGTATTCTCTCTTTCTACACTGTGCTGTAGGAGATGATGTACATGTGGAACGGCTTCTCCATGATCAGCAAGCGGCCAGAGCTGACCGAGGGCATGCTGCAGACACTGCTGGAGGCAGAGCGCATCCTGCTGGAATCTCCTGGTACTGCAACCTGTCTGGGGCTAACTAGCCATGAAGCATAAATAAGCGTATAATGTCACCGAAAGAGAAGGGATACAGACTAATTCGACACACATTCTGCTTGAGCCTGTGATGAGAGAATTTGAATGCATGGTTTTATAATATTTTAACAATGTTTTACTTATATTTATTTAGTAAATATTGAACTGCGTTGTTGGTTAAGGGCTTGTAAGTAAGCATTTCACAGTAAGGTCTACACCTGTTGTATTCGGCACATGTGACAAGTAAAATTTGATTTGATAATCTGTTATTTTTGTTTTAACAGCGAATGAGTATTCAGTGGATGACCGTTGTGTGATCCACCTGCTCAAGGGTCTGTGTCTGAAGAACCAGGGACACATTCAGGCTGCAGGGGAATGCTTTAACAAGGTTTACAACAGGTGAGATAGATACCCAGACTAAACGATTCCCTATCATTTATACACCTGGATCTGTGTGTTGTATAACACGATGGTAAATACATGCCGATGCAGAGGTATCATGTTTAGGGGTAACATTGTTTTTGCCGAAGCTGCAGCTGTTCTTTTTAACAAGCTCATTCATGCCAAAAGGAAATATTTTCATGATATTTAATTAAACAATTTTTTTTTGCAACAGTTGAAATATAATAGTTCAGGATTATGGAGTGCTACTCACAGGTCTTAGCGGTCCTTTTTATCACTGAGGCACTTTTTTTATTTTTCTCAGCGCCGAACGTACACGCGAGTCCTCAATTATTTACAACTGAGCCCAGTTCCTGGATTTAGCACACTCAGAGCTAATGCACCCCAGGGAAAAGTTCAAAATTCCGGAGGAGTTGAAAAGGCGGCGGTGTGGATGCAGGGCAGGTCGGAAGTGTAAGGCAAAGTTGAGTAAGTACAAGCCGGCTATAACGTCTATCATTACGGGAAACGTGAGATCGCTACATAACAAGGTGGATGAGCTTGAGGGGATTGTCCATGGGCAAAGAGACTACCGGGAAGCTAGCTTATTGTGCTTTACAGAGACATGGCTGAATGATAACATCCCCATAGAGAACGTAACTATTGGCGGTTTCCAGACCATCAGAGCGGTCAGGGATAGCGCTTCTTCCGGTAAGGGTAAGGGAGGGGGGCTGGCTTTATTATTTAACAACAGATGGTGATGTAATCCAAGCCATATTACTGTTAAGGAACAGTATTGTAGCCCGGACATCGAGTTGTTAGCCGTTAGCCTGAGACCTTACTATTTGCCGAGGGAATTCACGGCGGCCATAGCTGTATTGTTTACATCCCGCCTTCCGCTGACGCAAACACAACGTGTGACGTCATCCAGCCAGCGCATCCCAGTGCCTTCTTTGCCATTTTGGGGGATTTTAACCATCCATCTCTCTCTTCAACGCTGCCCACGTTCAAACAGTTTGTGAAGTGCCCAACCAGGAATAATACAACTCTAGACTTGTTATATGCTAATGTGAAGGATGCTCACAACCACCAACCAAGTGAAGAGAGAGCTGGAGAGACTACATCAGTGGAAAGCGGCGAGCCCTGATGGCATCAGCCCAAGGGTGCTTAGGGTCTGTGCTGACCAACTGTGTGGAATACTCCAGCGACGCTTCAACCTTAGCCTGAGCCTGGAAAGGGTCCCTGTGCTGTGGAAAACATCCTGCCTGGTCCCAGTGCCCAAGAAGGCACACCCCACTGTCCTGAATGATTTCAGACCTGTAGCGCTAACATCCCATATCATGAAGACCTTGGAAAGGTTAATCCTCGCTCACCTCAGACCCCTGGTGTGTACATCACTGGACCCCCTGCAGTTCGCATACCAGCACAACATCGGGGTGGATGATGCAATCATCTACCTTCTGCAGAGGGCCTACTCTCACCTGGACAACGCAGGTTGCACTGTGAGGGTTATGTTTTTTGACTTCTCCAGTGCCTTCAACACCTTTCAGCCCCTGCTACTGGGTGAGAAGATGAAGAGGATGAAAGTGGAAGCACCCTTAGTCTCCTGGGTTACGGACTACCTGACCGGTAGGCCACAATTTGTGCAGCTACAGAGCTGTGTGTCAGAACGGGCAGTGAGCAACACAGGGGCCCACCAGGGAACGGTCCTGTCCCCCTTCCTGTTCACCCTCTACACCTCAGACTTCAGATATAACTCTGAAACATGCCACCTACAGAAGTTCTCAGATGACTCCGCAATTGTAGGGTGCATCAGGGGTGGGCAGGAGGAGGAGTACAGGAGCACAATCAGTGACTTTGTGTTGTGGTGTGAGCAGAACCACCTTCAGCTCAACATCAGCAAAACTAAGGAGATGGTGGTGGACTTCAGGAGAACCAAGGCCCAACAGACTGCAGTCCCTATACAGGGGATGGATGTGGAAATGGTTGGGTCATACAAGTTCCAGTGCCATCTTTTTTGCAGTGGTGTGCCGGGGCGCCAACATAAAATCTGGTGATGCTTCTCGGGTAAATAAGCTGATCAGGAAGGCTAGCTCTGTTCTGGGGATTAGACTTGACACTGTAGAGGAGGTGGTGGAGAGAAGGATCCTGGCCAAACTGCTGGCCATCATGGACAACGTCACCCACCCTCTGCATGCCATGGTTATGATGCAGAGGAGCACTTTCAGTCACAGACTGATCCCACCACGGCGTACCAGAGAGCGCTACAGGAGGTCCTTCCTGCCAGCGGCTATTAGACTATTTAATGCCTCACCTGGGTGCCGTGCCGTCGGCAACATAGACCTGGAACTGTTGGGGTGTTAGGACCTAGTTTAACAATTAGGCATGCATCTGTGATTAACTCTGGTCTGTAATCACTCATTCACTCAGGACTTATTCATTCAGGACTGTATATACATATTCATGTACAGTTGTTATATCATATCACATGAAATATTGTAAGTAATTATTCGACTGAACTTACATAGTCATTCACTCAGGAATGTATATTAGTATCCTATCAGTTGTATTTTTTTTCTTTGCTTTTAGTATATCGAATGTGCAATATGTGCATTTATCTGTAATTAAACCCTGTACTATGGACTGTATTTTAAGGGAATTATTATTATTATTACCCTAAATTATATCATACGCACATTTAGCTATTTAAGTATCTCTTCCTGTCATTTACCTGTACAGTTAATGTAGCCATACAAATATTCACTTACCTGTACATTTAACTGTACATTTACCAGTACAGTTAATTTAACCATGCAAAATATACCCTGACCTGTTCATTTAACCAGACTGTATATTAAGTAAACTATTATTACCCTCACTTATATCATACGCATATTTAGCTATTTAAGTATTTACCTGCCATCGACCTGTATAGTATAGTTAACCATGCAAATATTCCTTATTTATTTATATCAACTTGCAATATTTGTATCATTTCCTTTCACCTAACACTGTAACAATGTATAGTGTATATACTCAGCCATTCACCCGTACTTTTTATAGCTTTTTGCACTCCAGACTTCTTGTATTTTATACTTTTTCATACTGCTGCACTATGTATTGTGTATCTGTCTTTTGTGTATTTTGCACCTGCCCTGTGTTTTTTCGTAGCTGCTTGACGAAGAAATTTCCCCTCTGGGATCAACAAAATACCTACCTATCTATCTGAAGGACGATAGGACCTCCATAGCAGTGAAATGCATTCTGAATAATGTCTAGTGATGTGTTTTAGAACAGTCAGTGATAGATGAACATGCTCAATGACTAAGAGGCTGATGATATGGCCGTCTGTTCTCTAACCTCCAGTGAGAAGAAGATCAAGTTTGACCATTACCTGGTGCCCAACGTTCTGCTGGAGCTAAGTATGGTCTACATAGACACGGGCCGCAAGGAGGAGGCCATAAAACTACTGGTGAAGGCCAAGTGAGTCACCTCTTACTGGTTTTTCCAATACAGCCTGTTGGCTGAAAACACCTGATTCAACTAATGAAGATTCTGTTGATTGGTTAGTTGAATTGTTTGTATTGAGGCTAGACTGGAACCAAAGCCTGCACACTTCTACTCTACAGGACCAGGATTGGTGACTGCTCGAAGATACAGTGAGGTCAAAGTATTGGGACAGTGACTTTTATTGTTTTGTCTCTGTACTCCAGCACTTTGGATTTGAAGTGATACAATGACTATAAGGGTTAAAGTGCAGACTGTCAGCTTACAGTCTGCACTTTAACCTGTATCATTTAAAATCCAAAGTGCTTGAGTACAGAGACAAAACAACATGTCACAGTCCCAAAACATGGAGCTCACTGTATCTAGTACACACAATGTTACCCCCTGTTACGATGTCTTACTCGTGACATTGTTACTATGTCTTACTCGTGACAATGTTACTATGTCTTACTCGTGACAATGTTACTATGTCTTACTCGTGACATTCCTATCCACTTTGTTCTGTTCCCTCAGAACTAACTACAAGGAGTACTCCATGGAGTCACGCACACAGTTCAGGATCCATGCTGCCCTCTCCAAACTCAAGGCTGACACCATTGACCAAGATGAAATCACAACACTGTAGTATAACAGGCGTCATTGTTCTGAGCAAGCGCTGGACTTGCTACCCCTGCCATGTGTAGACGTTGCAGGGAGGCTTGCTCTCTTTTACATCCTCAGCCACAGATCACTGCCTCCAAATGTTACTTGCTTTGTGGGGGAAAGCAAGTAACATTTGAATCGTGGTCTATCCCTGATTGACACACTTGAGTTTTGAATGGGAGTTGGTAGAATTTGCCCTTACCTGCTGGTCCTAGATCAGAGGAGTTGTATCCCCCTAATGGGCGATACCCTGATCCTACATCTGTGGTTAGTGTCAACGTCTTCTATCTTCAGTGTTTTGAATGTGTGGTACTTATATCACTGTACTGCTTCCCCGTAACAGTGGATGGGAGGAAGTTGCTCTACACTATGTCAGTACGGTATATCCACTGTTATGTGGAAAATAAATGTTGAAATGAACTCATTAAAGAACTCATTAACAATGTAAGTAATGCTCGTATGTACTGATATGTGAGGTATAGTTTTGCTTTTAACTTCTCTAAAAGTGATTGAGTATACTGTAAGCATTTTGACAAAAGCACCTCTTTGGTGATAACTGAATGAAACGGATGTACTACATACAGTTGAAGTCAGAAGTTTACATACACTTAGGTTGAAGTCATTAAAACTCATTTTTCAGCCACTCCACAGATGTTAACAAACTATAGTTTTGGCAAGTCGGTTAGGACATCTACTTTGTGCATGACACAAGTGATTCTTCCAACAATTGTTTACAGACAGATTATTTCACTTATAATTCACTATATCACAATTTCAGTGGGTCAGAAGTTTACATACACTAAGTTGACTGTGCCTTTAAACAGCTTGGAATATTACAGAAAATGATGTCATGGATTTAGAAGCTTCTGATAGGTGAATTGACATAATTTGAGTCAATTGGAGGTGTACCTGTGGATGTATTTCAAGGCCTACCTTCAAACTCAGTGCCTCTGCTCGACATCATGGGAATAGCAAAAGAAATCCGCCAAGACCTCAAAGAAAATTGTAGACCTCCACAAGTCTGGTTCATCTTTGGGAGCAATTTCCAAACTCCTGACGGTACCACGTTCATCTGTACAAACAATAATACGCAAGTATAAACACCATGGGACCACGCAGCTGTCATACCGCTCAGGAAGGAGACTTGTTCTGTCTCCTAGAGATTAATGTACTTTGGTGCAAATCAATCCCAGAACAACAGGAAAGGACCGTGAAGATGCTGGAGGAAACGGGTACAAAAGTATCTATATCCACAGTAAAATGAGTCCTATATCGACATAACCTGAAAGGCCGCTCAGCAAGGAAGAAGCCACTGCTCCAAAACCGCTATATAAAAGCCAGACTACGGTTTGCAACTGCACATGGGGCCAAAGATCATACTTTTTGGAGAAATGTCTTCTGGTCTGATGAAACAAAAATAGAACTGTTTGGCCATAATGACCATCGTTATGTTTGGAGGAGAAAGGGGGAGGCTTGCAAGCTGAAGAACACCATCCCAACCGTGAAGCACGGGGGTGGCAGCAGCATGTTGTGGGGGTGTTTTGCTGCAGGAGGGACTGGTGCACTTCACAAATTAGATGGCATCATGAGGAAGGAAAATTATGTGGATATATTGAAGCAACATCTCAAGACATCAGTCAGGAAGTTAAAGCTTGGTGGCAAATGGGTCTTCAAAACGGACAATGACCCCAAGCATACTTCCAAAGTTGTGGCAAAAAGGCTTAAGGACAACAAAGTCAAGGTATTGGAGTGGCCATCACAAAGCCCTGACCTCAAGCCTATAGAACATTTGTGGGCAAAACTGAAAAAGTGTGTGAGCAAGGAGGCCTACAAACCTGACTCGGTTACACCAGTTCTGTCAGGAGGAATGGGACAACATTCACCCAACTTATTGTGGGAAGCTTGTGGAAGGTTACCTGAAACATTTGACCCAAGTTAAACAATTTAAAGGCAATGCTACCAAATACTAATTGAGTGTATGTTAACTTCTGACCCACTGGGAATGTGATGAAATAAATAAAAGCTGAAATAAATAATTCTCTCTACTATTATGACATTTCACATTCTTAAAATAAAGTGGAGATTCTAACTGACCTAAGACTTTTTAGGAATTTTTACTAGGATTAAATGTCAGGAATTGTGAAAACTGAGTTTAAATGTATTTGGCTGAGGTGTATGTAAACTTATGACTTCAACTGTAAGGTATGACATTACTTTGATCCCAGAGTTATTTTAATAAATGTATTAACATATATGTATTAGAAAATGTAGAAGAATCAGTAGGTAATGCTACATTATTTTTTTTATGTATGTTGTCCCTGCTGCAATATACAGAGAGAGAATAGTCTGTTGAAATACGTTTAACCTCACTAACCTCTGCTATTCATTACTTCAAATACAGTTTACTGTCCACTCCCAAGACCTTGTACAAAGGTGTGATTAAATTATTTGTAAAACATTATTTAATATGTCCTTATTGATTTAATAAAGTATAGGTTAACCCATTCTTGTCCAGTGCCCAAGAAATAACACACTTTGATTAAGAGGTGACGTTTTATGTTATGTACACTGATTGTACAAAACACTGCTCTTTCCATGACATAGACTGACCAGGTGAAAGCTATGATCACTTATTGATGTCGCCTATTAAATCCACTTCAGTGTAGATGGAGGAAAGGAGACAGGTTACAGAAGAATTTTCAAGCCTTGAGACAATTGAAACATGGATTGTGTGCGTGCCATTTAGGGGGTGAATGGGCAAGACAAAAGATCTAAGTGCTTTTGAACAGGGTATGGTAGTGGGTGTCAGGTGCACCGGTTTATGTCAAGAACTGCAACGCTGCTGGATTTTCCCACATTTAGCAGTTTCCTGTGTATATCAAGAATGGTCCACCACCCAAAAGACATCCAGACAAATTGACACAACTGTGGGAAGCATTGGAATCAACATGGGCCAGCATCCCTGTGGAACGCTTTTGACACAGGGCATGAATGTCTTTTGACATTCATGCCCTGACAAAATGATGGCTGTTCTGAGGGCAAAAGAAGGGGGTGTAACTCAATATTAGGAAGGTGTTCTTAATGTTTGTATACTATGTATAACCTTACCTGCTACTTCCTTGATTAACTTAATTAGTGGATTACCCAGTGTCAGTCGTACACAGTGTGCACAACTATGTGAGGCAGAGGCCAGGGGATAAATGCTCTACGTCCTTATATTATATGATATACTTTGTTGTCCATTTACATGGACATTTATTTTGTCAAGCATACGAATACACAACAACAATACCCTACAATACATACATGATCTAATTGTAGGGTGTTCGCCTAAACTCTTGGGGCTGGTGTCCCAGAAACCGATTAAGCCTAGTCCTGGACTAAAAAGCTATTTTCTAATTGAGATTCTCTATTGAACATGCTTTTTATTCCAGGACTAGGTTCATCTGTGTCCGGGAAACCGACACCTTATGGTTGCAATGACATTGAGGTATTTTTAACATATTGCGAGTGAGACCCAGGGTCTTGAGACCATGACAAGACCAAGACTGCATTTACTTGGTCTCAAGTAGTCTCAGACCAATCCTTAAGATCAAGACTACATTTCTGGTCTATACTATATACAGCCTGACAATTTCATATGGTTACGGATGGTGGTTTGCTAACCCCATGCCTAGCCTCATCCCTCTGTAACCATAACCTAACCTTAACCAATTTCAATCCCTATGTCTTTGGATCTGACTGTTTTATGTTAATCTAATTCAAGCCTCTGACAATCGTGCAGTTTTGTCACACAACACAATGCCACTATGTCTCAACCAGTCTCACAACCGTAGACCACGTGTGGGCGAGCAGTTTGCTGATGTCAACGTTGTGAACAGTGCCCCATGGTGGCGGTGGTGTTATGGTGTGGGCAGGCATAAGCTATGGACAACGAACACAGTTGCATTTCATCGATGGCAATAGCCTCATGTTTCAGCATGATAATGCACGGCCCCATGTCACAAGGATCTGTACACAATTCCTGGAATCTGAAAATGTCCCAGTTCTTCCATGGCCTGCATACTCACCAGACATGTCAGCCATTGGATCAACGTGTACAACAGCGTGTTCCAGTTCCTGCCAATATCCAGCATTCTTCACGCAGGCCACAATCAACAGCCTAATCAACTCAACGTGAAGGAGATGTGTCGTAAATCTTTGAAATTGTTGCATGCTGTGTTTATTTTTTTCCCAGTATATAATACATTATTAGTGGTCATGTTACTCTGAGAAAACATCCTTATTGCTTTACTATCGTTTCCTTAAACATCCACTTTGAAAGGAGGGTGTGAACCATTACATGAAAGTGAAATGAATCAATAATGAATTAACATTGCCAATCACATCTGTTCATGGCCACCATATAAAAGTCTAGAAGATGATTATTAATAACCAAGTGAGATAGAACAGTATATAAACAGCAGAGCAACTTCCACTAAAATCACTCAATCGCCTGCCTACCTGAGATTGACCTACCACTAACGACAGAGTACCAGCATCACCATGAAGGTCCTGATCATCTATGTCCTACTCTGTGTGGCCTGAACTCTGAGGGAAGCAGCAGACCCTGTTGAGCTGAAGGTGGAGCAGCTGAACATTGTTCCAGTACCAGTGGAGGTTGAAGAGACTGGGCCGCTGGAGGAGCTGGTTGGTGCGCCAATGGTGACCATGGAGCGAGAAAATTAACTTGAGGTTCAGGTTCCTCTGCCACTACTGCCAGAAGATGGGGAAGCTGAGGCTGATGAACAATGGTCTGTGAACTGTCCGGAGAGCTGGTTCAACCATCAGAAACTGTATCCTCTTTGTGAACTCTCCTAAGGAGTGGCACCATGCAGAGTTTCACTGCAACAACCTGCAAGGAACCCTGGCCTCTGCTCGGAACATCACAGAGTATAGCTTTCTGCAGCAGCTAACACGAAAGACAACACCCCTACCCTGGCTCGGGGGATTCTACCTCCAGGGTTAGTGGACGTGGACCGACCATGCAGCATTCTTCTACAACAACTGGTACACACAGAATGATACGGCCCTGCATCTATATGCGATCCAGAGAGCGGATGGTCAAATAGCAAAATACAGCTTCCTTTCATGTGAGGACAGACTGTTAGTAAAGGTTGTGATTCTTTCAGTTTTTCCTGCCGTGTCTCTGGATAAGCAAATGTGTGCCAAATGGCTACGTAGTGTAATGTAGATTTTGCCTGTTTTTAATACATTGTGTAATTGTTTTCCTATAATAAACATGTTTGTATGAAAAAGCCTTCTTCCTATACTAGCTAGTTGTCTATAGCTCAGTAAACAAGACTCCTGAGTGTAAGTAAAGTATGATGGAGACATTAGGCCTTGTTGTAATGAGTTTAATTTAATTTATTACAGCAGCCAAATTCAAAAACACACAGTTGACAATGACAATAAATTTACAAAGTTGACTAAATAGTCATATTTACAAAGTCAGTCAATATGTGCCTTTATGACGAGGAATCGGCCGAGGAAGCAGCAGGAGGGGCGTGGCTCTGTTCTTCTTTTAGTCTACGTTTCATCAGCTTCCTTTTCTTCTTCTCCTCTTTTTCGATTTCACTGACCATCTCCAGGAACTTGGGGCTTCGGGGGTCCATAGCGTAGCCAAAGCGTTCTCTGGCCTCGGCTAGCAGCCTTTCACGACGGGCCTTCTCCTCTTTCAAATTCTGTTTCGCCTCCCGTTTCTCCTTCCTCCAGTCAGCCACCATCTTAGGCATCTTGGCCATATTGGCTGCAACCAGTTTCTCTCTGCAAAATAAGTTTGAGGGGTTACTATAAAAAGGTCTGGTTAGACATTGCATTATCCAGCTGTCAAGAAAATGCTGTACTTCCACAACACTATCAAAGAACAATATGAATTGGAACCAAAGCCTATCAGACGGTTGAGCATATTTATTGATATTATACATACGAGGCCTCTCATTGCGAGATGTCATGCCCATGTAACTAGTTGCCTTGAGTCATATAGGCAAATGTCATGCAGTAACTAACAAGGTAGTTAGTAACCATTTCTCCATTTCTCACAATGTTATCTAGTATGGCATGTGGCGTAGAAACAAACATGTAATTTGACAGGTCCCAAAAAGACAGCTAGTATTAGCTTTGATGTTTACCTCGCGAGACGTTTCGCATTGGCTTCCTTCGTTTTCGCCTCAACGTTCTTCAACATCACCTGCAGCGAAGGGTTCCATTCCCTCTCCTCTGCGATCATCTCCTCGAGCTGGGCATGGCTGGGCCACAGCTTTGCAGGCTCGATTCCCGACGAAGAGCCATACCGCCCGAATAGCTTGCGGTCATACTTCGCTGTCTTCTGCCATTCCGGAGTTTTCTCGCTTTCCCTATCTGGTATGTATGGATCTTTCAAATTTAATTTAAGTGGTTTAGGATTATAATTTGCGATCTGCTGTAGAAACCCGCAGTGTGAGCTGGCAGGATTATACGATTTTAAGGAGGAAACCCCTCGAATAGCCCAGCTAAATATTGCAGTTCTCCTGCACAACATGGAGGTCGCCATTTTGTGTCAAAGTTCGGAGGACCCTGGTTGCGTCACATTTGCTTGCTCATAGCTGACTACAACATCGCCTGTCTGTTATTGTTGTCATCGTCGTAATTATCATAAGCATGAGGATCATACAGGTACAAAGGTGTTGTGACAAAATACAGTCTTGAAGGCCAATTCTGATTTTAAACTCTTGGGATATAGACCTATTCAGTGTTATTATTACAACAAATCTTATCGTGTTACCAAATTATTATCCATAGCCTATAATCAAGTTTAGGTCGAAATTGCCTTCATTGTGAAAATGTTTACTGTATACTACAGAATGTGGGCTGTATCCAATCAGTGGAAGTCATGCTGGAAAAGGTAAATACATTATTTTAAGGGCTCATGTGCATATGAAATACAACTATGCTCAACAACTGACTTATTGTTTTCTTATGAAGTTCAATTCTGCCGCAGACCTAAATTATTATGATCACCATCATATGCACTTGCAAGTCACTTTTAGTTTGAAAACTATTTTTCAATGGGTTTGAGTTTCAAACTTATAAATTAATCTGGGGAAAATGTCCTTTCAAGATGCAAGTGGGTCTGGAACCAGCAGTGGGCAGGTGGGCAACAGAGCCAAAGCCAGAGCCAGGGGAGAAGTATAGACTCTTTAACACCTTCTTTGAACATTAGGAATGCTGTATGGGGAATTAACCAGAAAACACACTTTGAAAGAAAGGTTCTTTGTTTTAACTTCTCCCCCCTTTCCTCTTTTAACAGCCCCTCCCACCGACTCCTCTTTTAACAGCCCCTCCCACCGACTCCTCTTTTAACAGCCCCTCCCACCGACACCTCTTTTAACAGCCCCTCCCACCGACTCCTCTTTTAACAGCCCCTCCCACCGACTCCTCTTTTAACAGCCCCTCCCACCGACACCTCTTTTAACAGCCCCTCCCACCGACTCCTCTTTTAACTGCCCCTCCCACCGACACCTCTTTTAACAGCCCCTCCCACCGACTCCTCTTTTAACAGCCCCTCCCACCGACTCCTCTTTTAACAGCCCCTCCCACCGACACCTATTTTAACAGCCCCTCCCACCGACTCCTCTTTTAACAGCCCCTCCCACCGACACCTCTTTTAACAGCCCCTCCCACCGACTCCTCTTTTAACAGCCCCTCCCACCGACTCCTCTTTTAACAGCCCCTCCCACCGACACCTCTTTTAACAGCCCCTCCCACCGACACCTCTTTTAACAGCCCCTCCCACCGACACCTCTTTTAACAGCCCCTCCCACCGACACCTCTTTTAACTGCCCCTCCCACCGACACCTCTTTTAACAGCCCCTCCCACCGACTCCTCTTTTAACAGCCCCTCCCACCGACACCTCTTTTAACTGCCCCTCCCACCGACACCTCTTTTAACAGCCCCTCCCACCGACTCCTCTTTTAACAGCCCCTCCCACCGACACCTCTTTTAACAGCCCCTCCCACCGACTCCTCTTTTAACTGCCCCTCCCACCGACACCTCTTTTAACAGCCCCTCCCACCGACACCTCTTTTAACAGCCCCTCCCACCGACACCTCTTTTAACAGCCCCTCCCACGACACCTCTTTTAACAGCCCCTCCCACCGACACCTCTTTTCACAGCCCCTCCCACCGACTCCTCTTTTAACAGCCCCTCCCACCGACTCCTCTTTTAACAGCCCCTCCCACCGACACCTCTTTTAACAGCCCCTCCCACCGACACCTCTTATATTTGAGATTTATTTTCAAGAAGGGGAGATGGAAGAAATTGGGTGATCTTGAGTGCAGCACTTACTGAGACAGTGTTGCGGGAGCTGCGCAAAACTCTCCATCGTCATTAAAGACGTAGGGTTCCCATGGCAGGAGGAGGAGAGGCGTGAAGGTGGGGGTGGGCATGACAGAGGCTTAATTTGGCTTAGGAGCAATCCGGTGCCAAGCTCAGGGCTTTAGGGATCAAATCAACATCAGTCACTGGCAAATAGGCTTGTTAGCAGTTAGAAGATAAGGGATGGCAAGGCAAGCACATTGCCTTGGTCTATTTCTGACTGAGGGGTGTAAAGATAAAGATTGAACAGAGTTAAGTAGGACATCATAAGATAAGCCAATCTAGTTATCACAACAAGCTTTCAAAATTATCTGAGGATCTGTAAATAGATAATAAAATATGAACTGACTAGCAATAAAAACCCGAACTCATTTTCTATGCAGGGACCTTCACTTCTAAAGTAACTGTGTGGACAAGATGAGTTGAGTTGAAAAGGAGAGAAAATAACTGAACCGCATAGTGGATGAGCACCTCCTGCCTGCTGGCTGTCAAGGAATCGAGGTAAGGTCATGGCCGGTATAGTGGAGGTCACAGTGATGATGTGGATGAGGATAATGTACATGGTATCATTAGTGGACGAGCACCTCCTGCCTGCTGTCTGTCAAGGCATCGAGGTAAGGTCATGGCCGGTATAGTGGAGGTCACAGTGATGATGTGAATGAGGATAATGTACATGGTATCATTAGTGGACAAGCACCTCCTGCCTGCTGTCTGTCAAGGCATCGAGGTAAGGTCATGGCCGGTATAGTGGAGGTCACAGTGATGATGTGAATGAGGATAATGTACATGGTATCATTAGTGGACGAGCACCTCCTGCCTGCTGTCTGTCAAGGCATCGAGGTAAGGTCATGGCCGGTATAGTGGAGGTCACAGTGATGATGTGAATGAGGATAATGTACATGGTATCATTAGTGGACAAGCACCTCCTGCCTGCTGTCTGTCAAGGCATCGAGGTAAGGTCATGGCCGGTATAGTGGAGGTCACAGTGATGATGTGAATGAGGATAATGTACATGGTATCATTAGTGGACGAGCACCTCCTGCCTGCTGGCTGTCAAGGAATCGAGGTAAGGTCATGGCCGGTATAGTGGAGGTCACAGTGATGATGTGGATGAGGATAATGTACATGGTATCATTAGTGGACGAGCACCTCCTGCCTGCTGGCTGTAAAGGCATCAAGGTAAGGTCATGGCCGGTATAGTGGAGGTCACAGTGATGATGTGGATGAGGATAATGTACATGGTATCATTAGTGGACGAGCACCTCCTGCCTGCTGGCTGTCAAGGCATCGAGGTAAGGTCATGGCCGGTATAGTGGAGGTCACAGTGATGATGTGAATGAGGATAATGTACATGGTATCATTAGTGGACGAGCAACTCCTGCCTGCTGGCTGTCAAGGCATCGAGGTAAGGTCATGGCCGGTATAGTGGAGGTCACAGTGATGATGTGAATGAGGATAATGTACATGGTATCATTAGTGGACGAGCACCTCCTGCCTGCTGTCTGTCAAGGAATCGAGGTAAGGTCATGGCCGGTATAGTGGAGGTCACAGTGATGATGTGAATGAGGATAATGTACATGGTATCATTAGTGGACGAGCACCTCCTGCCTGCTGTCTGTCAAGGCATCGAGGTAAGGTCATGGCCGGTATAGTGGAGGTCACAGTGATGATGTGAATGAGGATAATGTACATGGTATCATTAGTGGACAAGCACCTCCTGCCTGCTGTCTGTCAAGGCATCGAGGTAAGGTCATGGCCGGTATAGTGGAGGTCACAGTGATGATGTGAATGAGGATAATGTACATGGTATCATTAGTGGACGAGCACCTCCTGCCTGCTGTCTGTCAAGGCATCGAGGTAAGGTCATGGCCGGTATAGTGGAGGTCACAGTGATGATGTGAATGAGGATAATGTACATGGTATCATTAGTGGACGAGCACCTCCTGCCTGCTGGCTGTCAAGGAATCGAGGTAAGGTCATGGCCGGTATAGTGGAGGTCACAGTGATGATGTGGATGAGGATAATGTACATGGTATCATTAGTGGACGAGCACCTCCTGCCTGCTGGCTGTAAAGGCATCAAGGTAAGGTCATGGCCGGTATAGTGGAGGTCACAGTGATGATGTGGATGAGGATAATGTACATGGTATCATTAGTGGACGAGCACCTCCTGCCTGCTGGCTGTCAAGGCATCGAGGTAAGGTCATGGCCGGTATAGTGGAGGTCACAGTGATGATGTGAATGAGGATAATGTACATGGTATCATTAGTGGACGAGCAACTCCTGCCTGCTGGCTGTCAAGGCATCGAGGTAAGGTCATGGCCGGTATAGTGGAGGTCACAGTGATGATGTGAATGAGGATAATGTACATGGTATCATTAGTGGACGAGCACCTCCTGCCTGCTGTCTGTCAAGGAATCGAGGTAAGGTCATGGCCGGTATAGTGGAGGTCACAGTGATGATGTGAATGAGGATAATGTACATGGTATCATTAGTGGACGAGCACCTCCTGCCTGCTGTCTGTCAAGGCATCGAGGTAAGGTCATGGCCGGTATAGTGGAGGTCACAGTGATGATGTGAATGAGGATAATGGACATGGTATCATTAGTGGACAAGCACCTCCTGCCTGCTGTCTGTAAAGGCATCGAGGTAAGGTCATGGCCGGTATAGTGGAGGTCACAGTGATGATGTGGATGAGGATAATGTACATGGTATCATTAGTGGACGAGCACCTCCTGCCTGCTGTCTGTAAAGGCATCGAGGTAAGGTCATGGCCGGTATAGTGGAGGTCACAGTGATGATGTGAATGAGGATAATGTACATGGTATCATTAGTGGACGAGCACCTCCTGCCTGCTGTCTGTAAAGGCATCGAGGTAAGGTCATGGCCGGTATAGTGGAGGTCACAGTGATGATGTGAATGAGGATAATGTACATGGTATCATTAGTGGACGAGCACCTCCTGCCTGCTGGCTGTCAAGGCATCGAGGTAAGGTCATGGCCGGTATAGTGGAGGTCACAGTGATGATGTGAATGAGGATAATGTACATGGTATCATTAGTGGACGAGCACCTCCTGCCTGCTGGCTGTCAAGGCATCGAGGTAAGGTCATGGCCGGTATAGTGGAGGTCACAGTGATGATGTGAATGAGGATAATGTACATGGTATCATTAGTGGACGAGCACCTCCTGCCTGCTGTCTGTCAAGGCATCGAGGTAAGGTCATGGCCGGTATAGTGGAGGTCACAGTGATGATGTGAATGAGGATAATGTACATGGTATCATTAGTGGACGAGCACCTCCTGCCTGCTGGCTGTCAAGGCATCGAGGTAAGGTCATGGCCGGTATAGTGGAGGTCACAGTGATGATGTGAATGAGGATAATGTACATGGTATCATTAGTGGACGAGCACCTCCTGCCTGCTGGCTGTCAAGGCATCGAGGTAAGGTCATGGCCGGTATAGTGGAGGTCACAGTGATGATGTGAATGAGGATAATGTACATGGTATCATTAGTGGACGAGCACCTCCTGCCTGCTGTCTGTCAAGGAATCGAGGTAAGGTCATGGCCGGTATAGTGGAGGTCACAGTGATGATGTGAATGAGGATAATGTACATGGTATCATTAGTGGACGAGCACCTCCTGCCTGCTGTCTGTCAAGGCATCGAGGTAAGGTCATGGCCGGTATAGTGGAGGTCACAGTGATGATGTGAATGAGGATAATGTACATGGTATCATTAGTGGACAAGCACCTCCTGCCTGCTGTCTGTAAAGGCATCGAGGTAAGGTCATGGCCGGTATAGTGGAGGTCACAGTGATGATGTGAATGAGGATAATGTACATGGTATCATTAGTGGACGAGCACCTCCTGCCTGCTGGCTGTCAAGGAATCGAGGTAAGGTCATGGCCGGTATAGTGGAGGTCACAGTGATGATGTGAATGAGGATAATGTACATGGTATCTTAGTGGACGAGCACCTCCTGCCTGCTGGCTGTCAAGGCATCGAGGTAAGGTCATGGCCGGTATAGTGGAGGTCACAGTGATGATGTGGATGAGGATAATGTACATGGTATCATTAGTGGACGAGCACCTCCTGCCTGCTGTCTGTAAAGGCATCGAGGTAAGGTCATGGCCGGTATAGTGGAGGTCACAGTGATGATGTGAATGAGGATAATGTACATGGTATCATTAGTGGACAAGCACCTCCTGCCTGCTGTCTGTCAAGGCATCGAGGTAAGGTCATGGCCGGTATAGTGGAGGTCACAGTGATGATGTGAATGAGGATAATGTACATGGTTTCATTAGTGGACGAGCACCTCCTGCCTGCTGGCTGTCAAGGCATCGAGGTAAGGTCATGGCCGGTATAGTGGAGGTCACAGTGATGATGTGAATGAGGATAATGTACATGGTATCATTAGTGGACGAGCACCTCCTGCCTGCTGTCTGTCAAGGAATCGAGGTAAGGTCATGGCCGGTATAGTGGAGGTCACAGTGATGATGTGAATGAGGATAATGTACATGGTATCATTAGTGGACGAGCACCTCCTGCCTGCTGGCTGTCAAGGCATCGAGGTAAGGTCATGGCCGGTATAGTGGAGGTCACAGTGATGATGTGAATGAGGATAATGTACATGGTATCATTAGTGGACGAGCACCTCCTGCCTGCTGTCTGTCAAGGAATCGAGGTAAGGTCATGGCCGGTATAGTGGAGGTCACAGTGATGATGTGAATGAGGATAATGTACATGGTATCATTAGTGGACGAGCACCTCCTGCCTGCTGGCTGTCAAGGAATCGAGGTAAGGTCATGGCCGGTATAGTGGAGGTCACAGTGATAATGTGGATGAGGATAATGTACATGGTATCATTAGTGGACAAGCACCTCCTGCCTGCTGTCTGTAAAGGCATCGAGGTAAGGTCATGGCCGGTATAGTGGAGGTCACAGTGATGATGTGAAAGAGGATAATGTACATGGTATCATTAGTGGACAAGCACCTCCTGCCTGCTGGCTGTAAAGGCATCGAGGTAAGGTCATGGCCGGTATAGTGGAGGTCACAGTGATGATGTGAATGACGATAATGTACATGGTATCATTAGTGGACGAGCACCTCCTGCCTGCTGGCTGTCAAGGAATCGAGGTAAGGTCATGGCCGGTATAGTGGAGGTCACAGTGATGATGTGGATGAGGATAATGTACATGGTATCATTAGTGGACAAGCACCTCCTGCCTGCTGTCTGTAAAGGCATCGAGGTAAGGTCATGGCCGGTATAGTGGAGGTCACAGTGATGATGTGAATGAGGATAATGTACATGGTATCATTAGTGGACGAGCACCTCCTGCCTGCTGTCTGTCAAGGAATCGAGGTAAGGTCATGGCCGGTATAGTGGAGGTCACAGTGATGATGTGAATGAGGATAATGTACATGGTATCATTAGTGGACGAGCACCTCCTGCCTGCTGGCTGACAAGGCATCGAGGTAAGGTCATGGCCGGTATAGTGGAGGTCACAGTGATGATGTGAATGAGGATAATGTACATGGTATCATTAGTGGACGAGCACCTCCTGCCTGCTGTCTGTCAAGGAATCGAGGTAAGGTCATGGCCGGTATAGTGGAGGTCACAGTGATGATGTGAATGAGGATAATGTACATGGTATCATTAGTGGACGAGCACCTCCTGCCTGCTGGCTGTCAAGGAATCGAGGTAAGGTCATGGCCGGTATAGTGGAGGTCACAGTGATGATGTGGATGAGGATATTGTACATGGTATCATTAGTGGACAAGCACCTCCTGCCTGCTGTCTGTAAAGGCATCGAGGTAAGGTCATGGCCGGTATAGTGGAGGTCACAGTGATGATGTGAATGAGGATAATGTACATGGTATCATTAGTGGACAAGCACCTCCTGCCTGCTGGCTGTAAAGGCATCGAGGTAAGGTCATGGCCGGTATAGTGGAGGTCACAGTGATGATGTGAATGAGGATAATGTACATGGTATCATTAGTGGACGAGCACCTCCTGCCTGCTGGCTGTCAAGGAATCGAGGTAAGGTCATGGCCGGTATAGTGGAGGTCACAGTGATGATGTGGATGAGGATAATGTACATGGTATCATTAGTGGACAAGCACCTCCTGCCTGCTGTCTGTAAAGGCATCGAGGTACGGTCATGGCCGGTATAGTGGAGGTCACAGTGATGATGTGAATGAGGATAATGTACATGGTATCATTAGTAGACAAACACCTCCTGCCTGCTGGCTGTCAAGGCATCGAGGTAAGGTCATGGCCGGTATAGTGGAGGTCACAGTGATGATGTGAATGAGGATAATGTACATGGTATCATTAGTGGACAAGCACCTCCTGCCTGCTGGCTGTAAAGGCATCGAGGTAAGGTCATGGCCGGTATAGTGGAGGTCACAGTGATGATGTGAATGAGGATAATGTACATGGTATCATTAGTGGACAAGCACCTCCTGCCTGCTGTCTGTAAAGGCATCGAGGTAAGGTCATAGCCGGTATAGTGGAGGTCACAGTGATGATGTGAATGAGGATAATGTACATGGTATCATTAGTGGACAAGCACCTCCTGCCTGCTGGCTGTAAAGGCATCGAGGTAAGGTCATGGCCGGTATAGTGGAGGTCACAGTGATGATGTGAATGACGATAATGTACATGGTATCATTAGTGGACGAGCACCTCCTGCCTGCTGGCTGTCAAGGAATCGAGGTAAGGTCATGGCCGGTATAGTGGAGGTCACAGTGATGATGTGGATGAGGATAATGTACATGGTATCATTAGTGGACAAGCACCTCCTGCCTGCTGTCTGTAAAGGCATCGAGGTAAGGTCATGGCCGGTATAGTGGAGGTCACAGTGATGATGTGAATGAGGATAATGTACATGGTATCATTAGTGGACGAGCACCTCCTGCCTGCTGTCTGTCAAGGAATCGAGGTAAGGTCATGGCCGGTATAGTGGAGGTCACAGTGATGATGTGAATGAGGATAATGTACATGGTATCATTAGTGGACGAGCACCTCCTGCCTGCTGGCTGACAAGGCATCGAGGTAAGGTCATGGCCGGTATAGTGGAGGTCACAGTGATGATGTGAATGAGGATAATGTACATGGTATCATTAGTGGACGAGCACCTCCTGCCTGCTGTCTGTCAAGGAATCGAGGTAAGGTCATGGCCGGTATAGTGGAGGTCACAGTGATGATGTGAATGAGGATAATGTACATGGTATCATTAGTGGACGAGCACCTCCTGCCTGCTGGCTGTCAAGGAATCGAGGTAAGGTCATGGCCGGTATAGTGGAGGTCACAGTGATGATGTGGATGAGGATATTGTACATGGTATCATTAGTGGACAAGCACCTCCTGCCTGCTGTCTGTAAAGGCATCGAGGTAAGGTCATGGCCGGTATAGTGGAGGTCACAGTGATGATGTGAATGAGGATAATGTACATGGTATCATTAGTGGACAAGCACCTCCTGCCTGCTGGCTGTAAAGGCATCGAGGTAAGGTCATGGCCGGTATAGTGGAGGTCACAGTGATGATGTGAATGAGGATAATGTACATGGTATCATTAGTGGACGAGCACCTCCTGCCTGCTGGCTGTCAAGGAATCGAGGTAAGGTCATGGCCGGTATAGTGGAGGTCACAGTGATGATGTGGATGAGGATAATGTACATGGTATCATTAGTGGACAAGCACCTCCTGCCTGCTGTCTGTAAAGGCATCGAGGTACGGTCATGGCCGGTATAGTGGAGGTCACAGTGATGATGTGAATGAGGATAATGTACATGGTATCATTAGTAGACAAACACCTCCTGCCTGCTGGCTGTCAAGGCATCGAGGTAAGGTCATGGCCGGTATAGTGGAGGTCACAGTGATGATGTGAATGAGGATAATGTACATGGTATCATTAGTGGACAAGCACCTCCTGCCTGCTGGCTGTAAAGGCATCGAGGTAAGGTCATGGCCGGTATAGTGGAGGTCACAGTGATGATGTGAATGAGGATAATGTACATGGTATCATTAGTGGACGAGCACCTCCTGCCTGCTGGCTGTCAAGGCATCGAGGTAAGGTCATGGCCGGTATAGTGGAGGTCACAGTGATGATGTGAATGAGGATAATGTACATGGTATCATTAGTGGACGAGCACCTCCTGCCTGCTGGCTGTCAAGGCATCGAGGTAAGGTCATGGCCGGTATAGTGGAGGTCACAGTGATGATGTGAATGAGGATAATGTACATGGTATCATTAGTGGACGAGCACCTCCTGCCTGCTGTCTGTCAAGGCATCGAGGTAAGGTCATGGCCGGTATAGTGGAGGTCACAGTGATGATGTGAATGAGGATAATGTACATGGTATCATTAGTGGACGAGCACCTCCTGCCTGCTGGCTGTCAAGGCATCGAGGTAAGGTCATGGCCGGTATAGTGGAGGTCACAGTGATGATGTGAATGAGGATAATGTACATGGTATCATTAGTGGACGAGCACCTCCTGCCTGCTGTCTGTCAAGGAATCAAGGTAAGGTCATGGCCGGTATAGTGGAGGTCACAGTGATGATGTGAATGAGGATAATGTACATGGTATCATTAGTGGACGAGCACCTCCTGCCTGCTGGCTGTCAAGGAATCGAGGTAAGGTCATGGCCGGTATAGTGGAGGTCACAGTGATGATGTGAATGAGGATAATGTACATGGTATCATTAGTGGACAAGCACCTCCTGCCTGCTGTCTGTAAAGGCATCGAGGTAAGGTCATGGCCGGTATAGTGGAGGTCACAGTGATGATGTGAATGAGGATAATGTACATGGTATCATTAGTAGACAAACACCTCCTGCCTGCTGGCTGTCAAGGCATCGAGTTAAGGTCATGGCCGGTATAGTGGAGGTCACAGTGATGATGTGGATGAGGATAATATACATGGTATTTACTGGGGAGTGTTGGAGAGGATGGGGAAAGCAGGAGGCCCTGGCACCAAACATGGCTTCCCATGGAAAGTAGAGCTGGATGCATAAGGAGTGACTCACTGTTTGTCAACCCCAGTGAGTGCTTCTATAGAGGACATCCATATGGCCATTTGATGAAATATTAAAAAAAAAAATTCAGTCATTTCATCTCATAATTATGTTTTGTGATTTCACACGTGGAGTCTCCATATGTACAATAAGTTTGGCCACTTCAGCAGGATGTATTTCCACCTACTAGTGTGTGCACACACACACACACACACACACACACACACACACACACACACACACACACACACACACACACACACACACACACACACACACACACAGTCCAGTGGCGGTCAGTGCCGTTTAAGATGAGGGAGGATTTTTTTTTTTAAATGAGCATGGACTCATTTCTATTACAGCATATAGGATGACTGTCATTCAAATTCTATTCACCAAGTTCATTGTAACAGTGATATGTTTAGGCTACTACATAATACTCTACTTTTCACTATACCCATCACAAGGTTGCTACAACCTAGCCTATGAATGAACGTAGGTGTACAATGAATACACATCTGATCACGCGTAAACACAGTTCACTTTCATAGCAGCCACGTTGTATTCCTTCTCGCATCTATGCGCTCTCCTCCTCTCACCTGTTGCCTTCGTTTGTGGACTTCAATGCACAACACATCAGCTGTATGTGACCAGGGAAAAAAACCTTCCAAACCATATCATAACTACTACACACAGCCTACATTGTTCTCACCATATTAGCAAAAGTAACGTGATAGTCAACATAGCTAATAGAACTAACGTCAAACGAGGCTGCAATGAAAACTAATGGGACTGTAGTGACTATGTTGACTATGACGTGATTATATTTAGAATAGTTTTATCTAAAAAGAATACATTTTAAAATGTTTTACTATGTTTATATTTATGAAATTCACTGAGGATGGTCCTCCCTTTTCTCCTCTGAGGAGCCTCCACTGACACACACACACACACCATGTTTGGCTTTGATATAGCATTTGCACAGTCAGCATTAATATTTGTTGACAAAGAAGAAATAACAATCAAATGGGCCCAATATATAAACAATGAAAAGTTCTTCATCCAGAATTTGGCACCAATAATCAGATTTGTCAGGATCTCCTCTTTAAAACGAGCAATGAAGACGAATTCCAAATAAAAAGCGCAGTGAATCTAAAAAGATACTATTTACCAGAAGTGATGTCATACTGTTTGTACTGTAAAAGAAAAAAAGCAACAACAAAGCTGATTGGGTGATAAAGCTGTGCTGCTATATTTTTGGAGGAACTATGACACATTTGTTATATAAATTCAGATCTTGCTTTAGCTTTGAGTTTCCATTTGTCAATTGACCTTGAGAAATCACTTGAGTGATCACTTTGAAGTTCAATGTACAATGGGAAATCACATCCAAATGAAAGAGAGGGACATACAGTGAGCACCATAATTCATTGGACAGTAACCATTTTGTTTTTGTTATTTTGGTTCTGTACTCTAGCACTTTGAGTTTGTAAGGATACAATGACAATGAGGTTGAAGTGCAGACTGTCAGCTTTAATTTGAGGGTATTTTCATACACATCAGATGAACCGTTTAGAAATTATAGAACATTTTGTACATGGTCCCCCCCATTTTCAGACGTCAAAAAACATTGGACATTTTAACATAATGTAGAATAAAGTAATAATTGTTAGTATTGATGCTCTGCCAGGCCTGTTCTTCAGCCATCTTCACTTCCTGCTTGTTTCGGGGACTTATTGCCTTCAGTCTCCTCTTCAGCATGTAAAATGCATGCTCAATTGGATTCATATCCGATGATTGACTCGGCCAGTCAAGGATTCAGACTGTAGACTTCAGAATTCATTGTTCTACTTCTGTCTGCAGTCACATCATCGATGAAGACAAGTGAGCCTGTTCCACTGGCAGCGATACTGGCCCAAGCCATAACTCCCCCTCCACCATGTTTCACGGATGAGGTGGTATGCTTTGGACATTTCTTTTTTTTCTCCACACTTTCCTCTATCAATCACTCTGGTACATGTTAATATTTGTCTCATCTGTCCACAATACTTTTTTCCAGAACTCTTGGGGCTCTTTTAGGTGCTTTTTAGCAAACTGTAATCTGGCCTTTCTGTTCTTCAGGCTTATCAGTGGTTTGCATCTTGTAGTGAACCCTCTGTAGTCCTGCTGGTGTGGTCTTCTACGTATGGTAGACTTTGACACATCTACACCTGCAAAATGGTTACTGTCCAATGAATTATGGTGCTCACTGTATGATTGTGGTTTAGACTGTATTGTAAGTCAATGGTGTAACCAACACATTCACGATAGAGAACTCACTAACTGCTGAGTATGGAATAATCCATGTGCAGATTAAATCACTAGAGCATAATTTGTGGCTGTGATCACTCTTACAGTTCCCCCCCACTCAGCGAGGGGGGTGAGCATAGAGCGTATTTTACGGTAATGGATGTACCACATGGAGATCCGGTTAGTGATGTGTTTGGAGCGCTATGGGACTCATGGGCTCAGTGCCCTGCTCCTCTGTGTCTGCGGAAAAAGAGAGAGAGATGCTTGTGGCTTTTAAAAAGATTCATCCACCTGGGCCGTGGGAGGGGGGAGGGATAATCCAGAGGGAGCCTTTATTTCTGCTTATTTTGCAGCAAAGAGTGCAGTTTTCATGTCAGGTTGGGACTCCCTGAGCCTCACTGCATTTTCTGTGTGCCGTCATATAATCTCTGTTGCATTTCAACCAAATTAACTCACATGAATGGATCCTCTTCATGCATATGTAAACACATACATGGGTAGACCTAACAGCAACAGTAGCAGCAATATATCTCTCAAATGGTAAAGGGATAGTGGCCTGTGGTGCAAATATTTTCCCCCAAAAGATGGCAATCACATTAAACCAATTAGTGATTTCTTATCATTATCCAATGTGACTGGACGTCGGCCAGTCAAAAAACAACCATAACCTACCCCATACCACTTGTCTTTGGAAGAGCTCAAAGTCTCCCACAATGTTGGGAGTCCTCAACTCACCCCTGGCCCAAACTCTTAATGAGATGATGAATGGTAGCATAAGGAGTGATGGAGACCCTATCCTCCAGTGGCTACTAATTTAAAGAGAGATTTATCAAACGTGGGGATGCACTCCGCTGGGGGCACGTCTCCATAACAGGGTGCTGGGGTCCCATGAAGATGAATGGGGGTAATTACTGGCTCTCTTCACCGTTCACGGACCTTCTTCCCCTTCTCTGTTTCCTGTGGATCAGGAGCTAGTCATTTGTCTCTTTACACACGGCACACCGTGCAAATTAATGGCACCTCTTTACGTTTTAACCCTTCACCTCACTGTGTGGTCATGGTGAAAAAGTCATGCCTGTTTTCTAAATCTGCGTCCTCAACCAAACTTGATGAATTGCATTTTATTCTGTTTGAGAGTAATTGTTGACAACAAATGTGATCACTACTGTCTGCGCATCAGCACAAGTTACTGTATACGTTTGGTAACCTAGATCCTTTGAGTTTCCATATCTCTTGATACCGGTGTGGGGAAACACCTTTTATACTTTCACTTCAGTGAGACATTTTTGGCAGCTTATAGCATTTTCTCACTGAAAAAAAAAGGATATAGGCCTCTAGATCCCAGCAAACCCTGAGATCTGAGCTTGATGTGGCAGATAGTTTTGACCTCATGTACTGTTGTAATGTTCAATCTCCAGGGAAGTGGAAATGCTGAAGCACTTCCAGCCACCAGCTTATCCTGCCTGTGTTACCAGACCCAAGCAGAGACTCAGACACACCCACTGTCTTTAGCAGCGTGTCACAAACACACATGCACGCACACACACACACACACACACACACACACACACACACACACACACACACACACACACACATGCACACACAGACACAGACACACACACAAACAATTTACCCCTCTGTTTTGGGATATGGGAATGGGGTGCAGAGAGGGAGTTTAAGAGGGGTGCAGGTGGCACAAGGCTGGCGCAGACATCGCCACGTCGCTCCCTAAGCCACACCGGTACCATCTGTCATCAGCGTGAACATCTGCAAACCCAAGGTGCCCTTGTCAACCAATGTTACAGCAGCAGGTTTGGTGTTTCCATTAGTGGAACCACAGTGCAGCACCAGAACCAAACATTAGATTTGAGTGTAGTGATTCAGATGGATTGGGCTTGTGCACACTGGGTAGATTCTCCTCAAGGCAAATCCGTCTGGCTCGCATGACATCCCATCCACTGACTGTCAATTTGGCCTTAGTCTTCTCTTTGTTTATGAGCCTTGACTCCTCCAGATTATAGCGTAAAACAGATGGCCTCATCCCCTCCTTGTTTTCATTCTCTTTCTATAAGACTTTGGGGCACCACTGAATCTCAGTATGCATGGCAGTCAGAAATATCAGGCTTTACAGGAGTTATTTTACCATCTACTTGAATAGTAAATATCACTTGGTTGATAGTATCTCCCTGAATAAATATTATAAGGCTGTGTATTTTACATTCAGAATATTTTCAATAATTGAACCGAATGTGATACATAGTTCTGCAATAGGACTCAATACAGACCATGTGTATTCAGTAGTTCTGCTGACCGAGGCCACCTCTAGCTTACTGCATATGGTGCTGGAACACTAATCTGGATTACAGAAACAAGATCAAAACAATATGCTCATTGTCCACCATGCACGGATATAATCTCAAGGATTACTCTGGAATGAAACCAGCGGCCGCCTCTAAAGATGATACAGAGAATGATATGAGGATTTTTTTTTCTTATTATCTGTGCTTGCACATGAAGCTGCTAGACTCAGAACATTGGGCAACGTTTACCTACGACAGCTGCCTCTAAACCAATACACATGCACTTGCTCACAAATTTGGAGCTCTCCAAACCATCTGCTGAGAGAGTGAAGACGACTCTGTCCAGTTAATTGTGAATTAGAGGCAGCAGCTGAGGAGGCAAACTGTGCCCTCAGATTTGTACCCCCCCCCCAAAAAAAAAATGTTTTCTCTGTAGTACTACTAGCTACCGAGCAATGTTATGGCTTTAGCTAGCTCAGATAGGTTCCCAATGTTATGGCTTTAGCTAGCTCAGATAGGTTCCCAATGTTATGGCTTTAGCTAGCTCAGATAGGTTCCCAATGTTATGGCTTTAGCTAGCTCAGATAGGTTCCCAATGTTATGGCTTTAGCTAGCTCAGATAGGTTCCCAATGTTATGGCTTTAGCTAGCTCAGATAGCTTCCCAATGTTATGGCTTTAGCTAGCTCAGATAGCTTCCCAATGTTATGGCTTTAGCTAGCTCAGATAGCTTCCCAATGTTATGGCTTTAGCTAGCTCAGATAGCTTCCCAATCGCCCAACCTCACAACTAGCTACTAAGATGCCATTTCCGGCTATCAATCAAGTTAGAGTCGCTAGCTTGTCTAACTATCTTAGCTGGTATGCCTGCTGGCAAGGTTGGTAGACTTTAGAAAAGCAAGCAATTACTAAATGTACTGAATAAGACACATTCCTTTCAATATTCTACCCAGATTTTAGCAGAGATGCAGAGAAGCATATTTAGTTTATTTATGAAAATAAACCACCAGTCAGGAGGATACAGACAGCTCAAGAGGTATGCTTAGATGTGCATAAAAATGAACAGATTTTCTACATAGAATTGAGCATAATGATTATAGCTCTAGATTGCATGAAAAAGCTGTTTCAGGTGTTTGAAAAACTTCCACCGCACAGCCATCCTTACGTACTTTGTGCCAGTAGATGCCAAGGGAAGCTAGGCTTCCCCCAAAAATGTACAAAAAAATAACAAAATAAACATATCAAATAATGTATATCTCATCTTTCTGTGTTTCATAATTTTCCTTCAATTCGCAATAGGCTGAATGTATCTCCCCGGAGAAAGTGTACGAGCGAGCGAAACAGCGCCCCTCTGTCTCTATATGTGTAGGTCATCTATCTGATGCTATCTGGTCAAAAAGAGTATAACATTGTTGCCGTCCTTAGCATTGAATGCAAGGGAAGCCAGCGAGCATCTGGCCTCCCTTGATAAAAAATAAAAAATAATAATAGCCAATCAGTGTTAACATAAACTGAGTGAGCCCAACTGTGAATAGTCCTGGCGCACCAAAAAAAAGTGTCAAGGGAAGTTTGGATTTGGTTTCCCTCCAATCATCGAGGGCAATATGTCATTGAAATAAACAACATGAATTGTTGCATCTCGTTAGCTAAAATTTACCCTTTCCTAAATTAGCCATAGATGGGATTTAGACTTGTGGTTTTACTTAATTCTCTGTACTGGACAATTAATATAACGGCGATTCTGATCCAAACATAAATTCATACATTGTGCCTCTGGCCTGAAACGATGGTAGTTCAATATGTAGCTAGATGTAGAAGGCTAATGTTAACTAGCTAACGTTGCTCATGAAAGGAAGTTGGGCTAGCGAGCAAGCATTTTATTTAGCCAGGTAGCCTAGGACAACAAAGAATTTAAGCGTGTAGGCTACTGTATGACAAAGTCATAGACCATTTTGTCAACATAGGGTGAGTCAACATTTTTTTTCTACTTGCACGAACACACACACATAACACACAGAAATCAGAACCATGGACAGCCACATCATATTTAGCTTACATTGATTGGGCTAAATGGTTTTTGGTATCTTTTAGTTGTCACTGTATTGGACTAAGCAGAGGTGATTTGATGATGTTGTTAAAATGGTGCTGGAATAATGGAGGCAGCTCCTGTTTTCTTTGTGACTTGTTAGCTCTCCGTAGGTCTAAATCAATAGTTGTTTAGTAGTTTAGTCCGAAAACGTCGGAAACATTAACTTGCTTGACCATTCTGAAGGTCATGTAACTGTTTGTTACATGCAATATGCTTTGTGGACTTCACCAGACAGATGTTGCTCTCTGGTTTTGTGATGAAACAAAGGTGTGGTTGAATTTATTCTGTGTCTTATTGTCTCGGCCTTTAGGTCTATATATCACGGTGTCAAGGCATATGAACTAACAGGTTATACTGCAAACAACACTATTATCACAACACATACAGTGGGGAGAACAAGTATTTGATACACTGCCGATTTTGCAGGTTTTCCTACTTACAAAGCATGTAGAGGTCTGTCATTTTTATCGTAGGTACACTTCAACTGTGAGAGATGGAATCTAAAACAAAAATCCAGAAAATCACATTGTATGATTTTTAAATAATTAATTTGCATTTTATTGCATGACATAAGTATTTGATCACCTACCAACCAGTAAGAATTCCGGCTCTCACAGACCTGTTAGTTTTTCTTCAAGAAGCCCTTCTGTTCTCCACTCATTACCTGTATTAACTGCACCTGTTTGAACTCGTTACCTGTATAAAAGACACCTGTCCACACACTCAATCAAACAGACTCCAACCTCTCCACAATGGCCAAGACCAGAGAGCTGTGTAAGGACATCAGGGATAAAATTGTAGACCTGCACAAGGCTGGGATGGGCTACAGGACAATAGGCAAGCAGCTTGGTGAGAAGGCAACATCTGTTGGTGCAATTATTAGAAAATGGAAGAAGTTCAAGATGACGGTCAATCTCCCTCGGTCTGGGGCACCATGCAAGATCTCACCTCGTGGGGCATCAATGATCATGAGGAAGGTGAGGAATCAGCCCAGAACTAAACGGCAATGACCTGAAGAGAGCTGGGACCACAGTCTCAAAGAAAACCATTAGTAACACACTACGCCGTCATGGATTAAAATCCTGCAGCGCACGCAAGGTCCCCCTGCTCAAGCCAGCGCATGTCCAGGCCCGTCTGAAGTTTGCCAATGACCATCTGGATGATCCAGAGGAGGAATGGGAGAAGGTCATGTGGTCTGATGAGACAAAAATAGAGCTTTTTGGTCTAAACTCCACTCGCCGTGTTTGGAGGAAGAAGAAGGATGAGTACAACCCCAAGAACACCATCCTAACCGTGAAGCATGGAGGTGGAAACATCATTCTTTGGGGATGCTTTTCTGCAAAGGGGACAGGACGACTGCACCGTATTGAGGGGAGGATGGATGGGGCCATGTATTGCGAGATCTTGGCCAACAACCTCCCTTCCCTCAGTAAGAGCATTGAAGATGGGTCGTGGCTGGGTCTTCCAGCATGACAACGACCTGAAACACACAGCCAGGGCAACTAAGGAGTGGCTCCGTAAGAAGCATCTCAAGGTCCTGGAGTGGCCTAGCCAGTCTCCAGACCTGAACCCAATAGATAATCTTTGGAGGGAGCTGAAAGTCCGTATTGCCCAGCGACAGCCCCGAAACCTGAAGGATCTGGAGAAGGTCTGTATGGAGGAGTGGGCCAAAATCCCTGCTGCAGTGTGTGCAAACCTGGTCCAGAACTACAGGAAATGTATGATCTCTGTAATTGCAAACAAAGGTTTCTGTACCAAATATTAAGTTCTGCTTTTCTGATGTATCAAATACTTATGTCATGCAATAAAATGCAAATTAATTACTTAAAAATCATACAATGTAATTTTCTGGATTTTTGTTTTAGATTCCGTCACTCACAGTTGAAGAGTACCTATGATAAAAATTACAGACTTCTACATGCTTTGTAAGTGGGAAAACCTGCAAAATCGGCAGTGTATCAAATACTTGTTCTCCCCACTGTAGGTTGTAATATGTTTTTTTTACTGGCTAGGCTTCCCCAGTGATTTTACCCACACACCGCTACTGCTTTCTGCCCCCTCAGATTTTGGGGGCGCATTACGCCCGTCTGCACTTTTAGAAACATGAACACACTCATTATCCTGACTGTTACAGGTTTATAGTAGGCAAGATAAAATATTGAAAAGTGTCTCTTGTGACAGTGTTGAAAGGCTGCATTCTGTAAGTAAAATAGACTACCCAATACGCAAACAAGCCCTGCAAGCAGCTCAACATTCAAGATCGGCCAAAACAAAGTGCCTGGCGATTGGGCTGCTTTTGAAAACAGCACCTACGAGATATGTGTCCCTCACAAGAACGACAAAAGGTCTATCTAAGCCGCAAAAAAACATTGTCACTCTCTGTGGAACTCAAAAGTAGGGCTATAGAAGAAAGCAAAGCACAAGCTGAAAATGGCTGTGGGTTTCTGACGACAGAAGTCTCAACTCTACCGTTTAGCAATTTGTCACCTGGCTTGTTTATTTTCTTCTGCTTATTTAGGACTCTCCTTTGTCCTAATGGGCTCATTAGTGGGAGCTTCGTGCCGACAAGGCGCGAATCACAGGTTAGAGTAATGAGACTCCAATTTACAGGCACCACATGGTAATTGAGGCTTGGCCCTCAACGTTGGGTAAGCTCACAAAATACAATGCATGGTTTAATTTTAACTATGCTATTTTCATAACTCAGCTATAGCACAAACGTGTATATTTTCACAATAAATACAGTATATTCTATTCAAAAAGTGAATCTCACCATATTGGAATGTTTTATATTCTCTACTTGAGAGGCAAAAACAAAGGATTTGGGAATAGCCAACTTTAGGCTGTGTTTAAATGTTTGGCCTAAGTGCTTACAGCACATTTCAAGTCAGTGGGAGTAAGTTTAGGGAATAGTATGGAACATACATTTGGAGTCCCAACGGCTTCCTGTGTTTGGCGTTGGCGGCAGCAGACCTCATGTACTTTCACAGGTGATTTATTGATGGGCCTTCACTAAACCAGTGAGTGAGAACCTTAAGCCAAGAGTTCAACTAAGGATGAACTGACTATAAGAAAAATGTAGGGAACTGTGGGATGTAGGCTGCAGTCGTTGTCTTGTTGGGTAGAAGTCTTAATTACGACTCAGAGATGGGAGTTCAATATTTAATCTCAAATTGTGACACTTAATTGTTACAGGCCTTACTTGTCACCCTGAAAACTATAGTAGCCTACAGTGATAACTTAAGTATGATAGGCTTATACAAATGCCTCCAATGTTTACTGATTTGTACATCAGTTGAAAGGAAAGTGTGTGTGTGTGTATGTGTGTGTGTGTAGGTTTGTGTGATGTAAATTCATTCATTTTTATTTGCTTTCTCTTCACTTTTCAGCCAGGTACTTAAAAAGTGTCAGCCAGGTACGGAGAGAATGAGCCTTGCTTGATGATGGGTAGAAAGAGAACAGGAGAGAGGGAGAGGGAGGAAGGGATATAATTCAAAGCAGATGGCGATGCTGGCACCTGTCTTGTGCCGAAATCTGTTTGGAGCTGTTTTCCACATGTAAAGAAGCCAATCCTGCTTACTGTGGCAAAGGAAAACCCTTAACCCTTTGTGACAAAGCCCTCCCCTGGTCCTCTATCATAATGGGATGCCCCATCAGTACAGGAGGAGATACAAAACATCCTCTTATTCCTTCCACTCTCTCACACCCAGGCCTTGTAGTCAAACAGAGGGTGTATTCATGGTATGAACAGGAGAGAGCCTAATTTGAAGCTTTAATCTGTAGGTCACAATGATGCACAACGACAAGCACCAAACGGCCGTGGCAGACCAATGCCATCAGGCCTACCTGTGTTTAAATGCAACTCGTATTTATTTGGCCAGGCAGGACTAAGAGTCTCTTCCAGGTGGTTACGTGCATTAGTTTTGACGTTACGTTTGCCTTCCATTTTTCCAAGTTATCAGTGGTCAATGAAGCTGCTCCTTAAAAGTCCAATGCAGACATTTTTATCTCGATATTAAATAATTTCTGGGTAACAATTAAGTACCTTACTGTGATTGTTTTCAATTAAAATGTTCAAAAATAAACAAAAATAGCTTCGTTGCAATGAGCAATTTCTCAAGCAGGAATGTTGCTAGGACTGTCTGGAGTGGTCTGAGTGGGAAGGGGAAAACTGAAAACTAGCTGTTATTGGCTGAGAGGTTATTGATGACACCAGGCAGGCCAAAACTTACACTAAGGGCATTATGATAATTTTCACAATTTCACAGTTTTATTCCAACCTCATAGTGTTCAAGCATATATACATAGAAACACAGGAAAATCACATTTTTGACTGCACTGGGCCTTTAAAAAGCTATGGAATTTTTAAGTTGATCTATAGTTACACAAATGTTAGGGTATTAGGTTTTGTACTGACTCTTCCGAATTAAAGGGCTACTGGATTTAACAAATTAATCGAATGTTCTTGCAAATGATAATTTGCAAACACTATACACAACATGATATTTGCCAGATATTAAAATAATCATATACATACTGAAATTAATGTAATTGCATTGATCTGCAGGCATCTTCTTGAATACCACACCTATAACCACAGCCCATGAGAGGTGCCAATGCAGTGGTCCAAAGCCATCAGCAGAGAGCGCCAGAGTACTCATTTACTTCCTGAAGATTGGTTGTTGGTTGTTTCATTTACTTCCTGAAGCTTTGGTTGTTGGTAGTTGGTTGGTTCATTTACTTCCTGAAGATTGGTTGTTGGTTGTTTAATTTACTTCCTGAAGGTTAGTTGTTTAATTTACTTCCTGAAGATTGGTTGTTGGTTGTTTCATTTACTTCCTGAATATTGGTTGTTGGTTGTTTCATTTACTTCCTGAAGGTTGGTTGTTGGTTGTTTCATTTACTTCCTGAAGGTTGGTTGTTTCTCTTGCATGCCACCTGGCTCTCTGTTCCCACCGCAACCACATCCAGCCCCACCTCAACTCACACACACTCTTTTTGGACCAAAGAACAAACACCTGTCAAAGGTTATTGTCGCCAGGGTGTTTCAACCCTTACCAAACTTTTATAAACTGAAATAGCTTTCCTTCCCCTCCACTCACAGTTTTTTTGTAAGGGGAACCACAAATTGTTTCCAGGTTTTCACACATAGTAACTTAGTGTTTGGGGGCGATTTGGAACAGAAACAATTACAAACAAACCTGTATTACACCCCTTCTTTGTGGTTTTGAGTAGGAAAGAAAGGAAAATAAACCATTCAGTTTCCCCTTCAGGTTATTTTAGCTTGTGTTTATCCTTCAGTTTCCCCTTCAGGTTATTTTAGCTTGTGTTTAACTTTCAGTTTCCCCTTCAGGTTATTTTAGCTTGTGTTTAACCATTCAGTTTCCCCTTCAGGTTATTTTAGCTTGTGTTTAACCATTCAGTTTCCCTTTCAGGTTATTTTAGCTTGTGTTTAACTTTTAACTTTCAGTTTCCCCCTTCAGGTTATTTTAGCTTGTGTTTAACTTTCAGTTTCCCCCTTCAGGTTATTTTAGCTTGTGTTTAACCATTCAGTTTCCCCCTTCAGGTTATTTTAGCTTGTGTTTAACTTTCAGTTTCCCCCTTCAGGTTATTTTAGCTTGTGTTTAACTTTCAGTTTCCCCCTTCAGGTTATTTTAGCTTGTGTTTAACCATTCAGTTTCCCCTTCAGGTTGTTTTAGCTTGTGTTTAACCATTCAGTTTCCACCTTCAGGTTATTTTAGCTTGTGTTTAACCATTCAGTTTCCACCTTCAGGTTATTTTAGCTTGTGTTTAACCATTCAGTTTCCCCTTCAGGTTGTTTTAGCTTGTGTTTAACCATTCAGTTTCCACCTTCAGGTTATTTTAGCTTGTGTTTAACCATTCAGTTTCCCCTTCAGGTTGTTTTAGCTTGTGTTTAACCATTCAGTTTCCCCCTTCAGGTTGTTTTAGCTTGTGTTTAACCATTCAATTTCCCCCTTCAGGTTGTTTTAGCTTGTGTTTAACCATTCAGTTTCCACTTCAGGTTGTTTTAGCTCGTGTTTAACTTTCAGTTTCCCCCTTCAGGTTGTTTTAGCTTGTGTTTAACTTTCAGTTTCCCCCTTCAGGTTATTTTAGCTTGTGTTTAACTTTCAGTTTCCCCTTCAGGTTATTTTAGCTTGTGTTTAACCATTCAGTTTCCCCTTCAGGTTATTTTAGCTTGTGTTTAACCATTCAGTTTCCCCTTCAGGTTATTTTAGCTTGTGTTTAACTTTCAGTTTCCCCCTTCAGGTTATTTTAGCTTGTGTTTAACCATTCAGTTTCCCCTTCAGGTTATTTTAGCTTGTGTTTAACCATTCAGTTTCCCCCTTCAGGTTATTTTAGCTTGTGTTTAACTTTCAGTTTCCCCCTTCAGGTTATTTTAGCTTGTGTTTAACTTTCAGTTTCCCCCTTCAGGTTATTTTAGCTTGTGTTTAACCATTCAGTTTCCCCTTCAGGTTGTTTTAGCTTGTGTTTAACCATTCAGTTTCCCCTTCAGGTTGTTTTAGCTTGTGTTTAACCATTCAGTTTCCCCCTTCAGGTTGTTTTAGCTTGTGTTTAACCATTCAGTTTCCCCCTTCAGGTTGTTTTAGCTTGTGTTTAACCATTCAGTTTCCACTTCAGGTTGTTTTAGCTTGTGTTTAACTTTCAGTTTCTCCCTTCAGGTTGTTTTAGCTTGTGTTCAACTTTCAGTTTCCCCCTTCAGGTTATTTTAGCTTGTGTTTAACCATTCAGTTTCCCCTTCAGGTTGTTTTAGCTTGTGGTTTAACCATTCAGTTTCCACCTTCAGGTTATTTTAGCTTGTGTTTAACCATTCAGTTTCCACCTTCAGGTTATTTTAGCTTGTGTTTAACCATTCAGTTTCCCCTTCAGGTTGTTTTAGCTTGTATTTAACCATTCAGTTTCCCCTTCAGGTTGTTTTAGCTTGTATTTAACCATTCAGTTTCCACCTTCAGGTTATTTTAGCTTGTGTTTAACCATTCAGTTTCCCCCTTCAGGTTGTTTTAGCTTGTGTTTAACCATTCAGTTTCCCCCTTCAGGTTGTTTTAGCTTGTGTTTAACCATTCAGTTTCCACTTCAGGTTGTTTTAGCTTGTGTTTAACCATTCAGTTTCCCCCTTCAGGTTGTTTTAGCTTGTGTTCATATGGCTTCATTTTGTCCATGTTTTAAGAACAAATGTTTATGAGTATGTACATGGTGAAACTGCTTGGACAATGCATTCTCAATGAGTACACGATGCACTGAAAAATAGTACATTGTTTGATGTTGCTTCACCTCAAGACAATCTATTGCAGTTGAAGATCGGAGCGGGCTAAAGGCTTGGTGTGGGTGTAGTTGTATCACAACCTGGCATTGCCTGTATTCTAGTTCTGGGTTTATTATGAGTCTGGGTGCTCAGAGGACGCAGGCATGCAACCTGATGTGGCACACACACACACACACACACACACACACACACACACACACACAAACCCCAACAATGGTTTGCTTTATAAGATACCCACCGATGCTATGGTAACCCCCTCGTCCTGGGCAAGACGGGTGGAGAGGTGTGCCAAAGAAATGCCATGGTTACTTTTTTTTTCTCAAACCACATTGCCCGGAAACCTTTGAAGCGTAATAAGTGAAACTAGTGGGTAGGTAAATTGTGCCCGGGAGTGTGTGAGGGAGAGCAGGGGAGAGAGTGAACTTGTGTATCCTGTCTCTGAGGCAAACATTTTGCCTTGAGTGGAAAAATGCTAGCATGTGATTACTGATCAGAAAGTGTAGAGGGCCAGGCAGGGAAGGCCAGAGAGTGCGTCATCCACTATTAGGTAACAGTACAGGTGATATGGCTGTACCATTCTTAATCTACAGATTACTTTAGTGGTTTTAGCCAATAAAACAGTTCTTGACTGATCAAATCCACATACAGTATACACCATCAGCATATGAAAGCTCTTGAGCTGCGTGTAAATGTATGTGAGTGTATCTGGAACACTTATATAACATTATAGAAGAACAGGTTAAGTCGAAGTTCCAAAAGAGGGCAATCGTGATGTTATGTTGGCAGCAACTTTTGGAGCCAAAATGGTTTTGATAAAAGTCAAGAGAGGAGGGCTGTATGTACATGGTGAAACTGCTTGGACATGTGTGTTGGTGGGGTATTGTTTGTAGTTTCTCGAGCCATTTCCATATTACCCAGGGTCATCTAGGCATTGCGCCCACTCCCTCTGCTTGTAGGCTCCGCTGAGGCCTGGCGAGATTAAAGACAGTGCTGGGGGAAGGGAGAGGGGGTGTGGGGTCACACAAAAGGGTCCCGTCTAGCGCTTTTTAATTCAATTGGGGCGACGTGCCAAGCCCAGCTTCTCTGTAACAGCTAGCACGCCATAACAGGCCCTATAATTACCACTCATCCCCCACCTCGGATCTCCATCCACGCTTTGTCTCTCTCTCTCTCTCTCTCTCTCTCTCTCTCTCCGTACACAGCCTCTTTCCTCTATCTTCTGCTCACTTGCGTACTCGTTCACACGCATGTAAAATGCACAGATGACAGCAGCACTTACACAAAATCACCTGGGAATACATGCCATTGTGGTGGCGCTCTCCTTCACAGTCTGTCAATGACTACAAATGAGACCCTGGAGAACACGAATATCTGTATCATGATCCAGCTATCACTATATTGGACGGACAGACAGACAGACAGACAGACAGACAGACAGACAGACAGACAGACAGACAGACAGACAGACAGACAGACAGACAGACAGACAGACAGACAGACAGACAGACAGACAGACAGTGATACAGTGAGACAGAGAGACAGACAGTGATGCAGGCAGACAGTGAGACAGTGAGACAGACAGACAGACAGACAGACAGACAGACAGACAGACAGACAGACAGACAGACAGACAGACAGACAGACAGACAGACAGTGTTATGGATAATAATACTGGTTTCTTTGGAATAAGCACAGAGTAAAAGAAAGCCCAAGTCAACATTTTCTGTTTGTTTTTTTCATAATAGGCTTGACTAAATGGAATTCCCAGTAATGTTGACCTCATGTGCATTGACTAAATGTTTATACCACTGAGGAAAAGGACTTTCTTTTGTTTTCATTATGCTCATCAACAACAGACCTCTATCCAGTCAGAATATGCAGGCATTATGGAGGGGAACCAATACATCATGTTGCATTGTGAATGAACCACAAGCCAGAGGTGGTTTGAGGAGGCCGGGACACACGAAACACAGCTATTGAAGTCAATGGTCATTTCATTAAATTCACTATCAGTCAGCAACCATTTGGGTGAAATTCATAGGTTTTATTCACAGAGACTGAAGATAAATGTACAAGGCCTGTAACATGGAAGCACTTCAATGACGGGGCACCTTGTAGCATGTATCCACCAATTTTCAAAATGTACATTCTGCAAGTACACATTGGCACACACACACACACACATTTACACACACAGCTCTGATTTGTTTCAGAAAATGTGCTTCTCTAAGTCTACATATGGCAGGCTACTAGGACTGGCAAAGCCCGGGCACAGCTGCTTGGAGAGGGCTTCTTGGTGTGTGTGTGTGTCCGTGTCCTCTCCCTCACACACACACTCGCACTGGGTGCATCCTGGTAACACACAGCTACTGATTGGTGCTCCATCCGTGTTTTCCCTCATTGACTTATTTATATATTTATTAGGCATCACAGGAAGAGGATTTTGGCTGGCGGAGTGAGCGCAGGAATGGCGTCGGACAGACAGTGTGACCCAGGGCTCAGGTGGCAGCTGTGCTACGACTTCCCTGCCAGGTCATGGTGGATGGTAGGGACGCAACCTGTCTATCTTTAATGCTTTCTCTATCACTCTCGCTCCCTTCATCTCTGTCTCTCTCTCTCTCTCTCTCTCTCTCCATTGCCCATCTCTTTGTTAAATTGAGATTTTCTATTTAGTTAAAATGACATTTGAGTGGAAGTTGTTGCTCAGTTATGGGGCATAGAAATGTTTTGTTACTGTGGGTATCTACTTTTAAAATGGCAGGTTTATGGTCAGGAATCAATTGATTGAATGTTTGAAGTGATTTATGGACTTGGGGTGAGTGAATGTATTCTATGGAGAAGTTGGAGTCACATGGATCAATCGATATTGGGATGATGGTGTAGTATTGGGATGATGGTGTAGTATTGGGATGATGGTGTAGTATTGGGATGATGGTGTAGTTATCAAAATCCTGATAACAATAGTGATAATTTTGTGTTTTCAATAATGCTTTTTCTTTGGGCAACTTTAAGGGGTAAAAAGCTCAGTGGTGTGTGTGTGTGTGTGTGTTCACAATGAGGTTACTGCCCTGAGCTGTAATTTGAGGGCTAGTTTTTTTTAAAGTGAAAGTTGGTAGATACTTAACACCACTCACACAATTACTTAACATAATTCAGTGCAAGATTACATATTTTAATTGCCGTGGAATACAGGCCTGACTGTTATTAAATACAATCGTATATCTATTGCTATCATATTACTCTCGGAATATTGTGACTTCAAAGGTTTTTAAAATACTTTTGGCATGCATACATTTATCGTATCATATCACCTACTGCATAATGCCAATGAAAATAGTTTCCCCTTGTACTTCAGCTTGTACTTAATATTCAGTGTTTTCCCCGCAAGTTTTTAAAGACAAATCGACAGAGGGTTGTTTCTAATAAGGATTGGTTGGAGGTATAATTATTTTAAAAAGCATAACGTAATGATTTCAGGTCATATTTTTGCATCCACATAGCCTACATTTTTCATCCACATATACTATCGTTCAAAAGTTTGGTGTCACTTAGAAATGTCCTTGTTTTTGAAAGGAAAGCAAATTTTCTGTCCATTAAAATAACATAAAATTGATAAAAAATACAGTGTAGACATTGTTAATGTTGTAAATGACTATTGTAACTGGAAACGGCTGATTTTTTATGGAATATATACATAGGTGTACAGAGGCCCATTATCAGCAACCATCACTCCTGTGTTCCAATGGCACTTTGTGTTAGCTAACCCAAGTTTGTCATTTTAAAAGGCTATTTAATGAAGCTGCCAGTTGAGGACTTGCGAGGCGTCTGTTTCTCAAACTAGACACTAATGTACTTGTCCTCTTGCTCAGTTGTGCACCGGGGCCTTCCACTCTTCTTTCTATTCTGGTTAGAGTTAGTTTGCGCTGTTCTGTGAAGGGAGTAGTACACAGCGTTGTATAAGATCTTCAGTTTCTTGGCAATTTCTCGCATGGAATAACCTTCATTTCTCAGAACAAGAATAGACTGACGAGCTTCAGAAGAAAGGTCTTTGTTTCTGGCCATTTTGAGCCTGTAATTGAACCAACAAATGCTGATGCTCCAGATACTCAACTAGTTGAAAGAAGTTTTATTGCTTCTTTAATCAACACAACAGTTTTCAGCTGTGCTAACATAATTGCAAAAGGGTTTTCTAATGATCAATTAGCCTTTTAAAATGATAAACTTGGATTAGCTAACACAACGTGCCATTGGAACACAGGAGTGATGGTTGCTGATAATGGGCTTCTGTACACCTATGTAGATATTCCATTAATATAGCTACAATAGTCACTTACAACATGAACAATGTCTACACTGTATTTCTGATCAATTTGATGTTATTTTAATGGACAAAACATTTGCTTTTCTTTCAAAAACAAGGACATTTCTAAGTGACCCCAAACCTTTGATCTGTAGTGTACATCATATATCCTGCTTCATACACATACAAAACAACTGCAACAATTTATGCAGCCTTAGGTTCAGAACCAGTTGCCAGCAACCAATCATTTGACCCCTTACATCAGACCCTTTTATATTAAATAGTACATATTGTTAGCATTGATCATTCTGTACCACTCTTGTTTGCATTGCATTGATTGTCCTTCAGTTGATGGTACACAGAGCAGAGGTGTCCTGAGGCCTGACACAGTTCCAAAACCTCAGGCTTCCCTGCAGTGCCAGCCTGCTGCGCTCACTGCTATGTAGGGCACAACAGGGCCTGCCGCCTTGGTGAGAGGGGGAGGGGAGAGGGAGGAGGAGAGAAGGATAGGGAGTCCGGCCAGAACTGGGGCCCCATGTAGGGGGGTGGCAGGGAATGAGGCGACTGCAGGGTGCTGGGGCACAGGGGTGGGCAAGGCTGGGTTATTATGGCTGGCAAATCAACATTCTCTCACCCTGTGGAGAATCAGCAGGCCCTGCTAACCGGAACGTACGTGTCAGAAAATCTGGTGTTGTTCTAGCGCTCTTACTGTTATTGTTAGGGCCTGATTCTGTGTCTTCATTTGTTGTGTTTCATGACTGCTCATATGTATGTACAGTATATAAGTATTTAATAGACTGTTCCTTACTGTATCATTTCATTAAAACTTCACCTTCAAATGTGCTTAAACACATTTCAGTGTCTCTTTATCCTATGTCCCTCCTGTCCAGCAGACCTCTCCTACCAACACTGAACGTATGTCTGTCTGTCTGTCTGTCTGTCTGTCTGTCTGTCTGTCTGTCTGTCTGTCTGTCTGTCTGTCTGTCTGTCTGCAGACCCTCCTGTCATTATCCCTACCTGAATGTCTGTCTGTCTGTCTGTCTGTCTGTCTGTCTGTCTGTCTGTCTGTCTGTCTGTCTGTCTGTCTGTCTGTCTGTCTGTCTGTCTGTCTGTCTGTCTGTCTGTCTGTCTGTCTGTCTGTCTGTCTGTCTGTCTGTCTGTCTGTCTGTCTGTCTGTCTACCCAGATGCCCCAGCCACTGCCTGGCGCTCTCTGTCTCCCTCTCCCACTGCACAGATGCCTGGCTTGGCCTGCAACAGCTGTCTCGCCATGTGCTGCTACCAAGTGTTGCCGCCGACGCTGGGGGGGTGGGGGGTGAGTCATGAATATTAATATTCTCTTGGATCCCCTCTACCAAACAGAGCCTGGCACTGCTAAGGAGGCTCTACATAGATGGGGAGAAAAAGAGGGAGGAAGATGGGGGAAACTGCCGGGAGGAAATAAGGTGGGGCTGAGATAGAGGGGACCAGACCAGACCAGACCAGACTGTATGGCCCGGTTCCATAAAACAACGCTCTCCTCTCAGAGGTGTGAAAGAGCGAACACAGGAAGCAGAGGGATGGAGCGAGGGATGGGGGAAGAAGGAGAGGGGGGAATGGGTAACACAAGATGGAGAAATAATATGAAATATTAATATTTTGTTCAACTATGGTCAAATATTAATTCAGCTCCTTACTGTACCGTTTAAGGATAGAATTCTAGCTACCATTGTTTCCATGTAGAAGCTAAGTCTCACCCTGATCTAAAAAGACTAGAACATTGGCAGCTGCTGTTCTCAAGTGAATGGACATCCATAATTACAATGATTTACTTATCTTTTATAAATAATATTAACCAATATTTGAAATCATGTGTAATACAAATGTACTGTAGATACAAAGAGATACATCCGTTTAGTTAGGAAAAGCAAATGGATGCCTGTGCATGCAGAGGGTGGACTGTAATGGAGAGTTGAATAAATCCATTTCAAACCAAGGGATGGACAGAATAGCAGATGAAGTTGATGAATAGAGAGGGAACGAAAATAAGCTTTGGAGAATATAGCGAGAAAAGGAAAGCTGGAGAGAGATATGGAGAGATAGCAGATGAAGATAGACAGTAGGGGTGGGGGGCAGCCGATCTGAGAAGGCCAGTCTCTAGTGGGTCTCCCACTCTCTTTCATGGAGAGCCAGGAAAACAGATTATACCAGTGCTGGTCTCTCCTGGGGGAGGACAACCCTACTCTCCCAGAACCCCCTTGTAGCTCCCCTCTCCATGGTACTGGCTGGAGCAAGACCTGAGTAAATCAGAGAGATGAAGAAGTGTATTTCCAATGGGGCTCTGAGATGTGGAGCCATACATGTACTCAAATGACCAAAAAATGACATCATTTAATGTCTTTTCACACAGGAACGAGGGCTTGGTTTTGATTGCAGTTCATCAACCTGAGAAAACACTGCATTGTTTCCCGCTTTGTGTGGAGAGATAACCCAGAGATAACCCAGAGTTAACCCAGAGATATTCTAGAGATAACCTAGAGATCTAAACGTATACACACAGAACACTTGACCTTGTTTAAGAAAAAGCCTTTGTGTTCCCTTTCAGTGGCTTTGAAGAACTGTGAGCTGAGCTTTAACTGAGAGAGTGGGAGCTGGCACAGAGAGAAGTGTGTATCATCATTTACTTTGTTCTTGTCATGACATCTCACCAAGCACTTCACTTATGCACACATGAGCAAACAACACACACACATCCAAAAGCCATGCACTCATACAAACATACATTTCCCTTTCTCATAAGCACATGCGCAAGCACACACTCACACACACAGGCAGAGTTAATGGGACCTCTAAACCCTCCTTGCTGGTGAAAGATAAGATGTGTGCTGGTAGCCCTGCTCTCCTGAGAGATGCCTTCCCCTAGTGGTGCCGTGTAGGAGCCTGATAAGGCTGGGGAGTGTGGGATAGCCAGAGACCAGGGACCAGGGACAGCTCCACTCCTGCAGCTTGCAGCAGCCACCCTGGCCCTGGCCCCAGTGCCAGCCAATCACAGCCCTCTGTCACATGCTATTTATCTCACCGCCGGGTGCCTGGAGGTGGACTCTATGCCTGGACTGGCTAGGCGTGTGTCTTTGTTACATACAGGGTTGTGGTAATAGGCCTAATGCATCTCTGTGTGTGTGTGCGTGTGTGTGTGTGGTTCCTTTAACTCTCTCTATCTCCTGTCTGGTTCCAGAAGCTTGATAGTCTCACCTCAACAGAAACTCATTAAAGGTGCAGAGTTAATTAAGCGGTAATACTTTAAAACTGATATACTTCCAAAGCAACTTTTTTTTATTTAAAAGTCCTTTTCTAGATGAAATGTACAATCTGCCGGGACACAGAAATGTATACCTTTAAGATGAAAGATCCTTTGAAAAAGCAATTTTGTTCAGGATATTTATGCCAGGCCTACCTAGATGTTCAAGATGAAACTTATGCTCTGTCTTTGAAGCTATAACCAATTTATGTTCTGACATTTAGATCATAAAATAACTATACCGCTTGAGGATATATAGCCTATAATATTACGCCTTGTTTATTATGCTGAGGACAATGACAGAACAAAAAAGCAAACAGTAATTCTGCCTCATGTCACTCAAGCAAGCAAAGCACACATCAAAGTAGGCCTATGAGCTATGAGACAAGTTTTATAGGTTTACGGAAGCCTATAAGAATAGGCCATTTTGTGGGTTTATGTTATGACCCCACCTAGTTCGGGAAGGTTAAAGGTTAAAGGAAAGCAGTGTGGCGGCGAAAAGTTTTTAAAAATCCAGTCGTTTTTTCAACACGGCCACCGTCTGCTAACAGCGGGTTGTTCAAACAGTATTGCGCGCAGGTTATATGTCCGGTTGCCTACGCTTGCTTTACCGTGAGCTACGACAGACAGACTGGGGATAGGGTACGCATGAGAGATAACCGTTGGATTTCTGTTTTGAAGAACTGTGTGGGAACAGGTAAAGCGAGAGTGTGTAAACAGCCCTTTTTAGGCCTTCCATATGAGAAGTTACAGTACCTGTGAGGGAGAAACAGAGGCGGTGACTTGGGCTGCCGGTCTGCGGCTCTTTCAGCCAGTGCCCGTTCGCAATGCCAATGTCAGCTTTCCTCGACACGCCTTTGACTAGTGGAACTTTTGTTTCCCAGTTTTTGTAAAGCTCAAGCCGAGAATACTGGGCAAACTGTAGAGAAACGGAAGGGAATAACTACAGTCCCTGGATAGTGCAGGAGAGCGCGAGAAGAATGGAATTGGGAAATAAGGGCTTACACTTTACAACGCTGCCTGAAAGTCCATTTTCATTTGAATGAGAATCAAATAGCCTATAGCTGTAGCTCCTGCTACCTCAAGAGCAACACTGTTTCATTTTAATTTAGGCCAGGAATGGATTGTGAATAACAGTCTGAGGCATTTGGGCCCCATCAGAAACACATTTGTATTTCTCAGCTTTGGCTGTGCAACGAGAACAGTGCTTATAAAGATTCACAGGATTAAGAGCCATATCTACGATTTCAATTATTTTGCTGGAGCTGATGCAAAACTGTCGTGGCTCTTTTTAGTTTTTGACCTATGGCCTGCAGTACTAAGACACATAATACACGCTGTGAGCTTAGTTGTGTTGGACCTGAATATTTTGTAATTGTTGTTCTAAAGTATAAACTACTTTAGAACATGCTTAAAAACTCTTAAATCACAACTCTTAATTTTTAAACACGGACATTTAGGTTCGCGGGTCTGATGAAAGTGCGGAGAGTAGGCTATATCACACGGGCTTGAAAGGTTGAGTAATACAATGAAGCAGTTGCATTAGGCCTAGGCCCGAGTTTTGCGGATTGGTTAAATACATGTTTAAGTTCGTTTGAGTTGATGTAGGCCTATTTATTTCGACAGAAATAGAAGGCTATCAATTTACCCAAAAAAATGTTTTAACGAATGTCCCTCTTTGACGTAATCACTCTATTAACTGAGAGTTTTTGGTAAGCACTCATTGGTGCGCCGGTCGGTGCATGAGTCTATCTGTTCTGCACTGCATATAGTGAACACAGTCTATTTTTATTTTTTATATATATAATATGTAAAGCTTATGTGTATTATTCAATATGAATAATTTCACATGCAGGGAAGTGAAGATTGACATTTAGCTGTATGTGAAATCAGTCAACCATAACAACAATGGTTTCTCTTCAACAGAAATACATCACTTTGTGTGCTTTATTACATTATTGTCTATATCTAATTGTTTAAAAATAGTGTAGGCCTAATGTTTGGGTAAAATACAACTATTGATGTGGAGGATATGATATAATGCTTAGCTTTACTACGTTGCTTAGGCCTATAGGCTATATCATAAACGACGAAAGTGCTAAAATAAAATATACACAATTGGTAAAATAATAGAGAAGCTTAATTTTCCGTTATATGCTACACTTCCGGAAGGGGTCTGCCAAGTATCGATGCTGTGTGTTTGCCGACAGCATCGTCAGAGAGAAATGCATATAGCCTACTACTCCCTTGTTTTTTTTCCCGGAACTATATTGAATCTTCTTGTCCAAGCGAATACAAAGGTCATGATGACTATAGGCTTGACGTTTGCTTAATGACAAAAGTCTGAGTATGGCCATTATGTCACAAACAGGTCTAGTCAATCTTACATGTTTTTTTATTTACACATTTGATTGTGTTGATATAGGTCTACCTGTATCATATACAGTATGCTGCCTTATTATAGGCCTTGAACAAAATAATTACTAGTCTGAAAGTCACCTTCCTAAACTGATACATAAGTTTAGAAACAAATTCTAGCACCCATCAATTTAAAAAACACTAAGTGTCTAAAAAATAATAATTTTAAAGCAGATAATTTGAACAAGTATTTATGCCTAATATCAATACAGCTGGACTAATATCAATACAGCTTGCCTAATACCAATACAGCTTGCCTAATACCAATACAGCATGCCTAATATCAATACAGCTAGCCTAATATAAATACAGCTTGCCTAATATCAATACAGCTTGCCTAATACCAATACAACTTGCCTAATACCAATACAGCTTGCCTAATACCAATACAGCATGCCTAATATCAATACAGCTAGCCTAATATAAATACAGCTTGCCTAATATCAATACAGCTTGCCTAATATCAATACAGCTTGCCTAATACCAATACAGCTTGCCTACTATCAATACAGCTGGCCTAATATCAATACAGCTAGCCTAATATAAATACAGCTTGTCTAATACCAATACAGCTTGCCTAATATCAATACAGCTTGCATAATACCAATACAGCTTGCCTAATATCAATACAGCTTGCCTAATATCAATACAGCTGGCCTAATACCAATATAGCTTGCCTAATATCAATACAGCTTGCCTAATATCAATACAGCTGGCCTAATATCAATACAGCTGGCCTAATATCAACACAGCTTGCCTAATACCAATACAGCTTGCCTAATATCAATACAGCTTGCCTAATATCAATACAGCTTGCCTAATACCAATACAGCTGGCCTAATACCAATACAGCTGGCCTAATATCAATACAGCTTGCCTATTAGCAATACAGCTTGCCTAATATCAATACAGCTTGCCTAATATCAATACAGCTTTAGTTAAATGTGACAAACATGAATGAACACCTTATTATGTTACAGAAGCATGCTAATATGTCGATTGTAGACCTATGACATAAAACATTCAAAGAATAAACTAAATGTGTATTTTTATGTATTTTTCCCTCAATGTTTAAACGACATTAAATAGGCTAGGGCAACATACATCCAGAAACCAATATTACTAAAGCTAACCTGCGGGTCTCTCACCTGAATCCCAACAGTATTTTAGATTATAATTTGAATTGGATGAAGCCTATTAATGTCATCCAAATCAACCTCTTTTTAAATCCATTCATAGATTTTTAAAAATAGCCACACTGTGTCATTGGGGATACGTTGCCTTTATTTATGTCATCCATTTCCTTCTCAAGCAGAATTGTATAATAGTACATTTATTTTATTGTAGGAATTAAACATGTTTCATTCTGATCTTGCCACGTTCAGTCTCGTCAGAATTAAATATTATTTATTTTTCTTTAAAAGTTAAAAATGTTGTATTGCAGAGCTTCTTCGACTCTGTGAAATTAAAATTAGACTGGGGAGGCAATAAATGAGTACTTCCGAGGAGGACTAGTAAAAAATGATGTGATAAATGGTGATAATAACAATACTTGAACGTATACTCATCAGTGTCTAATAATAGCCTAATAATAATAACAATGTATACATTGTAATAATGTTGTGTTATTGCTGTATCTTTATCATCATCGTCATCGTCACCAACATCTGCTCTTCTCCAGCTATTAGGTGATCCTGAAGTTGAAAAGCTGCAGTATCCATAACACGCTCTAAATATAAGATAATGAACTTTTATTGCGGAAGAGGAAATGGACAACCAGTAGCATATTGGAATCCCTTGGGCACGCTCATACATTGTGGCGTCACAACTCTTACATCTTCTTACCATACATAGCCTTTAAGGTCAACTCACAGAAATGTGTTGGAATAAATGAATATTCTAAGAAAAGTCAAGTCCCATTAAACGTCAAATGAGTTTCGTTGTCCAGTAATGTTTGATATAAATATCGCCGCTGTGATTTGAATAGAGTGCAAAAATGATCAGCCCCATCAATCGGTGCACCTGTCACGTACTTGCTCTGGGCCTAGGCTAAAACAAGAAAGGATAATTGGCTAAATGTGGGATGAATTCTGTAGAAAGTTGAGTGGAAATAATGATATAGCCTACAAAACCGGTGGTTAAGTCATCGTGTAATGGCGTCCTTCACTGTAAATCAGAGAAAGTTATTCCAATATTGCTGTTCTTTCTCAAATGCACAAACATGACCGTGACGGCCATGCATGGGACATATTGTGTGGAACACCTTTACGTTTGTATTAATGTAAACTACAAAACATTTCCTATTACCTACTGTGGCCTCATAACTGGCGTGGTAAATATCCATATAAAAATCGAAGAAAAATATCCCTGCATGCAGTGTGCACTGATTACATATTTGTTTTGGATAATGATTAAATGTTATCTAGGCCTAATACCGAGAAGAGAGGTTTGTAACTTATAGCTTATATCATTGACCAATGTTTAAATGATTTGGATTTTATCATACCACCTCCCCCTCAGCTCTCCCTCCCTCCCTGCGTCCCCGGTCTGCCTCTACACTGTAGCCGGTGTGGAGTGGTAATCCCTTGCCGTCCATGGTTTACTCTGAGCCCGTATTTAATTCCTCTAAACCCCCAGATGCCGTCCTGGTTACTCACTGAGCACGACAGACTGTGAACCGCTCCGGTTATTAATAATTCACCAGCTCTCCGCTTCTCCGGCCGCGATCCACTGCTGCGCCTCGGCGCGCTCCGGACCGCCACAACACTTTTTCTGGGTTTATTACACTTTAACAGCCGTTAACTCCAACTATTTAGTTCACTCGTCATATATACAGGGATTTACCGTATAAATATGCGCGTTCTCGTGAAGTCGCCTGACATAGTGGCATCATCAAGTAACACCTCTCTCCCAAACTCTGATATTGCAACATCCATGGAGCCAGATCAGGTGCTAGTTGTGGTCTCCTTTTTTTCTCGAGTAAATCTGGGCACGGAATAATAGGTGAAGAAGAACCAAAGGGAATTCCACTTTTGTATTCTTTTTTATTAGGAGGACTAGAGGATGAGGATAACACACATAGTTCCTTTGAGGCACACAGAAGCAACAGCTGATTTGTGAGCGCGTAAGCAGAGTCTATTTACTCTCGGTCCCTTGCAAAGAGAGACCTCTGCTCTGTTACTTGGGAGCTGACGAAACGCTCGCATCTTGCACTGATTTGCCTCGCGGGGTATTCGGTGGGCAGAGGGGACGAAAGTGATGGAGGACTGACAGGCGACCACAGCAAGACCTCACAGCTCCCATAACCGCCGTCCGTGTTTTAATGGAAGTCCCGCGCGTTGACAGTGGACATAAACACCCAGAATGAAGCCGGGAAGTGGTTGACTTGGATAAGCCGTCTCTCTTCCCTTTCCCTGTTGGAGGAGAACAGTAAAACTACAATTTTAAAAAAAATCGCCGGGCCACAGGCCGTCCCGTATTAGGTTTATTTTGCTTCCGGTATCAGAAGAAACGAGTCGTTTTCTCTCTCCCACACTTTTTTTGGAAGCCTAACTTTTTTAGAGTGGAAAATGGGTATTTGAGACTGTTGGCACATTTCCCTGCTTCACAATGGTACGTGCTGTGTAAATCAATAATTTGCTCTTTTATGCATCTGAAAGCTTGTAAACATCATAATGTTTTGCTTAAAACATCACGCTAGTGCATCAACAACTATTAATAATAATCCCAAAGGTATCTTGTGAGTGCATGGTTTAAGGAATAATACCGAACATTAAAATGAACTTTGCACTACCCAATCTCATATTGATACTGTATAGGATTTTATGTTAAATCATCTATGGAAATGGGTTATATTTTAACAAGGACAACGCGGATAATTTATCTTATTTTACCCTCCACTCAGCTACATTCCCGGGGCAGTTTAGCTGCTTCCAGTCGTTGCAGCTCGTGGTCACGCTGTCGTCCCCTTATTGACGAGCAGAGCACGGCTCTCCACCAATCAAGCGTCTACTTTGATGCGTCTATATTATACACAAAGTCAACGCACATCCCAAACGTGAAAGAAATTGAATAAGCACTAACCTAACATCGCTTAATGTGAATAGTCAACTAAGAGTTGGACTTTATTGCTGAAGTAAATGTTAGTTGTGGAAGATAATTGTCGAGACTGTTTAACATTATCTACCGGTATAACTTCTCACAGACTGTTGCGTAATTACGCATAGCTGTAATTAAAGGCCATTCTAATAACCACTAGGCCCACCAAGTCCACAGCACTGGTCGTTGTGATGCTGCTTGTGAGTGCATGTTATGATATTGTAATGGAGAGTTTAGTTCAGTACAGGTTAATTTCCTCTATGGCTTGAAACATTTAACATGAGTTTCTTGAGAACAGAAAATATTGCTGCGCTATAAGTAGGCCTACATAAAAACCACGTTTGATACAATCTTTACACAGTAAAGTAGTAAGAGTGAATCATTTCTCTAAAACTGTCAAGTAAAACTTTAGAGTCTAATAAAACTACCTGACTTATGATTCAATGTAAGAACAAAAGGACATATATTCTGATCCTTTTTGTTTTGTGTATTTTTCCAAATTAGTCCAGTTGTGGGATATTGGGTAGAAGTGGACTGTTATTAGTTTGTAAATTAGTCATGGAAAGTTATTAGGTTGTAAATTAGTCCTGGAAAGTTATTAGGTTGTAAATTAGTCATGGAAAGTTATTAGGTTGTAAATTAGTCATGGAAAGTTATTAGGTTGTAAATTAGTCATGGAAAGTTATTAGGTTGTAAATTAGTCATGGAAAGTTATTAGGTTGTAAATTAGTCCTGGAAAGATATTAGGTTGTAAATTAGTCATGGAAAGTTATTAGGTTGTAAATTAGTAATGGAAAGTTATTAGGTTGTAAATTAGTCATGGAAAGTTATTAGGTTGTAAATTAGTAATGGAAAGTTATTAGGTTGTAAATTAGTCAAGGAAAGTTATTAGGTTGTAAATTAGTAATGGAAAGTTATTAGGTTGTAAATTAGTCATGGAAAGTTATTAGGTTGTAAATTAGTCATGGAAAGTTATTAGGTTGTAAATTAGTCATGGAAAGTTATTAGGTTGTAAATTAGTCATGGAAAGTTATTAGGTTCTAAATTAGTCATGGAAAGTTATTAGGTTCTAAATTAGTCATGGAAAGTTAGTGTTTTTTAATGAGTTCTAATGTTGCTGTCAGGTTCTTGACTTTTAGCTTGATCTCTTGTCATAGGATCAGTTGAGTTGGCCTTTATGTGAACATTGCCTATTGAGGAACCACTGACATACACAACCTTGAAGTTACTGATAGATTCCTACAATTGTATTTGCAATTAATTGTATGAATAATTATTTGTTTACTTGCACAATGGCATGGCACTAGTCCGAGTAGCTCATCTGTAACTTAATATAAAAACAAAATTCAGGACAGGCTTCACATGGGATTGTTTATTAGTTTTTCAGCTACTTAACAAGTCACCTCCTTTTAATGAAAAGCTAGACTGAGAATTTCTGCCCAACATTTTCTTAACATGTAAACACTCACAATCCATATTTAAGGATGCTAAGGCAATCCTTCAAACTCACCCTGTCCATTGAGTCTTTCACTTATCAAATATATTGTAGTTTAGAAGTGCATAAATATATGCACATATTAACATATACTTTATATGCTTTACAGGTTAATGTGTGCTCTCTTTTCTAAGTATTTTATAATGCCCTTGCATCTATTGACTTCAGGCACTAAACGTCGTCTTTTCTCGAGGGCTCCATGGTCTGGCCCAAGGTCAGGATATGTGTTATTTGTATGAGGAGGAGTACTGTATCATAATCACGAGGTGCTGTGTAAAGTGTTAGGTAATTGTATATCCCACACTGTAGATGTTGATGTGTATGTACAGAGGGAGCAGCCCACCACAAGATGATCAAACAGGCGGTTTCCAGGCAGTATGTTTTCTGCGGCTCTTGGCTGTCGCTGCCAGTGATGTCATCTCTCACTGTGTGTATGTGGTTGTCCTTCGTCCTTTTCGTGATCTGTGGTGTAGAGGCTACCATGTCCTCACTGGCGTTGCAACCAAGACGAATGCTAGGGTTTGTCTTTGTTAAATAAACACTTGGGAGGTGGTGATGGCATGCATATGTGTCATTTTAACCCCTGCTTGTGATCCTATAAAGGGTGCAGAGGGTTGCCTTTCAGTTCTGATCCGAGGTCAGTTTCTTATTTCATCTTTTATAGGTTTGTAAGGTCGTCTTAGATTAGCAGTTAGGGTAGACTTTGGGCATGTGCTGGAGCATTAACCTTTGAGTACTATGTACATAGACTATGAACATGGATCAAGTTTTGGTAGCTGTCCATATGCTGCAGAAGTTGTGTTGCATTTTGAGCCATCCTGCCATTTAGTAGATACTCTCATCCAGAGCAACTTACAGGAGCAATTAGGGTTAAGTGCCTTGCTCAAGGGCACATCGACAGATTATTCACCTATTTTTCACCTAGTCAGTTTAGGTATTCGAACCAGTGACCTTTCGGTTACTGGCCCAACGCTCTACTGCTACGCAACCTGCTAGGCTACCTGTGACCCCTAACGAACCTGTCGTCCCGCTGCTAGGCTACCTGTGACCCCGAACGAACCTGTCGTCCCGCTGCTAGGCTACCTGTGACCCCTAACAAACCTGTCGTCCCGCTGATAGGCTACCTGTGACCCCGAACGAACCTGTCGTCCCGCTGCTAGGCTACCTGTGACCCCTAACGAACCTGTCGTCCCGCTGCTAGGCTACCTGTGACCCCTAACGAACCTGTCGTCCCACTGCTAGGCTACCTGTGACCCCTAACGAACCTGTTGTCCCGCTCCCTTGGACACACATTAATTGTGCACTATGTATTTTTAGCGTCAGACCAAATTTAGATGACTGTGAGCAGGTCATCTAAACGTTATTCAAAATACTGCCTCGAATGTTTTATATAGTCCAGACTCGACCATAGTGCTATGCCCACTGCAGACTGCATACCAACGCTTAATGAGGCATTTTATTCCATTTGCTTTGGAACCGTTTTACAGTGTCTTCTGCTCTCCTAGTTTCATTTGAAATAATTTCCCAACAATAGATGTATTTTTTCTTGCTGTCCAGTTGAGGGTCTCTAATGAAGAATTAGAGACAACACCATTATTTTTTCAACTGTACATTTTAATATTTGAGTAATTTAGCAGGACACTCTTATCCATTTGTATTTAGAACCAGGTTGAGCAAACAGAATAAACTGACATCAGATACATTCTCCACACCTCAGACTTAACATGGAATTCAAGAGAAAGAACCAAAGGCAATAATCTCCAATCCCACTCACATCCTTATTATTATTACCCTCTCTTACCCCTCACCTCCTGAGATGCAGGTGTAAAATATCACATTTTCCCAGCAGTTTTCCCCTGAGGTGGCTCTGGCGTGGACTCACACAACGTACATTTCTCCTTTCATATTTCCCCCCCACATTTTTTAACAAACAAGTTCCCCCTCCCTGTCCTCCCTTTGATCTGTACAGGTTTGTTAGCTTTTCACAGAGTATACCATGAAGCCCCATGCAGCTTCTGAGTGGGACTGGGACGATATCAGTGATGCTGTTGAACACTAGAGAGGACAGAGAGAGTGTATATGTTTTAATTATTGGCACCCTTGATTAAGATGTGCAAAAATGGCTGTATATAATATATAATACAAATACTGAGCTATAGGAAAATATATTATTTTATACTAATCCAATTGCTCAGAGAAAGAGATTTTGTTTAACAATCTGTTTTCAATACTCTAGCACCGCCCCTTGAGAAGATCCCCTGTTTTCAATACTCTAGCACCGCCCCTTGAGAGGATCCCCTGTTTTCAATACTCTAGCACCGCCCCTTGAGAGGATCCCCTGTTATCAATACTCTAGCACCGCCCCTTGAGAGGATCCGGACTTGAACCCCATTGAAAACCTGTGGTTTGAATTGAAGAGGGCAGTCCATAAGAGCAGACGAAGGATATCAACAATATAGAATGATTGGAGGAGTGGTCTAAGATCCCTCCCAATGTGTTGTCCAATCTCATAAAACTTTTTAGAAAAAGGCATTACCCTCACAAGGGTAGGGTGCCGGAGTATTGAAAACGGGGGTGCCAATCATTTTGACCCCTATCAATGTGCGATTTGTTTTTATTACTTAAACTAAATCTCTTTCTCTGAGTAATTAGTATAAAATAATATAATTTAAAAAATGTTTGAGCATACAATATATGCATACAATACAATATATATATATAGGGTGCCAATATTTCTGGACCTGACTGTATATCCCAAGTGGCTCAGTGGTCTAAGACACTGCATCTCAGTGCTAGAGGTGTCACTACAGACAACCTGGTTAGAATCCAGACTGTATCACAACCAGACGTGATTGGGAGTCCCATAGGGCGGTGCACAATTGGCCCAGCGTCGTCCGTGTTTGTCCGGTGTAGGCCGTCATTGTAAATAAGAATTTGTTCTTAACTGACTTGTCTAGTTAAATACAAGTTAAATACAATTTTACAAAATATATATTTATATAGTTTGAGAGAGATTGTGTGTCTGCGGCAGGCGTGCAATAAAAAGAGAGAAAGAGATGGACAGAAAGACTGGGCAGGATTCAGGTCCCAAAAATACTTAAATCAACGATAATATTAACGAAAATCTGAGACATTGATTGTAGTTTGGAAAAGAAAGCCTTTGTTTTAGTTGCTAGTCAAACCCACACACTTAAATTGAGCGTTCACTGCTCACCAAACATGGGAATGTTAAGAAATCAAATCTCAATCAATTACATTTGATGAACATTTAAATTCTGTAAAACACCCCATCTTGGTCACTAAAACTCAATCTCAGACATCAAATATTTTTTTTTGTAGCTTTTTAAGTGTTTTAAGGCCTTGATACTATTTTCGCTCAAGGCTGGCCATATGGATCAGGCATATGTTGCATACATATAGAAAAAGGGTGGCATATATAATTGACAACATGCTCCATAAAAACCTACAGAAAATGGAAAAGAGGCCAGTGCTACCTTTCAACAATTCTTACAGTTGTATTTTAGAGACGTTTTGTTTCATCAGCACATACAATGCAAATCGATCACCCACTCACTCTTATTCTGCTTATTATTTACATCAAACAATCAGTGTTGCCTCAAACAAATGATGCCCCTTTTCAAATGTGAAGGCAACCCATGCAGCAGAGAGAGAGGTTTCACTCTGCTGTCGTGTCATCCATCTATCCTTTCAGCAAACCACTGGTCAATCCAACCGTTTAGTACTGTAACACCCTCAGGCCGGAGAGAATAAGCCTCTTTCTCTGAGATTAAGAGAATTGTATCATATTCACAGAAATAGCCTATATGTGGCAAGCAGAACTCCTACTGTGAAGGCTTTTTGTTAGGAGAGTAAAAGACATACTACAGATGAACCTTGGTCTTTAACAACCGTTGAAGAGCTAAGAAAGAGCATTTATTGTAATGGAACAAATCTCCTGCATAGTAATGATGGCAGGTCCGAACATGGTTGTTGAAGCCGAATGTCATGAATCATCTAATTTGAGTTTTCGGTTCATTTAGGATGACTTGCACTCATATTTCTTATTGGAAAATCTAACTTGAAGAGCAAACATACAAAAGTAAGCAATGGATTTGTATTAAATTATTAGTATATTCAGCGCACACACACACACACACACACACACACACACACACACACACACACACACACACACACACACACACACACACACACGCACACACACACACACAGATGCCCCTCCAGTGTTAAAAGAGAAAGTAAAAGAAAAGAGTACTAACCTTTCATTGGGTCGGATATGAATAGCCAGTGTTTCTAGCCGCAGCTTGGTTATAATAAGTCTAGGACTTATTATAGTGTTGTGTGTTTATGCATGTGGCTGTGTGTGTAAGTATTCCTTCAAGTATTGTTCCTGTGTTTTCTCTGTGTGTGTGTGTGTGTGTTAATGTATGTTTTTAGTGTAAATAGTGTATGTTTACCAGGTACACAAGTTAAGAGTAGCATGCATTCAGAGCTGGCTTCGAACAGTGTTTGTTTCTGTTTTGTGAAACTCGAGAAATCAGGATTTAAGGTTCTGAAAAG